>JAPQVW010000004.1:31682500-32282500 GCA_028535905.1 Quercus berberidifolia | reverse complement strand
CTAGTTGTGTATGCCTTGATTGAATTGATCATTGAAACTTCACATTAGACTAAGGACTATCTCATCTTTGATATTCACACACAACACACATGTCTATGTTCAATGAATGCCATATTCATTCGTGTGATTGTACTTGATTAAATGTGTTTTCACATGCTCTATCTTTGTTGATCTATCACAAAAAGATTTTTGAGTGTTTTAGTTGTTTTTGGAAAGTACTTTGTTTTTGCAAAGATTGTCAAAAATTGTTTTGCCCTATTTTGGCGACTTAGTAGCGGGTAGAACTAGTCGCATGCCCCAGTCGCAAGTCCATCACAGAGATTTTTCGCGACTCACTGGCGACTCATTAGCGGGTAAATGCTTCAGTCGCGAAAAAGACTTAGAATATTTTTCAAAAATTTAAAATTTCATGCTTTTCGCGGCTCAGGTTAGCGACTTGTTCGTGGGTGGAAGGTCCAGTCGCGAGGGGTACACAGAGATTTTCACAGCTCAGTTTGTGACTCTCTTGCGAGTGGAACTTCTAGTCGCGAAAAACACTTAGAAAAATTTTCAATATTTTTCTTTCAAGTATTCTGGCAGCTGGTCCTAGCGACTTGAAAGTGACTTGTCTCAGTCGCGAAAATCATGTGTTTTCCACAATATGGGTCAGTTTTTAAACCTTTTCAGTTTTCCCTTAAACTTTTCTGATTGTTCATCTTCTTCCTTTTCTGAAAAACTCTCAAACTCACCGTGTCACTCTCAAACTATCTTCCATTTTGCTTCATTTCTCATTCAAATCTTCAAGAAAAAGGTATGAGTTTCTATTTTCTCACTCTATTTTACATATTTATCCGTGTATTTCCTCTTTTTGTGAAATTTTGTTTGAGTTTGTGTGTTTTGTAATGTTCGTACATGGGTTTACTCTATTGGGTTGGCTAAAGAGGTTTTTGTTGATTCTAGTGATTTGATGCTTGCTTCACTGGTATTCTTGACTGTTTCTTAGTTGTGTATCTTGATTGTGCTGCTCTGTGCATATCATTCTCATGGTAGAATGTCACAATGTCAGATATTTGAGACTTTGTGATCGCCTTAGTTTATAGTGAACTGAACTGTGACTGTTTATTCATCAGTGCTGAACACCTGTTGCATGCTTTAGTATACATTTCCTCAGTGTTGCTCATTCTCACATACTACTGACTGGGTTCATGTACTATGTTTAAGTGATATCTCGGTCTGAATTTCAATGAGTCTCCATTATTGACTATCTTGAATCTAATCAAGTTGTTGTTCGTGTCTTGTGTCTATGCTTTTGGATCTTTGCTGTGTGTTAATTCTTTTACAGATGTCTCGTCGATCGTCCAAAGAAAAAGAGATTGTAACTGATGTTTCATCTTCCCCTGTTGCTAAACGAACTCGTCTCTCATCTCAGTCGTCTAAAGACTCAAATTGTGAGAAGTTCAAAACTCCTTTCGATTCACAGACTCACTCAAGCATTTTTGAAGATGCTACTCCCATAATGGAACGAGTGGTAAAGTTTGATACTTTGGGGACAACTTTTATCCCTGGAATCTTTGAAGCTAAAGATTGGGTCAATCTGTTCGGGAATTTCGAAGACCCAATGGAAGAGTTGGTTAGGAAATTCTTCTCAAATGCGAGATACATTGGAGTTGAGTTAAAATGCTGGGTAAGAGGGAAAGAGTTTTCCATCAATCCGAACTACATAGCCAAGGTTCTTCGCATCACTAGACCTGAGAATGTGGACCTCACCCCTTATGATGATCGAACTTCTAAGGTTCAAGACATTTTGCAAGTTCTTGAGCCTGATCATGACGTCTCCAGTAAAGGCACATCTATAAACACTGCAAAGTTTGCTCCTGAGTTGACCACACTGAAACTGATCATGTTCTCCAATCTCTACCCATTGTCTAACATTGATTTCTTCAATCTTGGAAGAGCTCAATTCCTATGTGATCTTATTACAGGGGCCCCGATTGATATCTGTGCCCATATCTTCCAGACCATTGGGAAGACCGTAGCTCGATCAGCAACACGAGCATGTATCCCATTTTGTAGCCTCATCATGAAGATCATACTTCTTGAAGGTGTCAATCCCTCCTTAGATGGAAAAATGATCAATCGTCCTCGACCAATATCCATGATATCTCTCCAAGTTAGCAAGATTCACTCCTCTCAAAAACTAAAGAGTGAACATATGTCTCCTGCTACAACATTTGCTCATGGGTTCGATACACCTGTGCATACCGCCACTATCTCTCCTGTCACCCCTGAGTTACAGCCGACTAGCAATTAGCCAGATCAGTCTGGTCCTCAAGCTGATAGGTTGGGTCTTTTGTTTGAAAATCTTCATATGCATATTGCCGGAATTGAAAGACTTATCTACTCCACCAAAAATCAAGTTCAATTGCGGCTCACGACCATGGAGAATCAGCTAGATGCTATTCAACAAAAGCTAGAGGACAACCTTTAGCTATTCGTGCCAAAAAGTGGGAGAGCTTATTGAAAGGGGGAGAGCAACACAAAGGGAAGTGTGCATAGTAAAAGGGGGAGTTGTGTGCTCAAGAGGAGAAAGCTGTCATATATACTCACACATACCTTTGGACATATTGCCTAACTTTGGCTAGCCTAGTTTATCAGTCATTTACTTATAGTCTTCTATTGTCTTTATAAACTCTTGGATTTGTCTGGCTATGTTACTTGGGTTATTGTTTTGGTCTTAAACTCATGGATCTATTTTAAAACACTCATGTTACATTGGTTTGTTAATATTTAAAGTTGTTATTCAGTTTGTTTTTAGTTTGTGCCTATGTTGCTTTTGTAAGCTTTTAGGGTTTGTTTCCATGTGCTTGTAGTCTTTTATGGTTTGTACCATGCTATGCAGCCTTTATGTTTAGTTGCCTTATACTTCTAGCTAAATGTTATGCATTTTCTTTAAGAATTCTCACTCTTGTGCCCTAGTAGGATTTTGTTCCTAGATGCATATACTTTATGTAGTGTTGGGCATGCAAGTGATTTGCATTGAGCTTATTAACTTGTATGTTTGGATGTTCATTCCAAGTGTGAATGAACATTGTGGTCACTATTTTATAGTGATTGCCTGTTTGGTCAAACCATGGTTTATTTCTCATTCTATTTTGCTTGATCGCATTGTGCTTGTCTCATATGCTATTACAAGTTTTTCTGCATACAATGATGATACCATTTTGTTATGTTTCAGGAAATTCTTGTTCATATGATTCAAGAGCTTATCAGATTCTAGAGTTAGGTGTGAATGAGTTTTGTTCAACTGTTCCGAACTCACATGTTAAGTCTAGAGTTTGTTTTAAGGTTTTGTCACCGAATAGCCAAAAGGGGAGATTGTAAGGTTGAATTTTATCAACCATCTTATTGGATTTATTTTGTACCAAATTTGTTTGTATTTTAGTAATTAGTAACCCTGTATTTAGGTGGGAATCATGTAAGGGTAGTGTGTGAGAGAGTATAAAGAAATGCTCAAGATTGTGCAAAGAAGCAGGGACTCGCGACTGGATCTCGCGGGTGACTCGCGGCTTGCAAGCCGCCAGAAGTTGCACACGTGCCAAGCATGCCAGAAGCTGAAGAGTCACACCAGCTGTTGCACTATAGGACAAAAGTCCCAGGCTGGTTAGGCCGTTAGCTTGCGGCTTGAACTCGCGACTCAACCCAGTCGCGAGGCCAAGTCGCCAGAACACCTTGTTTGGGAAAAACTGACTTTTCACATTCCTTCTCACCCTACTGTATATATATAACCTTATACCCACGATATTCAGAGAGCTTCTAGAGAGAATTTTGAGAGAGAAACCCTAGAGAAAAATAAGATTAATTCATCCACAATCTTCACATAGAGACTCTTCAAATTCTTCTACTCTCTTCCTCTTCATTGTCAAATCCTTGAGAGGTATATTACCAAAACCTTTTCTCACCATACCCATATCTGTGAGAAAGACATTTGGTGTTTGGGAAGCAATTAAGAAGGGGCCAATTTCATATTGGTTGATGCTATGGTCAAGTAGTGGAATCCGATAAACTAAAGAAGAAATAGGTTCGGCGTGACCTCGTTGGAGTAGGAGCTTGGAGGGCTTAGGTACATTGGGTAGATTAGGCTTGGAGGGTCTTCTACTGTTCATGTATCCCAACTATATTCTTTAGTGGATTATTTACCGCTTGGAGGGCGGCAGAGAGGTTTTACGTCGAGGGCTTCGGTTTCCTCTTCGATAACACATCGAGTGTTGTCCTTGTGTTTGCATCTCTCTTTCCTTAATCTTTTTCATTTAATTTCTGCTGTGGATGTGATTTTATTTGGTTTAGATTGTTTATCAATTCTGTTTTTAGCTTATGTTCATATTCCGCACATTAATTGTTTGACATTAAGCTTGAATTGGTAATTTGTAAATTGGGGGTCTAAACGTTCAAGGTATTTTATACACTTATTGAACTTTCAGAAATGTCATAACTCTTCATATTGGATACCAAAAGATGATTATTGATCGAAAATGTGTCTATTGAATGAAAAGTGTCTATTAATTGAAAATGTGTTTATTGAATGAAAATGTGCTTACAAAAAGGTGTCTATTTAAAAATCATAATCCTTCATATTAGATATACCAAAAAGTGCTTATTGCCTAAAAAGATGTCTATTGGCCGAAAATGTGTCTATTGAATGAAAAGCTGCTTATTAAATAAAAATGTGTCTATTGGCCGAAAATGTGTATGTTGAAAATGAAAAGTCACAACCATTTGGTATTTTTAATTGTATACATGGCATTAATTTATGTAGGCATGTGACGTAATAAGGAGCGATTAACTAAAAGTCAAATGTTTTAATTTTATATTATATATAGATTCGATGAAGGCACCAATTAGTAGGGGTTCGTGGTGCAGTTTTGGGCCATTTTTAGCACCGCACTTTATAGTGCGGTTTAGCCAAAACCATAACCACACCGCACCTCATTTTTGCGGTCATATGTGTGGTGTAGTGTGTTAGGACATATGTATTTCACTTGTTAGGAACATATGTCACTACTTTATGTAATTGGCTTATCCTTTGACAAAACGCACTTTACTTATATTTGGATAGATTTAGGATGTGTTTAAGTACTTCAAAAAACCATGTTTCAAGATCAAGTGTTAAAGTCTTCAAATCTGTCCAAGAAAACGAGTTGATAGTGCAAATTCATTAAAGCTCGACAGCTGGCTCGACAGCTGCATCTATCGAGTTTAAGAAAGCTATTTCAAAGACTGGTGTTCTCGACACCTGCTCGACACCTCTTATCTGTCGAGGTTTAAGAATTTCAGAATTCAGATATGATTTTCTTGGGATTTGTGAATATGTCTTTAGGCTTTCTTTTCTCCTAATCCTAGACATATAAAAAAATTGTTTTAAGGGCCGTCAAACAGTTCACAAGTTGCACAAGTATTGAGCAAGCTCTGTTCAAGCAAATTGTGACCGGAGGTGAAGTTCTTGTCCTAGTTCATCTCTTTCTCTTGAAAAAGTTGTTGTGTATGTGCACCGTAGGGTTTTGTGACCAAGCATCTTCTTGATCTTTATTGTGTGGATGAACTGAAGAACTTTACAACTAACAATCTTCTTAGTTGGTGATTGAAGTTGTGTACTGGGATCCGCGCAATTGGTTAGTCACGTACTTGGGAGTTGTGCATTAGAAAGGGAAACTGTCACTACAGAACAAGTCCAATAGGATATTGGGGTAAGGGTTCAATTGTAAGTTGGTAAGGTACTTGAGATTCCTTTATTTGTAACTGCTTATTGTGATAATAGTGGAGTTTCGGGAGTGGTGATCTGAAAATCACCTGGTGGGGTTTTTGCCGTTAGATTTTCCCCATTCGTAAACAAATCACTGTGTTATTTATTTTCCGCTGCATAATTAGTTTATTGGTGATTTGTTCGTGCTACCACATTTTTGCATGATAAATTGATTAATTAATAACTTGGCTAATTAATTAATTAATTTCTATTACAAGGGGTCGTTCAGTTTGTGGCCTATCATAGTGCAGTGTAGTGTGGTTTAGAGTTTAGCCAAAATTATAATTGCATTGCACCTCATTTTTGTGGTCACATGTGCGGTGCGATATATATGATGCAATTTGAAACCGATATATTTTTCAATATTTGGGTTTTTCTTACCTAGCCAAAAACTAATTTTTCCTTTTATTTTAGGCCAAGTTTTAAATTATTGTGTTAGTTTTTCTTTATTTTGAGTTGGCTTTCCTAATCAACACTTACGGTTTATTAAACTTTTTTTTTTTTTTTGGGTTAAAAACTAGAGTTATTAAACATTTTTTTTTTTGGGAAAATTGATAGATTGTTGATGAAAATAATCTAAGAGAATGTGTGTATCATATCCTGCATCTTCTTATCTAGCCATAACAAATGTGAAAAGTAAATCAAAATCACATGCTACCATCACATTAAAACTTGTCACACCCTTTCTATTATAATATGAAAATTTTATTGTCTCCTCCAATAACAACTTGGATGTGTACCATCAATGGCACCAATACAGTCCTAAAATAAAATACAAATTTTAGTTAGGTGAAAACACCATTTTAGTCATAACATTTTAGAGTTACAATCAATTTGGTCTCTACATTTTGGTAGCAGTCAATTTAGTCCTTACTATTTTCAACTTGCAATTAATTGGTCCTTACTGTTAAGTAATTAACAGAAAATGCCTACGTGGCAAAAGGTTTGCTTTGTTGACATGAAGGTGATGTGGCAACTAAGATAATAATAAATTTTTTTTATTGACATTAAAAAATGCCACCTTAGATTTATCAATATTAGAGATATTAAAAAAAAAAACTATTAAAAACAAAAAAATAACATGAATTCAAATTTGAGAAGTGGGAACACAGATCGAATATGAGCCCAGAAAAATATATAATTAAATTTATTTTCAAATGGGAAGAACACAAACCCAGTACATACAGAATTGAACGAAACCCAGTACATACAAAATTGAACGAAATAGAAAAGTTACAGAACAAGTCAAATCATACTCAGTACATTCACTGTTTCACAAAACAAAATAACTCTGAAACTCACAAATCACAACCAACCTCTGAAGCTCCAATATCATACACAGATACAAAAGGATAATATCAAATAATTCAAATCAAAGAAAACAAGCACAAAATAAAATAAAGTCATGGATCTAAAGGATTGGATTGGAATGACGACCTTTCTCGCTAGATCTATGTTGACATTGGGAACGGTGGCTATGACACTCTCATTGGCCAAGGAAGTATCCCTTGCTGTTGCGGTGGTGGAATCTGATGTTGAAACAGTTGCAATGATGGAAGGTTTAAGACCCATCTCTCTTCTCCCTCTCTCTGTCTCTCTCCAACCGCCGTCGCACCTAGATCTCCGTCACAAACCATAGCCGCTGTCGAGACCCAGATTTGCTCATCTCTCAATCTCCCTTTTTCTCTCCCACTTCTGCTTCGTGCATGTTTGTGTCATGGCCATGGCTTAGGTTCATCACAACCCTTTCGGGTCCGCATTGAGCTTGTCATCTTGTCCCCAGCAAGTGAGTTTAATGGTGGTGGTGGTGGAGAAGATGAAGTTGGGCAGAGCACACCAATGGATGTAAAAAAGCCGGTTTTTTTTTTTTTTTTTGGGTTAGTAGAAAAGAAGTTATAAATGCAAAGGTTGATGTGTGAAGGAGAGGATTTGAAGAAGATTTAGTAATTTCTTGAAGGAATTTCAATTCGATCTTTGTTTTCCCACTTCCCAAATAGGCTAAATCTGAATTCATGTTTTTTTTTTTCCTTAATATTTTTGTTCTTTTTTGTTCTCTTTTTTTTTATTTTTTATTTATTTTTATTTATATATATATATATATATATATTTTTTTAATATTGATAAACTATTTTTTTATTTTTTTTTTCAGATGCTGGGGTGGCATTTTTCTGATGACAATAACAAACTTTATTATTATTTTAGTTGCCATGTTAGCTTCAAGTGTGCCAATGAAGCACATTGTTTGCCATGTAGTCATTTTCCGTTAGTAATTTAACGGTAAGGACCAAATTGATTGTAAGTTGAAAATAACAGGGACCAAATTGACTGCTAACAAAATGTAGGAACCAAATTGATTGTGACTTCAAAATGTAAGGATCAAAATGGTGTTTTCTCCTTTTAGTTACTAAGGAAATAATCATAGCAAAAATTATAAGCAAATTAGAATGAATGAATTGAATACCTGAAAATGTGGCATGTATAATGGTTTTATTTTTGTTTATTTATTTATTTATTTATATATATATATATATATATATATATATATATCTTGGAACTTTACTAAATGTACAATTAGAAGGCTTGAGGATATCCATTGACATTATGTTTAGGTGTTTAAGAACTCTATGAAAATGTCTATGAATAGTCTCACTAGAATGTTGAAATCTTTCTTGGACCAATTTGTTATATGCTCCTTGTCCAAGTATCATCAAACATATACCTACTGACTCTTTGTTGAGGTCTAAAAAGGATCATAGTGAAGGAAGCCCAAAAGAATAAGTCAAGCCCAAAAGAATAAGTCAAGCCCAAAAAGATAAGTCAAGCCCAAAAGGGAAAATCAAGCTAAGCCCAAAGTAACAGATGCAGGAAACCCATGAAGGAATAAAAAAGCCCAAGGGATCCTGAAGCCCAGACAAAGAAGCATCCAAAAAAGAGGATCACGGCAAGGGATAAGAAGCAAGGATCCTCAGGAACCTTCAAGAGGCGCAGACCCCTTCAGGCACAAAGACAAAGGAAGACTAGGACAGCTCGATAGAAAAAGACAGAAGAAGGAAACAAGAAACAAAAGCAGAAAAAGAACACAAACGCCAGTAGAACCCAGCGACCTCTCATGGCACAGATAGAAAAAGCCTCGAGGAACCAAAACGGAGAAGCATAGAAGAAAGAATGATAACAAGTGGCTTTCAAAATGGCAGAGCAGGATTCCGCCCGGATGGGAAAGAAAAGGGAAAAGTGGAAAACGCCAGAAACGGGGATGCCGAGAAGGGCATACCTCAGCACATCCCAAAGAAGATGGCCAACCAGGAACTTTCGAAAGAATCAGAGCTGAAAGAAGAAAAGAATGAGAAAAAACGGAAATGGGACTTACCAAGATGATGGATACAGGACGTGCTCTGTTTGCAAAAGGGTAAAACAAGGGAACCAACGGTTCCCCGGGAGGACCAAAAACTCCATTATAAAAGGAGAGGATTTTCAGTAGGAAGAATATCATAACAGAGTCATTAGAACTCTGTAAAATTTAAGAAAAACAGAGGAATGTCTCCCGGTATCCCAGAAACAGCCACTATAGCACATACTTGGATTCAAAAGGATTCAAACTTTGCAAGTCTTAGAGGCTTGAATAGCCATCAAAGTCTGTAATTTTTGAGCTTATTTGAACCTTGTATCACGTCTTAGTGAGCACATTTGTAATCCACAATCAAGAAAAATAATGAAATATCTCATATTGATTTGAGAATTTCTAACAATTACTTTGCATATTTCTTTACTGCTTCTTGCTGCTCAATACATATATATTCTTGCTTGTAAAGCTGAGTCCCTGCCCAAGCAAAGCCACTCAGACTTGAGTTCCAAATCCCACAAGTCTTGTGCAAAAGCATAAGTCTGTGAGAATTGGGGCCAGGATCCTCGTGGCTGAATCATTCTCATGAAATTCATTTACATATATGTATATGTATTAATATATATATATATATCCTAATCTAAGAAACTAACAATTATTTGAAGATATGTGCATTGTATAGTTGTTCTTGTGTAGGACCTATAGAGGTAAAAGGAAAGGACAAAACTCCATTGCATAACAAGCATGGAGAAAGATCATATAGTGCAGAGAACCAGAGATTCTGGGTTCTTACAGGCCTAATACGCCCCGGGATCCCACGACAGTACGTCCCGGGATCCCACGACAGTACGCCCGGGGTACCAAGTGAAGGAATTCTTTAAAATGTTTATACGATAAAAGATAAGCCTTAAATATTCTATTTCAATCTCTTTCTCATTGTGAATATTATGAACATCTATTTTACTTATTTTGTAAGAGTAAAGGGTCATTTTATGATACTAAAACACTTATAATGGTATTTTATTACTTAGGAGGAATAACATTTTTGCCTTGAGGAGATTTATGTGACTTGCGCACAACTTGGTTCGTAATCAGCCCCCATTTAGCTGCGGTGAACCAAGCCCAGTCTACCAAAACACAACTATTTGGCCCAGGATCCTTGGGCCTGTGTGCTAAAGAAAAAAGCACTCTCACACTCTTCAAGCCTAATATGCCTTGTTCTGACTGAAGTCCATATCTATATTGTAAAACATTGCACAATTGAAGAAAAACATGCAGCTTCGGTCTAAACATTTCATGACATTTTGCTTCATTACCAATCAACAATCCATCAACCACTTATAGAAAGTTTGATCAGAATCTCTACAAGGTTGTTTATCAATGTATTTCATATAATATGTCTCTGCTACATGACTTCTAGCAACAACAAGATCATATCATTCATCATCATCTTCCACATTATAAGAATGATCATCATCACTATTATCAATATAATCATTGTAATCCATATGAATGACACCTAAAAAATGATAACAATTAGAAAAATCACAGTAAAAAAATTGCTTAAATGATTTTTTTTTAAAAAAATCATTAAAAACATTATTTAAACATCTGAACAAGTTCAAACTACCCTAACAAACACATTATTCAAAGGAAAAAGCAATATACAACAAAAAACCTAACAAAGAACACATTTTAAAACAATTATCTTCTTATAAACTTTTCACTTGCTAGTTAAGTGCTAAAGTAGTGCTCCCCTAATAATCTTGCTTCCTCTTCCAGAAATTGAAGTTGTAAGTGTGGTTCTTTTATCACGACAAACATCTCTCTTTTCTCTCGTTTTTAAAAAATATAGGCTACCATGAAGTAGAGTTCAGAACTCTTCTCAATGCCATCCAAGGTGCACATACGTTCCATGACATTACAAATAGTACTACTCAGCTCAATTGAACAAGCTAAGTCCTGTAATCACATGACATCACATATACGACTAAGTTGTTGTGTCATCTTCAATGTTGCCCCTCCTTTCTTCTCCTTGCCTTGTGTAGATAATGGAAAAGCTCATTTCTTTCCTTTGTCTTGTGTTGGTTAGTAGTCTCAACTTCTTTAAGATCATCATCATCATCATCATCATATTTCACCTAAATCCTCCTTATGTATCTCAAGATCATTAGGTAGCACACCTGAAGTGGAGGCCCATGCTGATTCTCCAATAGCTGCAATGTCCTTAAACATGATGTCTACTAACTCAACATTCTCCAAACCCTTCTTTCGAAATTTTGCAGCATCAAGTACCTCCTACAAGTTTTACTATTTTCGTAATAACTCAAGCATTGTTTATCTACTAATACAACATACATATAGTGGGTTATACGAAACATACTATGAGGTTCCTCTCCCACCACTCATCAGTTGTAGATATTATTCCTTTGGCTACATCTCATCCCAATCTAGTTTCACTTCCTATTAACTTGTTCTAAAGTATCCATTCTTTCTTTAATCCATCCCACTTATGCTTATACTTCTCCCTAGGATATTTCTTTCCAGCATTCTTCTCAAAAGCTGTCATAATTTTCTTCCAACCCTTTTTACTAAAGTGGGTATTAGATCGATTATCCTTAAATACCTCATCCACACAAGTTTCACAAAAGATTGTTGTTTGTCTTGATGTCCAAATAACTCTAACATTTGAGCTATTTTTGGATGGTTTAGGGTTGGGATTTGAAGTCTCCTTTATCTTACCCATCCAAACAAAACATAGGTTTGTTAATAATGTAGCACGCTAATTCATGAACAATCAGGAAAAATAAGCTAGAAAAAAAATTGTGTATAGATATACTAAAACTTGTTGCCTCTCTACTAATAAAGCTAGTAAAAAAAAAAAAAAAATTTGTTTGTGTCAATTCTATATAATTATTTAGTGAATCACCACCTCCAAAATATCAAAAGCTATAGTTCTTCATCAAGACCGAAAAAATAAAAACTTGATAGTATTCATGCAATGCATTTAGAGAGAAACTACATTAATTACATTATGGAATAATGTGAAACAAACAAACTTATTCTGCTCATATATATGATCATCTACAAATAAGCAAAATATAGCTGTACAAGAAACAGAAGAAAAATAAGCTAAAAAATAAACGAAACACAAGCAATTATATAAATATAAGGGGCTGTACATCAAGTAGTATTAATATAATGTAAGAGTTGTGGATAATGATTTTCTATTAATATTGGTCTCACCTGGTAACCACCTTTTCCAGCTACTGCAAGAAGAGATAATTAAATGAACTTTTGGTAGTTTGTGAATACAAGGACAAAATTGGCCTCTGCCATTTTCAGGAAAAATAAATAGTATTTTACCCCTTTTCCCAAACTAATTAGGGAAATGCTATTTTTTTGAAAATCGACTTTCTCAAAATCGAGGTTAAAAAAAAATTTCAAAAGCCCTATAATGGCGTTTTAAGGAACCTATAGTGATGTTTTAATGAACTATAGTGGCATTTTGTAACTTGATTTCCATGAAGTCGAGTTACATGCAATTTTTTTACCTATAACTCGATTTCATGGAGCTTGAGTTAAAAAACACCACTATAGGTCCTTAAAAACGTCACTATAGGACTTAACTTGATTTTGTAAAAGTCGATTTTTAAAAGAGGGACATTTCCCTAATTAGTTTGGGAAAGGGGATAGAATGCTATTTATTTTTCCCATAAAGGGCAGAAGCCAATTTTGTCCATGAATACAATAACGAGTTCAAATTAGTTAGTACTTTTGCTACAACGTTTTGATTCTGTAACAATCATAAGAATTTATATAATATATAGTCTCAACAGCTATTCTTGTTACTTATATATATATATATATATATATATATATATATATATAAATGGGTAAAAGAAATAGCTATTCTTTTTGCCCTATTTTTAGGTTGGATATAGAATATTGGTTTTATTTGAATAATCTTATTTTCACTAGAAAAGAGAATGTGTAGGTTTTTAAAGTATCACTTTTTAAAAAGTATTACTATACTTTTAAACAATAAACAAAATAAATCAATGAAAATAAGCTCATTCAAATGCCCACAAACTAATTGGTAGACAGACTTCCAATTAGGCTAACTTTTCAATCTCAAGCTGAACAAACCCACCTAAACCTTGCCTTTTGCTAATTGTTATAGCTTATACATTAACTAGTGTATATCAGTAGAGATAGATGTATTTTTTCAAAGACACAAAACATAATATTTGTATAAAAGAATCCACTACATGCTTTCAAGTTTCAACTGCATGTGTTTATCATAACAACAAGTTGAAGCAGAAATACATGAAATTACCAAAGCTTTAGACCATGATAATGACCTTGTGTTGATACTCTCACTATATTGAAAGTGCATTTATAATTTCCCTCTCCCCCCCTTTTACAAGTCAAATTGCCTCTTTCTTATAGCAAAAAAAACAAGTCAATTTTCCTTTAGCAGAAAAATGATAGGATGAAATTTTCTTAGGAGAGGTGAGGACTCTGATATTAATCTGCCAGTTAAAGATGACTTAAATATGGGACATGGAAATGAGAATAGTTGAAGTGCATATTGTAGACTTTTATTATTGCTATTTGTAAGGTTGAATTTAATCAACCATTTTATTGGCTTTATTCCGTGCCAAATTTGCTTGTATTTCAGCATTTAGTAACCTTGTATTTAGGTGGGTTTGTTGTAAGGGTAGTGAGTGAGATAGAGTGTTGATTGCTCAAGAGTGTGCAAGAAAACAGAGACTCGCGGCTTGTTCTCGCGGGTGGCTCGCGGCTTCAAGCCGCTAGACGCAGCACACGTGCCAAGCGTGCCAGAAGGTGAACAGTCATGCTAGCTGGAGCACTACAAGACAAAACAGGACAACTGGCCATACGGTTATCTTGCGACTGGATCTCGCAACTCAATCAAGTCGCGAGGCCAAGCCGCGAGCCACCCCTGTTTTGTAAAACCTGATGTTTCACATTCCTCTCTCACTCCAGTATAAGTACCTCTTATACCCACAAATGAAAGAGAGCTTCCAGAGAGAATTTTGAGAGAGAAACCCTAAAGAAAAACAAGATTGATTCACCTACAATCTATACATTAGAGTCTCTTTAAATTCCTCAACTCTCTTCTTCTCCATTGTCAAATCCTTGAGAGACATTTTACCAAAACCTTGTTCTCACCATATTCATCACTGTGAGAGGGCTGTTTGGTTTTCTGGGAAGCAATTAGGAAGGAACCAATCTACATTGGTTGATGCTACGGTCTAGTAGCGGAATCCGGGAAGCTAGAAAAGAAAAAGGTTCGGCGCAACCTCGTTGGAGCAAGAAGCTTAGAGGGCTTAGGTGCACTGGGTAGATTAGGCTTGGAGGGTCTATTGCTGTCCATGTATCCCAACTATATTTTCTAGTGGATTGTTTACCGCTTGGAGGGCGGCGGAGAGGTTTTACGTCGAGAGCTTCGGTTTCCTCTTCGATAACACATCGTGTGTTGTCTTTGTGTTTGCATCTTCCTTCCCTTTTATCTTTGCCTTTTATTATCTGCTGTGGGTTGTGATTTTAATTTGGCTTAGATAGTTTTACCAATTCTATATTATAGCTTATGTTCATTTTCCGCACACTTGTTGTTTGACATATAGCTTGAATTGGTTATTTTGTTAATTGGGGGTCTAAACGTTCAAGGGTGTTTATACACATATTTGAACTTTCATTTGGTATCAGAGCAGGCACACGTGTTGTGGTTTTATTACTTAAGTGTGATCCTTGACCCCTGTGTTGTGGTAGCTGTTATGGAAAATACCATGCTGAATTGTAGTTTAAGTGTTTGTGAAAATGACTCTATGCATATGTCTGAAGGGTGTCTTACCAATGAACTTGTAGAGTTGTTAAAAACTAAGAAACATGCTAGGATATTTGTTCACATGCTGGAATATTTTGAAAATCAGAATCATGTCTTACACAGTAGCATATTTGAATCTAAATCGTTGATTAAGAAATATAAAAGAAAGAATAGAATGTTGTGTGAGATGATTGAGAGTCTGAAAATGAAAGGTCAATCTGACAGAAGCATGAAAACTGATGATGAGTTTTTGTTTAAAGGTCAAGAATGTTTGTCTTATGTGAGCTTATTTGTGCATACCTCATTGAAGGTGTTTAATGCATGCTTGTGGTATCCTAACAGCGGTTGTTCTCGCCATATGACAGGGGATAAGTCACTGTTTAAGACACTCAAAGAAAAGGTTGGTGACTATGTGACTTTTGGTGATGGAAGTCCTGCTCAAGTCCTAGGCAAAGGGACTATCGAGATACCTGGATTACCGCTGTTGAAAGATGTGTTATACATAAAAGGGCTGAAGGCAAATCTGCTGAGCATCACTCAAATTTGTGATGATGATTTCCTGGTACAATTCTCTAAGAAGGGATGCTTGATCATCAATGAAGAAGGGATTCAGGTCTTGGAGGGAAATCGGATTACAGATAACTGTTATGGAGTAGTTCCCATGGCACCCATTTCGTGTAGAAGTGCTCGTGTGGATATGTTGGAACTTTGGCATCACAGATTTGGACATGCTAATTTCAAACAAGTAGCTAAAGTGTCTAAACTTGAAGCAGTTGAGGGACTTCCTAAGTTTGGAAAGGTGAAGAAGACCGTTTGTGGTGCATGCCAAATGGGAAAGCAAACAAAGGTAAGTCATCACAAGGTGAATGTGATTGCCACTTCTCGGTGTTTGGAGTTACTTCATGTTGATCTAATGGGGCCTACCAGAACTGAAAGTCTAGGAGGAAAGAGATACATTATGGTAATTGTAGATGATTACTCAAGATACAATTGGGTTGAATTTCTTAGAGAAAAATCAGAAGCTTGCGAGAGGTTGGAAATTCTATGCAAGAAACTACAAAACGAGAGAGGGGTTCCTATTGCCAAAATAAGAAGTGATCATGGGAGGGAATTTGAGAATGCAAGATTTGAGTCTTTCTGTGAATAGAATGGAATCAAAAGGGAATTTTCAGCCCCCAAAACTCCACAACAAATGGAGTGGTAGAGAGAAAAAATCGGGTGATTCAGGAAATGGCGAGAGTCATGTTGCTTAACAAGCAACTACCTCAAAAGTTTTGGGGAGAAGCTGTCAACACCTCGTGTCACATTGGCAATAGAATATTTTTTCGAGTAGGAACAAAGAAGACCGCCTATGAGATTTGGAATGGAAAGAAGCCTAGAGTGAAGTATTTCTGGGTGTTTGGAAGCAAATGTTATATCCTAAATGATCGGAAGAATCTTGGGAAGTTTGATGCGAGAAGTGATGAGGGTATTTTTCTTGGGTACTCTACTACGAGTCGGGCGTATTGAGTTTTTAACAAGAGAACTAAGACAGTGATGGAGTCCATCAATGTCAAGATTGATGATGCCTTATCTAAGGTGGAGATGATTGATGATGGAGAAGGGCCAAGCACCAAAGAACCCGATGTTGAGGTCAAAACTCTTGATATAGAAGTTGAAGAACCTACACCAGAAGAAGAATCGACTCCCATCAACCCAAGAATGGAAACGAGATCGATGCCTAGAACATCAAGTCCTCTTACTCCTCCGGAAGTCCATCCTCCTATCTCTCGAAGTGATGAAGTCTCCACATCAAAGAAGCCATCTTCAAGAGTGATTAAGAACCATCCGGAAAGCAATATCATAGGGTCTCTAGATGAAGGTCTTCGCCTTAGAAAAGGAAACATCCTGTTAGCCAATCATGTAACATATCACTGCTATCTTGCTTAATTTGAGCCAAAAAGGGTAGAAGAGGCCCTTCAAGATGAGAATTGGGTTGAGTCAATGCATGAAGAGCTGAATCACTTTGTGAGGAATGATGTGTGGAAACTTGCTCCAAGGCCTGAAAATGTTCATGTCATAGGCACAAAATGGATTTTCAAAAACAAAACTGATGAAGATGGAGAGATAATTCGAAACAAATCTCGATTAGTAGCTCAAGGATACACTCAAGTAGAAGGAGTAGACTTTGATGAATCCTTCGCTCCTGTGGCAAGACTTGAATCCATTCGAATTCTCATGTCCATTGTATGCACTATGAACTTCAAACTCTATCAAATGGATGTAAAATGTGCATTTCTGAATGGATACCTAAATGAAGAAGTGTTTGTTGAGCAACCAAAAGGATTTGAGGATCCGCACTTTCCTGATCATGTGTTGAGATTGAAGAAAGCCCTTTATGGCTTAAAACAAGCACCTAGGTCTTGGTATGATCGGCTTACACAGTACCTCCTAGATAGAGGATTCAAAAGGGGATATGCTGACCAAACTTTGTTTGTCAAAAATGATGAAGATTATCTCCTTGTGGCACAAGTTTATGTTGATGACATGGTGTTTGGGGCTACCATTGAAGATCGTGCTATTGAATTTTCTGAGGAGATGAAGAAGGAATTTGAGATGAGTATGGTGGGGGAACTCACATTTTTCTTGGGTCTTCAAGTCAAACAACAGAAGGAGGGTATATTTGTTTCACAAGAGAAGTATGCCAAAAACATTGTCAAAAAGTTCGGACTAGACTCCAAAAAACATGCCTCCACTCCCATGAACTTATCTACTAAACTGAATGTTGATTCTTCTGGAGTAGAAGTAAGTCCTACCTTATATAGGAGTATCATTGGGAGTTTACTCTATTTTACAGCTAGTAGACCGGACATTGCATTCAGTGTTGGTGTTTGTGCCAGATATCAAGCTAATCTGAAGGAGTCTCACCTGACTGCAGTTAAGCGAATCATTCGATATGTTAATGGAACTTCAAACTATGTTCTGTGGTATTCAAAAGACTCAAATGCTTGTCTTGCCGGGTATTCAGATGTTGACTGGGCTGGTAGTGTAGACGAACGGAAGAGTACTTCAGGAGGCTGTTTCTACCTTGGTAACAATCTTGTCTCGTGGATGAGCAAGAAACAAAATTCCGTGTCTCTATCTATTGCTGAAGCAGAATACATCGCCGCTGGAAGTTGCTGCACTTAGCTTCTCTGGATGAAGAAATTACTTCATTATTATGGAATTCCTCAAGAGACAATGTGTGTCTTCTGTGACAACACCAGTGCCATCAATCTTTCCAAGAATCCTGTCCAGCATTCAAAATCTAAACACATAGAGATACGCTACCATTTCATTCGAGATCTGGTAGAGGAAAAAGTTGTGTGTCTTGAGTTCATACACACCGACAATCAAAAGGCGGACATCTTCACAAAGCCTCTCGATGGTCCACGGTTTGAATCACTCCGTAAGACCATTGGTGTTGGTACAATTCCTTGACTCTCTTGTGTGATGTGTGCTTCACATTTTATGATATGATAAGTTTGCTTGTGTTGGGGCACACACTACTCTGTTGGCTTTTTGTGCAGCATGATTTTGTTTGTTTGTCTATTTGTGCACTCTTTTGGTTTCCTTTTGTTTTTGATCAATCTTTTTCTTCTTGTGTCAAAAATCCAAAAATCTCATAAAAAAATTAGAAAATCAAAAAGTTTGATTGACATTGTTGAGTTTTTGACTTAAAACTTGTTTTGCCTTGTACCTTTGTGCTAATGGCTTTGTGCATTTTCGAGCATAGTTTGTTTCTTTGCACTCTTATCATTGTGGGAGAAATCTTGAAATCTATGTGATTGTTGTAAATAGTTCTTCAAACTTGTCATGAATGATTAGTGAATGGTTATGATGATCTTGAGACATGCATAGACTTGTGTCTATATATCTTCCCACTCTTTATTTTTGTTTTTGCTAAAAAGAGCTCGCCAAATGTAAATCTCCAAATGAAAAGAGATATTGAGTTGCAAAAGCCTGTCGCACATACTAGTATTTGAATAGGAAAAAGGGAAAGCGACCAAAAATTAAAGTGAAAGTTTATTCAAACAGCCAAAGGCTATCTCATCAAGGTGAAATATCTATTATCACTCTCACAATGAGAGATGATTTTCTCGAAAGGATCAAAAAGATCAAATGTTATGATTGAAAGTTGAGTCAAATGTAAAGCTCCAAGATATGTTATCAAGTTTTGTGGGAGGTCATATATACATATTTCTATAATTGAGATGGATCACTTAATCTAGTGCTAATTGTGTATGCCTTGGTTGAATTGATCATTGAAGTTTCACATTAGACTAAGGACTATATCATTGTTGATATCCACACACAACACACAAGTTTATGTTCAATAAATGCCATATTCATTTGTGTGATTGTACTTGATGAAATGTGTTTTCACATGCTCAATCTTTGTTAATTCAAACACAAAAAGATTTTTGAGTGTTTTAGGTGTGTTTGGAAAGTATTTTGTTCTAAAAATCTGAAAATTTCAGAAATTCATTTTTGCCATGTTTTGGCAACTCAGTCGCGGGTAAGTCAAGTCGCGGGACTCAGTCGCGAGTTCGCGGGTCATTTTTGGTGACTTGATTGCGAGTGGAAGGTCCAGTCGCGAGGGTTACTCAGAGATTTTCACGGCTCAGCTCGCGACTTCCTCGCGGGTAGACCTCCCAGTCGCGAAAAACACTTAGAAAATTTTTCAAAATTTTGTCTTTGTGTGTTTTGGCGGCTTGACCTGGTGGCTTGTTGGCGACTCACTTAAGTCACGAAAAACGCGTGTTTGGCAAAAGTAGGGGCAGTTTTTAAATCTTTCTCAGTTTTCCCTCGAACTTTTGTGACTATTCATCTTCTCTCTCAACTGTCTCCTTCCCAAACACTCCGTGCACCCATTTTCAAACTCCATTGTTACTTCCTTTCAGCTTAAAATCTTCAAGAAACAGGTATGGGTTTTCTTTCTTGAACTCTATTTTACTTGATTTTGTGTTTTTCCCTCTGGATTATTAGCATTTGTTTATGTTTTTGAGATGGGTTTTTGTTTCAGATATTACTCTTTGTCCATGCTTAGCTTGTGGAAGCTATTGATTTAGTTTGATCTTTATTAAGTTGTTGGTTTTGTTCTTCATCATGTGCTTAGCTAGGGTTTGTTATTTGTTGGTTTCTCATCTTGTCTGATCTTTTGTTGATGTGTTGATTCAAAATGTTCCTGTGTTGGCTGTGAGTTTTACTATGCTGATTGTGTGGTTTTAATCTGACCCACTCTATTGTGTAGCTACATTTAGGTTATTTTTGTCCCTCATTGCTATTTTCTGGACATTTCCATCTAGTTTTTAGGGTTTCTTCATTATCCCTAAATTGCCACTAACCCACTGCTAATAATGTCTGTTGGATTGTGTTCTGTCATTTTCTATTCATGATTCAGACTGGAAATGTCAAGATTCAAGAAAGCAGCTGTGAAAGGAGGCAGTTCCAAAGGGAAGGAACACGTCATTGATGTTGATGACTACTCACCTCAAACAAAAGAGACTCGTTCTTCATCAAAGAGATTCGATCCCAACAAGTTCAGATCCTATGCTGCCTATCAGTCTCATGAGAATTATTTCCGAAATGCTACACCATTACTAGAAAGACCTGTGGATCAATCATCACTTCATGACACTGACATTCCGAAATGGTTTGCTCACAAGGATTGAAATTACCTTCTCTCTGATCTGGATGACGCGTATGAAGATTTGGTAAAAGAATTTTATGCCAACGCGATTGTGGAAGAAGATGAACTTAAGTGTTGGGTTAGGAAAAAGAATTTTTCAGTATCTCCTGCATATTTGGCAGAGATCCTTCACATCAACAGACCAATGTTTCGACACTCACCAGTTTATGATGATCTTTGCCCTGATAAGGAGTTTCTCAAGGAAGGTCTTGGACAAGACTTGGAGTTCTCACCCAATGGAAACTCCATCAGTGTTTCCTCTCTTCCTCCAAAACTGAGAGTGCTTACAATTGTAATGTTTCACAATTTGTACCCTTTATCAAGCACTGGGTATATGAACCTCGGACGTGCTTTATTTCTTCATGATCTAATCTCTGATGTAGAAATTGACATCTGTGCTCATATCTTTCATGTTCTACGCAAAACGGTTCTACGAACTGAGTCCTAAACATGCATTCCTTTCTGCTGTCTCATTTCAAGGATCTTGAAGCTTAGGGGAATTTATCCAACGACAGATGAATCTCCTCTCTCGAAATCGAGTCCAATCAACATGCGTACATTCAACGCAAGCATTGGACATAGTCGGAAGAGAGCCAAACCGGAAACTTCCGCATCTCACAGTGGCTCTCATTTCAGCACTCTCTCCCTTGATGAAAAACTTGATCACATTGTATCCTCTGTACACGAGTTGAATACAAAGATGTCTGGACTCACATCTACTCTACACCATCACAGCACTCGATGGGATATGAAGTTTACTTCACTTCAAACTCAATTGGATCAAATTCAGAGAAGGCTAGAAGAGAATGTATGGCCTATTCCATGACAAAAAGGGGGAGTGATAGGCCTGATCAGAGGGGGAGGATATTACCTAAGGGGGAGTATTTCTGGATTCTTCTTCAGTTTAAGTTGTTATATTGTGTTTTGTACCTGGTTTGTACCCATGTTGCTTATGTAAGCTTTTAGGGTTATGTTTTTATGCATATTTTGTAGGCTTTATGGTTTGTACCTTGCTTAATGCAGCCTTTTATACTTTGTTTAAATCAGTACTTCTATCTAAATGTATTGCATTTTATTTTAAGTACTGTCACTCTTGTGCCCTTGTAGGGTTGTTCCTAGATGCATATACTTAGTGTATTATGCATTGGTTGAGTGTTGGGCATACAAGTATCTTGCTTTGTTCTTGTTAACTTGTATGTTCAAATGTTCATTCCAAGTGTGAATGAGCATTGTGATCACTACCTTGTGGTGATTACTTGGTTGATCAAGCCATGATTTGAATCTTCACTTCATTTTTGCTTGAACACCTTAAGCTTGTTTCATATGCATTTCATGCTTTTCTACATACAATGATCATGGTGTATTGTTGTGTTTCAGGAGTTTCATGTTCTTATGATTCAAGTGCTTCACAGCTTCTAGAGTTAGGTGTGAGTGAGTTTTGCTTAACTGTTCCCAACTCACATGTTAAGTCTAGAGTCTGTTTTAGGGTTTTGTCACGGAATAGCCAAAGGGGGAGATTGTAAGGTTGAATTTAATCAACCATTTTATTGGCTTTATTCCGTGCCAAATTTGCTTGTATTTCAGCATTTAGTAACCTTGTATTTAGGTGGGTTTGTTGTAAGGGTAGTGAGTGAGATAGAGTGTTGATTGCTCAAGAGTGTGCAAGAAAACAGAGACTCGCGGCTTGTTCTCGCGGGTGGCTCGCGGCTTCAAGCCGCCAGATGCAGCACACGTGCCAAGCGTGCCAGAAGGTGAACAGTCATGCTAGCTGGAGCACTACAGGACAAAACAGGACAACTGGCCATACGGTTATCTCGTGACTGGATCTCGCGACTCAATCAAGTCGCGAGGCCAAGCCGCGAGCCACCCCTGTTTTGTAAAACCTGACGTTTCACATTCCTTTCTCACTCCAGTATAAATACCTCTTATACCCACAAATGAAAGATAGCTTCCAGAGAGAATTTTGAGAGAGAAACCCTAAAGAAAAACAAGATTGATTCACCTACAATCTATACATTAGAGTCTCTTCAAATTCCTCAACTCTCTTCCTCTCCATTGTCAAATCCTTGAGAGGCATTTTACCAAAACCTTGTTCTCACCATATTCATCACTGTGAAAAGGCTATTTGGTTTTCTGGGAAGCAGTTAGGATGGAACCAATCTACATTGGTTGATGCTACGGTCTAGTAGCGGAATCCGGGAAGCTAGAAAAGAAAAAGGTTCGGCGCAACCTTGTTGGAGCAAGAAGCTTGGAGGGCTTAGGTGCACTGGGTAGATTAGGCTTGGAGGGTCTATTGCTGTCCATGTATCCCAACTACATTTTCTAGTGGATTGTTTACCGCTTGGAGGACGGCGGAGAGGTTTTACACCGAGGGCTTCGGTTTCCTCTTCGATAACACATCGCGTGTTGTCTTTGTGTTTGCATCTTCCTTCCCTTTTATCTTTATCTTTTATTATCTGCTGTGGGTTGTGATTTTAATTTGACTTAGATAGTTTTACCAATTCTATATTATAGCTTATGTTCATTTTCCGCACACTTGTTGTTTGACATATAGCTTGAATTGGTTATTTTGTTAATTGGGGGTCTAAACGTTCAAGGGTGTTTATACACATATTTGAACTTTCACTATTCAATCAAAATTTTAACACAAGGAAAGGCTTTATCACTTCTTAAAACTTTGAAATCCCTCAATTACAAAAGAACAGAGAGGTTATCTTTAGGCATTTGTACCTATAAAAATCCTTGGACTCTATTGCTCTTAAGCCTCTTATTGAAAGAAAGGTCATGTTTAGTTAGTTTATTAAAATTTTTGCTCTCAACAGTTTCAAAACCAATTAATAAGCCATGCTTTACTGGGAAGTTTCACATACGGCCAATGGTGAGTATCCTCTTATTTCACCTTTTTCTTATTCCTATATGACCATCCAACAACACACATTGTAAGGAATACCCATTAAGCTTTTTATCACTAAATGTTGGGTTATGGATTGACCCCAGTTAATTAATTCAATTATATAAGTTGATTAATTAGGTCAAATTATATGCAAAATTGTGGAGGCACATACAAATCATCATACAATTTAGAGTGCAACAAAAAGTAAACATGACATGGTGATTTTTTGACTAATGGGAAAAATCTCTCACAAAGCAAAAAACCCTACCGGGTTATTTTCAAGTCACCACCCCAAGAATCACTAATCAAAATCAAGAGATTATAAGTACAAGGAATCTTACCCCAAACTTGGCCTATCACAAAGTACTAACCTATAGTTGAATCCTTACGCTAATCCCCAATTGTTCTTGATTTTGTAGAGACTTCTTCCCTTTGCATGGATTCCAGTATGTGACTAACTCCCAGCAACTTGAAGCTTGTTGTTGGATGCAAAGTTCTTCAATACACTTATAGAGAAGGAAGCACTTGGTCACAAAACCCTAAAGCACATAAGAACACAGTAGCTTCACAAGAAGTTTATAGATTCTCTAATTGAGTCTTTGTGTACTATGATGACTTCAAAATAAACCTTTTATATTCCCTAGAAGTTTAGTGAATTAAACCCTAGAAGTCCAAGTCATCATGAGCCGAAAAACAGATCTGAAAATTCTGGATCTACGAAGCTCGATAGATCGAGAGGTATCAAGGTTCCTCATTAATTCTCAATAAAAGCCTTGTATTGAGCTTGTGTCAAGGTTCACTATTTTCAGTGCTAAACATGTTATTCTACTAACCCTAGTACTAAACATGTGAAAACTAGACTTAACAAGACCTAAACATATGATTAAAACTAATCAAAACAAACAAAATAGCAAAAACTCTAAATCTGTGTTTTTGGGCATGAATATGCTTACGCATACATGAAGTATCTGTCTGCATGCCTCGAGTATGTGTACCCATACATAAAGCATGTGCACGCATACATAAAGCGTGTGCACGCATACATGCCCAAAAACACAATTTTAAAGCAAGCAACAAAGAACAATCAAACGAAACCTAGCATGCTTCTAATACAAAACTAAACAACCTAAACTAATAACAAAGATATCAAAGATAAGCAAAACAAATTCTATTCCCAAACATGCATTGGATCTAACAACAAACATGAGCAACACTTAACACATCAAAACATGTTCATCAAAACATCCAATCATTCAACGCTCCAATCAAAATATGGTGAGACACAACAAATCAAATAATATTTCTAAGCATGTATAACATATGAATCAATCAAAAACAACAAGAACACAAGTTATAAAAAGATCCAAATTAAGGAAGAGCCATGAAGAGACTCACCTTGCTTTTGGAACACAACTTGGTTGATATTTAACTGGCTCCCCTCAGAACCTACACAACAAGATTCAATGAGATATCAAGGAAACCAAAAGATTCAATAGTTTATAGGTAATCATAAATCAAAATAAAAAGATGTTCTTGAAAAAACTTTAGAAAGAAAGATTGAAAAGCATTTCTTGGAATGAGATTAATAGTTTCTACTCCTAATGAGTAATAGAGAGAGGTTTTGATGAATAAAAAATGTGCTTAGTGGCTGTGAGGGCAGAAAATTCAGAGATGAGAGTGTTCTTGGATGGGTTTAAGTCAAAAATCAACTCTCTCTAGCTAGGGTTTAAGTTTGGAGGCATAAGGTTGTATCTATATGTTAAAACTAGGGTTTTCAGACTCATTTAAAGAGTTTTGGACGATCCCAAGGTCTAGAGGCCGGGGCCTATCAAAGAGGGAGGCTTTGGGCCCTAAAAAAAATGAAGTTCTAGGTTTTTGGAAATGTCCTTGCGTACGCATGGTTGGGCATGCGTACGCATGCGTCCGTAAAAACCCTAAAACTGACAACTCTGATAGCCCAACTTCAAATGGCTGTAACTCACTCAATATGAATACAAATTAGCAAAAATTTTTCTTCAAATGGAAGCCCAAGATGTCTACTTTCCAAGGAAATAAATCTCACCCCAAAATTCGTTGTGTGTAAAATGTTATGGTCAAAGTAGTGAGCATAGGTTATTTTTTAGCATTGCTTTTAAAGCGATTTGAGTACTTTTGAGTTGTGATTACTTCCAAACTATCAAAATAACTTCAATTACCTTTTGTAGACATGTTAAGCTTATCAATTGGACTGGGGAATAAGGTCTATTAACTGGGTATAAAATGAGGTGTTTACAGAAGGAATAGGCTGGTATTTTGGTAATTAAGATTATCGCTGGCACTATTTTAGATTTTCTAAAGAAAATTGGTAGTAACTTAAAATTGCAAAACACACGTTTATGAAAAACTATAGAGAAGCAGTGCTTTCTAAAACGTGAAAAATCTAGTTTAAAAAAAAGGAAGCATCTTGATTTTGTGGAGCCAACGGTTAACAAAATAATGTTTTGGCTATAATGTGTATTAAGGCTTTTTGAACAACCTATCCAAATGGACTTCATTTTCCCCACTTTTTAGATTATTTATAGTCCACCTCAAAAATTATTTTTCATTAACTAAGATTTTCTATGCTGATAGGCTTTGATAGATGAGTTGGTGGTTGGATCCTAATTATGGTGGCTTTTAGGTAGCACTCTGGCTATTGGGGATTGGGTTTTGCTTGGAGTGTGGTTTGATAGGTTTTGTTGGCTTAAGTAGGTGGCTGAGCAAAGCTTGGGAGCCCATGGCTTAGCCATTAATGAACAAGATGAACAAGACAAGCTCTGCACAGTGTGAATGTAGCAAATATTTAAATAGTTTTAAAAAAATGGTAAAACAAAATTATTGGTCTCTAAAGTTTACCATGTGAGCGCAATTGGTCCCTCAAGTTTCAAGTGAGCACTATTAGTCCTTAAAGTTTAAAAATTCAGTTGTATTAGTCATTCTATTAACTTATATTAGTGATATTGCTTACGTGGCTAACAGAATAATAACCTGGCATTATAAAAATTATTTTACACGTAAAAAGGAAACTAACCCAGTTACAAAATCAAATTTTAAATCCTAATGGGTTCCAATAATAGAACCAGCAATTCTTGGGAATTTTTGAGAGGTTTCTTCCCTCTTGTTCAGAGTTTGTGTCCCTCTCGTTCAAGGTTTCATCCCTCATGTGGGTTAAGCCAGCAAGGGTCTTATTATTTTCTCCTATATTTCCTCTTGTTTTCACCATTTATGTACCTTTTTAGTCCTTTGGCAATTGTTCTTTGTTCGTATCTTTGCGTCAATCAATTGCATCCCTCACTTCACTTCGATGTCCAATTAAATCATAATGTCCCATTCGTTTTCTGGTTATTCATTTCACATTCTTCTATCTATTTATGTTATTAACTATAGAGAAATGCTATGTGCACAACAAATTAAATGTGGTAAGTTGTTATTGGTTCTCATTTAAATCCACTACTGAAATTACTTTTTTAATTACCAATAACAAACAGTAACAACCTACCCCTTATAATTTTTTTCTGAAAGTATTGTGAAACTGTTATGGACATAACATTTTTCTTAACTATAATATCATTGATTGTCTTATGTTTCAATTTTGACATTTATTTATTTTTATTTTTATTTTTATTTTTTGTTTGAATTTTGTTGTTCTTCATTTTTGGGATTTGTTCATTTTGATGTCTGGTTGAATCTTAATTAAAGTTATTTTTGGAAATGAAAATTGAATTGCATAGTCAATATACAAGTAGATCTCTTGAATTTGATAGGATCACTGATGTTATAAAAGGTTGGAATCTTTTCTTTATTAAATGAAGCGTACTTTCATTTATAACTATGAATGAACCAAATCAAAATAAAAAGCCTCCATAGCAAGGCAAGGAAAGTCCTCAATCAAAAATACATTAAAAGGAATATGTTTAACATAGCGGGCTAGAGCATGAGCTACAGTGTTGGCAATGAGTGCATAGATATCAGCAAGGACATGGCGAAGATGAGAACATATAGGATTAGGGGGCAAGAGAGAATGCATGACAGAAGCATTATCACCCTCAATTACCAAATTGGAAAACCTAACTAAACAAAAAATTCAAGAGCACGATGGCAAGCCATTAATTTGGCCTCAAAACTTTCAGTAGTAGCCACCCCTTTAAGAAAGGGGGCTGTCATAACCTCCCCATTATGATTCTTGATCACGGCCCCATATCCTGAACTATTTGGTGCAGAAAAATAGCATCATCAAAATTCAATTTGTGGCACAACTGAGAAGGTAAATCAAAATAAAATAAAACAATAAATTACCATATCAAGACTTACCACAATTTAAAATAAAGGTATTGTAAAAATGTGACATTTTGTTATTGTCATAATATTTTCACAACTACAGTGGAAGTTTTTCAAAGCATTCACATTAGCTCATGCAAAATGGCATAAGGGCCAAATTTTGCTCAACCAACTCCAAAAGTCACCCACATCAGCTTATGTATATATTGTGGAAAATTCATTTTAACTATGGTTCTTGTGCAAATATGTACAAGCATTGTTGTTGTGCATTTAGTTTTTATTATGTCTTTGCATTTTTTGACAATGAAAGAAGAGAATAGCCGGTAGTTTTGTTGTTGTCACAATATTTTTACAATTGTTGATTTATCAGACAATCAATTGCTTATAGATTAAAATAAATTAATAAAATATTATATCAAGACCCACCACAACTTCTTCTTCTTCTTTTTTTTTTTTTTGTTGAGAAGGAAGTACTTTCAGCTTTATTAATTAAGAATTTGGAAAATCAGACACAAAAGAAGATAGAATATGTGGTGGGACATGTTAGGATTAGTTCCCTTAAATTCTATTGTATGATACTATGTATGACTTAATGTTGTAATTAATAAAGTTGTTTTTATTATTATCTAAAATAATGGTAATATGAATATGTGATTTATGTGATTTAGTCACAGAAGATATAAATCACAAGTTCTTTGTAAACTCAAAATTCTAGTTTGTAGTCGGTGATGAAATTGGGCATTTTATCTGCGAAGATTATAACATATTAATTAAGATGATTTGTCTTGATCATGGAAGTAGAGACTTCTAGTTGATAGGTTCATATATTTTAAGAGTTAAGACATATTGAATTGGACCGCTGTAAGATTTATTATTCTCCTAACGACTATCAAATGAATAATAAATCTCATGACTTCTATTTAAATGAACTCTTAATCTTGAGAGAATAATGTACTTGATTATGAAGTGTAAGTTGCTTTGATATATCAGGAGTGAAATCTAAAGTTATGATCAAAACCTCAGTATGTTGGGCAGTCACATTTAGTATTGATGGAACATATATTCTCAAGATGGAATTCATAATCTCTTAACAGAAATATAAAATATTCCCTTAAGATAAGTTTAATGGGTTCAGTTATTTAGAGTGTTAAGCCTAACCACTCTAGTAAGGATTTACTAAAGTATATATATATATATATATATATATATATATATATTTATATATATATATATGAAATTGGATTTTATAAATATATGATGAATAACTTAAAGGATTAAATTGGGTACTCAAGGATTAAGATGTAGTAATCTTTAAAGTAGCAGTCTACATTCATGACTTTGTATTACCACAAATATTTTATGAAGGGGTTGTATGTACAATAAAGTCTTGGAATATAATTTATTAATAAGGCCTAGAGTGCAATTATATTTATATAGTGGTATTAAATATAATTACTGGTAACTTTGGATTTATCAAGAGTTGACAGAAAAGCACAAGATCCATTGTAGCTAGTGTCTTATTTGTTCCCTTTTGGTCTCACTCCAAGCCACATACTAAAGCCCAATTGGAATGGCTCAAAAGGCTAGCCCAATTAGATAATTAGTTATAAGGTGAGAAACATATAAAATTTTGTAAGAGAATAAAATGGTATGTATGTGAGTGTTGGACACTTTCTTATTCTCTCTTGAACACATTCATATAAACTGATTGAGGGACCACGCTTCCTGGGTACAAATGGAATTGAAGTGAAAATTAAGAGTGCTCCCAAGTACTTCTAATCTTTGGTTTTGAATTTCACCTTACCAAGGTACACTCTCTTGTTCTTATATTCTGAAATTTACATAGTACATGTTATCAATTGTGAATGAAGTAGATCAGTTAATTTTCCACTGCATATGTTTTGTATGCGATATAAACATGTGTTTTTCCAACAATTGGTATCAAAGCGGTCTTCAATTTCGAATTTGTATAACATGTTTTGTGAGTTTTGGAATTAGAGAAAATAGTTTCATGATGTTAGAAGATTATGCAATTAATTTTCTGCATGGTTGTTGAAATTATTGTTTGATGAAAACTGATATTGATGTTATGATGTTGTTTAAGTTTGATATTAAGTATGTTAAATTGAACTTTAAGGCTATAGCATCAATGGAATTCAGTTATGATATAAATCTTTGTTTATTATGTTCACATGATGGTTGTTTGTTCATGAAAAACCGTGGAAAACTGCTTCAGAAAAATTCTGGAGAATTCAAGTTTCACGAGTTTCGATTGATCGAAAATTGCTTTTGATTGATTAAGTGAAATAGTGACCAATCTGTTTGATTCGATTGATATTTGATTGCTAGTTGATCGATCGAATATTCTTTTTCGATCGATCAAGCAGCGATTAAGTACCAATCGAGCCAAGCAGACTGTTAAGTACGAATTTTTTAATTTTTTTGACCGATTGAGATATACATTCGATCGATCGAAAACTGTGAATTCTGAATTTTTCTACTGTGAATTCTGAATTTTTCTAAGTGTTTTCACATACATAAAGTGCAAGGATATGTGTAATGAGATTATGCATGTTTTCTATCTAACAACCTTTATTTTAAAACATCTAGTGGGTGAAAGATACAAGGGTTGGATCTCACGGCCTCCATTGTCAGTTTATAGTAGTGTGATTAAGCACCTCGCCTTGGCATATATGCCTTGCTCCTAATGGAGGGTGTTTAATTCATGGTACTACAGATTAAACTTCTTAATGATGAATGATATATGTTTTTACATTAAGAACGATCATGCTACCATGGAGTTACTTAATGACTCGCATAGATTTCAGGCAATGGTGTACACTAGACTAAGTTTAATGTTAACCTCCCTACGGAGCTATGTCATTATTACTTAGAGGCTAAAGGAAATACGGCATATTATTAGTGTTTGATAAGAGTTATCACGATAGCACTAATAAGGAGAATTGTTCTCAATCAGTCATAGGATTTATAATTTACTTGCTGCCAAAGAATTTTAAACATGGGATTGGGTTGTCTTTGCATATTTTATATTACGGTTTTATTAAGGTTCCATAATATATGTTTATATGATAAATTGATAATGTCCAGTTTACTTATTATATTCATGTTTATTGTTTTTGGATTTAATCATGGCATCTTTTAACCTACTTGTTGCTATTCTTAATCAAAACAAACTAACAGATCCAACTATGTTGACTGGAAAAGAAATTTGGACATTGTTCTTACTACTGAAGAGCACAAATATGTGCTTACACAACCATGTCCTAACTTTCCATCATTAGATGCTCCTCTTGAGGAAAAACAACGATATGATTGTTGGCAAAAATCTAATGAGATAGCCAGGTGCTATATCCTAGCATCTATCTCAAATGTTCTACAGCATCAAATGCAGGAGATGTTTGGTGAGCAAGGCCATTCTGCAAGACAAGAAACCATGAGGCAAATTTATAATACTAAAATGGCTGAAGGCACTTCAGTGAGGGAGCATTGTCTTAAGATGATCTCTAATCTGAATACACTGGAAGTTTTAGGTGCCGATATTGATGGAGAATCCCAAGTGGATATGATGCTCTAGTCACTACTAGAATCATTCAAGAAATTTAGACTTAATTATAATATGAACAAAAAGATCTATTCATTGTTTGAATTAATGAATGAATTGGTAGCGGGGGAAGGCATTCTTGGTACCTCTAGTGTTGGTGCTAATATGGCTGAAGCTTCTACTTCTCAACCTAAGTCGAAAGGCAAGGGTAAAAAGTAGAAGAAGAAGGACTTCACCAAGCAAGATGGTAAACTAATTGCCTTAGGAGTTGCCAACAAGGGAAAGAAAAAGAATTATGCCAAAGGAAAGTGTTTCCATTGTGGTGAGAAAGGACATTGGAAGAGGAATTGTCCAATATTTAGAGCTGCCAAAAATAAGAGTATGAAAAGTTCATTCCTTCTTCAAATAAGTTTAGTACAAAATCCTAGGATTCCTGGTGTGTGGATTCAGGTTGTACTAATTATATCTGCAATTCTTTGCAGGGGTTCTAGGAGACCAAAAAGCTGAATGAAGGGGAATTGTTTCTTACTTTGGCTAATGAGAGCAAGTTTCTAGTTGTAGCTGTTGGAGTGTTTAATTTATGCTTTGATTCTAGAGTTTTAATATAGGAAGACTGTTTATATGTACCTAATGTTCGTAGGAATTTAATTTCTGCAACTTATTTAGGTAAACATAGATATTGTGTTATCCTAAAAGACAATGTTGTAATAAAGAAGGATAAAGTGTTTAACTGTTCTGGCAATATTGTAGATGGTCTTTATATTTTAGCTCCTGATAAGCATGAATTCTACAATTCTGAATTAGATAATGACTCTGATGTAAAATCATTAAAGAGAAAGTTTCCTTCTACTAATGATGCATATCTTTGGCACTTGCGTTTGGGTTATATTAATCCAAACAGAATTCAAAGACTGATCAAAGATGGTCTCTTAGAGCCATTGGACTTTGATGGATTTCTAGTTTATGAATCTTGTTTGGAAGGCAAAATTACCAAACGACCTTTTAATGCAAAAGGTAGAAGAACCTAAGAGTTACTTGAATTAGTTTATATAGATGTATGTGGTCCTATGTCAACCCATGCAAAATGAGGTTATGAGTACTTCATCACTTTTATCGAGGATTACTCAAGACATGGTTATGTATACCTAATGAAATGGAAGTCAAAAACTTTTGAAAAATTCAAAGAGTTTGGGGTTAAAGTTGAGAATCAATTGGGTAAATGCATAAAGACCATTCGATCTGATCAAGGTGGTGAATACCTTCTTGGGGATTTCAAGGATTACTTAACTCACAATGGGATTGTATCCCAATTGACTGCACCTAGAACTCCCCAACAAAATGGTGTAGCAGAAAGAAGGAATAAGACTCTTTTGGAAATGGTTAGGTTCATGATGAGTTATTCAACTTTACCAATTTCTTTTTGGGGGTATGCCTTAAATACAACAATACATTTTTTAAATTTAGTTCCATCAAAATTTGTTCACAAAACACCCATGGAATTGTAGAGTGCACGTAAGCCTAGTATGAAGTATCTCCACATTTGGGGTTGTCTAGCACATGTGCTAAAAGGGAAGCCTGATAAATTAAAACCAAAATCAGAAGTATGTTTGCTTGCGGGTTATCCAAAAGAAACTAGGGGTTATTTATTCTATAGTCGAAATGATAACAAAGTTTTTGTTAGTACAAATGCTAAATTTTTGGAAAATGACTATATGAATAATTTTACTCCTAGAAGTAGAGTTGTTTTGGCTGAAATGAATGAACCTGTAATTGAACAATCAATGGATGAAACTAGGGATGATGTGGTTGTATCAGATACACCACAAGATATTACTCATTAGATGACTAGTACATAAGAGCCTCATCATAGTGGGAGGATTGTTAGGCCACCTATAAGATTTATAGGTTTGGAAGAAACTTATGAAGCTATCTTAGAAGAGGCCAAAATTGATCCTTACACTTATGAAGAGGCAATGAATGATATAGATGCCCATCATTGGGTTAAAGCTATGAAATTTGAATTGGATTCAATATATTCCAATCAAGTTTAGGATCTTGTAAAGGTGCCTAACGGCATTAAAACTATTGGTTGCAAATGGGTTTACAAGAGGAAGAGAGAGATAGAACCTTTAAAGAGAGGTTAGTGGTGAAAGGGTATACACAAAAAGATGGCATTGATTATGAAGAAACATTTTCACTAGTAGCAATGCTTAAATCTATTAGAATTCTTTTATCCATTGCTATTCATTATGATTATGAGATTTGGCAAATGGATGTCAAGACTGTATTTCTAAATGACAATCTTGAAGAAGAAATCTATATGATGCAACCAGAAGGTTTCGTAGCAAAGAACTAAGAGCATATGGTATGCAAGTTGAAAAGATCCATTTATGGACTTAAGCAAGCATCTAGATCATGGAAAATCAGATTTGATCAAGCAATCAAGTCATTTGGTTTTGAACAAAATCTTGGTGAACCATGTGTATACAAAAGACATCGAGATAAAGTAGTAATGTTCCTAGTACTTTATGTTAATGATATTCTACTCATTGGAAATGATGTAGGGGTAATGTAACCAGTAAAGGTCTAGTTGTCAAGCCAATTTGATATGAAGGACTTGGGTGAGGTTAACTTTATTCTAGGGATCAAGCTTTGGAGAGATCGCAAGAAAAGAATGTTAAGTTTGTCATAAGCTGGGTATATAGATAAGGTTCCAGAACCGGTTTAGCATGCAAAACTCCAAGAAAGGATTGCTTCCTCTCAAACATGGAGTTCCTTTGTCTGATGACCAAAGGCCTAATACTATTGAGGAAGAAAATATGATGAGACAAGTTCCTTATGTTTCTGCAGTGGGAAGTCTCATGTATGCCATGCTTTGTACTAGACTAGATATCTATTATTCAATTGGCATAGTTAGCCGATACCAATCAAATCTAGGACCAAAGCATTGGCAAGCTGTAAAGCATATTCTCAAGTATCTACAAAGAACGAGAGATTATATGCTTGTTTACCGGTGTGAGGATTTGATTTCCATTGGTTATAGATATTCAGATTTTCAATCAGATCTTGATTTCAGAAAGTCCACTTCAGGTTGTATATTCACCTTGGGAGGTGGAGCCATAAGTTGGAGGAGTGTCAAGCAATCTTGCATTGCCAACTCCACCATGGAAGCTGAATATATTGTTGCTTGTGAAGTGGCAAAGGAAGCTGTTTGGCTCAAGAAATTTCTTTCTAATCTTGGTGTTGTGAGAATGGAGCAAGTTCCTATCACATTGTTTTACTACAATAGTGGAGCTGTTGCACAATCCAAAGATCCAAGGAATCACAAGAAAGGAAAGCACATTGAAAGAAAGTACCACATCATTCAAGACATTGTTGCTCGAGGAGATGTAGTAGTAGCAAAGATAAATAGTGTAAATAATCTAGCAGATCCCTTTACCAAAGCCTTGCCTCAAAGGACTTTCAAGTCACATTTGGAGGGTATGGGAGTTAGATTAGTGCACAATAGTCTTTAGGGCAAGTGGAAGATTGTTAGGATCAGTGCCCTTAAATCCTATTGTATGATGCTATGTATGACATTATGTATGACTTTATGTTGTAATTAATAAAGTTGTTTTATTATTATCTAAAATAATGGTAATATGAATATTTGGACATTATTATATAGTCCATGAGATGCATAGTATGTGATTTAGTCACAGAAGATATAAATCACAAGTTCTTTGTAAACTCAGAATTCTAGTTCATAGTCGGTAATAAATTAGGCATTTCATCTGCGAAGACTATAATATATTAACTAAGATGATTTGTCTTGATCATGGAAGTGGAGACTTTTATTTGAAATGTTCATATGTTTTAAGAGTTAAGACATATTGGACTGGACTGCTGTGAGATTTATTATTCTCCTAACGACTGTCAAATGAATAATAAATCTCACGACTTCTATTTACATGAACTCTAAATCCTGAGAGAATAATGGACCTGATCATGAAGTGTAGGTTGCTATGATATATTGAGAGTGAGATCTAAAGTTACGATTAAAACCTCAGTATGTTGGGCAGCCGCATTTAGTGTTGGTGTAACATATATTCTGAAGATGAAATTTATAATCTCTTAATAGAGATATAAAATATTCCCTTGAGATAAGTTTAATGGATTCGGTTATTCAAAGTATTAGGCCTAACCACTTTAGTAAGAATTTACTAAAGTATATATTTATGAAATTGGATTTCATAAATATATGATAAATAACTTAAAAGATTATATCAGGTACTCAAGGATTAAGATGTAGTAATCTTTAAAGTGGTAGTCTACATTCATGACTTTGTATTACTACAAATATTTTATGAAGGGGTTGCATGTACAATAAAGTCTTGAGATATAATTTATTAATAAGGCCTAGAGTGCAATTATATTTATATAGTGATATTAAATATAATTAATGGTAATTTTGGACTTGTTAAGAGTTGACAGAAAATCCCAAGGCCCATTGGAGCTGGTATCTTATTTGTTCCTTTTTGATCCTACTCCAAGCCACATACTAAAACCCAATTGGAATGGCTTAAAAAGCTAACCCAATTAGATAATCAGTTATAAGGAGAGAAACATACATAATTTTGTAAGAGAATAAAATGACATGTATGTGAGTGTTGGACACTCTCTTATTCTCCCTTGAACACATTCATATAAACTGATTGAGAGACCACATTTCTTGGGTATAAGTGGAATTAGAGTGAAAATTAAGAGTGTTCTCAAGTACTTCTAATCTTTGGTTTTGAATTTCACCGCACCAAGGTACACTCTCTTGTTCTTATATTCTGCAATTTACATAGTACATATTATCAGTTGTGAATCAAGTAGATCCGTGAATTTTCCGCTGTGTATGTTTTGTATGCGATACTAACATGTGTTTTTCCATAGAACAGATTCCATCCAGACTAGTAAAGGGAAAGAAAGTCTTGCTCTCTGTGTTAAGGCACGAGCAACTGCATTACCTTACCTAACAACATGAGGGAAAGAAAAACTCTGCAAAGAGTTTACATAAGACAAAATATCTTTAATAATATGTCCCCTTTGGGAATTTTCCATGCCCTTACCATGTAAAGACTTAACAACTAACTCAAAGTCCCTCTCAAAGGTACAATTTACAAAACCTGATTCTAAAGTGAAACTCACTACTCGCCTCGCAACCAACGCCTTTAGAGCTTCCACAGAAGATGGCTCCTTAATCTTCTCAAAGAGAGCTACCATGACTTCACCATCGAAGTTTCGAATAACCACTCCAATACTTACTTTATCTAACTCACCAAACATTGTACCGTTATAGTTAGTCTTTATTTTCCCTGTAACAGGAGGTCTTCACTTCTTATCAGCAACACGTCGGCTTCTGTGAAGGGGATTGCCCATATTTATAAAATCCCAAATATACTCTTTTGTAAAAGCCGAAATTCTGTCTGGTGGCAAGGAGTGTTCTTGGAGGCGGGTTTTATTTTGGTGATACTAGACTAACCAAGCTATAACAGCAAATAAAAGGACTAGCTATGGTTTTTCAGGGATCAAATTGACCACCTCTAGGAAGGAGCTCGACTACACTCTTGACTTGTCCACCCAACCAAAATCGGTTGCCCAAATAGATTGCAATTTTCCACATCCCCACAATGCATGAAGGACATCCTCAGTTTTTGCAGAATAGAGATGACACATAGGCTCTTGGAGGATTTTTCGCTTCGTCAGATTTTCTTTTGTTGGCAAAGAATTTATGTAAGCTTTCCAAAGAAAGTGTTTGATCTTACCTGGTATAAAGGTATTGTAAAAATGTGACATTTTGTTATTGTCACAATATTTTTGCAACAACTGAGTTATAAGTTCTGTTGGAGCATTTTAATAGTATTTAATTAAAATGATTATATTACAATATAGATTTAAATATGTGAGAGTTAATATGGAAGATAAGGAGTTAGTAGAATGTTTAATCTCACATTGAAAATTAGAGAAACTATTTTATTCTTTTTAATTATAGTGATTAATGTGCTGATATGTATTGGAGCAAATATTAAGCTAGATACATTCAGAATAATTTCCATATTCATTGGTGAGTAAATGACATTTTTATTATGGAAAATGAAGTGTCATTCACCCAAGTAATGGATTAGTTGTTGAGCCTATTTATTCTTTAGAAAATCCTAATCTCATCCATTTAATTGTGTAACTCCAGCCCATCAGATTTGTGTCCAGCAATTAATCTTGTACACTCATTACATTAGAATTATGGACCTAATTAATCAGATTATTTTGGGTAATAATTTCGTGAGGCCCATGAAGCCTATAAATAGACTCACTCAAACCCATACTAGTAACTACGTTACAAACACCAAAAAAATCCAGCAATTGCAGGCATTCTTAAACACTAAAAAAATAGAAAGATTCTTGGCAAAGAAGGTGTTTTTTTTTTTTTTTTCCTCTGGTGGAGCTTTGGGCTTGAACACTTTGTGCAGAGGTTGTTCTAGCCAAATGGCATTTGCTGGACTATTGTATCTTGGGGGAGCTAAGTCAAAGAATGTTTGCATCGGTTACAAATTTTAGCCAACCAAGGGCTTGAATCTTCTTAAAGAGAGCGAGTATTGCGCTTCAGTCCAAATAGTGTTGTGTAATTTTTCACTTCAAATTAATAATATTCAGAAGTATTATTTAGTTTCTCTTTGTGTTATTTCCATTATTATTGTGTTTGCACCAACAAGTTCTTTATATGTCAAAATAAAATAAAATAATAAATTATTAAACTGGGACCCAACACAACTGAAAATAAATGTATTGTGAAAATTTTGTGACATTTTGTTGATGTCACATATTTTCACATCTACTGAGGTGTAAGTTTTTAAAAAGTCAAAAATAAAACAATAAACTATTAGATCAAGACTAACCACAACTAAAATTAAAGTTATTTTAAAAATATTGACATTTTGTTATGTCCCTAAATTTTTTTGGTTTAGACAATTTTGGTAAACATATTTCACTCATAGTTTTCTTAGGCTGACCTTTTGTTTTGTTTTACTAAGCACCGACATAGTTTTACTAAAAAATACCACTTTCCCCCTTTATGTTTGGGTTAGTTCACAGTTTTCCCCCTAAAATTTTTGGGTTAGTTCACAATTTTCCCCCTAAGCTTTGAAATTGAGCAATTTCTCTCTTTATATTTTGGAAACAAGCAAATATATACCCCTATGGTTACTCTTTCAATTAAACCCTAACAGAATGTTATGATTCCTTGTGTACAATGTCTAAACTACCTCTACTAAATTTTGATATTCCAAAATTTTTTTTCATGATTTTTGAGTTTTATGTGATTGTCTAAACTACCCCCACTATATAGAGTGTTCTATTTGTTACCTAAAAAACACTGATTTAGTAGGTTTTAATTTTCTAATTTTATAATTTTCTATAATTTGATGACACGTATGGCTTTCGTTATCTTGTTCTTTTTTTTTTCTTTTAAAAATTTATTTTTTACTTACAAGGGTGTTTACTAAAAATTAAATAAGCTAATCGCTGTAGTTACATGCATTAAATGTAAGATAATAAAGAAGGAAGAATGAATAAAGATCTTTGCTGTGGATAATTGTAGATATTTGATGAGGAGTTTCAATTGCATATGATATCATTCATTACAAAAATTCAAATATTGTAACAATGTTTTAGCAAAACTTAGTTGCTTGTTGTTGGAAGATGATATTTGTTATCATTCTTAGAATTTTTTATTGAGTGGATATTCATATGTTAAATAGTTATGATAAGTTTGCATATAATTAAAATCATTATATGAATGATATTAGCATTGCATGACATGCATTTTTTAGTACATGGTTTCATATTTTATTTCTTCAAAAAGCTCTATCTTAAATTTCTTACTCAATAGGCAGTACGTGCCACCCAAACTAATCTTTTCTAAAAATGCTTTCAAAGAGTGAGTTTCTTTCCTAAACAAAATTCATGAAACCCATTACTCTCTTGAAAATGATTTTCTTAAAACTCTATGAAACTTTCACTCTTGCATTGCTGTCAAAAAGCCCACGGGAGTTTATTTTTGAAAAGTACTTTTCCAAAAATCCATGGGAATTTTCCCTTAAAAAAATACTTTTCCCAAAAAAAAAAAAAAAAACCATGGAGATTTCCATTTTGAAACTCTATCCACTCTTGAATATTGTTTTGAAAAAATCTCTGGAAGTTTTTATCTCTAAGAATTTTTCCACAATTCGCAAAAATTTTATCTTTTAAAATTGACATTCATTTTCCAAAAGTCCATGGAACTTTTCATCACCTTGAAAATAATCATTTTTTTTTCCAAACCCAATAAATCCCTTTCATAAAAATCCCCATTTTCCAAAAGAACAAAAAGATAAAACTAATATGCTTTCTTGAAAATCCTTTTTCAAAAGTTTTTTTTCCCCCATAAAAACCTGCCTTTCCAAAATGGTTTTCAAAAATTGTGTTTTGTCTATAGCTTAAATCAATTAAGTACATGGACTCCAAAATCAAGCCAACAAGCTCCCTCCTCCCTAATTGTAACTATTGTGTTTCTTGATCACTTTTTGCATAAGAAAAAATACATAGAAGAATAAATTGCAAAATTGAATTTGCTATGCTATGCTAAAGGAATAAGGTTAGATGTATTTTAATTCAAATGAAAGTTAATTTTTCACTTAGAAGTTATATAAAAGTATGTATAGTTTACTTCCAAGAATCAAAATTTCTCAAAAAAATGTCATCCCGAATGTATAAATTACTTTTCAAATAGTGGACCATAGAAATGAATCAAAATAAGGTACCATCAAGAGATGGGTGTTAGCTTCCCCTTGAGTAATCAAGCTTTTGAGTCTCTATCTTATGGTTCAACCATTCGAGACGCAATTTTAGACCTTAGTCTAAGCTTAGAAACCCTTAGGAAATTTCCAAGTTATAAGATAAAATCAATTAGACATAATTCACAAGTCACTCTTTAAGAACATATAGAATAGGGAAAAGCTAGACTTACAATTTTATCAAACTTGATTTACAGTGTGCTCTCCATGGAAAATCCCTAATTGGAAATTAAACTTCCAAAAAAATTTGAACATCTCAATATTCTTAGAATTGAAAATTAAATAGGAAGAGAATTGAGAGGTGATTGAGAATTGTAAGTAAAGGAAGATACGCTGAGGGCTTTTTAATCCCTCTAATGTCACTAATTGCCAAAGAGCAATTTCTTACCAAGAGAAGATGAGAGATTATGGGATTAGGTAAAAACTCTTTCACATTGTGTTTTTAGTAATAAAAACACGCTGTGTGAGAAAAACACCACTCTATGAGATTTATCTTTCGCCAAATCACCCATGTAAATATCTAATATACAATGTTTTAAAAACTAGATCGGACCAGCCAGTTTGACTGGTTGAATTGGGAATTAGAGGCCAGTCTAGTCCAGAAGAATTGCCTAAAATTGAGAAAAATCGGTAAAAATTGAGAATTGGAGGCAAATCCAATTTTGCCTTTGGTCAGGATTTTAAAACCATGCTAATATGACTCTAGATCATGGCTTGGGCTTTTTCAATTTAAAACTAATTGGCTTAAAGCCAATTAGTTTTAAATCATACCCAACAAACGCTAATACTTCAGTTGTACCCTATAGGTCCTACAAATGTTCTCTGAAGCCATTAAATAGGGGTAATCTATTTAGGAAAAAGTTTAGTTTGTCCAATTCATTATGTTGCAATTGATAAATCCATCCCCTTGTACTTTTAGTCACATGTCATATTTAATAAGTCATGTGACTTATTTAAATAATAAACATGAATGATTTTATCAATCATCACCCAAAAAAAAAAAAAAAAAAAAGCATTGGAAGAGATTCCTCCAAACTAACTTGGAGAAAAACTTTGTACATCTATTTATATCTCTCACATTAGAGTTCACCATCCCCATCTATTTATATCTCTCATGTTAGAGTTCACCATCCCTATTAATTCTTCCTCTAGGAACCTTCTGATAGGCCAAGAATGTATTGACCCCCTATGATAAATTAACCAATTAATTAGCCAAATGAATTAATTAAGTTAATTAACATTCAATACGTGTGGTAGCACAAATAAATTACCAACTAATTTAAATGCAGTGGAAAATAAAATTGTCACGGTGATTTGTTTTCGAATGGGGAAAACCTCTAAGGTAAAAAAAAAAAATCCCACCGAGTGATTTTAAAGTCATCACTCCCAAGAATCCACTAATATCACAATAAGCGATTATAAGTCAAGGAATCCCAGTACCTTATACTAACCTACAGTTGAACCCTTACCCCAATACACAATTGGACTTGTACTGTAGTGACAATCTTTCATTTTCAATGCACGACTCCCAGTACGTGACTAACCAATCGATGCACGGATCCAAGTATGTGACTAACCACCAACTTGAGAAGGATGTTGGCTACAAAGTTCTATAGTTTATCAACACGATGAAGATCACGAAGTTTCTTGGTTACAAAACCCTACAGCGTACAAACGCAACAGCTACTTCAAGACAAAGATGAACTAGGGGAAATTTGTCTCTGGTCACAATTTGCTTGAACAAAACCTTTGCATCAAGTTTCATCGAGTGTGACTGCCTTTAAAATAATCCTTATATATATGTCTAGGGTTGTGAGAAAATAAAGCCTAAACAAGTATACACAAATATGTGTAAAATTAGATCTGGAAAATTGATTTTCGTAAATCTCAATAGATAGGTTATTTGTCGAGAAGCTGTTGAGCATCGAGTTAAAAATGCCTTTTAAACCTCGATAGATGTTATCTGTTGAGCTTTAAAATACAGCATTTCTTCTCTTGATTCTTAGACAGATTTGCATGGTTTTAACACTTGGACTTGAACTCTTGTTCCTTGAAGTATTAAACACATCCTAGATCTACCCAATTACAAGTAAAATGCGTTTTGTCAAAGGATTAACCAATTCTAAATGACATATGTTCCTAATATATTTCACATATGTCCTAACACCTTCCAACCCTGGCACCTAGCATTTGTTCATTCAATCTCATCATGAAGGATATTGCCTATTAATAAATTTTGAGGTTCTAACCAAAATGTTTTGACTGAGAAGTCCATATCACTAACAGCTTAACATCAAATGCTGACCATCTACGTTGCTCCCCAAAATTAACCTTCTTTTATCTTCCTCTGAATTAAATTGAAATAGGAAAGTATTTCCTCCCATGATCCCATCATAGTGACTGAAACACCCCTACTTGGGTTCCGAGCTTTTTATGTTATTAATTAATTGCGACAACTTTAGTTGGATTAAAAGACTTTCTCTACAATAAATTTACCTCTTTGGAATTTGGATCTTCTAACTTACTTCTGTGCTTGAATCTAGCACGGGTTTGTTTCTGGCATGATAGACCTTCAGGCTGCAGTTATCTTGCCAGAAGGTTCCCCTCATCAGAAGGGTCATATATCTTAGCCCTAAGAAGAGATGGATACGAGAAAAGAGATAAGGAGAAAGGGTGTAACTGAAAAGTTAAGTATAAGAAGACAAAATATAATTTTTTAGTAGAACTGGCCTACTGGAATTTCATGATTTAGAGAGGAAAGATTCCACAAAGGAAGCAACCATCTCAAAGAACTAGCTAGGTAAACAGAAAAAGCCTCCTAAGGGTGGCGAGTCATTACAAAAGGAAGGAGGGAAATTCTAAAGGTAGCTCTAATGGTTTCATACTTTCATGTATCAATTATCACTAGAAATCATCATCACAACATACATATAAAACTGAAAAACTAGGCTTAACTTACCTTCCTTTTTTCTTTTTTGTGCTAAGTTATCTTAACTTACACCTTGTTCTTCCCCACCTTGCCTCACAAATGCCATAATTATAAGACAACAAGAATGTGTCTGGAATTTTAAGGACCTTACTAAATACAGTCTTATGATTAAGAGAGTGTATTAGGTTATTCAGTACTCAAGTATCGCTCAATTATATTCTCTCTTTTTAACACTTTCGTCTACTCTAATATCAAAATTTAGGTATAGTTTCTTACTTAACAAAAAAATTTTTTTTTCTAAAGGATAATTAAATTTAACCATGTGTTTCATTGATTAATTCAATCATATAATTGATTTCAATTGAAGAACCTAAAGTATAAATACTTAAGAAACTATACCTACATTTTCCCCTTAATCTTATATATATACCTAAAGATTTTTATTGCTGGATACAAATTTGTGCGTATTAACTGTTATTTCTTCCCTGTTTGGCTTTTGAGTTTTGTTTTGTAGGTTTTGGTAGCCATAGATACAAAAAATTATACGTTTGCTAATGTGACAAATTGTTAGTAGTGGGTAATAAAATTATGTTAGTGGTGATCCAGATAAAAACCAGTAAAAACTCATCAGCTCAATTGTGAGATATATTGTAAATTTTTTTGTATATGTGGGATTGCTCTGCTAGCCACCGACAGCTCATTGGTTGGTGAGAGTTTTGACCTTGACATAAGGAACCTAACATTTGCAGGGCCACCGTTCAGATGTTGATACATTACAATAAAACATCTACCAGAAAAAAGTATCCCATGACTGGTAAGATCATAATTATTGTCAAATGGAAAACTTAGCCAATTGTCTCATACTCAGGTATTGATTGCTCAACAAAGGGCGGTGATTTTTCAACAACAGTGGTCCCCTTTTGTAAAGGAGGCTCTACTCTTGCCTAGATTGCCAGAATTGCTTGAACTCTTTTGCGAATAAATTGTGTATTGACATAATGGTTAGATATCTTCATATAAAATTGTTTCAAATTCAAACTTCTACCTCCTATTATTATTATTTTATAAATTCAGACTTCTAATTCAAAAATAAAAAATGAAAAAGAGAGAAGAAGACAGTCTGCAATTGATGGGGTTTGTATATATGTAAGAGGCTTGAGTTTAATTCATTGACCAAGAGTTATGCACAAAGTTTTTACAAAGTTTCATGAATGATTATATAGTTTTTTGGAATGAACAGATGTGATATGCTACTTTATATTTCAAAATTAATGATTGAAATGAAAATTTATACACGAAATTTTGGTGGAAGAAATAGGGTAAACCAAATGGTATCTCCTAATCCATTCTGTGCAATATGAAACGAGACTTTTATTTGTTAAGGTACGGTATTGGGAAGATGTTAGGCACCCAAAACCGCCCAACCCTAAGGTTGGCTTCCCATCATTGTGTCTTATGTCTTATCCCTATTAAAGGCATACTCAACATTGTTATCTAACTCACACATACGCTAGCATACATCTAACAATCAACATGGCATCAAACATGCCTAACCATACATCTATCATGTTTGCAAACAAAGCCTACCATACATCTAATCATGCATATTACTTCATCACAGACCCTAGCATTCATCTAATCATGGCATCAAAGCATTAACATAAACCCTATTGCCATACATCTAAGCATGCTTCATCACATTGCATTATAGCATACCGTTACATACATCTCATCACATCATCCTAGCATTCACCTAGCATGGTATCATATCATACTCAAGGCAGCAACATGTATAATCAAATCAAGGTAGAAACATGTGAGAATTAAAGATCAAAAGAAGAAATAAAGCTAAACAAAGCATATCATCATTCGAGGCATCAAGATCACCAACATAAACATGAAACCTAAGCAAGATCATATCATAATGCATGAACATTCCCAATGCATGACTTACCTTTACTTACCTTGCAGTGACTTAACACCTATGGCATTATGTATGAGCATGTGAATGCATGATCATAGCATCAAAGCAATAAAACACAAGATAAACCCTAATCTAACATATGATAGCAAACCAAGCAATTAAACATGTGAAACATAGACATTAAGAGCATAAAAGCAATGGGAAGAGAAGCTAAACAAACAAACATTTGAAAGCAGAAGCAAAACAATAAATTAAAAAAAAAATTAGGGCTTTTAGGCAGCTGCTTGCACATGCAGGAACAAGCTTGCATACGCATAATCTTGCCTGCATATGCAGACAAGATTATGCGTACATAGGTTCTTGCCCAGAAACTCTAAAAACACAAAAACAGGGTAGAACCTCAAAATGAGAATTCTAACAACCTAATATGCATTTAAAACACACAAACATATAAACCTAAGCTAGATAAAAATGTTAAAGCATATTATAACAAGGAGGCAAGACAAACAGAAGGAATTAAAAGCAGAAAATGAAAGAAAGGAAAAAGAAAAAGTTTAGACTAGATACCTCAAAAAAAAGCTCTTCAAGCTTGATTTTGATTGTTCTCCTCAGTCAAATCTATTCACAATTCAATAAAAAGTGATTAGTAAATATTAAACTCAAAGATCAAGGCCATAAAATGCCCTAATCAAAAGAAAATTGACTTGAGGGTGTCTTGTAAAAAACTCCCTTTTGATTCACTATTTCTAGTTAATCTTAATGTTTTCCTATGGGATTTCTGTGTGTTTTGAAAATATACCATGTAAGGCTACTTATAATGTGAAAAAAGGGGTTTGGAATGACCCCCAAATGATGTGGGATTTGTTCCAAACCTTAACATTAATGCAGAAAACTTGCCTTGTATAACTTTTTGGAAATTGCTATGCATGAGCAAGATCAAGCCTACGTATGCATGCAGAAAGCTGCGTACACAGGCTGATTCATGCGTATGCATAGTGAGGGTTTCCTTTGGCCTTATTTTTCAAAAATTGATTTATTTGTGGCTTCATTCTAAACATTTCATGACATTTTGCTTCATTACCAATCAACAATCCATAACCACTTATAGAAAGTTTGATTAGAATCTCTACATGGTTGTTTATCAATGTATTTCATATAATATGTCACTATTACATGACATCTAGCAACAACAAGATCATATCATTCATCATCATCTTCCACATCATAAGAATGATCATCATCACTATTATCAATATAATCATTGTAATCCATATGAATGACACCTAAAAAATGATCACAATTAGAAAAATCACAGTAAAAAAATTGCTTAAATTAATGATTAAAAAAATAATAATCATTAAAAAAATTATTTAAACATCTAAATAGGTTCAAACCACTCTAATAAACACATTATTTAAAGGAAAAAGCAATAAACCACGAGAAACCTAACAAAGAATACATTTTAAAACAATTATCTTCTTATAGACTTTTCACTTGCTAGTTAAGTGCTAAAGTAGTGCCCCTCCTAACAATCTTGCTTCCTTTTCCAAAAATAGAAGCTGTAAATGTGGTTTTTCCATCACGACAAACATCTCTTTATTCTCTCGTTTTTAAAAAATATGGGCTACCATGTAGTAGAGTTTAGAACTCTTCTCAATGCCATCCAAGGTGCACACACATTCCATGACATTACAAATAGTACTACTTGGCTCAATTGAACAAGCTAAGTCCCTTGTAAGGTTGAATTTAATCAACCATCTTGTTGGCTTTATTCTGTGCCAATTTGCTTGTAATTCAGCACTTAAAAACCCTATATTTAGGTGGAAATCATGTAAGGGTAGTGTGTGAGAGAGTGTGAAGAAATGCTTAAGAATGTGCACTGAAGTAAGGACTCGCGACTGAATCTCATAAGTGGCTTGTGACTGGCAAGCCGCTAGATGATGCACACGAGTGAAGCATGCAGAGAAGTTGAACCGTCCTGCCAGCTGTAGCACTACAGGACAAAAAGCCCAGATTGGCTATTCAGTTAGCTCGTTGCTTGGACTCACGACTCAGTCAAGTCGTGAGGACAAGTTGCCAGTCCATTCTGTTATGGAAAAACTGACTCTTCGCATTCCTTTCTCACTCCAGTATAAATACTCCTTATACCCACGAAATATTGAGAGTTTCCAGAGAGAATTTTGAGAGAGAAACCCTAGAGAAAAACAAGATTGACTCATCCACAATCTTTACATAGTCACTCCTTAAGTTCCTCAACTCTCACCCTCTCCATTGTTACATCCTTGAGAGGTACATTAGCCAAAACATTTTCTCACCATACCCATATCTGTGAGAAGGCTATTTGGTGCTTGGGAAGCAGTTAGGAAGGGACCAATTGATATTGATTGATGCTATGGGTTATAGCGGAATTTGGTAAGCTACAGAAGACAAAGGTTCGGTGTAACTTCGTTGGAGCAAGAAGCTTGGAGGGCTTAGGCACACTGGGTAGATTAGGCTTGGAGGGTCTTCTGCTGTTTATGTATCCCAATTTAATTCTTTAGTGGATTATTTACTGCTTGGAGGGTGGCGAAGAGGTTTTACGCCGAGGGCTTTGGTTTCCTCTTCGATAACACATCGTTGTGTTGTCCTCGTGTTTGCATCTCTCTTCCCTTAATCTTTGCCATTTAATTTCTACTGTGGATGTAATTTTATTTGGTTTAGATTATTTATCAATTTTGTTATAAGCTTATGTTCATTTTTTGCACATATATTGTTTGATAATAAGCTTGAATTGGTAATTTGTAAATTGGGGGTCTAAACGTTCAAGGTGTTTTATACACTATTTGAACATTAATCCCTTAACTCCATAACATCACATATACGACTAAGTTGTTGTGTCATCTTCAATGCTACCTCTCTTTTCTTCTCTTTGCCTTGTGTAGATAATGGAAAAGCTCACTTCTTTCCTTGTCTTGTGTTGGTTAGGAGTCTCAACTTCATTAGGATCATCATCATCATCATTATATTTCACCTAACCCCTCTTTATGTGTCTCAAGATCATCAGGTAGCACACCTGAAGTGGAGGCCCATGCTTAGTCTCCAATAGTTGCAATGCCCTTAAACATGATGTCTAATAACTCAACATTCTCCAAACCCTTCTCTCATAATTTTGCAGCATCAAGTACCTCCTACAAGTTTGACTATTTTCGTTAATAACTCAAATTAGCATTGTTTATATACTAATACAACATACAGACAGTGGGTTATATGAAACATACTATGAAGTTCCTCACCCACCACTCATCAGTTGTAGATATCATTACTTTGGCTGCATCTCATCCCAATCTAGTTTCACTTCCTATTAACTTGTTCTAAAATATCCATTCTTTCTTTAATCCATCCCACTTATGCTTATATTTCTCCCTAGGATATTTCTTTCTAGCATTCTTCTCTAAAGCTGCTATAATGTTCTTCCAACTCTTTTTACTAAAGTGGGTATTAGGTCGATTACCCTTAAATACCTCATCCACACAAGTTTCACAAAAGATTGTTGTTTATCTTTGAAAGTTTAATTAGTGTATAAAACACTATAAACGTTTAGACCCTCAATTAACAAATTATCAATTCAAGCTTAATATCAAACAATTAATGTGCGAAAAATGAAAATAAGCTTAATACAGAATAGATAAACAATCTAAACCAAATAAAATCACATCCACAGTAAAAATTAAATGGCAAAGATTAAAGGAAGAGAGATGCAAATACTAAGACAACAAAATGATGTGTTATCAAAGAGGAAACCGAAGCCCTCGGCGTAAAACCTCTCCGTCGCCCTCCAAGTGGTAAATAATCTACTAAAGAATGTAGTTGGGACATATGAATAACAGAAGACCCTCCAAGCCTAATCTACCCAATGTACCTAAGCCTTCCAAGCTCCTACTTCAACGAGGCTATGCCGAACCTATTTCTTCTTTAGCTTACCGGATTCCGCTACTTGGTCATAGCATCAACCAATATGAAACTGGTCCCTTTTTAACTGCTTCCCAAATCACCAAATAGCTTTCTCACAGATATGGGTATAGTGAGAAAAGGTTTTGGTAATATGCCTCTCAATGATATAACGATGGAGAAGAAGAGAGTAGAGGAATTTGAAGAGTCTCTATGTGAAGATTGTGGATGAGTCAATCTCATTTTTCTCTAGGGTTTCTCTCTCAAAATTCTCTCTGGAAGCTCTCTATATTTCGTGGGTATAAGGGTCTATATATAGTGGGGGTGAGAAAGGAATGTGAAGAGTCAGTTTTTCCTAAATAGGGTGGTTTGGTGACTTGGCCTCATGACTGGACTGAGTGCAACAGCCTGGGTCTTTTGTCCTGTAGTGCAACAGCTGGCATGACGCTTCAACTTCTGGCATGCTTGGCACGTGTGCAACTTTTGGCGGCTTGCAAGCCGCGAGATCCAGTCGCGAGTCCCTGCTTCTTTGCACAATCTTGAGCATTTCTTCATACTCTCTCACACATTACCTTTACATGATTCCCACCTAAATACAGGGTTACTAATTGCTAAAATACAAGCAAATTTAACACGGAATAAAGCCAACAAGATGGTTGATAAAATTTCAACCTTACAGTCTTGATGTCCAAATAACTCTAACATTTGAGCTATTTTTGGATGATTTAGGTTAGGATTTGAAGTCTCCTTTATCTTACCCATCTAAACAAAACATAGGTTTGTTAATAATGTAGCATGCTAATCCATGAACAATTAGGAAAAATAAGCTAGGAAAAAAAATTTTGTATAGATATACTAAAACTTGTTGCCTCTCTACAAATAAAGCTAGTAAAAAAAAAAAAAAAAAATGTTTTTGTCAAGTCTATATAATTATTTAGTGAATCACCACCACCAAAGAATCAAAAGCTACAGTTCTTCAACAAAACCAAAAAAATAAAAACTTGATAGTATTCATGCAATTCATTTAGAGAGAAACTACATTAATTACATTATGGAATTATGTGAAACAAACAAACTTATTCTGCTCATATATATGATCATCTACAAATAACCAAAATATAGCTGCACAAGAAACAGAAGAAAAATAAGCCTAAAAATAAACGAAACACATGCAATTATATAAATATAAGGGGTTGTACATAAAGTAGTATTAATATAATGTAAGAGTTGTGGATAATGATTTTCTATTAATATTGGTCTTACCTGGTAACCACCTTTTCCAGCTACTCTAAGAAGAGATAAGTAAATAAACTTTTGGTACAACTTTTTGATTCTGTAACAATCATAAGAATTTAAATAATATATAGTCTCAACAGCTATTCTAATTACTTATATATAAAAAAAGGGTAAAAAAAAACCGCTATTCTTTTTGCCCCATTTTTAGGTTGGATATAGAATATTCGTTTTATTTGAATGATCTTATTTTCACTTGAAAAGAGAATGTGTAGCTTTTTAAAGTATCACTTTTTAAAAGGTATTACTATACTTTTATACAATAAACAAAATAAATCAATGAAAATAAGCTTATTCAAATGCCCACAAAATAACTGGTAGACAGACTTCCAATTAGGTTAACTTTTCAATCTCAAGCTGAAGAAAACCCACCTAAACCTGGCCTTTCGCTATTGTTATAGCTTATACATTAACTAGTGTATATCAGTAGAGATATATGTATTTTTTCAAAGACACAAAACCTAATGTTTGTATAAAAGAATCCACTACATGCTTTCAAGTTTCAATTGCATGTGTTTATCATAACCACAAGTTGAAGTAGAACTACATGAAATTACCAAAGCTTTAGACCATGATAATGACCTTGTGTTTATAATTTCCCTCTCCCCCCCCTTTTACAAGTCAAATTGCCTCTTTTTTATAGCCCAAAAAAAAAAAAAAATAGTCAATTTTCCTTTAGTAGACAGATGATAGGATGAAATTTTATTAGGAGAGGTAAGGACTCAGATATTAACCTGCCAGGTGAAGATGACTTGAATATAGGACATGGAAATGAGAATAGTTTAAGTGCATATTGTAGACTTTTATTATTGCTATTCAATTAAAATTTCCACACAAGGAAAGGCTTTATCACTTCTTAAAACTTTGAAATCCCTTAATTACAAAAGAACAAAGAGGTTATCTTTAGGCATTCGTACCAATAAAAATCCTTGTACACTATTGCTTTTAAGACATACCGAAAGAAAGGTCATGCTTAGTTAGTTTATTAGAATTTTTGCTCTCAAGAGTTGTAAAACCAATTAATAACTCAATACTTTATTGGGAAGTTTCACATATGGCCAATGGTGAATATCCTCTTATTTCACCTTTTTCTTTTTCCTATATGACCATCCAACAACACACATCGTAAAGAATACCCATGAAGCTTTTTATCACTAAATGTTGGGTTATAGATTGACCCCAGTTAATTAATTCAATTACTCAAGTTGATTAACTAGGTCAAATTATATGCGAAATTGTGGAAGCATGAACAAAGCGAAAAGTAAACTTGATATGATGATTTGTTGACTAATGGGGAAAGCCTCTCACAAGGCAAAAATCCCTACTAGGTGATTTTCAAGTCACTACTCCCAAGAATCCCTAATCAAAATCAAGAGATTACAAGTACAAAGAATCTTACCCCAAACCCGGCCTATCACAAAGTACTAACCTATTGTTGAATCCTTAAGCCAATCCCTAATTGGTCTTGATTTTGTAGAGACTTCTTCCCTTTGCGGAGATCCCAGTATGTGGCTAACTCCTAGCAACTTGAAGCTTGTTGTTAGATGCAAAGTTCTTCAATACACTTATAGAGAAGAAAGAACTTGGTCATAAAACCCTAAAGCATATAAGAACGTGGTAGCTTCACATTAAGTTTATAGATCCTCTAATTGAGTCTTTGTGTACTATAATGATTTCAAAATAAACCTTTTATATCCCCTAGAAGTTTAGTGAATGAAATCCTAGAAGACCAAGTCATCATGAGTCAATAAATAGATTTGATAATTCTGGATTAGTAAAGCTCAATAGATCGAGAGGTATCAAGGTTTCTCATTAATTCTCAACAAAAACCTTGTATTGAGCTTGTGTCAAGGTTCACTATTTTTAGTGTTAAATATGTTATTCTACAAACTCTAGTGCTAAACATGTGAAAACTAGACTTAACAAGACCTAAACATATGATTTAAACTAATAAAAACAAACAAATAGTAAGAACCCTAAATCTACGTTTCTAGGCACGAGTATATGGGCGCATACATGAAGTATGTGTATGCATGCCTCGAGTATGCATACGCATACGTAAAGCATGCTCATGCATACACGCCTAGAAACACAGTTTTAAAGCAAGCAACAAACAACAATCAAACGAAATTTAGCATGCTTATTATACAAGACTAAACAACCTAAACTAACAACAAAGATATTAAAAATAAACAAAACAAAATCTATTCCCAAACATGCATTGGATCTAACAACAAACAAGAGCAACACTTGACACATCAAAACATCCAATCATTCAACTCTCCAATCAAAATATGGTGAGACACAACAAATCAAAACCAAAAAAATTAAATCATATTTCTAAGCATGTATAACATATGAATCAATCAAGAACAACAAGAACACAAGTTATAAAAGATCCAAATTAAGGAAGAGCCATGAAGAGAGACTCATCTTGCTCTTGGAACACAACTTGGTTGATATTTAACTGGCCCCTCAATGCCTATACAACAAGATTCAATGAGATATCAAGAAAATCAAAAGATTCAATAGTTTATAGGTAATCAGAACTAAAAATAAAAAGATGTTCTTGAAAAAGCTTTAGAAAGAAAGATTGAAAAACATTTCTTGGAATGAGATCAATAGTTTTTGCCCTAATGAGTAATAGAGAGATGTTTTGAAGAACCGAAAACGTGCTTGGTGGCTGTGAGTGTAGAAAATTTAGAGATGAGAGTGTTCTTGGATGAGTTTAGGTCAAAAATCAACTCTCTCTAGCTAGGGTTTAAGTTTGGAGGCATAAGGTTGTATTTATATTTTAAAACTAGAGTTTTCAAACTCATTTGGAAGGTTTTAGACATTCCCATCTAGGTGCCGGGGCCCATCAAAGAGGGAGGTTTTGGGCCCTAAAAAATGAAGTTCTAGGTTTCTGGAAATGACCCTGCATACGCATGGTTGGGGCATGCGTCCCTAAAACACTAAACATATAGTTTTGATGGCCTAACTACAAATAGCCATAAATCACTTAATATAAATTCAAATTAGGAAACTTTTGTGTATTCAAATGGAAGCCCAAGATGTCTACTTTTCAAGGAAAGAAACCTCACCCAAAAATTCATTGTGCGTAAAATGTTATGGTCAAAAAAGTGAGCAAAGGTCATTTTTACCATCGTTTTCAAAGTGATTTGAGCACTTTTGAGTTATGATTACTTCCAAACTATTAAAATAATTTCAATTACCTTTTGTAGACATGTCAAGGTCATCATTGGGATAGGGAACTAAAGTTTATTAATCGGGTACAAAATGAGGTGTTTACAGAAGGGATAGGCTGGTATTTTGGTAATTAAGATTATCGTTGGTGCTATTTTAGATTTGCAAAACGCATGTTTCTGAAAAACTAGAGAGAAGCAGTGTTTTCTAAAACGTGAAAAATATAGTTTTAAAAAAATCAACCGTCTTGATTTTGTGGAGCCAAATGGTTAACAAAATAAAGTTTTGGCTAAAATGTGTTTTAAGGCTTTGTGAACAACCTATCCAAACGGGCTCTTAGACTTCGTTTTCCCCACTTTTTAGATTATTTTTAGTCCACCTCAATTCATGAACTAAGATTTTCTATGCTGATAGGATTTGATAGATGAGTTGGTGGTTGGATCCTAATTACAGTGGTTTTTAGGTAGCACTCTAGCTATTGGGGATTGGGTTTTGCTTGGGGTGGGGTTTGATAGGTTTTGTTGGCTTAAGTGGGTAGCTGAGCAAAGCATAGGTGCCCAAGCTTAGCCATTAATGAACAAGATGGACGAGACAAGCTCTGCACAATGTGAATGTAGCTAATATTTAATTATTTTTAAAAAAATGACGAAACAAAGTTATTGGTTCCTAAAGTTTACTATATAAGTGCAATTGGTCTCTCAAGTTTTAAGTGAGCACTATTAGTCCTTAAAGTATAAAAATTCAATTTTATTAGTCATTTTGTTAACTTACATCAGCGATGTTGCTTATTGCTTGCTCACTCCCAAGTGTAGAAGATCGTAGCAATATAATTCTCAGAGTACCAAGGTCGAACCACAAGGAGCAGGGTAAATTCAAAGACAATATAATTAAATAAAAATTTGAGTGAAGAAGGAAAGTAATTTTGCTTGGTGATTGTTAACAAGAATAATAATAAAAGTTGATTTAAATCAATAATGAAAATATCAGGGCATCGGGGTGTTTCTCTATATCGATATGAAATTCTTTGTGATCTAAGAAATTATATATTTCATAATTGATTGTTCTTATGCAATTAAATACTTATGATTCAGTTGAATTAGGACAATTCAAGAACGCATGATAACCTAGATTAATAATGCAGTTAGACAAGTTTTTCAGAAAAAACCCATTCACTTTAAAAACTTGATTTCTATTTGAAATTATTTGAAATTCATCTAAACAACAAGAAAAACATGATTGAACTTATTGAAAGCATGGAAGAACTAATACATCAAAAGAAATCTAATTGAACAATCAAATATGTTGTTGATAAAATCTTAGAAAGAATCACATTGAATATTCATACCGTATAGAAGAAACATAACCCCTAGCCCTAGCAAAGAGTTTAGGCCGCCATTAGAGAAAGGAAAATACAAGGTTTTCTCTCCAAAATTCGTTCTGCCCAGCCTCCATTCAAAACCCTAAAGTAATAGTGTCCAAAGAAAATAAAACTTTTACTATTTTAATTTTCGTCCAGGTTTACAGTAGTAACTTGTGAGTTAATTTCAGCCTTCAAAAATTGATAATTTTGAAAGACTCAAAACTGGAAAGTTGTAGATATTTAAGTTACGGTTCCAACCGATCTAGCTTTGTGTCAATTGGATTTTTGAGGAGAGAGATATGCCCAAAATACTGATCAGTGCTCAAATCTGATTTTTCCTTTTCAGATTTTGCCTCTTTGATTTCTTTCCTTATTTGAAGCTTCCAAACATGGTAGATGGCCCAAGCACTTCAGCTCCTTAGACATTTAAGCATGGTCATTTAGCTCCTCTTTAATTCTAGTTTGACCTCCATTCTCTCATAGACTCCCGTGAACTCGTCTTTTTCACATAATTTCCTAAAAGTAGAAAATTACACGCAATGAATGACATCTTATTCAAGAAATTATGTGAAGATAAATAATAAGAACTAATGCAAATCATGGCTTACTTATACAAATTAAGCATAGTAATAAGGAGATAACACCCACATAAATATATAACAAGTATACATTTTAAGGCATTATCACTTACGTTGCTAATAGAATAGTGACTTGACATTATAAAAGTTATTTTACACGTAAAAAGGAAACTAACCCAGTTCCAAAATCAAATGTTAAATCCTAACAGGTTCCAATAATAGAACCAGAAATTCTCAGTAAGTTTTGAGAAGTTTCTTCCTTCTTGTTCAAGGTTTGTGTCCCTCTCGTTTGAGGTTTTGTCCCTCATGTGGGTTAGATAGCAAGGGTCTTATCATTTTCTTCTATATTTCCTCTTGTTTTCACCATTATGTACCTTTTTAGTCCTTTGGCAATTGTTCTTTGTTCGTATCTTTGCGTCAGTCAATTTCATCCCCCACTTCACTTTGATGTCCAATTAAATCATAATGTCCCATTCATTTTTTGGTTATTCTTTTTACATTCTACGATCTATTTATGTTATTATCTATGGAGGAGAAGTGCTACGTGCACAACAAATCAAATGTGGTAAGTTGTTGGTAGTTCTCATTTAAATCTACTACTGAAATTACATTTTTACTTATCAATAACAGGCAATAACAGCCTACCTCTTAGGATTTTTGTTTTGAAAGTATTGTGAAACTGTTATAGACATAGCATTTCTCTTAACTATAATATCATTAATTGTCTTATGTTTGAATGTTGGCATCTTTTTCTTTTTTCTTCGTTTGAATTTCATTGTTCTTCATTTTTGGGACTTGTTCATTTTGATGTCCCGTTGAATCTTAATTAAAGTTACTTTTGGAAATGAAAATTGAATTGCACAGTCAATATACAAGTAGATCTCTTGAATTTGATAGGATCACTGATGTTGTAAAAGGTTGGAATCTTTTTTTGTTTTTTTTATTAAAAAAATTTTAAATGAAGCATACTTTCATTTATCTGTAAATGAACCAAATCAAAATACAAAGCCTCCATAGCAAAGGCAAGGAGAGTCCTCAATCAAAAATACATCAAAAGGAATATGTTTAACATAGCGGGCTAGAGCATGAGCTACAGAGTTGGCATTACGTCGAACACTAGAGACAGAGAATCAATGGAGATTGGTGATGAGTGCATGGATATTAGCAAGGACATGGCCGAGATTAGAACACATAGGACTAGGGGATAAGAGAGAATGCATGATAGAAGCATTATCACCCTCAATTACCAAATCAGAAAACCTAACTAAACATGACGGAAAGCCATTGATTTGGCCTCAAAACTTTCAGCAGCAGCCACCCCTTTAAGAGAGAAGGCTGTCATAACCTCCCCATTATGATTCTTGATCACAGCCCCATATCCTGAACTATCTGGTGCAGAAAAAACAGCATCATCAAAATTCAATTTGTAGCACAACTGAGGAGGTAAATCAAAATAAAATAAAATAAAACAATAAATTACCATAGCAAGACATACCACAATTTAAAATAAAAGTATTGTAAAAATGTGACATTTTGTTATTATCATAATATTTTCACAACTATAGTGTAAGTTTTTCAAAGCATTCACAATAGCTCATGCAAAATGGCATAAGGGCCAATTTTTGCCCAACCAACTCCAAAAGTCACCCACATTAGCTTATGTATATTGAAAGTTCAATTAGTTTATAAAACACTATGAATGTTTAGACCCCCAATTTACAAATTACCAATTCAAGCTTAATGTCAAACAATTAATGTGCGGAATATGAACATAAGCTTAAAACAGAATTGATAAATAATCTAAACCAAATAAAATCACATCCACAGCATAAATTAAATGGAAAAGAATAAGGGAAGAGAGATGCAAACGCAAAGACAACACACGATGTGTTATTGAAGAGGAAACAGAAGCCCTCGGTGTAAAAGCTCTTTGCTGCCCTCCAAACAGTAAACAATCCACTAAAGAATGTAGTTGGGATACATGAACAGCAGAAGACCCTCCAAGCCTAATCTATCCAATATACCTAAGCCCTCCATGCTCCTACTCCAACGAGGTTACACCGAACTTATTTCTTCTTTAGCTTACCAGATTCTGCTACTTGACCATAGCATCAACCAATATGAAATTGGGCCCTTCTTAACTGCTTCCCAAACACCAAATGACCTTCTCATAGATATGGGTATGGTGAGAAAAGGTTTTGGTAATGTACCTCTCAAGGATTTGACAATGGAGAGGAAGAAAGTAAAGGAATTTGAAGAGTCTCTATGTAAAGATTGTGGATGAATCAATCTTGTTTTTCTCTAGGGTTTCTCTTTCAAAATTCTCTTTAGAAGCTTTCTAAATTTCATGGGTATAAGGTTCTATATATAGTAGGGTGAGAAAGAAATGCGAAGAGTCAGTTTTTCCCAAACAGGGTGGTCTGGCGACTTGGCCTCGTGACTGGGGTAAGTCGCGAGTTCAAGCCGCGAGCTAACGGCCTGGCCAGCCTGGGACTTTTGTCCTGTAGTGCAACAACTGGCATGACTCTTCAGCTCCCCTGCTTGCTTCACACGTGTGCCAACTTTGGCGGCTTGCCAGTCGCGAGTCACCCACGAGTTCCTGCCGCCACACTCTCTCACTCACTACCCTTACATGATTCCCACCTAAATACAAGGTTACTAATTGCTAAAATACAAGTAAATTTGGCACGGAATAAAGCCAACAAGATGGTTGATAAAATTCAACCTTACATATATATTTTTCAAAATTCATTTTAGCTATGGTTCTTATGCAAATATGCACAAGCATTGTTGTTGTATATTTAGTTTTTATTATTTCTTTGCATTTCTTGACAATGAAGGAAGAGAGTAGGTGGTGGTTTTGTTGTTGTCACAATATTTTTTCAATTGCTGAGTTATCATACTATCAATAGCTTATAGATAAAAATAAATTAATAAAATATTATATCAAGACCCACCACAACTTAAATTAAAAGTATTGTGAAAATGTGACATTTTGTTATTGTCACAATATTTTCACAATTGTTGAGGTGTAAGTTTTGTTGGAGCATTTTAATATTATTTAATTAAAATGAATTTATATTATAATATAAATTTAAAGATGTGAGAGTTAATATGGAAGATAAGGAGTTAGTGGAATGTTTAATCCCACATTGAAAATGAGAGAAACTATTTTATTCTTTTTAATAGTGGTGATTAATGTGCTGATATGTATTAGAGCAAATATAAAGCTAAATACATTCAAAATAATTTCCATATTCATTGGTGAGTAAATGACATTTTTATTATGGAAAATGAAGAGTCATTCACCCATTTAATGGATTAGCTGTTGGGCCTATTTATTCTTCAGAAACTCCTTATCTCATTCGTTTAATTGTGTAACTTTAGCCTATAAGATTTATGTCCAGCAATTAATCTTGTAACACCCATTACATTAGAATTATGGACTTAATTAATCAGATAATTTTGGGTAATAATTTCGTGAAGCTCATTGAGCCTATAAATAGACTCAATCAAACCCATACTAGTAACTGCGTTACAAATTCAAAAAAAAAAAAAAAATCTAGCAATTGCAAGCATTCTTAAACACTAAAAAATATAGAGGTTATTGGCAAAGAAAGGTGTTCTTTTTCGTGGAGTTTTGGGCTTGAACACTTTGTGCAGAGGTTGTTCTAGCCATATGATATTTTTTGGGCTGTTGTATCATTGGGCAGACAAGTCTTCTGCACCGGTTACAAAATTTAACCAACCAAGGGCTTGAATCTCCTTAAAGAGAGTGAGTGTCACACCTCAATTCCTTAAAGAGAGTGAGTCCAATTAGTGTTGTATAATTTTTTCTCTTCAAATTTGTAAAGTTGTTATTTACTAATATGTATTTTGTTGACTTTTATTCCGTGCCAAATTTGATTGTAATTTGTTCAATCTTTTGTACCCTGTATTTGTTGTGAGAATTTATTGTAAGGGTTGTGTGATAGTGAGAGAGAGTGTGAAGACTCAAGCTATTGAAGAATGAAGTGTTTTCGCGGGTAGCTCGCGACTTCGCATCTCACGAAATAACTCATGTGCCCTGCACATGCTGGAATGTGAAGAGTCAGGCTAGATGGAGACAGCTATGTCTCGCGAGTATCTCGCAGGTAAGGCCTTCCCATGAGACACCCACGAGATATTCTGTTCTGCCAGCCTGTCCAGTCTGATACACACTTTCTGTGCCTACACTATTTATACCCACATTACCCACAAATGTAAAGGAGAGCTTCTAAGAGAAAATCCTAGCTAAAACACTTGAGAGTTAGAAATTGTTAATCCAACAATTCTCTACACCTTTATTTGTGGATTTTCCTCATCTCTTACCTCTCCATTTCCATACCATTAAGAGATCAATAGCCCAAACACTTACCATACCTTTTGAGAGTGTCTAGTGAGGTTTTGGTGCTGCTAGGAAACATTGGAAGAAGCCAAGGATGGCAGATGCAACATGGAGCTTGTTGCGGGATCCGGAGAGCTAAATAAGATATGGTTCCGAGAAGCCTTGTTGGAGTAGGAGCTTGAAGGGCTTAGGTACAGAGGGTAGATGATAGGCCACAAACTGAATGACCCCTTGTTATAGAAATTAATTAATTAATTAGCCAAGTTATTAATTAATCAATTTATCATGCAAACGCGTGGTAGCACAAATAAATCACCAATAAACTAAATATGCAGCGGAAAATAAATAACACGGTGATTTGTTTACGAACGGGGAAAACTTAATGGTAAAAACCCCACCGGGTGATTTTTAGGTCACCACTCCCAAAACTCCACTATTATCATAACAACGAGTTACAAGTAAAGGAATCCAAGTACCTTACCAACCTACAGTTGAACCCTTACCCCAATACCCAATTGGACTTGTTCTGTAGTGACAGTTCCCCTTTCAGATGCATGACTCCTAGTAAGTGACTAACCAATTCCGCGACTAACCAATTCCACGGATCCCAATACGCGACTTCAATCACCAACTAAGAAGATTGTTGGTTGCAAAGTTCTTCGGTTCATCCACACGATGAACATCAAGAAGACGCTTGGTCACAAAACCTTATGGTGCACATACACAGCAGCTTCTTCAAAGAGAAAGAGATGAACTAGGGCAAGAACTTTGTCTCCGGTCATAATTTTCTTGAACAGAGTTTGCTCAAAACTTGTGCAACTTGTGAACAGTTTGACAACCCTTAAACTGATCCTTTTATATGTCTAGGTTTAGGAGAAAAGAAGGCCCAAAGACATATTCACGGATCCCAAGAAAATCAAATTGAAATTTTGAAAATCTTAAATCTCGACAGATAGCAGGTGTCGAGCAGTTGTGGAGCAGATGTCGAAAACACAGAATGAAGAACAGCTTCCTTAAGCAAGTGTCGAGTAGGTGTTGAGCAGTTGTCGACCAGCTGTCGAGCTTTAATGATTTTGTACTCTGGACTTGTTTTCTTGAACAGACTTGAAAGCTTTAATACGTGTTCTTGAAACAAGGTTTCTTGAAGTATTTAAAACATCCTAAATTTACCCAAATACAAGTAAAGTGCGTTTTGTCAAAGGATAAGCCAATTACATAAAATCAAGACATATGTTCTTAACATATGAAACACATATGTCCTAACAGTAGATTAGGCTTGAAGGGTCTCTTGCTTACCCATGTATCCTAATTGATTGTCTAGTGGATCGATTACCGCTTGGAGGGCAGCGGAGAGGTTTTTCGCCTAGTTCTTCGGTTTCCTTTTCGATAACATGTCTCGATGTTATCTGTGTTTGCATCTCTCTTCCCTACTCTTGTTCATTTCATTTTACTGCTGTGTTGCTTTAAATATGGATTAGAGTAGCTCTCTTGCATGTTTGCTTGCATTTACACTGTTTCGTACTTAGTATTAAGTTAGTGTAAAAACAACCAAGCCGTAATTTGAATTGGGCGTCTAAACGAGCTCTACTGTTTTCACACATTTCGAGCTTTCAATTGGTATCAGAGCGGGTACACTCGCTGTGGTTTAAATACCTAAGTGTTTTCCTTGACCCCGTATTGAGATGGACCGGTCTCAATCTTTGAATGTTCTACCATTCTTTGATGGTAGTAACTACGCGTTTTGGAAAGTCAGAATGAGGGCATTTCTGTGTTCAATATATGATACTATTTGGGATGCCGTAGAAGTAGGTTGGACTAGGCCTGAGGCTGCTAAATCCACTTGGGATAAAGCAGCACTTGCGGCAGCTAATGCTAACAGTAAAGCATTGAATGCTATATTTTGTGGTGTTTCTCTAGATGAATTCCACAGGATTTCTTACATAACAGTAGCCAAGGAAGCTTGGGAGATATTGGAGACCACCTATGAAGGAACAAAGAAAGTGAAGGACACAAAGCTTCATATGTTAACCACCAAATTCGAAGAGCTTAAGATGGGAGATGATGAGTCCTTTGATTCATTCTATGGAAAGCTCAACGAAATTGTGATTGCGAAGCTCAATCTTGGTGAGAAGATTGAGGATACTAAGGTGGTGAGAAAAAATTTTGAGGTCCCTACCGGAAAGCTTCCGAGCGAAAATCATAACTATAGAGGAGAGTAAAGATTTGGACGAAATTAAGATCCAAGAGCTCATTGGGTCTCTTCAAACGTATGAGCTTGGACTGCCTTCTCATAAGACAAGTAAATCTCTTGCTCTTAAAACCATTACCGAAAGAATGAATGATTCCTCCGAAGAAGATGGAGTGGAAAAGGATGTAGTATTTCTGGCAAAGAACTTCCGAAAATTTCTAAAGATGAAGAACAGTGGGAAATTGTTTAGCAGAGGGAAGTTCTCATCCTCCAAAGGTGATAGGAAGGAGTTTAAGAAGAAAGAAGGAAAGGATTCCCAGTCTCCTCAAGACATTGTGTGTTATGAATGCAATGGCCATGGACATCTCAAGAAGGAGTGTCCCAACTATCTAAGAGGAAAGGGCAAGGTGTATGCCACAACACTTAGTGATTCGGATTCTTCAAATTCTGATTCGGAAGAGAGTTATGATGGAGAAGGGAACTACTCCGCGTTTATGACTATTACCCATAATGAGTTTTCAGAGGAGTTAAACTTGCTAGTACAGGAGCTTGGGGATCATAGTGACAAAGAATCAATGGGAGTTGTCTAAGAATCTGATGTTGAAGAAGATGAAAACGCAGTCGGCCTTCCACTCCTTGAGAAGTCAGGAGAGCATACAAGGATAGCCAAGGCAACCGTAAAGAAGATGAAAAAGGCAGAGGAGGACCATAAAAGTCTTCTAGCGCGATATAAAGAGGCCAAGTGTGAGATAGAAACGATGAATGTTGAGCTGACTGAAACTTATTCAATAATCAGATTTCTTGAGCTAGAGGTAGTGCAAGCAAATGCCAAGATAGAGATGGTATCCATGAAGAAGTTAGATGATGTTATTTCATCTCAAAAACATTTCTCAGACAAGTCCAGGTTGGGATATATTGAAAGGAGTAGCTCATTGGCCAATGTCACCAAAGAAGTGAAGTTTGTGAAGGCCAGAGAGCCAGTTGAAGTTGCCTCTACTCCTGAGAAAGTAAAGGATGAAACTAAGAAGAATGTGACTGACCAATGGGTGCTGAATAAGTCTCATAACCAATCAGTGGTTAGAACTAAAGCCAAAGGAAGATTACCTCTAAAATCACAAAGAAGTTCGAGAATGAACCATATATGTCATTATTGTGGACTTCAAGGGCACACCAGACCTAATTGTCATAAGCTGAGAGCATTGAACAATCCTAGGGATCAAAGGTCAAGAGGACCAAGAGATAACAGGAGGAATTGGATTGTTGGGCAAACACGAAGTCAAAATGAAGATTCTGGTGTGATGGATGTAATGAAGATGATTGAGGCATTCACCACATGTTTGGCAAACTTCAACAGTAGGTTTGAAGGTCACAAGTCACGTACCCAATCCTATAGGGATATCACCCCGAACACACGTGACGTGTGGGTGAAGAGGGGTACTCATGCATGATTATTTCCTATGTCCATGCATCAATACTTCCAATGCTTAGTATCATAGGTTCATGCATCATATCATGCATTGTTTTCTGTTTATAGAATGTCTTCTTTTACAAGTTCTGTTTGTGTTCTTTCAATTCTTGCTCTGTTTTTGAATGTGTTCAAAATTCAAAAACCCATAAAAAATTGAAAAATCTTCAAAAAATTTGATCGCTTGTCTTTGTGTATATCACATGTGCATTTGGCCTAGTACCTTCGTACTAATGACGTAGTGTATTTACGAGCTTAGCTTATTTATATATGCACATATATCTGTGTGGAAGAAATCTTGAAAAATATGCGTGATTGTTGTAAATAGATCTTCAAGCTTGTCATGAATGATTGGTCAATTGTCTTGATGGTCTTGATACTTGCATAGACTTGTGCCTATATCTCTTCCCACATTTTTTATTTTTTGTTTTTTTATTTTTATGTTTTTGCAATTGAGCTCTCCAAATGTAAATCTCAAAGTGAAAAAGAGATATTGAGCTGCAAAAGCCTGTCACACATACTAGTATTTGACTAGGAAAAAGGAAAGTGACTTTTGTATTGAAATGTATGGTACTCAAAAAGCCAAAGGCTGATCCTTAATGTTGAAATATAAAAAATTTCAAGCACCGATCTCAAAAAGAGATGTATTTATCCAAAAAGGATCAAATGTCATGTTTTATGCAGAAGCCAAATGAAAAGCTTCTAAGTTGTGTAATTAATTTGCGGGAGGTCATATATGTGCATTTCTATAATTGAGATTCCACTTGACTTGGTACTAGTTGTGTATGACTTGATAAAATTGATCATTGAAGCTTCACTCTGGTCTAAGGATTATTTCACACTTGATACTCACCCACAACACACAAGACTTTCATTCAATCAATGCTTATCTCATTTGTGTGATTGTACATGTTCAAATGTGATGTGTATGCTTAAGTACTTGATGATCAAACCCAAAAAGATTTTTGAGTATTTAATGCTCTATTTTGAGTGTGATATGCTCTGTTTTGAGATTTCTTCATTTTTGCTTGATCTAACACGAATATTAATCAATTTTTGCTCTGTTTTTGTGGTGTTGTACTCGGTTCTTTTCTGTTTGTGTTCATTTGTATAGATGGCTCCTACTAAACATGCAGCCACCAAGAAATCATCCAAACGTGTGCACACACTGATTCCGACAACTTCAGGTCAGCAGAAGCAGATATGAAATACAATGATTACTACAAGGGCACAACCATTATCATGGAAAGGGTAGTGCAATTGGAATCACTTGAGGGCACTTTCATCCCTGAGGTGTTCAAAGAAAGAACTTGGACCAAATTGTTGAACTTGGTTGGGGTTGTGTATTCAGAAATTATCAAGGAATTTTTCTCCAATGCTGTTGTTGACAGTGATCATATTGAGTGCTGGGTGAGGCACAAAGAATTTGTGATCACTAGGGAAATCATCCAAGAGTTTTTAGAGGTTTGTCCTCCCTCATAGCCAATTACAGTGCAATATGAGGATAGATTGGGGTCTACTGATGAGATGATACAGACACTTGGTGGCACATCGAAAAAGTCATCCATGAACACAATACCATTCTCAACGGAGATGAGAGCTTTGGCATACATGATGATTCACAACTTGTATTCGGTCACCAACCTCACTACACTGTCAGCTCCAAGGACAAGATTTCTGTATGATCTCTTTACCCATAAAGAGATAGATATATGTGGGCAGATCATCCATGTATTGAAAAAGAGCATTGAGAAGCAGAATTCAAGGACTGTAATGCCTTTTCCCTCATTGATTATAGGATTGATTGTTAAGGTAAAACTGAAACTCCCGAGTGGTTTGACAGTAGTCCAGAGGGACTATCCTATTGGTGCACACACAGTCAATAGGAGCACCACTCACATCAAGGGCTCCAAAATTGGTGTACACACGATACCACAGAATTGTGTTGAGGACGAGGGTGGAGATACAAAGGAGGAGATTGACAGATTCACTTCCACTCTAGCATCATCAGCACAACCATCTTCCTCAGCACCAGCACGAGGACCAGATAGACTTGATCACATTCTGGCCAAAGTTGAGCAGATGTACACAATGCTGGATTCCCATGTACAACATATAGCAAACCAGTTCACTTATGTTCAAGGACAGATCACAGCATTATCTACTCAGATAGAGGAGTTATCCGTCGATCATGGTTATGACTCAGAGTCCGAGGCATTCTAGCCCTTTGGCCATTCCGATCAAAAAGGGGGTGAAAATTTTGAGGGGGAGCTGAGGGAGAGCCTGCATAGTGAAAGGGGGGGTTTGAAAAGATAATACATAAACATAGTTGTTTTGGTTCAAACCGTTTTTAGTTTTTATAACTAATAGTTCTTGTTTATGTTTTTACTGTTTTTTGTAAAGCTTTAGTACTCTTTGGTTTAATATTCAGTATTTGTTTTGTGTTTGTGACTATTTCAATGCTTTTGTAGCATTTTTTTTCTGTGTACTTTTAGATATTGCTATAATGTCTTGAGTACTTCACACTTGTGCCCTTAGTAGGATTGTTCCTAGATGCATATACTTCATATATTTTGCATTGGTTGTGTGACTGGACATGCAAGTAATCATAAGTGATTGCTTTGATGTACATGTCTAGATGAACATTTACTTGTTATATGTTCATTAGAGTCATTCTTTAATGACTGCCCTTATTTGATCAAGTGTTGGTTTGCATGATATCTGTTGTTTTCATACTTGATTGCAATATGCTTGCTCTTGTTCATACCTTGTGTTCAATTTGTCATAAGCTTAATGAAAGTTTTGTTTATGTGCGAGTGTTTCAGGTTACAGGTATAAACTGCAAGTGCTTCACAGTTTCTAGATTAGGTGTGAGCGAGTTTTGTCATTGTTCCCAAACTCACGTTTAATTCTAGAGTCTGTTTTTAGGGGTTTTGTCACGGAATAGCCAAAGGGGGAGATTGTAAAGTTGTGATTTACTAATATGTATTTTATTGGCTTTTATTCCGTGCCAAATTTGATTGTAATTTTGTTCAATCTTTTTGTACCTTGTATTTGTTGTGTGAATTTATTGTAAGGGTTGTGTGATAGTGAGAGAGAGTGTGAAGACTCAAGCTATTGAAGAATGAAGTGTTTTCGCGGGTAGCTCGCGACTTAGCATCCCGCGAAGTAACTCATGTGCCCTGCACATGCTGGAATGCGAACAGTCAGGCTAGATGGAGACAGCTATGTCTCGTGAGTATCTCGCGGGTAAGGCCTTCTCGCGAGACACCCGCGAGACATTTTGTTCTGCCAGCCTGTCCAGTCTGATACACACTTTCTGTGCCTACACTATTTATACCCACATTACCCACAAATGTAAGGGAGAGCTTCTGAGAGAAAACCCTAGCCAAAACACTTTAGAGTTAGAAATTGTTAATCCAACAATTCACTACACCTTTGTTTGTGGATTTTCCTCATCTCCTACATCTCCATTTCCATACTATTGAGAGGTCAATAGCCCAAACACTTACTGCACCTTTTGAGAGTGTCCAATGAGGTTTTGGTGCTGCTAGGAAACATTGGAAGAAGCCAAGGATGGCAGATGCAACATGGAGCTTGTTGCGGAATCCGGAGAGCTAGACAAGACACGATTCCGAGAAGCCTTGTTTAAGTAGGAGCTTGGAGGGCTTAGGTACAGAAGGTAGATTAGGCTTGGAGGGTCTCTTGCTTACCCATGTATCCTAACTGATTGTTTAGTAGATCGATTACCGCTTGGAGGGCGGCGGAGAGGTTTTTCGCCGAGTTCTTCGGTTTCCTCTTCGGTAACACGTCTCGGTGTTATTTGTGTTTGTATCTCTCTTCCCTACTCTTGTTCATTTCATTTTACTGCTGTGTTGCTTTAAATATGGATTAGAGTAGCTCTCTTGCATGTTTGCTTGCGTTTACACTATTCCGCACTTAGTATTAAGTTAATGTTAAAACAACCAAGCCGTAATTTGAATTGGGGATCTAAACAAGCGCTAGTGTTTTCACACATTTCGAGCTTTCAAAATTAATAATATTCAGAAGTATTATTTAGTTTCTCTTTGTATTATTTCCATTATTGTTGTGTTTGCACCAACAAATTCTTTATATGTCAAAATAAAATAAAATAAAAATTATTAAACTAGGACCCACCACAACTGAAAGTAAATACACTGTGAAAATATTGTGAAATTTTATTGTTGTCACATATTTTCACAACTACTAAGGTGTAAGTTTTTATAAAGTAAAAAATAAAATAATAAACTATTAGACCGAGACTGACTACAACTAAATTTAAAGTTATTTTGAAAATATTGACATTTTGTTATGTCCCTAAATTTTTTTGGTTTAGACAATTTGGGTAAGCATGTTTCACTCATAGTTTTCTTAGGCTAGCCTTTTGTTTTGTTTTATTAAGCACCAACATAGTTTTACTCAAAATACCACTTTCCTCCTTTGTGTTTGGGTTAGTTCACAATTTTTCCCCTAAACTTTATGTTTGGGTTAATTCACAATTTTCCCCCTAAACTTTAAAATTGAGCAATTCTATGTTTACTCTTTTAATTAAACCCTAACGGAATGTTATGATTCCCTGTGTGCAATGTCTAAATAACCCCCACTAAATTTTAATATCCCAAAATTTTTCTTCACGATTTTTGAGTTTTATGTGATACTCTAAACTGCCCCCACTATATAGAGTGTTCTATTTGTTACCTAAAGAACACTGATTTAGTAGGTTTTAATTTTCTAAATTTATAATTTTATATAATTTGATGACACGTATGGCTTTTGTTATTGTTAGGGACATATTTTATGTAATTGGCTAATTCTTTGACAAAATGCACTTGTAATTGGTAGATCTAAGATGGGTTTAAGACTTCAAGAAACATGTTATTCAAGTCAAGTATTAAAGCAATGAAGATCTGACCAAGAAACATGTGAAGAAGAGCTATTCATTAAAACTTGACAGAAACAGTATCTATCAAGATTTAAGAATAAAATGTGACAAAAGCTTGACAGAATCTAAATCTATCAAGATCTACGAAATCAGAATTTCCAGATTTGATTTTTGGCCCATGCTTGTATATTTGAATAGGGTTTTTTTTTTCTCACAACCCCAGACAGATATAAGGCTTATTTTAAAGGCCGTTATACATGGAGAACATATATAGAAAGTGACCAAGTTCATTATTCTCTCTCAAGAAGCTACTGCGTCTTTATGCCAAGGGTTTTGTAACTAAGGAGCTTCCTGATCTTCATCGTTGATGAACTGAAGAACTTTGTAGCCAACATCTTCTTTAAGTCGTTGGTGTTAGTCACGTACTTGGATACGTGCATCATTGGTTAGTCACGTACTAGGATTCATGCAATGAACTAGAAGATTGCCACTACAATACATGTCCAATTGGGTAGTAGGTAAGGGTTCAATTGTAGGTTGGTATTACGGGATAGGCTAAAGGTTTTGGTAAGATTCCTTATAATTGTAACCGCTTGTGATTGATAATAGTGGATTCTTGAGAGTAGTGACCTTAAAATCACCCAGTGGAGTTTTGCCTTGATGGTTTTCCCCATTCGTAAACAAATCACCTGTGTCAAATCTATTTTTTGCTACATTTAGTATAATGAGTGATTTGTTTGTGCTACCACGCTATTGCATGTAATTGAACAGAATTAATTAACGTGGGTAATTAATTAATTTGCAAGGGGTCAATTCATATTAACCCAACAATTATCTTGTTCTTTTTAAAATTTATTTCTTGCTTAAAAGGGTGTTTATTAAAAATTAAATAAGCTAATCACCGTAGTTACATGTGATAGGCCACAAACTGAATGACCCCTGGTGATAAAAATTAATTAATTAATTAGCCAAGTTATTAATTAATCAATTTATCATGTGTAAGGACACGATTCGTAACGAACCGTAACGGTGTTGGGTTCGCACGTAAAAAGGCCCAAACAATATCATTTGTAGAGCGTGGGTTTGAAAGGCTAGGCCTTAGTCACCTGATGGTGGGTTTTTCGTGGTGGTCATGCGTGGACAAGTTTTCTTCACCCCTGGAACCTTTTTCCTGGAGGTGGGCTTGGAGGCTCTGGTTTTTGGCCCTTTTTCCCAGCCCCTTCCCTTGGTGCACCTACCTTTTTATTATATAGCCTGTCTTGGTTGATCCTGGCCTTCCACTTGTTGGCCAGGCAGGTGCTTATTTCTGTATCCATCCCATCAACCGTCCTCTCTTACTTTCTATTAGTTGCATGGATCGAAGTTTACACCGTCCAAACGTCTTTTCTCATTAATCAGCTCTGGGTATTGGCAGGTGCATTTACTGAAGAGGGGATGCATTTTCCTTGGTCCAATTTCACACCCTGCTTCCCTGTGGGCCCCATTCCGTTCATATCCCCTTGAGGGGGCTGTTTGGGGATTGCCTCCACCACGATGTTGGTCTTCCCATTGAAGCTCTGGAATGCCGAAGACAGGGTAGTTTCTCAGCCGTTCCCCTTGCTACCCCGGCCATTGATCATTCGTCCTCGGCAAGAGACCTCCTCGGCATGGGCCCTGGGCCCAGATAGAGTTTGGGCCAGATTGCAGACCTCTCGGACCCACATCATGCAAACTCGTGGTAGCACAAACAAATCACCAATATACTAATTATGCAGTGGAAAATAAATAACACGGTGATTTGTTTATGAATGTGGAAAACCTAACGGCAAAAACCCCACCGGGTGATTTTTAGGTCACTATTCCCGAAACTCCACTCTTATCACAACAAACAGTTACAAGTAAAGGAATCCCAAGTACTTTACCAACCTACAGTTGAACCTTTACCCCAATATCCAATTGGACTTTTTCTGTAGTGACAGTTCCCCATTCTGATGCACGACTCCTAAGTACGTGACTAACCAATTGCGTGGATCCCAGTACGTGACTTCAATCACCAACTAAGAAGGTTGTTGGCTGCAAAGTTCTTTAGTTCATCCACACGATGAAGATCAAGAAGATGCTTGGTCACAAAACCCTACGGTGCACATACACAGCAACTTCTTCAAGAGAAAGAGATGAACTAGGGTGAGAACTTCATCTCTGGTCACAATTTGCTTGAACAGAATTTGCTCAATGCTTGTGCAACTTGTGAACTGTTTGACGGCCCTTAAAACAATCCTTTTATATGTCTAGGGTTAGAAGAAAAAAAGCCCAAAGATATATTCATAGATCCCAAGAAAATTAGATCAGAATTCTGAAATTCTTAAACCTCGACAGATAGAAGGTGTTGAGCAGCTGTCGAGCAGGTGTCGAGCACACGGGACTTGAATAGCTCTCTTAAGCTTAATAGATGCAGTTGTTGAGCTAGCTGTCGAGCTTTAATGAATTTGCACTATCAGCTTGTTTTCTTGGACAGAATTGAAGGCTTCAACACTTGATCTTGAAACATGGTTTCTTGAAGTATTTAAACACATCCTAAATCTACCAAAATATAAGTAAAGTGCGTTTTGTCAAAGGATAAACTAGTTACATAAAAATAGATATGTTCTTAACAGGTGAAACACATATGTCCTAACAACATACATAAAATGTAAGATAATAAAGAAGGAAGTATGAATAAAGATCTCCGTTATGGATAATTACAGATATTTGATGAAGAGTTTCAATTGCATAGGATATCATTCATTACAAAAATTCAAATATTGTAATAATGTTTTAGCAAAACACAGTTGCTTATTGTTGGAAGATGATATTTGTTATCATTCTTCAAATTTTTTAGTGAGTGGATATTTATATGGTAAATAGTTACGCTAAGTTTGCATATAATCAAAATTCTTATATGAATGATATTAGCATTGCATTACATGCATTTTTTAGTACATGGTTTCATATTTAATTTCTTCAAATAGAATCTCTATCTTAAATTTCTTACTCAATTGGAAGTATGTGCCACCCAAATTAGTCTTTTCTAAAAATACTTTCAAAGAGTGAATTTCTTGCCTAAACAAAATTCATGAAACCCATTACTCTCTTGAAAATGTTTTTCTTAAAACTCTATAAAATTTTCACTCTTGCATCGCTATCTGAAAACCCATGGGAGTTTATATTTGAAAAGTAATTTTCCAAAAATCCGTGGGAATTTTCCCTTAAAAAAAAAAAAAAAAAACATGGAGTTTTCCATTTTGAAACACTTTTTCCAAAACCTATGGAACTTTCCTTTTGATAATACTTTTGCAAAACTCTATTCACTCTTGACTATTGTTTTGAAAAAATCTTTGGAAGTTTTTATCTTTGAGAAGCATTTTTCCAAAATTCACAAAACTTTTATCTTTTAAAATTGACTTTCATTTTTCAAAAGTCCATGGAATTTTTCATTCCCTTGAAAATAAACTTCATATTTTTTTCCCAAAATAACCATGAAACTACCCTTTAATTTCCAAAAATAATTTCAAATTTTGGTTTTCCTTGAAAAGAAACCCAATAAATCCCTTTCATAAAAATCCTCATTTTCCAAAATAACAAAAAGATAAAAATAATATGTTTTCTTGAAAATCCTTTTTCAAAAGCTTTTTATTTTTTATTTTTTCCATAAAACATTCCTTTCCAAAATGGTTTTCAAAAATTGTGTTTCGTCTATAGCTTAAATCAATTAAGTACATGGACTCCAAAATCAAGCCAACAAGCTCCCTCCTCCTTAACTGTAACTATTGTGTTTCTTGCTCACTTTTTGAATAAGAAAAATACATAGAAGAATAAATTGCAAAATTGAATTTGCTATGCTATGCTAAAGGAATAAGGTTAGATGTATTTTAATTCAAATGAAAGTTAATTTTCCACTAAGAAGTTATATAAAAGTATGTATAATTTACTTCCAAAAATCAAAAATTTTCAAAAAATGTCATGCCGGACCATAGAAATGAATCAAAATAGGGTACCATTAAGAGATGGGTGCTACCTTCCCCTTAAGTAATCAAGCTTTTGAGCCTCTATCTTATGGTTTGACCGTTCACTACAAAAAAATAGGGCTATCCCAACATTTTCAAAACTACTGGGATAGCCCTAGAAAGTGCTGGGATAGGGTCAAAATTCCTATCCTGGCATTTTTTTTTCCTAGCGCTTCAAATCGCCGCATAATGATTGTGGGTATAAGGTCACTGGACCTTTTCAAAAGCGTTGGGAAAGGCATATGCCCTATACCAGCGCTTTTGAAAGCGCTGGCATAGGCTCTGCCTTGAAAGCGCTGGTATAGGTCTTAAATCAATATAATTTAAAAGGCCTATACCAGCGCTTTTGAAAGCACTGGCATAGGCTATACATATTCCAGCATTCACAAAAGCGCTGGTATAGGTCGTGAATCAGTATAATTTAAAAGGACCTATGCCAGTGCTTTCAAAAGCACTGGTATAGGTCCTTTTTTTAAAAAAATAATTTTTTTAGCACTTGTAATGTACCTAAAATACATATTTTCCAATACCTATTTTATAACACCTATAATGAATCACAATTCATATTTTCCAATAGCAAATACAATACCACATTAAACCAAAAAAACTAAATATATTTACTTATAATTATTTACAATAGCAAATACAATACTTATCGATGATGAAAAATCTTCAAATGTTGAAAATCTGAACTTAATCATGGGTAATAATCAAGAATATCTTCAAATGTTGGGCATAATGAAGAGCCATAATTTTGTTCAAACTCAAGACCACATATCCCTAGATTTCATTTTTTGGAGCAAATATATATCCATGTCCTCACTTTCTAACTCATCCAACTCAATCTTCCCCTCATCAAACCCACCTCTAGCCCTCAATCTCTCATCACGTTTGAGACTCAATTTTAAACCTTAGTTTAAGCTTAGAAACCCTTAGGAAATTTCCTAATTATGAGATAAATTCAATTAGACATAATTAAGAAGTCACTCTTTAAGAACATATAGAATAGGGAAAAGCTAGACTTACAATTTTAGCAAACTTGATTTACGGTGAGCTCTCCATGGAAAATCACCAATTGAAAATTAAACTTTCAAAAACGTTTGAACATCTCAACATTCTTAGAATTGAAAATTAAATAGGAAGAGAATTGAGAGGTTATTGAGAATTGTAAGGAAAGGAAGATACGTTGAGGGCTTTTTAATCCCTCTGATGTCACTAATTGCCAAAGAGGCAATTTCTTACCAAGAGAAAATGAGAGATTATAGGATTAGGTAAAAACTCTTTCACATTGTGTTTTTATAACAAAAACACACTGTGTGAGAAAAACGCCGCTCTATGAGATTTGTCTTTTGCCAAATTACCCATGTGAATATCTAATATGCAATGTTTTAAAAACTGGACGGGACTGACTAGTCCAACTGGTTGAACTAGGAACCAGAGGCTAGTCTAGTCTGGAAAAATTGCCTAAAACTGAGTAAAACCAAGTCAAAAATGGGAAAAACTGGTCAAAAACCAGGAACCAGAGGCAAATCTGGATTTTCCTTTGGTTTGGTTTTTAAAACCATGCTAATATGACTCTAGATCATGGGCTTGGGCTTTTTCAATTTGAAACTAATTGGCTTAAAGTTTTAAATCATACCCAAGAAATGCTAATACTCCAGTTGTACCCTATAGGTTCTACAAATGTTCTCTCCATAAAGAAGCCTCTAAATAGGGGTAATCTATTTAGGAAAAAATTTAGTTCCAAATTGGTTGAGAGGAAAATTCATACAATTCATTATTGTTAGGTTCTAAGGATTAGGAACTAATGTATTAAAACTCTAATTTGTATTGTTGGCAAACCATTATCAAAACAGGTTTTAGTCTTGTTTAGACTTGCTCAAAGTGTATGTGTTTTATGTAAAGTTGGAATTGAGTTACTGCAAAATTTATTGTGTAATTCTGTCTGACTTGACCAATCAAGAATTAGATTCGATCAATCAAAACTTGGGCAGAATGTTTTTTTTGTAGAATTTTCCAACTCAGCCCAAGCCCGTTTGATGTGTAGAGTTTTATGTTTTGTCTTAAGTATAAAAGAGAAAACCCTAGCCACATTTTGTGGTTGCTCCTTATGTTGTGTGTGTGAATCTTTTGTGAGATCAAGAGGTGGTTGCCTTCACACATACTTAGGGTTTCCAAGATTCAAGATTATGTCAAGAACTTGGTGATCGATTCTGTTGCTGCATTAAGAGCTTAAAGATATATAAGCGGGAGTGCTTGTACTTGCTGGAGAATCCAAGAAAGAAGCAGTCTGTGGTCTCAAAGTCTACACGTGGTCGTGTCAATAAGTTTTCTACTGGTGGGTAGCAATAGGATATTAGTGGTCTAAGTCGCTATTGTAAAACTTCGATTCTTTCATAGTGGATTCAGGCTTACCTTGAGGATAGCTAGGTTAAATCCTCCCCAGGTTTTTATTGGTGTGGTTTCCTGGGTTATCATATCTTTGTGTACTTTATATTCCGCATTTTACATTAATATGATTATATGATTGTGTTAACCTAAATCTGAAATTTAGACTAAATAATCACTTGGATAATTTACTAGGTTAATCCGATAGTGTTTTTAAGGGGTCTAAAAACAAACAAGTGGTATCAGAGTGGGTTGCTCTCTTGTTGTAGATCTTTTGATCTCTGAACTGATCCTTGACCCCTGTTGTCATGGAACACGGACACTCTCTTGTTATTCCACCTCACTTTGATGGGAATAATTATGCTTATTGGAAAGTAAGGATGAAAGCTTTCCTGAAATCAATTGATGAGAGAGTTTGGAACTTCGTTGAATACGAATGGGAGAAGCCCACTACTCCTGTTAGTGAGTGGCAAACTTCTCAAAAAGAAGCAGCCACGTTCAATAGCAAAGTTATGAATGTTATCTTTAACACTGTTTCTATGGAGGAATTTAAGAGAATCTCTAATGTTGAGGTTGCTCATACTGCTTGGAATATCCTCTAGACTGTGCATGAAGGCACAAAGGCTATTAAAATTAATAAGTTGCAGTAATTAACTTCTAAATTTGAAAGCATTAGGATGTCTGATGATGAATCTTTTGATGAATTCTATGCTAAGCTTAATGATATTTTTAATTTTGCATAAAATTTGGGTGAAATCTAAGATCAACCTAAAATTGTTAGGAAGATTCTTAGATCTTTAACTGAAGATTTTAGACCCAAAGTGACTGCCATTACTGAAAGCAAGGATGTGGACTCCATCCCTGTTGATGAACTTGTAGGATCTCTTCAATCCTATAAGTTGGACCTACCTAAGACTAGAAAATCAAAATCAATGGCTCTCAAGTCTGTTGATGATGTTAAGGCGAGTGGATTTGATGATGATCTCTCCACCATAGAGATTGCATACCTTGCCAAGAACTTTAGAAATTTTCTTAGGAATAATAACAGAAGGGCAAGAGGTAGTAACATTGTGGGACCTAGAAATTTTAGGAGGAATGATCCCACTAAGGTTAATGTTAGGACATATGTGTTTCACTTGTTAAGAACAGACATGATTTTATGTAATTGGCTTATCCTTTGACAAAACGCACTTTACTTGTATTTGGGTAGATTTAGGACGTTTTAAATACTTCAAGAAACCTTGTTTCAAGATCAAGTATTGAAACTTTCAAGTTTGTTCAAGAAAACAAGTTCAGAGTGCAAAATCATTAAAGCTTAATAGCTGGCTCGACAGCTGCATCTATCGAGCTTAAGGAAGTTGTTCTTCATTCGGTGTGCTCGACACTTGCTCGACAGTTGCTATCTGTCGAGGTTTAAGATTTTTAGAATTTCAATATGATTTTCTTGAGATCCGTGAATGTGTCTTTGGGCCTTCTTTTCTCCTAAACCTAGACATATAAAAGGATTATTTTAAGGGCCGTCAAAGTGTTCACAAGTTGCACAAGTTTTGAGCAAATTCTGTTCAAGCAAATTGTGACCGGAGATGAAGTTCTTGCCCTAGTTCATCTCTCTCTCTTGAAGAAGTTGCTGTGTATGTGCACCGTGGGGTTTTGTGACCAAGCATCTTCTTGATCTTCAACATTTGGATGAACTAAAGAACTTTGCAACCAACAACCTTCTTAGTTGGTGATTGAAGTCGCGTACTGGGATCCTCGTAATTGGTTAGTCACGTACTGAGAGCTGTGCATCTAAAAGAGGAACTGTAACTACAGAACAAGTCCAATTGGGTATTGGGGTAAGGGTTCAACTGTAGGTTGGTAAGGTACTGAGATTCCTTTACTTGTAACCGCTTGTTGTGATAATAGTGGAGTTTCGGGAGTGGTGACCTAAAAATCACCCAGTGGAGTTTTTTTCGTTAGGTTTTCCACATTAGTAAACAAATCACCGTGTTATTTATTTTCCATTGTGTATTTAGTTTATTGGTGATTTGTTTGTGCTACCACGCGTTTGCATAATAAATTAATTAATTAATAACTTGGCTAATTAATTAATTAATTTCTATCACAAGGGGTCATTCAGTTTGTGGCTTATCAATTAATAACACTGAAAAACCTAAAGAAAAAGTAGGTCAACCTTCTAATAATTCAATGGGTCCTCAATGTTTTGGATGTCAATGGTATGGTCATATGAAATCTAAATGTCCTACATACTTGAGGTCTAAGGATAAGGTTATGGCTGTAACCCTTAGTGATGATGAAGTTTCTGATGATGAGTCTAGTTGTGATGAGGATGGAAACTTCATTGCTTTCACTGCTACTGTTGTAGTCAATGAAAGTGTGTCTGCTGAAGAGAACCCTTCTGATGGGGAATTCTCTGAGGATGCAGATCTTCAAGAAGCCTACAATAAACTTTGCAAAGTTGCTGCAAAGGATGCAATGAGTGTTGAATTAGGCTTAAAGAAAATTGCATCTCTTGAACTTGATAAGAAAAATTTGCTTATGAATTTATTTGATGCTACTGAACTTTTGAATAATGTGAAGACTGAGATTATGCTTTTGCTTGAAAAAGTCAAGAATTTGGAACATGAACTATTTGTTGCTAGAGAACAAAATGATAGGTTTGCAAGCTTCAAACTTGATCACATGCTAAGTGTTCAAAAGTCTCCCTCTAACAAAACTGGCTTAGGTTTTGTGCATCTCTGTGTCTGCATTCCACAAATTTGTTCCCTCTTCTTCTTCCAAACCCCCTGTGAGCGAGGTTGTCAAATCCTCTGTGAGTGAGGCTAAATCTGTAGAAGTTACACCACCTAGGAAGATTAGGGTTAATCTTCAAAAGTCTAAACCTAGGGCTCCTAACCCTCGTAAGGGCAATTTGCACGATAAGCATGCATGGGTTTGTCATTTTTGTGGAAAGTCTGGGCACATTCATCCAAACTGTTTCAAGCTGCAAGCTACTAAGAGAGCAAACAAACCAAAAGTGCCTGTGCCTCAAGCACAAGATCCTATGGTACTTATTAGTGAATTGGTAAAGGCTCTTAACCTTTATTCCAATCCTGGAGTTGGAAATCATTCTAATGTGAATAAGAACTCTAATGCTTGAGGTGTATCTAAAAAGTTTTGGATACAAAAGTCTCAATCTAAGTGAGTCTTTCTGACATGGTCCTTGTGCTTCTTTGCTCTACTCTTTTGTGACCATTGCTCTTTGGTTTTTTTTTTTTTTCTCTAGGATTTGCATTGCATAGCATTCATGCATTTCATTCTAGGATTTTTTTATTAAAAAAAAAAAGGGAATCAAAATGTGTTTTGCATTATTTTCTTGGATTTGAAAGAGAGAAAATTGAGAAGAGTTAAAAGATAAAGAAGGGTATTTTTGTTTTATAAGTAGCAAATTTAACTTCTCAAAAATGATTTTCTTTCCTCAGTAAAAATAGCTTCACGTGTGATTTATTTATTATTAATTTCCTTCTTAACAAGTGTTGTGCATCACCCTTTAACAAGACCCTTAAATAATAAATATGAATGATTTTATGAATCATCACCTAATGAGTTGGAAGAGATTCCTCCAAATCAACTTGAAGAAAAACTTTGTACATCTATTTATATCTCTCACGTTAAGAGTTCACCATCCCTATTAATTCTTCCTCTAGGAACCTTCCAACCTTGGCCCCTAGCATCTGTTCATTCAATCTCATCATGAAGGATATATATTGCCTAGCCTATTAATAAATTTTGAGTTTCTAACCAAAATGTTTTGACTAAAGTCCATATCACTAACAGCTTAACATCAAATGCTGACCATCTATGTTGCTCCCCAAAATTAACCTTCTTTTATCTTCCTCTGAATTAAATTGAAATAGGAAAATATTTCCTCCCATGATCCCATCATAGTGACTAAAACAACCTTACTTGGGTTCTGGGCTTTTTATGTTATTAATTACCACAACTTTAGCTGGATTAAAAGACTTTCTCTACAATAAATTTACCTACCAGAGTAGTTCTTTGGAATTTGGATCTTCTCATTTTCTTCTATGCTTGAATCTAGCATGGGTTTGTTTTTGGCATGATAGACCTTCAGGCTTCAGTTATCTTGCCAGAAGGTTCCCCTCACCAGAAGGTTCATATATGTACGTTTTTAGATCCCTTAAAATACAATCAGATTAACCTAGTTAATTAGTCAAGTGATTACTTAGTCAAATTATCAGATCTAGGTTAATACAAATATATCATACATTGCAAAGCAACGGAAATGTAAAGAACACAATGATATGATGACCCAGGAAAACCAAACTGATAAAAAACCTGGGGAGGATTTAACCTAGCTATCCTTAAGGTAAAACAAATCCACTATGAAAGAATTGAAGTTTACACAATAGCGATTTAGACCACTAATATCCTATTACTACCTCAAGTAGGAAACTTACTACCACAACCATGTGACAGCTCCGAGTCCATGGACTATTTCTTTCTTGGATTCACAGCAAGTACAAACACTCCCGCTTGTGTATCTTTAAGCTTGATAGGCCAAAAACGTATTGACCCCTTGTGATTAAATTAATTGATTAATTAGTCAAGTTTATTAAATAATTAAATTAACATGCAAAGCGTGTGGTAGCACAAACAAATCACCTATTAAACTAAGTATGCAGTGGAAAATAAATAATACGGTGATTTGTTTACAAATGGGAAAAACCAACACGGCAAAAACCCTATCGAGTGATTTTAAGGTCACCACTTCGAAACTCCACTATTATCATAACAAGCGGTAACAAGTAAAGGAATCCCAGTACCTTATACCAACCTACAGTTGAACCCTTACCCCAATACCCAATTGGACTTGTTCTGTAGTGACAAAATCTCCTTTTGATGCATGGCTCCCAAGTGCGTGACTAACCAATTACGCGGATCCCAGTACGCGACTTCAATCACCAACTAGAGAAGGTCGTTGGCTGTAAAGTTCTTCAGTTCATTCACATGATGAAGATCAAGAAGATGCTTGGTTGCAAAACCCTACGGTGCACAAACACAACAACTTCTTTAGAAGAGATGAACTAGGGCAAAACTTTGTCTCTGGTCACAATTTGCTTAAACAGACTTTTCTCAAAACTTGTGCAACTTGTGTCTTCTTTGACAGCCCTTAAAATAATCCTTTTATATGTGTAGGGTTAGGAGAAAAGAAGTCCCAAAGACACATTCATGGATTCCAAGAAAACAAATCAGAATTTTTGATTCTTTCATAAACCTCAACAGATAGGAGGTGTCGAGCAGGTGTCGAGCATACGGGCTGAAAACTTCTTAAATCTCGACACATGCTAGCTGTCGAGTTTTAATGAACTTGCGCTTCTTAGCTTGTTTCTTGGATAGGCTTGATGAATTCAATACTTGATCTTGAAACACAGTTTCTTGAAGTATTAAGAACACCTAGATCTACCCAATTACAAGTAAAGTGCATTTTGTCAAAGGATTAGCCAATTACATAAAATAGTGACATATGTTCCTAACAAGTGAATCACATATGTCCTAACAATCTCCCCCTTTAGCAATCCGTGACAAAACCACAACAAACAAATGAACATATGAGAGAAGTCATAAATCACTCAACTCATATTCACTTGTTGAATACAATAAAATCTATCCTAACGCAAACTCTTGATAAACTTTGTAAGAAGAGAGTTTATGGCAAGTAGACTTTGACAAGTTGTATTTCTAAAACACTTTAGACAAAACACATCAAGACATCTTTGTGTGCAACAGAAATAATAGATTGCATACAAGTAATAAGAAGCATGTGTATAAAGAGAGAAAAGAAACAACACATGTAAGGGGTAGATGAAAGAAACATACATCAACATATAAAGAAGAATAAGTACAATATATGTCAATAAATGGTCACAAGACCTAAGGTACAAGAACAATGTATCTATAAAAGAAAGAAGAGAAAAGATACATAAAATCCTTACTACATCCCTCAAGATATCAACACTCCCCCTAACAAAAAATTTCCTATACTAACCATGTCCTATACTAACTCTCCCCCTAAATATGACTACTCTCATATACCAAAACTACTCCCCATTTTTGTCATGAGTGACAAATGGTAAGAGTGTCAAGTAGACATCTCATTGGTAGAGCTAACATCTCATTGGTAGAGCTAGCATCTCCATCATCATCATCTGAAGCATCATCGTCATCACCATTATCATCATCCTCATCCTCAGAATCAGAATCATAATCCACTAGAGGAGGTGGTGGAGAAGCCTCAGGAGCAAAACCACCTATAATCGCCTGCCATCTAGCAATGCGGCCAACACGGAGGTTCACTTGATACAACTCTGTAGAGAGTGTATCTAGGTGAGCATCCATGCACTGAAGCTGCGCCATGATGTCTCCTAGTGACACATTGCTCGTGGAAGAGGAGGGAGCGAATATGGATCGAGCAGATCGAGATGGAGTCGGATGGGTGGGAGCTATTGAATCCGTCTATCATGACCTAAATTGCACCTCACTACGTTTAACGGTAGCAGCAACTATGGCACAAATATGAGTGAAGTGGTTGGACACAGGAAAAGGGACGGAAAAATGGTGTAATATCCTCGTGATAGCGGAAGGAAAGATAAGCTTACCACGGCATGCCGAATCCAGATGAACATCTATAATGGAAAGAATAAAATGAGAAGGAAAATCAATAGTAAGATGCTCAAGGAGGGATAACAAAAGCCGAGCATAAGGCTCTGTAATGGAGTTATAATGAGAGAGAGGATGGAGTAAAAAGGTCATCACCATGTTCAAAAATTGAGGGCCTTTTGCAAAGCCCGAATAGTAAGTGAACTGGCGCTCACACCACTTGGAAGGACGCTCACAAAAAGCAAATTTAAGCTCATCTTTGGACACAGTCCTCAAACGCTCACAACTAGGGTAGTCAGGAAACTCCACCCTAGGAACACGAAGCACATTCGCAACAAGTTGCGGTGTGACAAAAAAGCATGTACCTTGAATGTGAGTGAAAAACTAAGGTACAGAACGATCAATTCCATGCATGTTAGAGTAAAACTCCTGGATAAGCATGGAAGGACAAGTGACCGAGACGTCACATAATGGCTCCCATCCCTAACTGTGAATGACATCGGGAAGGTCGGTGTTGGCGAAGGTGAAGTCCGCCAGAATGACTTGGCGTTCATAATGAATGCCTTGTCTAGAAAAGTTCTTCAAGAAAGCCTATCAGGCATCCTCATCATGGAATCGAAGATGATAAGGAGTAGGATCAGAAGACGAAAATGTCCCAGAACGAAGAGGGTTCCGAGACAGAGTAGACTTATGTTTTGGTGCCATAGATACTACTAACGTAAACAGAAAGAGAGAGAGAGACAATCAGAAAAGCTCCAAAACAATTCAAATATAGCAAGTATATTGAAATAGAGTACGTATGCATGGGAAATGCATGAACATGTGACATGCAAAGTAAATTGCATCATGGGCTCAGCCTAGTCCAATCCTACTAGCACACAAACAGTTCAACATGTATAACACACAACTAAATGCATGAAAATATAGTTATAATGCACATGAAATGCAATGTATGAAGTTTTTAAACTCATTTAAGCAAAACCCATCCCAAAATTTTAATAAACACGCATCAATTTTGAAAACCCCCAAAATTTTTCAAAATCCCCAAAACCTAGGTTTCAAAACATGAAATGCATGAAGAATGAGAGATTAGAAGCTTACCAAGTGAAGAAACTCTTGAAAAAGCTTGAAGAAACCTTAAGGAGAAGATTGGGAGTGAGATGAGAGTGTTTGGGAGATGAAGATAGAGCTATTGAGAGAGAGATCGAGAGAAATGAGGTTTGGATCGCATGAGGAATAATATATAGAACCTTAGTAAAGCTCGACAGATGAAGGTGTCGAGAGGTGTCGAGCCAAACGTCGAGAATTTAGCCGTCGACAGATACAGGTGTTGAGAAAGTGTCGAGGTACAAAAACATCAGACACAAGAGGTGAGGCTTGATCGATCCACCGGGTGTCGAGAAGGTGTCAAGATTGTGATAAGAAAAAGCTTGGAAGCTCGACAGATAGCCAGGTGTCGAGGAGGTGTCAAGCTAGCTTTTAAAAACAGTTTTTCGAGAAGAGAAAAACATAAACATGAATGCAATCAAGCATGCAACTCAACCAATGATCCAAACACCATATTAACCTCTCAAAATCATCTCTCAATAGCAATTTTAAGCACATGGATCCCAAAAACACACACACACACACACACACACACACACACACACTCTAAACATGTCTAACTAATTTTATATTTCAAAAATAAGTCAAGACAGTTTAATAAGCATACATTAACACATGTAAAACCTTGTGATGACCAAATCACATTGTACCTGCACATGTATCAAGAGTTGCAAAGAATATTACGTGTTGTGTGCGAAAAAATATCGCAAGATTGCATAAGTGTATACATGTTATGATGATTTGAGATATGAGAAAGTCACTTTAGCTCACACACAATCATAACTGTTTAATGGGTACTATCACCTTTGAGGTACATCCTATAACTACCACATCTCCTAAAATACACGCTTACAATCATATCTAAAGCATTTTGATCTTTTTGCTTTTTATTTTTCTTTGCATATTTTTCTTTTTAAGCAAATCATGAATGGGCATATAAGAGATAGAAAAGAAATACCCAATTATGTTAAGTTTTTGACATTCCAATTTTGCTATGTCGAAGCACACAAATGTCATTGACATTGCACTTTTGCTATGCCGAAACATACAGATGTCATTTCATGATTGGCGGGCAATAGTGGTGAGATGGTTATTTATGCCTTTCTCTTAGGATTTCCTAGTCCTTCCCATCAAAAAGAGTGATACAAGTGTTAAGTACAAGAGATAACTTAATCTTACTCATCACAAACAAGAGCCACAAAGTTCACTTCTTAGTTGTGCATAGAGATGCTTATCTAAGCTACAAAAGATACAAAGTTTAGAAAACTTTGTTTCAATGGCCATCCAAGGTACACAAGTACCAATGTACATAAACACACACTGTTTTTGTATTTTTTCTGATTTTTCAATTTTTTTTTAAATATTTATATGAAAAACAAAATACAGCAAAACTGAAAAATAACCAAACAAAAACATGTTAAACAAAGCAAAGCATAAAACTAGATTGACTCAAAGCTTGAAAGCAAAACACACAAGTAATGCACACACAAAAACAAGAAGAGAGAAAGAGAAAAGTGATAGAATCACTTGGACTCCTTTTTCTTCCACACCTTGGAAGAACCTTTCCTTTGATTAAACCCTTGAACCGGTGGTGAGGGGGAAGAATTAAAACCGTTCAAGTTCGAAAGGAACATGAGGGCTTTGGGAAGATCTCCAAGGGGAGAAAGAGAGGATTGAAGTTGATTCTGGCTTTCAGATGCTATCATGCCGTTGCACTGTTGAGTGGATAACCACTTATAGCAATTTGGTCAAGTATGACCGGCAACTCCACAATGATGACATAAATGCTGCTTCTTCTGTTTTGGCTTTTAAGAGTTAGCCTTCTTAGCCCTAGGGTTCTTAGCTTCCTTCTTATCTTGCTTAGGGGGTGTTCATAAGATAGATTTACCCTTATCTATGTTCTCACTAGTTAAATAAGTTTTAACATCATTGTTCTCAATTTCAAGCTTTGCACTTGAAGTCTTCTCCAATTGAGTTCTAACTTGAAATAGCTCCGCTTCAAGCTTCTTAGTCTTCTCAGCCAAGAAATTATTGTCGAACCTCAGTGCTCCAATAGTCTGATTAGCCTTATCAAATTTTGTGGAAAGCTCTTCACGATCAAGTTCCACATCACTGAGCTTCTTGGTGTTCAGCCTATAAAGTTTCTCATGTTTCTAAAAAATCTTGTATAATTTCTCATAGGTTGTATGGATATCATCTTGATCATCCATCTTCTCAAACTTGGACTCCACCAATTCCTCTTCTTCATCCACATCTTCAACAATCCCATCAGTAGGATTGACAGTGGCAGTGAATGCATTTAAGATTCCGTCATCCTCATTGTCGGAATCATCCTCAGGCTTGGTGTCGCTTAAAGTAGTAGCAAGTGCCTTGCTTTTTCCAATGCTCTTGAGATATGTAGGACATTTCTATTTCATGTGACCGAAACTTTGACACCCAAAGCACTTAGGTCCTGTGGGAATAGGGTACTGACCACCATCCCTTGCATCCTTCTTACCTTTGTTTTGGCTCTTGAACTGAGAAGAACTGGATTGCCTACGGTCCTTGTCGAAGCCCTTTCCATTGGCATTCTTCATAAACTTCTTGAACTGCCTAGTGATGTAGGACTTTATCTTGGAATCTTCATCGTTGGAAGACTCATCCGTGTCACTGCTCTTGGCCTTCAATGCCATACTCTTGCCCTTACCTGACTTACCAATCCTTGATAACCCCAGCTCGTAGGTCTACAGATTACCAACCAGTTCTGTCAAAGGAATCTTGTCAATATCCTTTGATTCCTCTATCGTTGTGATCTTGGCATGGAATCTCTTGGGCAGAGATCTAAGTACCTTTCTCACAATCTTGGGTTCAGGAAAGGTTTCCCCAAGATTGAACGCTGAGTTCACTATGTCTTTGAGCTCGACATAGAACTCATTGAACGACTCATCTTCCTCCATTCTAATCTCTTCGAAGCTTGTAGTGAGCCTCTGTAGCTTCAAATCCTTGACAGCCTTTATTCCCTCATAGGTTGTCTGGAGGATGGTCCATGCTTCCTTAGCAGTTTCAGTGGAGGATATCTTCTTAAACTCCTCATTGGTGACCGCATTGAATAAGGCATTGAATGCTTTGCTGTTGAAGTTTGCCACCTTAATCATGGCATCATCCCAATCGGCCGGCGCTTTCTTCGGCTTGGTCCAGCCTATCTTAACAGCTTGCCATACTTTCTCATCTAAAGATTGCAAGAAAGCTCTCATGTGTACTTTTCAGTATGCATAGTTAGTGCCATCAAATAAATGAGGTATGATTAAAGATTGTCCTCTATCCATGACAAACAGGGGTCAATGGATCAACACGACAAAGATTAAAACCTAATCAGAGTGTGCCTACTCTGATACCACTTGATAGGCCAAAAATGTATTGACCCCTTATGATTAAATTAATTGATTAATTAGTTAAGTTTATTAATTAATCAAATTAACATGCAAAGCGCGTGGTAGCACAAACAAATCACTAATTAAACTAAGTATGCAGCGGAAAATAAATAACACAGTGATTTGTTTACGAATGAGGAAAACCAACACGACAAAAACCTCACCGAGTGATTTTAAAGTCATCACTCCCGAAACTCCACTATTATCACTACAGGAGGTTACAAGTAAAGGAATCCCAGTACCTTATACTAACCTACAGTTGAACCCTTACCCCAATACCCAATTGGACTTGTTCTGTAGTGACAATTTTTCCCAAATATGTGATTAACCATTTACGCAAATCTCAGTACGCAACTTCAATCACCAACTAGAGAAGGTTGTTGGTTGCAAAGTTCTTACAAGTAAAGGAATCTTAGTATCTTATACTAACTTACAGTTGAACCCTTACCCCAATACCCAATTGGACTTGTTCTGTAGTGACAATTTTTCCCAAATACATGACTAACCAATTACGCGGATCCCAGTACGCGACCTCAATCACCAACTAGAGAAGGTTGTTGGCTGCAAAGTTCTTCAGTTCATCCACACGATGAAGATCAAGAAGATATTTGGTCACAAAATCCTACGGTGCACAAACACAGCAACTTCTTCAGAAGAGATAAACTAGGGCAAAACTTTGTCTCCGGTCACAATTTGCTCAAACAGACTTTTCTCAAAACTTGTGCAACTTGTGTCCTCTTTGACAGCCCTTGAAATAATCCTTTTATATGTCTAGGATTAGGAGAAAAGAAGTCCCAAAGACACATTCACGGATTCCAATAAAACAAATCAAAATTTCTGATTCTTTCTTAAACCTTGACAGATAGGAGGTGTCAAGCAGTTGTCAAGCAGGTGTCAAGCACATGGGCTGAACAGCTTCTTAAACCTCGACACATGCTAGTTGTCAAGTTTTAATGAACTTGCACTTCTCAGCTTGTTTCTTGGATAGACTTGATGACTTCAACACTTGATCTTGAAGTACAGTTTCTTGAAGTATTTATAATACCTAAATCTACCCAATTACAAGTAAACTGCGTTTTGTCAAAAGATTAGCCAATTACATAAAATAGTGACATATGTTCCTAATAAGTGAATCACATATGTCCTAACAAAGCTCTTGAATTAGCAACTGAATTGATCACCAAACTCTTGACATTAATCTTGAGGTTGGAAACCCTAAGTGTATGTGAAGGCAAACACCTCTAGATCTCACAAAAGATTCACACACACAACATAAAGAGAAACTTTAGAGAGCTTTTGGGTACAAAACCCTAGATCTACAAAAGAGGTATAAGATGCACTCTAATCTCTCTAGAAACTTATAAAAACGTGCTTAAGGTTTCCTTTATATACTGGGAGAAGTAGATCTAAAACCCTAATCCTTAATGGGCTTAAACTGCTGTTTGGGCTGACTTAAAATTCTATAGATACGATTCTTGATCGGTCGAGTTTGTTCTTCGATCAATCGAACTAGGCAGATTATGAAATCTTCTTCCTGTAGCTTGTATGTTCTTGAATCTTGACTTGAATCACCTTGAGCATTGTCTAATAATACCTATAGACTCTAAGATCTATATCTAGACAAATTTGTATTCACAATTTTTCAGTTGTTCTAAACATTTAGAACCTAACGATATATCTTAGCTCTAAGAAGAGATGAATACAAGAAAAGAGATAAGAAGAAAGGGTGTAACTGAAAAGTTACAATATAAGAAGACAAAATATAATTTTTAGTAGAACTGGCCTACTGGAATTCCATGATTTAGAGAGGAAAAATTCCACAAAAGAAGCAACCATCTCAAAGAACTAGCTAGGTAAACAGAAAAAGCCTCCTAAGGGTGGCTAGTCATTACAAAAGGAAGGAGGGAAATTCTAAAGGTAGCTCTAATGGTTTCATACTTTAATGTATCAATTATCACTAGAAATCATCATCACAACATATATGTAAAACTGAAAAACTAGGATTAACTTACCTTCTTTTTTTCTTTTTTGTGCTAAGTTATCTTAACTTATATACCTCTTGCTCTTCCACACCTTGCCTCACAAATACCATAATTATAAGACAAGAAGAATGTGTCTAGAATTTTAAGGACCTTACTAAGTACACAGTCTTATGATTAATATAGTGTATTAGGCTATTCAATACTCAAATATCACTCAATTTTATTCTTTCTCTTTTTAACACTTTCATTTATTATAAGAAAAAAAAAATCTTCTAAAGAATAATTAAATTCAATTGTCTGTTTCATTGATTAATGCAATCATATAATTGATTTCAACTGAAGAACCAAAAGTATAAATACATAAGAAACTATACTTAAAATTTCCCCTTAATCTTATATATATACCTTGTAAGGAAACGATTCGTAACGACCCGTAATAACGTTGGGTTCGCACGTAAAAAGGCCCAAACAATATCATTTATAGAGCGTGGGTTTGAAAGGCTAGGCCTAGGTCACCAGACGGTGGTTTTTTCATGGCGGTCATACATAACTAAGTCGTGTTCGCCCTAGGAGTCCTTCTCCTGGAGGCGGGCTGGGAGGCTCTGGTTTTTGGCCATTTTTCCCAGCCTCTGCTCTGGATTGCTTACTTTTTCTTTTATACTAGCATGTGTTCCTTATCCTTCGTCCACGTGTATGATCGACTTTTCCAGGACTGATACTTGTCCCATTAGCCCATATCCAGAGTGGTTGGGGGTGGTTGTAAAAGCTGGAGAGTATGGCTCTGTCAGGTGCAGAGTATTGAATGGCAGTAAGGGCAGCTTTCCCTGGTCGTTATACTTTCCAGCGTATCCTTCTCTATTGACCTAGATATTTTAGATTTTTTCCAAGCTGCTCCTATACCGTTTTTGCCCTTCCTTCCAGTGAGACCTCGGACATGCCAAGGACTGAATCATCCTCGGCTGTGTCCCAAGACTATTTTGTACTTGTATTACCGAGCCTGGGCTATAACCTTCCTCGGCTCGGGCCTTGGGCCCCAATGAATAAATGGACCAGGGCCACAAATTATTGGGCCCCACATACCTAAAGAGTTTTATTACCGGATACAAATTTGGGCGTATTGACTGTTATTTCTTCCCTGTTTGGTCTTTGAGTTTTGTTTTTAGGCTTTGGTAACCATGAGAAAATTTATAAACACAAAAAAAATTATATATTTGCTAATGTGTCAGATTGTTAGTTGTAAGTAACAAAATTATGTTAGTGGTGAGCTCAGATAAAAACCACTAAAAACTCATCAACTCAATTATAAGAAATATTATGAGATTTTTTGTATATGCAATATTGTGGAAAAAATTGGCCTTTGCCCTTTTTAAAAAAAACAATCCAACATTTTGCCCCATTTCCCAAACTAATTAGGGAAATGTCCTTATTTTGAAACTCGATTTTCTCAAAATCGAGTTAAGCCCTATAGTGGTGTTTTTAAGGAGCCTATAGTGATGTTTTAAGGACATATAGTGACGTTTTGAAACTCGAGCTCCTTGAAATCGAGTTATAGGAAAAAAAGAAAAAAATTGCATATAACTCGACTTCATGGAGATCGAGTTACAAAACGCTACTATAGCTCCTTAAAATGCCACTATAGGCTCCTTAAAATGCCACTATAGGGCTCCATAATTTTTTTTATAACTTAACTTTGTGAAAATCGAGTTTCAAAAGAAGGGCATTTCTCTAATTAGTTTGGAAAATGGAGCAAAATGCTAGATATTTTTTTTTGAAAGGGACATTTGCCCATTTTCTCCGCAAGATTGCTCTGCTGGCCACCGACGATTCATTGGTTGGTGAGAGTTTTGACCTTGATATAAAGAACCTAAAATTTGCAGGGTCGGTTCAGATGTTGATACATAACAATATATAACATCTACCAGAAAAAAAAGTATGCCATGACTGGTAAGATCATAATTATTATCAAATGGAAAACTTAGCCAATTGTCTCATATTCAGGTATTGATTGCTCAACAAAGGGCGGTGATTTTTCAACAACAGTGGTCCCCTTTTGTAAAGGAGGCTCTACTCTTGGCTAGATTGCCAGAATTGCTTGAACTCTTTTACGAATAAATTGTGTATTGACATAATGGTTAGATATCTTCATATAAAAATTGTTTCAAATTCAAACTTCTACCTCCTAGTTTTATTTATTTATTCATTTATTTTTTAATTCAGACTTCTAATTCAAAAATAAAAAATGAAAAAGAGATAAGAAGACAGTTTGCAATTGATGGGTTTTGTATATATGTAAGAGGCATGCATGAGTTTAATTCATGGAGAAAATGGGCAAATGCCCTTTTTGTGCAAATTATGTAGTGTTTTGCCATTTTTCCCAAACTAATTATGGAAATGCTCTTCTTTTGAAATTCGATTTGAGATAAATCGAATTAAGCCCTATAGTGGCATTTTTAAAGAGCCTATAGTGATGTTTTAAGAACCTATAGTGGCGTTTTGTAACTCGACTTCCATAAACTCGAGTTATAGGTAAAAAAAAGTAAAAATAAAAAATTGCCTATAACTCAACTTCAGGAAGGTCGAGTTACAAAACGTCACTATAGGTCCTTAAAACGTCACTATAGGCTCCTTAAAATTCCACTATAGGGCTACATAATTTTTTTTTTTTAAACTCGATTTATCTCAAATCGAGTTACAAAAGAGGGGTATTTCTCTAATTAGTTTAAAAAATGGGACAAAACGCTACAATTTTTGCTCAAAAAGGGCATTTGCCAATTTTTTCCTTAATTCATTAACCAAGAGATGTGCACAAAATTTTTACAAAATTTCATGAATGATTATATAGTTTTTTAAGAATGAACGGATGTGATATATATATATATATATATATATTTATTTATTTATTGGGTTTTCTATAATGTTTCCTTAAAACTTTATGAACAGATGTGATATGCTACTTTATATTTCAAAATTAATGATTGAAATGAAAATTTATACACGAAATTTCGGTGGAAGAAATAGGGTAAACCGAATGATATCACCTAATCCGCCCTACGCAATATGAAACGAGACTTTTATTTGTTCCATCCATACATCTTTTCACGTGATTGGAACAATGTCATTTATTGACCCTCCTCTTTCCACCAAAGAATATTTTAATTTTTGGCCCTGAAAGGAGAAGAAACTTTTAGTAGATAAAGCCAAAATAAACAATATTATTGTAGGCCTGAACAGGTGTAGGACCATGGGTTCTACAGTACTCACGGCTTGCATATGGCTTGTGTAAAGCTGCCATCATCTTAATCAGTCACTCTAAATTATGCTGTATTAGGTTTCCTATCCAATTCCATTTTCAAAAGCTATGTTAATCATGCAGTCTAAGGACTTTCTTCCACATCCTTTTGCACAAATCTTTTTTGGGTTGCACCTACTCACCTAACTTTAGAAATTCTTTTCATATTGTTGGCTATGGCACATAGAGCTTTTGCTATTTTGGAGCCAAATCACACAAAAAGTTGGTTTCGTGGGGTCATTAAGCTCTATTGCATGTTCGTCAATGATTATGGATAGTTGTATACAGGCAATTCAGTGTGATACAGTTTCTTCTCAGCTTAGGATCCCAAAGTTGAGTGAGTAGAGTAACCTGAGCTTTCTTAATAAACAATCCCACAGAATGGGTCAATGCAATTTTTTTCCTCCCTTGATTGGGATTTATAAGTTTATATTTGTGCGTGCAAAGTTTGGGTGATTGGCCATATCCAAGGCAGGTGGACAAATTTCATAGGGTTTGATATACATAAAATAATTCAAGACTTTAGATTTGGAAAAGATTTAATTAAAATTTTTTTTTTCACCAAACCCCTTTCGTCATTCCTACCAATATACGCTTCCATTAGTTAGTCTTTTAATTGAAATTTAGGAATTTTATCTCAATCTCATCCCATTTGTATTTGGAAAACCCAAACCCATACCAAATTCACCTGTCTAATTATGAATTAGGTTTGAGGTCATATCAAGTCGAATTAACCTAAAATTGAATATCTCAAGTACCATTTAATAAAATTAAAGCATTATAAGCACTTTTGCAGTTAATTAAATAATATTTTAAGATATAAGGAATGACATACTTACTTTTTGATAAATTACCAATTATTCTAAAAATTTAAGCTATTAAAAAATGATGAGTTTAATCAATTTACCAATCTTTTAACATTATTCCTTCACGTGTTGGCCTAAACTCTCTCATAACAAATAGGGTCCATCATGTAATATATATATATATTTTAATAGGCAGTAAAGCAGAGATAATGTTCAATTTCAAAATCACCTATTATTATACCATAATATATTATTAGTTTTCATAAAAGTATAAGCTGTTAGGAAATAATGAAAATTTTTAGTCAAAATTTGGCAAGTCAAAATGTCAATCGTGTGTGCTTCTAGCCACTTAACTTATTTAATAGTCATGTGACTTATTTAAATGATTTAATGAATCAAATTATTGAATACACGTGGATAATCTTATAAATTGCTACATAATGAGTTGAATGAGGTTACTTTGTCAATTTTTTATGATTTAATAATTACAAAAATTAATGGGGGAGGGAGGATTCGAACTTTGATTATATTCTCCTAAAGCAAAGAGAGGAACACCAATGAATTACAAAGTTGTGAGAAGGAAATAGTGAAGTTAATAATTTAACCAATATTCTATTACTTTTTATATAAATAGTCTAGTATTCTACTCTTTTGGGTAAAGAAAATTAAAAATAAAGGCATCTTACATATTAAAATTAATAATTAAGTCTACTTTAGGTATTTAAGATATAAAACTACCATTCCCAAACCCCAACCGATTTAAAAATGAGAACCTAATTAAACTCACCCTCAACCCATTAAAGGGATCGCAATCACCTATGTTTAGGGTGGGGTTAGGTAGGAAAACCTACAAAGCCATCCTTATCTATTTGAGAAAGCAAATGCAATGCTTGATAATGTGAATTGGGAGACTTCACTTGTCGTCACCTAATTTATAAGGTAATTATACAATATTTTCAAAGTACTATATGTGCATACTCATTTCTTTCACATAATTATAGGTCTCACTAATTAAATTTATAGTGAGATCTACAATTCATATAAAAGGAAAGAATATTCATTTATGGTATTCTCAGAATATACAATAATTTTCCTAATTACTGTTAGAGTTACATTTTGGATTGCTCACGTAATTTGGCCATACAATTAATTGTAAACCCTTACACACTTATCCACACTTCAATAAAGGAAAATCAGTGTGAAAGTTCGAGGAAATGTCAAGACAAATTTATAGTAGCTAGATAGAGTTGATCTCGTACCACTAGTCACTACTGTATTAGTAAGTAACAAAGCCAATAACAAAGCGATTGTACAAAGCCAGTAAAATTCACCCAAAAAAAGTTAAAAGCAAGAGTCAAACAAGCTTACAACCACATGAATTAGGGGAAGAGGAATAATGGCATGCCATCGATTCCATCAAAAGGGCCTACGTGGTGCCTTCCGTGTAAGATTGGAGAAAAAAATTTTAGTCAAATAGGCATACGTACATAAACACAAAAACAGTTGCTTTGTGGTGGTTTTTATCTGCTTTGCTTCCCTTTACGCAGCAACTGAGATGTGGATGCCAAAAGCTAAAGCCAATATATATGAAGGTAGATCCTCGCTAGAAAGGCTATTATCAGAAAGGGTTTCTATAAAGCATCCTCTTGAGAAGAAACGGGTCCTCCCTTAAATTATGTGACCCACCTCTTTTATATAGGGGAATATTCTCTCTCTCTCTCTCTCTCTCTCTCTCTCTGACATAGAGAGAATTAGAGAAATCTGCACAAGGAGCTTGAGTATTTCAGAGCTTTTGTGGGGGGAATTAGATGAAGCAAGAGGAGGTTCAAAGATGGAAAGGTGTTAAATGTAACCAAGGTATTGACGTGCCTCAATTTGAAGACATGGTTAAGGAGAAAATTAGCCATGTGATTTGATTGAGCCGCGTCAATATCTCCTTTTTTGCATCCTTCTCCATCCCTCCACCAACAAAACTCTTGGTATGTGTTTCTTGCTTTCTTCTTCTCAATAGTTTACTCCCTTTTCTATGTTCACAACCTTGTAAGTTCTCTATTTTTTTTTTTTTTTTTTTTTTTTTCTGTTCACTTTTCATTTCTTCAGTGCATGCGTCTTATACTACTATAGCTATATCAAGATTTGCATATGTATCTACATGCATGCACACTTTCCATATTTAATCCATAGGCATTAGCTAGGAAAGGAGTGTTGCTTATGAAAAATTCTAGCCAAAAATTTTGGGGATAATAACAACTATGATTTGGGATTGGATTGGAGGAGTTGACGTTTACGGAGAAAAAAGTTATACAACAGGGACAGGAATCCCCTTCTTGTTGATAGATGGGGTAGTCCTTCCTTATGTTAGATGACGAGTCTAGCCTCTATTCACACATGTTTGCTATATCTACAAGTGGGTATTTCTGTATTTGTGGATTATCTTAATGTAGAATAGTAGAAGATCCCTCAACAATTCCAAAATGAACAGATATGATATGGCCTACATCTTAGATCAGCTCTTCTCTATTAAGGTTTCAATTCCTCCTCCACAGAGGAAGAGAGAGATAGAGAGATAGAGAGAGAGCATTATTTAGCAATAATAAGGTGAAAAAAGCATGATACAAAGAGTAGGTAAGAAGAGCGTATCAGGTCGGCCATTAGCCCTTATTGCCACTAGGATTATTCTATTACCAAGGTTTTTTTTTTTTTTTTTTTTTTTTTTTTTTTTGGGGGGGGCCATTTATTGCCTAAGACATAGAAACAAATCAAATAGGAGAAAAACAATGATAAAAGAAAGAAAGTGATAGAAAAGAAATAGAGGTCTCTATATGTACTTTAATATAATGGGAATTAGGGTAGATTATGTTATCGTTGCACCAAAAGATCATTCATGAACCTAACGCAAAACCAACTTTCAAAAGCGAATTTAAAGTTTGATTTTATGAACAAGTCTTGCACCACATGATTGCTCAAAAATAGTTCTGTGAAAACAACATAAACCGGTGCAGTACTGCTACATTTAAAGAAAACCATCTTAGTCTTCTGTCATCGTGTACACATGATCATATATATATGTCAATTTTCCTTATTATTTTTTGCTTTCATTAGATTGTCCAAAACAACAAGGAGCATTAGGTTCATACAAAATTTTAATTAAATCATTGACTTATAAGATTATGATATATCTATAAATATTAAGAATTATGCTCTATATTAATCTTAGATAAACGAATAAAGGAAACAAAATAGGGGGAAAAAAAACGATAGGGACTAATAGAAAAACGAGAAACAGATAGAAAGTAAACGAAGGAATCGTTCATTGTCCAAATTTCCAAAACTCCAAGGCTTCAAAAGCTATCTGGTGGAGCGGGAACCATAACTGCAACGTGAGTGGGTCCTACAGTCCTTTGCTTTCAGTTGGGTTGCATTAAATTCTATTCCATCACCTCCAGTCCAGTAGTCCCTACCCATGCCAATCGTTCGTACACTGGTCTTGTGCTGTTTCTCCAACCAGTCCCTTGAATAATAGTTTTTTTTTTTTTTTTTTTTTTTGGTTTAAAAAGAAAAGTAGGGTTTTTTTCTGGATAGGAATGTTGTACGTTATAACCGTGTGTGAGGGAGAGAGCTTACGTTTTTATTGTCTATTTACGAGGAGGGTACTTGGCTCTAAGTTAAGCCACACGTTATGGTCCAAGAAGCACACCATACGTACCTTTTTACTCTTAGGAGAAAGGAAAATGTAATTGCATTCTCTTTACTGCACATTAGGCATGTAGATACCGTCTTTTTAAATCATGTGACAATGTATTCACGATAAATATGTAATAAATAGTGTATGATTATTGCATATATTACTATTTTAAAAAACTTATACATGCTTAGAAAAAATATGTTCATGATTTCATCTACTTCATAGTGTAAGTACACACACTTGTGAAATTAGCCATACCATATTACAAATTATATATCACTATTTCATGGAAAGTTTATGTGGGATTAGTGAGATTAGTTAACTGGTGGATTATATGAATAGTAGTGAGAATCACGAGGGTTTTTTTTTTTTTTTTTTTTTAATTGAGAGAGAGAGAGAGAGAGAAGTTGTAACATAAAATCACACTACAAACTCCACTCAAAAGTTATGTTAGCTTTCAAGAGAGGGTAAGATAAATTATACTACATACAATATACTATTTTAAGTAATGTGGGACAATTATCTTCTTCTTCCTTCATTTTTTTTTTTTTTTCCAGAGAATAAAATTGATTAATATAACATTATTAGGTGCAAATCTCTAATAGCCTAAACTTCCAACATATTATATCAAACCTTCACAAATATATTCCCTCAAAATAATAATTCTCAATTCAAATCAAGGAGAATATTCAATTTCCAAAAATCCTTTTACAACAAATAAATAATGAAAAGCTTTTTAAAATGTCTTCTAAAATACCAAGAAGTACTCCTCCTTTTCAAAAACCAATTTCAAAAATGTTTTCTCAAAAAGAGAAATTATCCTTAGCTTAAATCAATTGAGGCAAATCAAGCCTACATTATCCTTAACTTCAAAAATGTTTTAAAGAATGTCTCTTTTGCAGGTAAGCTAAAAAAATAGTTGCTCTAAAAGGTTGAAGTGAGTTTCTTAGAACCTTTTTAGATCATGCACTTCAATTAGAAAATGTCTATGTACTTGAAATTTTATGTCATGCCATCCATTCTCACATGTTAGTACTTTCCTTATTCTATGTTGGTACTCTTTGTTAAATTCTTCTACTAAACTTTTTTTTTTTTTTTTTGCCTCATAGTTTTCATTATTTAAACATTAAAAATTGTTGTTTGAATTCTCTAACCAAAGAGTCTTTAAGAGTGGGTTAAGGTGGGTAAGAGCCCAAGAGGGTTGGAGTTTTGAGACATTGTTTGTTTAAAGATGTAAAATCCCATAAAAAGTGCGTATACTTAACCTTGGATTCAATTTCATAAACTTGGGGGGCGACTGTCCAAAATCCGGCATCCATAACAAGTTGATAAAAAATATATGGAACTACCATCATCTCTTATCTCAAAAAAAGAAAGAATAAAAGAATAACTTTTCTTTTTTATTGATTAACTTAAACTTTTTTTTTTTAATAAATAAAAAGTATACCTATGGAATACAAATTGCAATGATTAAAATATAAATGTGAATTTTATCGTGACAACATTATATGCCATGAAATTTGAATGTTCAATATGTGTATAAAACACCTATGAACGTTTAGACCCCCAAATTATAAATTACCAATTCAAGTTTATTATCAAACAATGTATATGTGGAATATGAACATAACCTAAACACAGAATTGATAAAACAATCTAAACCAAATAAAATCACAACCACAACAGAAATTAAATGGCAAAGATTAAGGGAAGAGAGATGCAAACACAAAGACAACATAACGATGTGTTATCGAAGAGGAAACCCAAGTCCTTCGCATAAAACCTCTCCGCCGCCCTCCAAGCAGCAAATAATCCACTAGAGAATCAAGTTGGGATACATGAACAGTAAAAGACTCTCCAAACCTAATCTACCTAGTGTACCTAAGCCCTCCAAACTTCTACTCCAACGAAATTACGCCGAACCTTTGTCTTCTCTAACTTACCGGATTCCGCTATAGCCCATAGCATCAACCAATATCAATTGGTCCATTCCTAACTGCTTCCCAAGCCCCAAAAAGCCTTCTCACAGATATGGGTATGGTGAGAAAATGATTTGGCTAATGAACCTCTCAAGGATGTAACAATGGAGAGGGTAAGAGTTGAGAAATTTGAAGAGTCACTATGTAAAGATTGTGGATGAGTCAATCTCGTTTTTCTCTAGGGTTTCTCTCTCAAAATTCTCTCTGGAAGCTCTTAATATTTCGTGGATATAAGTGGTATTTATATTGGAGTGAGAAAGGAATGCGAATAGTCAATTTTTCAAAACAGAATGGACTGGCGACTTGGCCTTGCGACTTGACTGAGTCGCGAGTTAACTGAATGGCCAGTCTGGACTTTTTGTCATTTAGTACTACAGCTAGCATTACAGTTCAGCTTCTCTACATGTTTCACTCGTGTGCATCCTTTGGCGACTTGCCAGTCGCAAGCCACCCGCGAGATTTAGTCGTGAGTCCTTGCTTCAGTGTATAGTCTTGAGCATTTCTTCACACTCTCTCATACACTACCCTTACATGATTCCCACCTAAATACAGGGTTTTTAAATGCTGAATTACAAGCAAATTGGCACGGAATAAAGCCAATAAGATGGTTGATTAAATTCAACATTATAAAATTAATGATACAACTTTTTATATACATTTTTTTCTTAAGCAAAAAAAAGTTTAATTAAATTTACTCCACTTTTCACTTTCACTTTGTGTGTACTTAAGTATATGTATGAGTCTTATCAAAAAAAAAAAAAAAAAAGTGTATGTATGAGAGAACTTATTTTCTTTGGTTTATTTTGTTTACTTTATAAAAATATAATTAGACTTCAAAATTTTTTATTTAGAAAAAAAAATAAAAAATTGAAAGTAAATTTAGTTGAGTTTATGGGAAATATCTTGCTAGGTTTTAGATTAACAAATTTCATGATAATGTAATAATCATTAAGTTTATAATGTGTTATATAGGTTGTGTTTGTGATAGCTTATATTGGGTAGTTTCTTTTACTATTTAGTATATTTTTACTACTATTTATAGATCTTATTGCACTTTTTGGTATTATTTATGGATCTTATTGAACTATTTCAGCTAACTTTTAGTTTTATTTATAATACTTTTAATAAAAAGTTTTCAGTTTCAACTAAATAAATTGTTTCCAAACGCAACCATAATGTCCAAGATCAAAGTGTGAAGATTTACCTTAAAGATGACATTATGTTAGGACTTCAATTACCATTCGATCAAACATTTGGTTTCAACAATTAGTTGATCGCTTCACAAATGATTAAAAGATATTTTCAATAGTTATTTGATCGCGGTTCAATCTATCGAATTCATGAACTCGAGCTCTGAGCTATTTTAATTAAATTCAGTTGACTTAGTTTTCATTCCCTACTTGTACAACATATAAAAGGCGCGCTATAATATCAACGTCACAAGGTTTGGAGAGGTTGTAGCCATTAACCTTATAGAGAGATATTCTAAACTTAGATTGTTCAACTCATGAGTTTAGAGAGACGATATTCACAACAATTTGCTGCCATATTTATGATCAAGATAGAAACCATAGAGCTGTCAATCCTAGGCTGCCACTGCAGTAATCAAACCTATAAGGAGGATTCTTTGAGTTGGTCAGAATTTCAAGTCATGAATACGAACTGGTATTTCGTGAAGGGTTCCATATACGAAGAGTTTTGATGTTGTGAAGCAGGTGTGCGTTTGTTTGAGTAGAAACCAATTTTAGATTGACAGCTCGAAGTGATTATTGAGATGCTTAGTAAGCTTGAAATGAATATTTGACTTCGATGACTAGGGTCTAGGGTTCAAAAATACCTAATTGAATAGGGCTTTTTAAGAAATGTGTGAGTTAACAATGAAAACAAGAAAATCTTACTATTGAAAATATGATATTAGAATGGTACTAAATACTTTTTTTGCATTATGAATTCTTTAAATACATGTTTCTACAACACTTTTTAAATCACAATTTTCACGGAAAAAATTGGCCTTTACCCTTTTTAAAAAAACAATCCAGCATTTTGCCCCATTTCTCAAACTAATTAGGGAAATGCTCCTCTTTTGAAATTCGACTTTTTCAAAATTAAGTTAAACCCTATAGTGACGTTTTAAGGAGTCTATAGTGACGTTTTAATGAGCCTATAGTGACGTTTAATAACTCGAACTCTATGAACTCGAGTTATAGGTTTAAAAAAAAAAAAAAAGGAAAAACTTGCATTGAACTCAAGTACATGAAGATCGAGTTACAAAACGCCACTAAATGTCACTATAGGCTCCTTAAAACGCTACTATAGGCCTCCAGAATTTTTTTTTTTTTTTAATTCAATTTTGAGAAAGTCGAGTTTCAAAAGAGAGGTATTTCCCTACTTAGTTTGGGAATGGAGGCAAAATGCTGGATTGTTTTTTTAAAAAGGACAAAGGCCAATTTTGTCCCAATTTTCACATCATTTTGAAAATCAATATCTAAATTTTCTTACCTAAAGGCCACTTAACGTTTTCTTGGAATCCATAGCCAATTTGGAACCAGATTTCTTGGTCCAGCAGTACATGGCACTGAATTAAATATGAAATAAATTAATTTAATGTTACCGCTTACCACCAATACCATTGAAAATTGGAAATCAAAATTACTAAATGCTAAACAAATACACTTATACACTTAAATTAAGTTAGAGTAAAAATTCTATCTTGTATAAAAAAAAAAAAAAAAAATTAAGAAATAGATTAAACAGAGAATATTTTTCACCTCGCCAGCCCCATTCATTGTTTTAACTTTGAAGCCGAAGACATTCCCAACTCATAGGTTTGTAATATTTCTCTGTTTTAAGGGTTTTGAAAATCTTTTCGATTGATTTCGTTCCAACTCAATTGTTTCTCGTTCAATTGATAAAATTAATTATCTTTAGCTCTTCAAGATTAAAAAAAAAATCAGCATACAAACCCAGCTCCCCCTCGTGCCAAACAAATTCTGCTGCAAAATCCCTTAACACCTCCAACAATTCATTTTATTATTATTATTTATTCCATGTGACAAAACACTTGTCATTTGATGTGGTGTAATTTTTTTTTTTTTTTTAGTTTTTCTTTTGGCTGTTAACCGTGTCAACATTTTTCATCCATCGTTTAATAATAAAGACTATTTTGACACAATATCAAAATATTATGGACTAAACTAACACGTTTGAAAGGTTAAGGGCTAAATTAACACACAGTGCAAGAAGTTAAGGAGTAAATACCAAATTCATAATTTATCCCTAATTTATTATTTCACCTATTGGGTTATTTCAATAAGTTCATCTATTGGTTGTTGTGTCTAGCTATTATAACTTCTCTACACATTTTCTTGTTTGTGGTGTGTTGCCCTTGGAGTGTTTTTTCCATTGGAGTTATTCTCCATTTCCTTTTTCTTTTTCACGTCGTTACCAAAATTGTGTGTCATCTATTGTTTCTCATTTTTACTTTACAAATTTGGTACTTGCTGTTGTTATGATTAAATTGTTACAATTATGAAAGCGTAATCGGCATAATTGGTAAATAATTGATTAATCCACTACATCAATTTGGGGTCTAAAACAGTGCTCTGATATTTCTATCATTTTTCTTGGAAAGTAATTACTAGATTTTGGATGGTACTAAATAGAATCACGTAAGATCTTATCGGAAAATTATTTGTAGCTTTTCATACGATGATGTCAAAGAAGCATCATGCATTCATCACCAACTGATTTTAGAAGAGGATATGTGTTGTTCGGTTTTGTTGGGGGTGTTGACTAGCTGGAGGAGTTTGTTATTTTATTAATTTAAATTAATCCTCTTATAGAACAATTTGTTTTTTTTTTTTTTTTTTTTTATTGAGTGTGAAAGAACAATTTTTGTTTGTCTTGACTCCTAACAAAATCAAAATCAGGAGACCCACTCAATAGACACCTGGATTTGGGCAAAATCATGGGCATCTTTGATTTTTTTACCTTCTTTTAAAAAAAATACTATTTGAGGCTTTATTTTTGGTGTAACAGTGTCGAAAAGTACCACTTCTTCCATGGAAAAGTTAACTTTTATAAACAAACCTTTTGTTGCCATCATCTTGTTTGCTCGGTCGGCAATATCTCTTATATAATTACTTTTGAATAAATATAGCCCCACGCCTACTTTTCACACAATTTTACAAACCCGTATGAAGTGGTCAACAAGAGTCGATGACACTTTTTGTCCTCATTCTTTACATAAAACCCACTACCCCTAATCAATTATTTCAACTAATTGTGAAACTAGGTATAAAATTGGGTCTGTGATCTTAAACCTGTTAGTACACTAGAATTTCAATGCTAATTTAACTAACTAATTCCTCTCAAAAAAAAAAAAAAAGGTATAAAATTGGGTGTGCTCAGAAACGGCGAAGAGCCCTTTTTGGTTAGTGATTGGTTAATTGGTTAGCCGAAACTGACCATTTCAGCTAGACTATTTTTCTCTTTTTTATTTTAATATATCAAATATATTGACATTGGTTTGAGCTTGCTTTAAAAATATATATTTATATGTGTTGACACAGTATTTTGATTTAGGAATAGTTATACTGATGCAACAAATTGTCATAATGTTTTCATAACTGTTGAGTTGTTAGTTAATTTTTATAGGTCAAAATAAAATAAAATAATCAAATATTTATTGTAAAAAAATGTGAAATTTTGTTGTTATCACAATATTTTCACAACTACTAAGGTGTTATGTTAAAATAAAATAATAAAATATCAGACCAAAACCCACTACAATTGAAAATAAATGTATTGTCAAAATGTTGGATTATTTTGTTTATGTCACAATATTTTCATAATTATTGAGGTATAAGTTCCTTATAAGTCAAAATAAATATAAAATAAAATAATAAAATATTAGATCAATTGCAACCACAACTAAAAATAAAGGTATTATGAAATTGTTGTGACATTTTGTTGTGTTTTTAAACTTCTTTTTTGGCTTAGTCAATTTTGGTGAGCCAAATTTCACTGTTTCATGCACAGTTTTATTGGACTGGTTTTTTGTTTATTTGAATTATTGTGTTTTGTGTCTTCTTATTTTATTTTTTTTTATGCACCACTTTAAGTTATATATATATATATATATATATATATGTATGTATGTATGTATGTATAGTTTTACACACACAAAAATTGGGGAAAATTCTACTTCTCCCCTTTATACTTGGGAAGTTCACAATTCTCCCATAAACTTTAAAACCAAGCAATTTCCCCCTTTCTACTTTAAAAACGAGCAAATACCCCCTACTATTACTCTCTCAGTTAAACTATAATGAAATTTTATGAATTTTAGAATATTCCATTGTGCTATATCTAAAATATCCCCTTAAATTTTAATATCCCAAAAATATTCTTCATGTATTTTAAATTGTATGTAGTAGTCATGCTTAGGAAGTTGAAATCGTAATATAAGGTGTTCTATTTGTTACCTAGAAAATTCTAATTTACTAGGTTTTAATCTTCTAGACTTGTAATTTTATTTAACAGAAATTTATATTTTACATTTGCATTTTCTTATCTTTTTTATTTTATTTTATTTATATTCTTGCATAAAAGGGTGTTTAATAAAAACCAAGTAAGCTAAATATCTTAGCTAGACACATAAAATGTAAGATAACGATTTTCATTATCATTCTTAAAAGTTTTTAGTGAATAGATATTTCCTTTAGAAAATAAGTTTTAAGAAACTATCATAGAAAATTTGATATTTGATATGTTAATTAACTACTCTAAATTTGTGTGTGATGGTGGGCTAAATCAAGTTCCATTCACTCATTATAGTCGTCTATAACCAAACCAGATCTAGACTAGTTCGCAAGAAAGATAGCCGAATAAAAGGTACCATGGGTAACGAATAGGCTTCGTCCATAAACGTTATCATCATCCAAGGCAATCCAGTTGTCCATGTCACAAAAAGGCATGGACGACCAAATGACACTTAGTAAATTTCATAGGATTTTCTACATTAATCGGACCACATTCTATCATTCCGAAATGTGGGGAGGATTACTTGAAATCCGTTCCATTCTCCCCACTAATCCCACACATTTCCCATGATGGTAGTGGATCTGAACAAGTAGACCCACTAAAAACTCTTTATAAAAGGGATCTAACTCTATTAGCCCAAGGTATGTTTTCACTATTCATTCACCCACTATTCTTGTGTTCTATAGAGAAAATTGATTTAACCGTCGGAGGGTCCTTGGCCAGTTCACCCTGGTCACCTTCGATAGTCATTTCTTCCTTTTCAGGTCATCTAACCGTCATGAAGCCTGGAAAATTCAGCCTATTGATTTTTCAAACCTCATCAATTGGCACCATCTGTGAGAAGCTTTGTGTTTTAATCACTTTGCTTTCTAAGACAAAAAAGGTTGCATGGTCTGGACTAGGTCAATGGCTACGAGTCCAGACCACCAGGAGAGTGGAAATGCTTCCAGTCATCCCAACCATGCACCACCACTAACGACGGCTCTGCTACCAGTGTCCTTCTAGCAATAGTTGAAGTCTATGGCGACACGCACCAAAACCAAGAGTTAACTTGAGAAGTTAACAAGCACCAATGGCAAATAGAAGGTCTTGGGCAAAATTCAGAGGCTAGAGAATTAGAGAACAATGCTAAGGGTGGAAAGCAATCAAGAGGCACCGTCACAGGTAGGGTGCCACATCTGGAGAAGGAGATGGATCGGATGAAAAAGGCCATGGAAGGACCAACCACGTGGATGTTTTTTTTCATAGAACGAATTCTCCTTTCACTGTGTCTATCACCAGTCACCAGTTACCTTATTATGCGCCTTCAAGGGGTTCCAGATGAGATAATGTGTAGAGCCTTCCCTACCACACTCAAAGGTCCAGCTCGGGTATGGTTTGGTAAGATACCACCACATACTATAACCTCTTTCCAGGAGTTAAGTATGTTGTTCATTAACAATTTCGTTGGAGGTCAAAGACACAAGCGCTCTTCGTCCAGTCTGCTAAACATAGTGCAAGGGGAGAATGAAAGTTTGCGATTTTTTATCAGTTGTTTTAACAGAGAAGCTCTGTTGGTAAATGAAATGGACGAAAAAATCTTGTTGGCAACCTTTCATAACGAAGTCACTTCAGATCTGTTCATTCATAAGCTCTATGACCGAGAGCCACAGACGATGGCTGAGCTGATTCACTTAGCCTAAAGTTTCGTGAATGTGGAAGATGCAATCATTGCTAAATGGAAGAAAAAGGCTGAACAAGCAGATGCCGAGTATTCACATCATCCAAAACAAGACCTTTGTTAGGACATATGTGAATCATGTTAAGAACATATGTTATTTAGAATTGGCTAATTCTTTGACAAAATACACTTTACTTGTAATTGGGTAGATTTAAGATATGTTTAATACTTCAAGAAACAAGAGTTCAAGTCCAAGTATTGAATCCATTCAAATCTGTCCAAGAATCAAGTGAAGAAATGCTGTTCTTTAAAACTTGACAGATAGCTTGATAGATATATCTATCGAGATTTAAAATGTGAAGCTCGACAAGTAAGCTCGACAGATATATCTATCAAGAATTACGAAAATCAATTTTTCAGAACTGTTTTTCACGTACATCCAAGCTATGTTTTTATGTTTTCTTTTCTCACAACCCTGGACATATATAAGGATTATTTTAAGGGTTGTCTCACTGGTTGCAAAGGTTTTATGCAAGCATATTGTGACTGTAGATATATGCCTTAATTCATTTTTCTCTTGAAGAAGTTGTCGTGTTTGTATGCCGTAGGGTTTTTGTAACCAATGAGCTGCTTGATCTTCATCTTCTGGATGAACTAAAGAACTTTACAACCAACATCCTTCTCAAGTTGGTGTGTCAGTCACATACTGGGATCCATGTATCGATTGGTTAGTCATGTACTTGGAGCCGTGCATTGAAAGGAGAGATTGTCACTACATTACAAGTCCAACTGTGTATTGGAGTAACGGTTCAACTGTAGGTTGGTATAAGGTACTGGGATTCCTTTACTTATAACCGCTTGTTTTGATAATAGTGGATTCTCAGGAATGGTGACCTTAAATTCACCTGGTAGGTTTTTTGCCTTGGAGGTTTTCACACTCGTAAACAAATCACTGTGTCAAATTTATTTTCTGTTTCATTTAACCTGGTGATTTGTTTGTGCTATCACGCGTATTGCATGTTAATTGATTTAATTAATTCACTTAGCTAATTAATTGGTTAATTTACCATAAGGGGTCAATACATTCTGGCCTATCAAGTGGTATTAGAGCGGGCACACTCTGATTAGGGCTAATCTTTGCCGTGTGATCCATTGACTGCTGTTGTCAAGGCTACAATCAGCAAGAAAAGATTTCTTGTTTCAAATACATCTTGTTTTTCTAATCTCTGTTTGAATGAGTGTCTCAAAAAATGCAAGTCTAAAAGTTATTTGAAAGCTATCATGATGATTATTGAAAAATATCTTATTCTAACAAAGAAGAAACTAGACTATCTCAGAATGAAAATGTGCAAAGGAGTTCATTTGATTAGAGTGAAGGTTAAAGGCTTTGTTCATAAATGGCAGATGAGAGAAAACACCATTCCTACATATTTGTCATCTAAGCATAAGGTGTGCTTTATGATGAAGTCTACATTCAAGGTAATGGATACATGTTTGTGGTACCTTGATAGTGGATGCTCACGACACTTGACCGAAGACCACTCTATCTTTAAGGTTTTCGAGTCCAAGAAAGGTGGAAATGTCATCTTTGGTGATGGGAGCAAATCACAGATAAAAGGGAAGGGAGCTATCTCTCTATTTGGACTGGCAGACATTGCAAATGTGCTATATGTAGAAGGTCTGAGGGTGAACTTGTTGAGTATAAGTCAAATATGTGGTTAAGACTTCATGGTGCAATTCTCGAAAGGAAAATGCCTTGTGTTGAATGAGTCTAGGAAGAAACTCATTAGTGGTGTCCGCACTCTAGATAACTGCTATGGATTGGTACCTGATGCTGATATTGTGTGCAATAGCATTCACTTGCCAAATGAAGACCTATGGCACCAAAGGATGGGATATGCTTGTTACAAACATCTCTTAATTGTATCTAAGCATGAATCACTTCTGGGGATACCTAAGCTTAGCAGAGTGAACAATGTTGTGTGCGAACTGTGTCAACTTGGGAAACAGACAAAAACTAAATATCCAAGCACTCAGACATCAGCTACATCTGGACCTTTGGAGCTACTACATCTGGATCTCATGGGTCCAACTAAAACCGAGTCTCTTGGAGGAAAGAGATACATCATGGTTGTGGAAGATGACTTCACTAGGTACACTTGGGTCATTTTTCTAAGATCCAAATTAGATGCTCCTAAGCACATTGAAGCCTTGTGTACAAGACTACAAATTGAGAAGAGCTTAAAGATTAATCGAATTCAAAGTGATCATGGTAAAGAAATCGAGAACTCATACATGGAATCCTTTTGCACTAGATCAGGTATATCTCAAGAATTCTCTACTCCTATTACTTCACAGTAGAATGGTGTAGTAGAAAGAAAGAACCGAGTCATTTAGGAGATGGCTAAAGCTATGTTGTACAACAAGGATGTGGCTAGAAATTTATGGGGAGAAGCCGTTAACACTGCTTGTCATATGGTTAACAAGGTATATTTCAGACCCGGTACCAAGAAGACTCCTTATGAATTGTGGAAAGGAAGAAAGTCAAACGTGAAGTATTTTAGAATCTTTGGAAGTAATTGTTTCATCCTTAAGGATAGAGAGAATGTGGGAAAATTTGATTCCTGAAGTGATGAAGGAATATTTTTAGGATACTCCTTCACTAGCAAGGCTTATCGAGTATACAACAATAGAACAAAAAAGGTGATGGAAACAATCAATGTTGTTATTGATGAAACTTTAGACTCTGGTTCTGAGAAAATTAGTGAGGAGATACCTAAGGAAATTCTTCCTCCTGAGCCTAGGGGTGTTCAAGAAATAGTTTATCAAGAGCCTGATCTCCAAGTACTCCAATTACTCTAAGTGTTGTAGTAGGTTCAGCAGACATATCTACTTCACCTAATTCTGAATCTCATGAAGAGAAAGGACCTTCCTCAAGGATCAAGTTGAATCATCCTCTTGAAGTTATTGTGGGAAATATGAATGAACTTACAATAAGAAAGCATATAGTTGATAAATGTGTTGCTAACTTTGTGTCTTATTCTTGTTATTTATCGTAGGTTAAACCCACCAAGGTTGACGAAGCTCTCTAGGATGAAAGCTAGGTTGAGGCAATACATGATGAACTACTTTAGTTTCAAAGGAATGATGTCTAGACCCTGGAGCCTAGATAGGAAGGTGAGCACATCATTGGCACAAAGTGGATATTCCACAATAAGACTAATGAGGAGGGAAATGTGATCCACAACAAGGCTCGTCTTATGGCTCAAGGATACTCTCAAATGGAAGGAGTAGACTATGATGAGACATTTGCTCGTGTAGCTTGTATGGAGTCCATAAGGATTTTCCTAGCCCTAGCATGTCACTTGAAGTTCAAGTTTTACCAAATGGATGTAAAGACTGAATTCTTGAATGGGTTCCTTGTAAAAGATGTCTATGTGGCTCAACCTAAAGGATTCATTGATCCACATTTTTTGGATCATGTGTTGTACCTCAAGAAGGCACTCTATGGGTTAAAGCAAGCATCCAAAGCTTGGTATGATCGACTTACACAATACTTGGTCTCATATGGTTTCACAAGAGGAAAGGTTGGTCAAACACTCTTTATCAAGAGGGAAGATGGCGAGTTGACAGTTGCTTAAGTCTATGTTGATGATATCATTTTTGGGTATACAAAGGATGAACTTGCTTATAATTTCTCCAAACTCATGCAAGCTGAATTCAAGATGAGCATGATTGGAAAGTTGAATCACTTCCTTGGGTTGTAGGTCTATCAGCAAGAGTCAGGTATGTTCCTTTCTTAATCAAAATATGCTAAAAATCTTGTGAAAAAGTTTGGTTTGGAATTTGCTAGTTCTATTAGAACCCCCCTGAACGCAAATGTTAAACTCTCTGTTGATTTGTTGGGAAATTGTTAATTCTTCTCTCTATAGAAGTATGATAGGTAGTCTTCTATACCTTACTGCTAGTAAACCTGACATTAGTTACAGTGTAGGTGTGTGCTAGATATCAGGCTAATCCCAAAGAGTCTCCTATGATTGTTTTGAAAAGAATCATAAAGTATGTCAAATCCACTACCAATTTTAGTGTGTGGTATAGCGAGGACACCAATGATGTCTCAGCTGGGTATTCTGACGTAAACTAGGCTAGAAATGCTGATGATAGAAAGAGTACTTCAATATGTTGTTTTTATGTGGGTAATAATCTTGTCTCCTGGATGAGTAAAAAGCAGAATTCCATCTCATTATCCACTGCAGAGGCTGAATATATCGTTGCTGCACCCAACTTCTGTGGATGCAAAAACTCCTCCTTGATTATGGTATTTGTCAAAAACATCTTACCATCTATTGTGACAATACTAGTGCCATTAACATCTCTAAGAATCCTATTCAACATTCTCGAACAAAACATAAAGTGATTCGACACCACTTCATTCGGGAGCTTATCAAAGATGGTACCTTCACTCTTGAGTTCATTCACATTGATGATCAGAAGGCTGATTTGTTCACCAAACCTTTTGACAGCAATCGTTTTGAATTCTGTCGTCAAAACATTGGTGTTATCTCCATGGATTGATTTCCTCTCCTTCTCCTCCTTCCTCATGCATTTGCATCTAGTTTTTATGCTATGTTTTGTTTAACATGTTTTTATTTGTTTGTTTTCATTTTTACTTTATTTTGTTTTCCATTAAATATTTTTTTGAAAAATCAGAAAAATACAAAAACAATGTGTGTTTTGTGGACAATGGTACTTGTGTACCTTAGATGGCCATTGAAACAAAGTTTTCTAAACTTTGTATCTTTTGTAGTTAGATGAGCATCTCTATGCACAACTAAGCAAGTGAGTTTTGTGGTTCATGTTTGTGATGAGTAAGATTAAGAAATTTATTGTACTTAACACTCGTATCACTTTTTTTGATGGGAAGGACTAGAAAATCCAAAGAGAAAGGCATAAATAACCATCTCACCACTATTATCCGTCAATCATGAAATGACATCTGTATGCACCAGCATAGCAAAAGTGCAATGTCAAAAACTTAAAATAATTGGGTATTTTTTTCTCTCTCTCTTATATGCCCATGCATGATATGCTCAAAAGAAAAAAAAATATGCAAAGAAAAGAATCAAAAGCAAAAAAATCAAAATGCTTTTAAATATGATTGCAAGCATGTCTCTAGGAGATATGGGAGTTATAGGATGTACCTCAAAGGTGATAGTCCCCATCAAGCAGTTATGATTATGTGTGAGTTAAATTAATTTTCTCATATCTCAATTCGTCATAACATGTAGACACTTATGCAATCTTGTGATGTCTTTCACACATAACACGCAAAATTCTTTGCTACTTTTGATACATGTGCAGGTACAATGTGATTTGGCCATCACAAGGAATACATGTGTTAATGTATGCTCACTAAACTGTCATGACTTGTTTTTGAAATATAAAATTGGTTAGACTTGTTTAGTGTATGTGTGTGTGTGTGTGTTTTGGATCTAAATGCTTGACATTTTTCTTGTTGAGAGATGACTTTGGAATCTTAAAAACGCTGTTTGAATCTTTGGTTAGGTAACATGCTTGATTGCATTCATGTCTGTGTTTTTCTCTTCATTGAAAAACTGTTTGTCCCCATCTCGACAGCTCTCGACAGATATCTATCTATCGAGACCTTTGGCCTGCTTTTCTCGATAGATCTTATCGCATTTTCGATCCATCAAAGCTTTCTAGAATTTGTCTCGATAGCTTCTCAACGGATTCTCAATCCATCGAGAAAGTTTCTGTCTACTCGATAGCTCCTTGACAGCTTTTCAATCTGAAAGCTCGAAAATATGTTAAAAACACAAAATCTGTTTAGACCCCCAATCAAAGTTACAGCTCGATAGATTTTACACTAACTTAATTTTAAGTGTAGAATAGTGTAAATGCAAGCGGATAAACTAACAAGCTACTCTAACACATATTCATATAAACACAACAGTAAAATGAAATACAAAAGAGTAAGGAAGAAGAATACAAACACAGATAGCACGCCGATGTGTTATCGAAGAGGAAATTGAAGAACTCGGTAAAAAACCTCTCCGCCAACCTCCAAATGGTAATCGATCCACTAGAAAATCAGTTGGGATACATGGGTTAGCAAGAGACCCTCCAAGCCTAATCTACCCACTGTACCTAAGCCCTCCAAGCTCCTACTCCAACAAGGCTTCTCGGAACCGTGTCTTGTCTAGCTCTTCGAATCCTGCAACAAGTTCCATGTTGCATTTGCCATCCTTGGCTTCTTCCAATACTTCCCAGCAGCACCAAAACCTCACTTGACACTCTGAAAGGGTGTGGTAAGTGTTTGGGCTATCAACCTCTCAATGGTATGGAAATGGAGAGGAGTTGAGGAAATCCACAAGCTTATGTGTAGAGATATATGGGTATGATAATCTCTAACTCTTAAGGTGTTTGGTTAGGGTTTTCTCTCAGAAGCACTCCTCAACATTTATGGGTAATGTGGGTATATAGTATGGGTACAGAAAGTGTGTATCAGATAGTACAGTTTGGCAGAACAGAAAGTTTCGCGGGTGTCTCATGGGAAGGCCTTACCCGCGAGATACTTGCAAAACACAGCTGTCTCCATCTGTACTGACTCTTTGCATTCTAGTCATATGCAAGGCAAATGCTTCACTTTGCAGGATGCTTAGTCGTGAGCTATTCGTGAGAAATCTTCTGGCTTCAATTGCTTGAGTCTTCACACACTCTCTCTCTAACACATAACCCTTACAATCAAATCCCATAATAAATACAGGGTACAAAAGATTGAATAAAATTACAATCAAATTTGGCACAGAATAAAAGCCAAATGAATACATATTTGTAAATCACAACTTTACACAATCCATCGAGGTTTCTTTGCTATCAATAGATGCTTGACAGCACCTCGATAGATATATCTGTCGAGAATTAGTGCTCGACAACTCTCAACAGCTCCTCGATTCATCGAGATTTGTGTTTCTATATATTGGTTCAGCGTGATTTTTTTTCTCATTTTTCTCCGATCTCTCTCGACAGAAAATCTCACTTTTCTCTCCTAAACACTTTTCCCTTAACCCCTTCACCTTCTCCACTTGTTTTTCAGCCCAAATCTTGATTTCTTCCTCTGGTATGATCTTTTTTCTCTCATTTATCATGCATATTAGACCTAGGTTTTTGGGTTTTAAAAAATTTTTGGGGTTTTTTAAAATTGTTGAGTTATTTGTGAAATTTTTGGTTTAGGTTATGTTTAAATGATCCTATATGCTCATGCATTGCATCACATTTACATTTTCACAATGTTTCATGCATTTAGATGTGTGTTTTATATGTTGAAACCTTGTGTGCTAGTAGGTTTGGATTGGGCTAAGCCCATGATGTTTTTATTGTAGCATGTCACATGTTCATGCATACATATCATTCTTTTACTTCTTTTTGATGTTATTGTTGATTGGTACTTTTCTGCTTCTCTCTCTCTCTCTCTCTCGGGTAGTCTACGCATGGCATCCAAGCACAAATCCACTCCGTCCTGGAACCCTCTTCGTTTCAAGGCATCTTCTTCTTCTGATTCTACTCCTCTTCACATCTGTTCCATGATGAGAAGGCCCATCAGGACTTCTTAAAGAACTTCTCTAGACGTGGCATTCATTCAGAATGCCAAGTTATCCTTTCGGATTTCTCTGATATTGATCTATCAACTGTCATTGACAATAGGGGTTGGGAAACCCTTTGTGATATCCTGGTTGGTTGTCCCTCCGTGATCATATAGGAGTTTTACTCCAATATGCATGGATTTAAGTATTCCATACCTCATTTTCTCACTTTGTTCGAGGTATTGTAGTCACTCTGGAGCTTATCTCCGATGTGCTACATGTACCTAGGGTATCGCACCCTGATTACCCCGATTATCCTCGTTTGTGCACTATGTCCAAAGATGAACTTATGTCTCTCTTCTGTGAGACACCTTCATCTTGGGGTGATTGTCAAAACACCCTTTGCTCGGGCTTTGTAAAAAGTATGAGGTTCCTGAATATGGTGATGACATTTGTTTTACATCCCTTGTCTTACTTTAATTCTATTACTGAGCCTCGTGCTCGCCATTTTGCTATCCCTCCTCGAGGGGCTTACCATTGACTTTTCCTCTCATTTCATGCTCTCCTTTATAGATGTTTATAAGGATATGACGGCCCGTGATAAACTTATTTTTCCTTCTGCTATCACGAGGATCATTCTTCATGCCTCTGTGTCCTATATAGAGTCTGCTCACTTCACCATCATAGGTGCCATTAATGGCAAGTCCATTAGACAAAGTGAGGCCCAACTTTGACTGAAGTGGTCATGGACCAAGACGGCGACTCCTCCAGCCTTTTCCACTCCATCCACCTCTACTCCTTCTTCTTCTGCAGGTGGTGTGACTCTCAAGGCCATCATGGCTCAGCTTGAGCACATGGATGCTCGCCTTGACACTTTTAGTGATAAGTTGTGTCAGGTGAACACCTGTGTTGGTTGTATTGCATGACGACAAGTTGTCATGGGTGGCTTCACTGCGTCTCCATCTCCATTTGCATAGGCTTTAGAGGATGAGGGCGATGATGATGGCTCCAGTGATGATGATGCTAATAAGGATGATGGTGCTATCTCTTCTGGTGATGATGAGATGACTGCTTCTTAGTGACTTGCCTTTTGTCATTCGTGACAAAAATGGGAAGTAGTTTTGGGTATGAGAGTAGTTACATACATAGGGGGAGAGTTAGCATAGGACTTTTTGTTAGAGGGAGTGTTTGTTTGTTTTTTTTTTTTTTTAAGGGATTGAGGACTTTTGTATCTTTTCTTTATCTTTTAGATACTCTGTCTCTTTTACATTGGTCTTATGACCACTTAGTGATAGCAAACCTTGTATTCATTATTGATATATATATATATATATATATTTGATGAGGTTGTTATTACATTTTCACCTATCTCTCCATGTGTTGTTTCTTTTCTCTCTTTATACACATGCTTCTTATTTATGTATGCAATCTTTTATTTCTGTTTTACTCTAAGATACCTTAATGAGTTATTTATTTATTTTTTTTTTTTTTTAGTGCTTTAGAAAAATAGGTTGTTAAAATCTTCCATGCCACGAACTCTTTTCTTGCAAAGTTTTTCAAGAGTTTGTATTAGGTAGATTTTATTGTACTCAACAAGTGAGTATGAGTTGAGTGTTTTATGACTTCTCTTATATTTCATTTTTTTGTTGTGGTTTTGTCATGGATTGCCAAAAGGGGAGATTGTTAGGACATATGTGGATCGTGTTAAGAACATATGTCATTTAGAATTGGCTAATCCTTTGACAAAACGTACTTTACTTGTAATTTGGTAGATCTAGGATGTGTTTAATACTTCAAGGAACAAGTTCAAGTCCAAGTATTGAAGCCATGCAAATTTATCCAAGAATCAAGTGAAGAAGTGTTGTTCTTTAAAGCTCGATAGATAGCTCGATAGATGTATCTATTGAGATTTAAAATGTGAAGCTTGATAGCTGTATCTATTGAGAATTACGAAAATTAGTTTTTCAGAACTATTTTTCATGCATATCCAAGCTATGTGTTTTTTTTTCTTTTCTCACAACCCTAAATATATATAAGGATTATTTTAAGGGCCATCTCACTGGATGCAAAGGTTTTATGCAAGCATCTTGTGACCGGAGACATATGCCCCAGATCATCTTTCTCTTGAAGCAGCTGCTGTGTTTGTACACCGTAGGGTTTTGTAACCAAGGAGCTTCTTGATCTTCATCGTTTGGATAAACTAAAGAACTTTGCAACCAACATCCTTCTCAATTTAGTGTGTCAATCATGTACTAGGATCCGTGCATCGATTGGTTAGTCACGTACTTAGAGCTGTGCATTGAAAGTAGAGATTGTCATTACATTACAAGTCCAATTATGTATTGGGGTAAGGGTCCAACTGTAGGTTGGTATAAGGTACTAGGATTTCTTTACTTGTAACCGCTTGTTTTGATAATAATGGATTCTTAGGAGTAGTGACCTTAAATTCACTCGGTAGGATTTTTGCCTTGGAAGTTTTTCCTAGTTGTAAACAAATCATTGCGTCAAATTTATTTTCCGCTGCATTTAACTTAGTTGGTGATTTGTTTATGCTACCATGCGTATTGCATGTTAATTGACTTAATTAATTCACTTGCCTAATTAATTGGTTAATTTACCATAAGGGGTCAATACATTCTTGGCCTATTAGCCCTCTCCAAAGAAGGCTAAGACAAGAGAAAAGAGAGACAGAGATGGCAAGAAGGTAGGACCATCTTCAGGATGGAGTTCAAATTATATGCCCTTGAATGCCCTACTTGACCAAGTACTGATGTAGATGAAGGACGACCCATCTCTGAAATGGCTAGAGAAAATGAAGGGAGATCCTAGCAAGCGGAACAAGAGCAAGTACTGTCATTTTCAACGAAATCATGGGCATGATACAGACGAATGTCACAACTTGAAACAACAAATTGAAGTCCTTATAAAGCAGGGAAAGTTAAATAATTTCCTTGGACAAAATCATAAGGATGAAAGGTTACCAATGAAGGGCAAAGCAGAAGAACCACTCCATCCACCACTTGAAGAGAGAAGAGTTATTATAGGAGGAACATCAAACTGGAAGTTCGTCCAAAGCTAAGCAGACCTACCTTAGAGTAGTACAAAACGTCCAACTTACTAGTCGCCCACCACGGGTACTAGAGGCAGACGAACTAGCCATTTCCTTCACTGACGAGGATGCAATGAGATTGCATCATCCTCATGACGATACAATTTTTATCATTTTGACGATTATGAATTATACAACGAGGAGGGTGTTAGTTAATAATGAGAGTTCTGCAGATATCCTCTACTATTCGGCCTTCCAACAGATGAGGATAAGTAAGGAATTGCTTCATCCAGTGAACATGCCTTTGATTGGATTTGGAGGAATGAAAGTTCTACCAGTAGGCACCATCTCCCTACCAATTGTGGTTGGCTCTTACCTACAACAGGTGACCAAGGAAGTGAACTTCCTCGTCGTTGATTGTTCGTCCTTATACAATGCCATCATAGGGCGACCAACCCTAAACAATTGGAAAGCTGCGACGTCCACTTATTAGCTATTTGTTAAATTCCTGATAGAGTATGGAATAAGAGAAGTACAAGGTGACCGATTGGTAGCCAGAGAGTGCTATTTGACCATGTTAGCAATGGACGAGCAAATGCAAACGATGAATATCGAGGAAAGGAGGACAGTTGTAGAGCCAGTGGAAGTATTGGAGGACATCTCCTTAGACGAGTCTAACCCAGAGAAGTTTACCAGGACCAAAACAAGTATGAGGGAGAAGACGAAGCAAGATCTTGTCCAATTCCTTAAGAGAAGCAGAGATGTTTTTGCTTGGAGTCATGAAGATATGCTCGGGGTTGATCTGAGTGTTATTACCCATCGTTTAAATGTGTCCTCGTCCTATAAGCCTGTTCGTCAAAAGAGGAGAGTGTTCACCCCAGAGCGAGACAATGCCATTAAGGAAGAAGTTTAGAAGCTAGTTACAACAGAGTTTATCAGGGAAGTTTACTACCTGGATTTGCTAGCAAATGTAGTGATGGTTAAAAAGGCTAATATCAAGCGGAGGATGTGCGTAGACTTCACAGATTTGAATAGAGCATGCCCCAAGGATAGTTATCCTTTGCCATGTATTGACCAATTGGTAGATTCAACAACAGAGCACCAACTACTAAGCTTCACGAACACGTTTTCAGGGTACAACCAGATCAAGATGGATGAGGCAGATCAGGGGAAAACATCTTTCATCACCAGTCAAGGTTTATTTTGCTACAAAGTAATGCCTTTTGGTTTGAGAAATGTAAGGGCGATCTACTAGAGGCTGGTCAATCATATGTTCCGTCCACAAATTGGTGGAACATGGAGGTGTATGTGGATGAAATGTTGGTCCAAAAGCACAAATGAGACACTTCACTTGGACAACCTTTAGGAAACTTTCGATAATCTTAGACAATACAACATAAAGCTAAACCTGAGCAAATGTGCCTTCGGAGTTTCGTCGGGAAAATTTCTTGGATTGATGGTCTCATAGAGGGGAATCGAAGCAAATCTTGACCAAATCCAAGCAATACTAAGCATGGAGCCACTAAAGAATGTCAAAGAAATGCAAAGTCTAACTAGACAAGTACTTGCCCTTAACAGGTTTGTCTCAAAAGCTACTGACAAGTTTACCATTTTTCAAGGTGTTAGGGAAAGCATCTAAGTGGGCAGATGAGTGTCAATGAGCACTTAAAGATCTCAAGACTTACCTCACCACAACTCCTTTGTTGAGCCCGTCCAAGCTAGGTGAAGAGTTGTATCTATACTTAGCAATATCCCATCATGCAGTGAGCTCAACCTAATTAGGGAAGAAGGGAAGGTGTAGAAGCCCATCTACTACACTAGAAAAGCATTAAAGGGAGCTGAAGGATGACACCCACCAATAGAAAAGTTAGCCTTTTCATTGGTGACAGTAGCAAGGAAGCTCAGGCCTTATTTTCAAGCTCATGTCATCAAAGTCTTAATAGAGCATCCTCTCAAGAAGGCTATAAATAAGCTGGAAGCAACTGCACGACTAATTCAATGGGCAGTGGAGTTAGTGAGTTTGACGTAAGGTATTGTCCTAGAGAAGTAATAAAAGCCTAAGCACTTGCTGATTTTATCATAGAATTCAGTCCAGCCCATGACTAGCAAAGTGGAGGAAAGGGGGCAAAATAGTGGATCACCCATGTGGATGGTTCATCTACTCAGTATGCAGGAGGAGTCAATGTAATTTTACAATCACTTGAAGGATATTGTCTAGGGTATGTGATATGTCTACAGTTCCAAATGACCAACAACGAAACTGAGTATGAAGCCCTCCTCTAAGGGTTAGAGTTGGCTAAGTCACTGGGAGCAGAGTCAGTTGTCGTCCAGGGAGATCTACAACTAATTATAGGTCAGGTGAATGGAACATGTAAAGCCAAGAAGGAATGAATGAAGAGGTATTTGAGTAAAGTCAAGAATTGCATCAAAATTTTCACATCGGCCAAGTTTCACCAAATCCTAAGAAAGGAGAACATAGAAGCGAATAGCCTAGCCAAAGGTGCCTCTACGGATGGTGTTATGAATGAGTAGGTTATAGTCCAATTTATGCCAAGCATTAACGTCCCTGAAGTACAACAAATAGACAAAAAAACCAACTGGACTACACCAATTGTATCTTATCTCAAGGACGACATACTTCCTGAGGATAAGGAAGAAGCTTGAAAGCTAAGGGTTAGTAAGTTCATCCTTATGGACGAAGTGTTATACAAGAGGAGTTCCTCTCAACCTTACTTGAGATGTTTAACCCCAAATGAGTCAAACTACATCTTGAAGGACATCTATGAAGGAGCATATGGAAATCATTTAGGTGCAAGGCCCCTCATCCACAAGATTGTTCGTGTTAAGTTAAGATAGCTTGACCTCGGTTATTTAATTCAATTACCCAAGTTAATTAATTAGATTCAATTGCACGCAAATCATAGAGGCACCAACAAATCACCAAAAATACTAAATGTAGTGGAAAATAAGTTTGACACGATGATTTGTTAATAAATGGGAAAAATCTTGTAATACTAAAACCCCATTGGGTGATTTTAAGGCCACCACTCCCAAGAATCCATTAATTAACAATCAAGCGATTACAAGTCTGAGGAATCTTACCAACTACCGTGCCTTATCCCAAAATAGCAACCTACAGTTGAACCTTCACTCTAATACCCAATTATACTTGATCTTGTAGTAGCCTTCTTTCCCTTGATGCAGAAACCACCAATTTGTGACTAACTCCTTTGCACGGATCCTAGTATGTGACTAACTCCAGCAATTTGAAAGGTTGTTGTTGGTTGCAAAGTTCTTCATTAACAATGAAGATTAAGAAGCAATTGGTTATAAAATCCAACAACATACAAACGCAGTAGCTTCTTACAAAGAAATTAAGCACTTGGTCACTGTATCCATATATGATGGCTTTTAAAATAAGCCTTATATATATTTAGGATTGTAAGAAAAGAAACCCTACACATACACATAAGCTTGGGCCGGATTTCAGATTTGGAAATTCTAAAATTGTAATTCTCGAAAGATCGAGTTGGTGTCAAGCTATCTGTCGAGCTTCGAATTAAGTCTCAATAGCAGCTATCTGTCGAGCTATCTGTCGAGAATTAATGAGCAATTTTTCTTCACTTATTTCTTGGATCAATCTTCATGTCTTTAATACTTGACTTGAACAAAATGTTTCTTGAAGTGCTAAACCTATCTTAGATCTACCCAATTACAAGTAAAGTGCATTTTTTCAAAAGATTAGCCAATTACAAAAAATATGGCCCTAACAGTTTGTGCAAGTTACTATTGGCCATTTATGCAAGCAAATGCCGAAGCATATGTCAAAGCATGTGACAAGTGCCAGTGCTTCAGTAATATGCCTAGATGACCGTCAGAGTAACTTACCCTGATGGTAGCCCCTTGGCCATTTGCCTAATGGGGACTTCATATTTTTGGTCCTTTTCCAACAAGAACTAGATAGATGAAGTTCCTAGTCATTTGAATTGACTACTTCACTAAATGGGTGGAAGCAGAACCTTTGGTAAAGATCACAAAGCAGAATGTCAGAAGCTTCTTCTAGAAGATCATCGTCCATTGATTTGGAATTCCTAGGGTACTTGTGTCAGATAATGGACAACAATTCGACAACATGCCCTTCAAGGAATTCTATGAGCAGCTGGGAATCAGGAATCACTACTCCTCACCTTCCTACCCACAGGCCAATGAATAGGCAGAAGTTGCAAACTAATCCTTGTTAAAGATCATCAAGACTCAGCTTGAGAGGGCAAAGGGGATATGGCCAAATGAACTACCCAACTTCCTTTAGGCATATAGGATGACAGTAAGGAATCCTACTGGAGAAACCCCCTTTAAGCTAGCATATGGAAGTGATGCAATTATGCCTACATAGGTTGGCTTGACTAGTTACAGAGTGGCCCATTATAAGGATGAGGAAAATGAGAAACAACTCTGTCTAAGCCTTGATCTCATTGACAAGGTGTGGATGGATGCAGATGCTACAAGAACATGATGACTAAGCACCACGATGCGATGGTAAAGCCTAGATAGTTCAACATTGGAGACCTCATCTTAAAAAGGGTGTCCTTGACGACCAAGAATCCAGCTTATGGGAAGTTAGGACCTAATTGGGAAGAACCATATAGAGTCATCAACTAGAAAAGACGAGGATCGTACTACCTAGAAGCCTTAGACGGCCAAAAGCTAGAGCATTCATGGAATGTGGAGCACCCGAGGAAGTTCTATCAGTGAAGACTCGTTGAGGAGGTCAGCATGGATGACCTTAAAACTACAGACTACTAGTTCCCACTAATAGTCTATCTATGTTATCTTTCAGCACTTATGTTTTCTAGTAGCATTTTATGTTTTCTAGTATTTGAATTCCCTAAAAAGCACTATCTACTTGCATGTGCAATGTCTATGGACGATGTCATGAACAAAGTCCATTTGTATATAAAGCAGTTTGAATTCTCTAAAAAGAACTAGCTACTAGCATGAGCAATGTCTATGGACGATGTTATGTTATGTACAAAGTTCTTCATTTGTATATAAAGCAGTTTGAATTTTCTACTTAAGTGTTGTTGATTTTGTACAAAACTAAAGTCCATGAAAAGTTTAAAAGTTATAGATGTGTAAAATCTCTGGACACAGAGAGGTATTGTCACAAGCTATCCTTAGATGAGGGAGAGGCAAATTATCACATGGTGAAATAAAACCTTAAGGTAAAAATAAAAATATTAAGGGAAGGAACAAACACCTCCTACATCCACTCGTCAGTAAATGATAGATGAAGCAAAGCATGCATGCAATGAACAAACGACTTTTATGGACGACAAATGGTCAAAATCCCCAACTAAATGAAGTCCAAACCATGGACTACCAAACACTTAAACATTTTGAAATCCATAAACAAGTAAAGTCCAAACCATGGTTGAGCAAACACTTAAACATTTTGAAATCCATAAATAAGTAAAGTCCAAAACATGGACGAGCAAGCACCAAAATATTAAAGCTCAAAAAGCAGCAAAAAGGGATAAAGATGAGTGGTCAACCGTGAATACATTCATAAAGTAACTTGTTCATAAGAAGGTAGATGACCATCATCCAAAAATCTTTAGAATATTTAAGCCTAAAAAGTGAAATGTATGAAACTTGCATCCATAATTATGGACGGGGTAATTGTACCTACGAAAAGTAACATATGGTCCAAAACAACGACCCCAACAATACAAGTAAAAATAAAAATGAATTTTCGCTTACAAAAGCTACTTGGATAAACCATTGGGGACATTGTCCCCAGACTTTAAGCCGTCCTTTATTGGAAGCTAAGTAGAGGCATCGTCTTCAATGTTCGCGTCCTTTGAGCTAGCCTGAAGCAAAGAACTTTCAACTGCAATGGGAAGCTTGATGGAATTGAAGTCCACCCTAGGAAAGGCTTTAATGGCATCTTGGTGGAAATCCTCGAAGCCTGCAACGTAGTTCTTGTCTAGGAGATCAATAAACTCATTAGACACCTTCAGTTCTCCTATGGCCTCATCCTTAACCTTACTTAGAGATGAGATAAGCTCATTGTTTTTCTTCTAAAGATGGTCTAGGCTAGTCTTCTTTTCGATGATATCTGCCTTTAACTCCTCAATTAGATTTTTTAGCTCTTTCACCTTATCCTCCAACTTTACCTTCTCCCTAGCTTTGCGAATCGCCTTCTTCCCTATGTCACAGACCTCTGTCTCTAGTCTGGTCCTCTTCTTGTCTAACTTTGTGGCTTGCTTAGATGCCACCATGAACTTAGACATGACCTATATTAAGGAATATGGACATGAGATGAAAGGAAAATTAAAGCTCAACTTTTCATAAGTGACTATAGATACCTTAAAGAGATCATGAATGGTGGACCATTCAAACTCCTTCATGGATATGTCATGGAAAATAATAAGTCCTTGTTTGTCACTGCCTGCTGGAGCCTCTCCTAAGCAAGACCCTCACTTCTCAAGAGAGTCAATGAAAGATTTTCAGGAAGTGCAACAATAGTTGGGTTCAAAGACAGGCTCGCATCGGGGAGAGGAGTATTGGCTTTAGGAGCCATTGACGGTTGACTGGAAGCAGCAGGAGGATCAGAGGGATAGTGTTTATGTTTCTTATTGCCTCGACGACTATGAAGGTTTCCTATATCGAGTGTCTTGGATAGTGTTTTCCACTTCTCTGATGATACTGGAAGGATGGGTTTCAACGCTGACGAAGCCGTTGGGTGAGATTGAATAAGAGCATCCCCCTTTGTCTGGACGGCTTCATCACCACTTACATGGCTTTTTCCATTGTTCTCCTTCATGGTTGCCATTCCTATAAAAGAAAAGGCAAGAGAAGATAGTCAAAGTTTAGACGAATTAAATGAGAATGAATAAGAAAAAGTGCAAAAAATAATAAACTTACGTCGACGAGTAGTAAGCTCATGAGCTATTGTTAACTTTGTAGGAACGGGTCCAAGTCCCCAAGCTAATAGATGATGGAGTGTCAATAGAGAATGGAAGGTTCTGTTAGAAAAGTAGCGTGCTTGCTAGACGTTGTTTAAGTAAAATTTTCTCAACGAGGGATGAGCTACCGCTGAAAAGAGAAAATAATAAGAGTTAGATGAAGATAACAAAATATTCAAGACGAGACAAAAGTAAGCAGCATGCCTTGAGAATTTAGATGACCCATCTCACCAATGCAAAGAAGGAATGTATCCCTACCTACCTCAACAGGGTTTCTAGCCCAACACCCAGAGACGAAGAATAATTTTTTCTTCCACCTCCTATCAGATGAGGGAAGGAACCTAATTAACCTATAGTTAGAACCCCTAGCTAAGAATTGGTAGAAACCAAGGGATTGACTTATCTTAAAGGGCTTATAAAAATATAAGAACTCATCCACAGTAAGAGGACGATTCTCTTCAAAAGCCTCTCTCCATAGTACTTGCATAGCCACTATGGTCCTCCACCCATTGGATTTAAACTAGTTTGGCCCTATACCCAACTTATGAAGGAGTTCTCTAGCAAAGGCGTTCAAAGGCAACCTAAGGCCTCCTCATAGGTAAGCCTCGTATATACAAATCCTATGCGAATTTGGGGTACAACACCATTCATTAGGGGCAGTAAGATGACGATTGATTTTGTCAAGAATTTGGTATTTATCTTTAAGCATGTAAAGTCTCTTCTCATCTATTTTGGATGGAATGTCCACAACATAACTATATATAATGTCCACCTCTTCACTAGGGGAAGGAATGAACAGTTAAACACTTGTGGGTGGGCTGATAAACGACTCAGAAGCCATCCTTCTCCTCATCTCCTCCTGGACGACCTCTAGGGAAACTCTAGGAACTCTAGATGAGTATTGCTTGTCTATGGAGTTAGTCTCACTACCACTACTCTCATTAATACTACCACTACTATCACTTTTGTCATGATACTCGTCTATCCCTCTCTCATCCTTATCACTATATGAGGACACTACGATCTCAGCCATTTGTAAAGAATTATAAAGAAGAAAGCCTACAAATGAAGAGAATAGGATACCTAATTCTAAATGGAGAGGACTAAGGAGGGAAGATAATTCCTAGACAAGGCACGAAGGACAATTGATGTCAGAGAAGAAAATATGAGAAAGTGAGAGGGTAGGCAAGGTATTGGACTATTTATAGGCAATAAGGTGGGACACTAAAGTGACATGGACCAACCAGGAAGCGCCATGTGGCAATTTTCTTGAAGAATGAAATGATACGTTGTGCAAACCATTAGGATTGAGCCATGTGATGATATCCAGAACATCTGATCCTAAGCTCCCTCAAGACACCAAGTGGAAAGATCATCAACGAGTGAAAAATCTCCATGTGTAAAATAATAATAATAATAATAATAATAATAATAATAATAATAATAATAATAATAATAATAATGGTATGGACGACACAAGGACAAGGGGGCAACTGATGCTGGGCTAAATCAAGTTCCATTTTGTCCATAATGGTCATCCATGACCAAACCATATCCAGACTAGCTCATAAGAAAGGGAGCCGAATAATTGGTACCACAAGTAATGAATAGGCTTTGTCCACAAACGTTATGATCGCCCAAGGTAATCTAGTTGTCTATGTCACAAAAAGGCATGGTCGACCAAATAACACTTAGTAAATTTCAGAGGATTTTCTACAAACACCAAATAATCAGACCACATTCTATCATTCCGGAACGTGTGAAATCCGCTCCATTCTCCCCACTAATCCAGCACATTTCCCATGATGGTAATGGAGCCGAACAAGTAGACCCACTAAAAACTCTCTATAAAAGGGATCTAATTCCATCAGCCCAAGGTACATTTTCACTTTTCATTCACTCACTATACTTGTGTTCTAGAGAGAAAACTGACTTAACTATTGGAGGGTCCTTGGCCGGTTCACCCCGGTCACCTTCAATAGTCATTTCTTCCTTTTCAAGTCATCCAACCACCATTGAAGCCCAGAACATTCAGCCCACTGATTTTTCAAACCTCATCAGTGTGTAATCAAAATTCTTATATGAATGAAATCAGCATTGTATGATATATATTTTTGAGTATATGGTTTCATAGTTCTTTAGGTAGAAGCTATCTTAATTTTTGCAATCAAGGATTCAAGGGGCAGCACATGCCTTGCATGTGCCACCAAAACTAGTTTTTTTAATAATGTCTGATGATTTGAACTCAAGCTCCATTTATAAAAAAACCGGGGAATGTCATTAAGATGCAAGTTCCAAGATACTTGACAAAAATTAACTATGAGAAACTTGCGTTTGTGTTTGGTTTGAAGGAAATGACTTTTGTGCATTAGTAAGTTGTTGACTCTTTAATCTCCAAACATGTAATGTGAATTCCGAACTTTAAAAAATTGCCATCAATATTTTAATTAGACTAATTATATCCATTAGCACTTTGTCATTCAAATTAATGGACTTGAAGGGCATGTCGTAAACCTAGAGGTTCCGATTCCCAAGTTTCTATATATATATATATATATATATATGGGTTAGGTTCAAGTTATACCTGGTGTAACTCTAAGCAATGTTACACCACCCAATAACTTGTTATTAAATTCATATTTTGAAAATCCAACCGTTGAATTACATGTTCTATATGTTCTTAACATGCATACCAATTGTCATGCTAATCTGATGTAATTTACTAGGGAGGATTGACAGCATTCACGGCCACTGTTTAACATTTACATTGAGGTAGTTATCATTGAGAAGAAAAATTGAAGAACAATATTCCCCTATGCAACCAATTTGTTTGAACTTTGGGTGTCAATAGATTCAATATAAACTAATTTTTTGAGTAATGTGACATTCACAACAACTCTTAGATGACAAACTGTTAGCGGTAAATAAAAAAAATTGATGCAAGTGGTGGATCCAAATTAGAACCAATAACAAGTTACCATCTAGGATTTGTTATTAAAAAAAATAAAAATATCGTGGATGTAACATTACTCTAATTTTTTAGTTATAAAATAAATAATGCACGTATAATGAGATAATTTATATGCATTGATTTATAAATTATGGGAAAGTCAATTATAATACTTAACTTTTTTCAAAAGAAAAAAAAAATGCAAATTCTTTAGAAACCAATATTGATGATGTGGCATTGTTACCCTTAATATTAATATCCTCAAACAAAGTTTTGAAAAATATTATTAGTGTGATTTGATTTGCATCTAGGATTATGGAATTATCATGTTGGCCAACATGATAAAATCAACATATTCTTTCAAAATACCCAAAATCTAGAAAACTAATTCCTCTTTTATATATATATATATATATATATATATATATAAATATAAAAGGTTAGAATACAATGCGGTAACTTTCAATTTTTTTTACTCATGTTATCTCCTTTGTTACTTAAATGTTCATGTAATAAAGTGCAATTTTTTTTTGTCTACTATGATTTTTGTTTAAAATAAATCGTGTCACTTGAAAATTTTTTGGTTCATGTTTTGGCCCCCCTAAGTTCAAATTCTGGCTCCATCCCTGCATGTCCAAAAACATTTCAATGGAGTTTGAAGAAAATTGACAATAAACGGGCTATCCTCAGGTAAGTGATGTCGTTTTCCAGTGAAAGTCAAGTTACTATGGCGGCAAAAGTTGGTGTGCAGACTGCATTGATTATTACCAAGGATTTGGCAAAAAAATTGAAAATTTTTGGGTTTTTCTTGGAGATATTTTGGTCAAAGGGTTTACTTTTAGGACAAAGTTTAGCTATAAAATTGGTTGTAGCTTTAGGTTACAACCTTACTTAATATTTTTTTATTAGAAGTGAATCTTGACAAATCCATTATTGGATTACATCTTCTTCTTATTTATTCCATGTTTGCAAAATTTCTAGAAAACTGAAAATCAATAGCTATGTTATCAATAAATTGTTTAAATTGCAAGTTTTTGTAGTTTAAAATTATGCATAAAATATAAGCTTATAGATTATAGATTATATAGTAAACAATATTCGATTGATACAAAATTTCATATGTGTATTAAGAGTATAAATAATATGCAATTCAACGGTTAGGCTTTCAAAATATGTAATAATGTTTATTTTATCGAGTAAGGTTGTAGCCTAAGGTTTCAATCAATTTTGTTGCTAAATTTTGTTAATACTTTTATAGCTTTTCCTCATTTAATTATAAATTGTTTTTTGAATTTGGGGCTAGCATTTGATTTGTAAGAGGATTTAAATAAGGTTTTTTTTTTTTTCTTCTTCTTTTTTGTTGCGTTTTGGAAACCAAAAAATGATGGGCTCACACTTGAATCTATTATTTGGCTACATGATTTTCAAAATATCTTTTTTTTTTTTTTTTTTTTTTTTTACATTCAAATTTCTTTTGATGACGTAATTGTAAATACATTGAAAACAGTGGACTTTAGGGCCTATTTGATAAGGGATTCCAAACAACAATTTTCAATATTTAAATATTTAAAATTGTGGGCCAAAAAAAAAAAAAAGGTGTTTGGTAGAAAATTTCATTTAGTAATGTTTGAGTTATGTAAGGTTGAATTTATTCAACCTTCTAATTGGCTTTATTCCGTGCCAAATTTGCTTGTAATTCAGCATTTAGTAACCCTGTATTTAGGTGGGTTTGATGTAAGGGTAGTGAGTGAGATAGAGTGAAGATTGCTCAAGAGTGTGCAAGAAAACAGAGACTCGCGGCTGGGACTCGCGGGTGACTCGCGGCTGCAAGCCGCCAGACGCAGCACACGTGCCAAGCATGCTGGAAGATGAACAGTCATGCTAGCTGGAGCACTACAGGACAAAACAGGACAACTGGCCATACGGTTAACTCGCGACTGGATCTCGCGACTTGGTCAAGCCGCGAGGTCAAGCCGCGAGCCACCCCTGTTTTGTAAAACCTGACGTTTCACATTCCTCTCCCACTCGAGTATAAATACCCCTTTTACCCACGATTGAAAGAGAGAATTTTGAGAAAGAAACCCTAAAGAAAAACAAGATTGATTCACCCACAATCTATACCTTAGAGTCTCTTCAAATTCCTCAACTCTCTTCCTCTCCATTGTCAAATCCTTGAGAGGCATTATACCAAACCTAGTTCTCACCATCATCATCACTGTGAGACAGTTGTTTGGATTTCTGGGAAGCAGTTAGGAAGGAACCAATCTTCATTGGTTGATGCTATGGTCTAGTAGCGGAATCCGGGAAGTTAGAAAAGAAAAAGGTTCGGCGCAACCTCGTTGGAGCAAGAAGCTTGGAGGGCTTAGGTGCACTGGGTAGATTAGGCTTGGAGGATCTATTGCTGTCCTTGTATCCCAACTGTATTTTCTAGTGGATTGTTTACCGCTTGGAGGGCGGCGGAGAGGTTTTACGCCGAGGGCTTCGGTTTCCTCTTCGATAACACATCGCGTGTTGTCTTTGTGTTTGCATCTTCCTTCCTCTCTATCTTTGCCTTTTCATTATCTGCTGTGGTTTTTAATTTGTTATGGCTTAGATAGTATTTAATCAATTTCATATTATAGCATATGTTAAGTTTCCGCACACTAGTTGTTTGACATATTGCTTGAATTGGTTAAGTTGTATTTTGGGGGTCTAAACGTTCAAAGGTGTTTTTACACGTTTTTTGAACTTTCAATTGGTATCAGAGCGGGTACACTGCTATTTGTTTCATTACCATTGTGTGATCCTTGACTCCCTTTTGAGATGGATAGGTCTCAATCCCTAAATGCACCTCCATATTTTGATGGTAGTAATTATGCTTTTTGGAAGGTTCGCATGAGAGCTTTTCTGTGTTCTATTGATGAATCTGTTTAGGATGCTGTTGAGATTGGTTGGACCAGACCTGAGGCAGCCAAATCCACTTGGGATAAGGCAGCACTTGCTGCATCCAATACTAACAGTAAAGCACTCAATGCTATTTTCTGTGGTGTGTCTCCAGATGAATTTCACAGGATTTCTCACATTACCATTGCCAAAGAAGCATGGGAGATTTTGGAAACCACCTATGAAGGCACGAAGAAAGTGAAGGACCCCAAGTTACAAATGCTGACCACCCGGTTTGAGGAGCTTAAAATGAGTGAGGATGAGTCTTTTGACTCTTTCTATGGGAAGCTAAATGAGGTGGTTGTCAGTAAGTTCAACTTGGGGGAGAAAACGGAGGATTCAAAGATTGTAAGGAAGATCCTTCGATCATTGCCGGAAAGTTTTCGTGCTAAAGTGATAGCAATTGAAGAGAGCAAGGACCTTGATGACATCAAAGTACAGGAGCTGGTGGGTTCTCTGCAGACTTATGAGATGTCGCTGCCCAATCAACGGAAGAGTAAATCTCTTGCTCTAAAGACCATTAATGAGAAGGTGGAAGATCAAGACTCATCGGGAGAAGATGTGGTTGACAAAGATGTTGCATACCTTGTCAAAAATTTCAGAAAGTTTTTTAAATTCAAAAATAATGGCAAATTTGATGATAAGAGAAAATTCTAAAGTTCTGGAAGGGAGAAAAGGGATTTCAAAAAGAAAGATGGAAAAGAATCCCAACCCACACAAGGTTTCACTTGTTTCGAATGTAACGGGCATGGACACTTTAAGAAGGAATGTCCGAATTATTTGAAATCGAAAGGTAAAGTGTATGCCACGACATTGAGTGACTCGGATTCATCTGACTCAGAATCAGAAGAAAGCTGTGATGGAGAGGGGAACTATTCAGCTTTTATGACTATTGCTCATGTTGAGTCTTCTGATGAGTTGAATCTGCTTGTACAAGACCTTGGAGAACATAGTGATGATGAATCACTAGGAATTGTTGAAGAATCAGATGCTGAAGAAGATGAAAGCACAGCAAATCTTCAAGAGAATTATAACATACTCTTGGAGAAGTCGGGTGAATACACAAGGGTGGCCAAGGCTGCTGTGAGAAAAATGAAGAAGGCTGAGGAGGACTACAAAAGTCTCCTAATCCGATATAGGGAGGCCAAATGTGAGATAGAAACATTGAATGGTGAGTTGTCCGAAGCTTACACAAAAGTGAGATTTCTTGAGAATGAGGTTGTGCAAGCAAATGCTAAAATAGAGAGGGTCACCACCAAGAAGCTAGATGATGTTATCTCATCTCAAAAGAGCTTTTCAGACAAATCCGGATTGGGATATACCGGAGGAAGTAGTTCATCTGGAAATGTCACTAAAGAAGTGAAGTTTGTAAAGGCCAAAGATCCAGTTGTAGCTGACCTTACTGGTGAGAAGCTCGAGGTGGAGGAGAAGAAAAATGTGGTGAACCAACGGATGCTAAATCCCCGTAATCAATCTGTGGGCAGGTCTGAATCTCGTGCCAAGTCACGCCCACGACCACAAAGAGGTCCTAGAGCGACTTATGTGTGTCATTATTGCGGACTTTAAGGGCATACTCGACCAAATTGCCAAAAGCTGAGAGCAAAGAACAGTGCAACTCCTCAAAGGTCAGGAGGACCTAGAAATGATAGAAGAATTTGGGCAGGTGATCAATCTAGAGATCAGAATGGTGATCCCGGAATGATGAACGTGATGAAGATGATTGGTGCATTCACCAACTGCTTGGAAAGCTTCTCACGAAGGTTTGAAAGCCCTAACTCCCGTACCCAATCCTATAAGGAAATCACCCCAAACGCAAGTGACGTGTGGGTGAAAAAGGGTACTCATGCATAAGCATTAGAACATGTCCATGCATTAATACTTCCTATGCTTTGTGACAATGTTTTGTTTGTTTTGCTTGCTGTTTTTGCTATTGGTTGTTTGCTTGTCTTCTTGTGCATTTTTTATTTTTGTCTTATCAATCTTTTTGCTTCTTGTGTCAAAAATCCAAAAATCACATAAAAATTAGAAAATCAAAAAGCTTGATTGACTTTGTTGAGTTTTTGTCTCAAAACTTGTTTTGCCTTGTACCTTTGTGCTAATGGATTTGTGCATTTTCGAGCATTGCTTATTTTCATGCACTCATATCACTGTGGGAAAAATCTTGAAATCTATGTGATTGTTGTAAATAGATCTTCAAACTTGTCATGAATGATTAGTGAATGGTTATGTTGATCTTGAGACATGCATAGACTTGTGTCTATATATCTTCCCACTATTTATTTTTGTTTTGTTAAAAAGAGCTCACCAAATGTAAATCTCCAAATGAAAAGAGATATTGAGCTGCAAAAGCCTGTCGCACATTCTAGTATTTGACTAGGAAAAAGGATAAGTGACCTTATATTAAAGTGAATGTTTATTCAAAAAGCCAAAGGCTTATTCATTAAAGTGAAATATCAAATATCACTCTCACAATGAGAGGTGATTGCCTCAAAAGATCAAAAAGATCAAATGTTGATTAAAAGTGGAGTCAAATGTAAAGCTCCAAGTCATGTTATCAAGTTTTGTGGGAGGTCATATATACATACTTCTATAATTGAGATGGGTCACATGATCTAGTGCTAATTGTGTATGTCTTGGTTGAATTGATCATTGAAACTTCACATTAGACTAAGGACTATATCATTGTTGATATCCACACACAACACACAAGTTTATGTTCAATAAATGCCATATTCATTTGTGTGATTGTACTTGATGAAATGTGTTTTCACATGCTTAATCTTTGTTAATTCAAGCACAAAAATATTTTTGAGTATTTTAGGTGTTTTTGGAAAGTATTTTGTTTGAAAAATCTGAAAATTTCAAAAATCCAATTTTGCCCTGTTTTGGCGGCTCAGTCGCGGGTATGTCAAGTAGCGAGCCTCAGTCGCATCTTCGCTGGTCATTTTTGGCGACTTGTTCGCGAGTGGAAGGTCCAGTCGCGAGGTTCACTCAGAAATTTTCGCGGCTCAGCTCGCGACTCTCTCGCGGGTAGACCTTCCAGTCGCGAAAAACACTTAGAAGAATTTTTCAAATTTTTGTCCTTAAGTGTTTTGGCGGCTTGAACTGGCGACTGTGTGGCGACTTAATCAAGTCGCGAAAATCGCGTGTTTGGCAGAAACAGGAGCAGTTTTTAAATCTTTTTCAGTTTTCCCTCGAACTTTTTGTGACTGTTCATCTTCTCTCTAAACTTTCTCCCTCCCAAACACTCCGTGCTCCCATCTCCAATATCCATTGTTGCATTCTTTCAGCTCAAAATCTTCAAGTCTCAGGTATGGGTTTTCATTTTTGAACTCATTTCTACTTGATTTTGTGTTTTTCCCTTTGATCTTTCGCATATGTTCATGATTTAGAAATGAGTTTGTGTTTTGGCCATTGTTCTTTGTTCATGCTTAGCTTGCGGATGTTGTTGCTAAAGTTTGTGTTGATCTTGGTTGTTTCCTTTCTGGTCTTCATCCTGTGCTTAGCTTAGTGTGTCTTTTCTTTTATCTGAACTTGAGCTGTTGAATTGTTTCAAATTGTTCCGTTTGAGGTTGTGAGTTTTTACAGTGATGAATGTGCATGCTCTATTGTGTAAATCCATTGGGTGCATCTATTAGTTTCACAATGCTGTTTATGAGCCTTATCATTTTCCATTATCTGTCTCATTGTCATATATCTGCATTTAGGATAGTTTCTATATCTGATGATTTTATATGTGTTTCCTATCTTAGGCTTGTTTATCCATGTGATTTTTCTAAGTAGCTTATGATTTAAGTGTTCAAAGTTCATTTGTTTGGCTGAAATCTCTTTGTTAAACTACATGGTACTGACTAGTTCTGCACATATATTGCTCTATACTGTTATGGCCTCTTCTGATTGTTCACAGATGGCTCCCTCACCTCCTAAGAAGAAAACTCCTGCAAAGAAGGCTGACAAAAGATTGAAAATGGATCCTAAACTGTTTAGGTCAGTTCATCACTTTGAGAGATACAAGGATAACTTCTTGAAAGCAGGAATTATTCAAGAAAGATTTGTAGATTTGGAGGACTTGAGACAAACCTTTATCCCCAGCTGTTTTGAAGGAAGAGGATGGGAAAAGCTTCTGAGTGATTTCCCTGTAGTGTGTGAACCCCTAATTAGGGAATTTTACTCAAATGCTGTGATAAAGGAGAATGAGTTAAGTTGCTGGGTTAGAGGTAAGGAATTCATTTTGGATGCACATGTCATAGATGATGCATTAGGCCTTGAAGGATTAGAAGATGAGGAATTTATCAACTACAAGGATAGGAGTGTTTCTATTGAAACAGTTCAACAAAGGATAGGTGGGCAGAGAGAAGGGAAATGTTTGAATACCACTGCCTTTCCAGTGGACATGAGGTGTCTAACAATCATCATGATGTTTAACCTCTATCCCATTAAGAAGTTGACTACAATCAATTGTGCTAGAGCAATCTTTCTGATGGATCTCAAAGAAAAGAATTTCATAAACATAAGTTCCCACATATATGACACCATTGTGGATGAGACAAGAACAACCTCTAGGCCAAAATTGATCTTTCCCAGTTTGCTGATGAGGATTTTTAGATGGAAGGGTGTTTCAATCCCTCAAGACATCAGTCCCATGTCCACACCTTCTGCAATTAACAAGCTTACCTGCAAAAGGATAAGTGTTAGGCTTCCAGGAGAAGAAGATGAAGGTGATGAAGGAGAAGGTGTCCCAATGGATACTGAAGCAGAGGCAGCAGGGCATGCATCAACCTCAACACCCAGGAGGAGTGGCAAAAGACCCAGAGCATCAACTTCTTCAGATACACCTCCAGATGCTTTCCAAATCATTCTGGAAAGACTTGATGGGATCAGAGAAATCCAGACTGAGCACTCTGAGAGGATGAGAGCCATGCAGGACCAGATTGATGTTTTGTCTGCAAAACTTGACAGCTTCACCACTCAGCTTGCACAGTGACCCTTTGGCCATTCTTGTCAAAAAGGGGGAGATGTTTCTGTTGATAATGACATTGATGATTGAGAAGCAGAAAAGCAGCTCTTAAGGGGGAGTAATGTGTTGAGGGGGAGTTGTCAAATTCAAAGACTTTGTTTATATATGTTTATGTTTTGAGTACTCTTAGTGTTTTTATGGGTTTGATACACTGTGTTTTTGGTGTATAGTTGTTTCTAACTCTTAACATATACTCTTGGTTTAAACTTTAATATTTTTTGATGATGTTATTTAGGATGTTTTGTGTTTGTACCCATGTGCTTTTGTAAACTTTTAGGGTTTATGTTTTATGCATAGTTTGTAGGCTTTATGGTATGTACCTTGCTTAATGCAGCCTTTATGCTATGTTGAAATCAGTACTTTAATCTAAATGTTCTGCATATTGGTTTATGTACTGTCACTCTTGTGCCCTTGTAGGATTGTTCCTAGATGCATATACCTTGTGTGTTATGCATTGGTTGAGTGTTGAACATACAAGTGTCTTGCCTTGTGCTTGTTAACTTGTATGTCCTTGTGTTCATTCCAAATGTGAATGAGCACTGTGATCACTACCTTGTGGTGTTCACTTGGTTGATCAAGCCATGGTTTGTTTCTTAAATCCATCTTTGCTTGATCACATATTGCCTGTTTCATATGCATTTTATAATTTTCTGCTTACAATGATCATGGTGTATTGCTGTGTTTCAGAAGTATTATGTTCATATGATTCAAGTGCTTCACAGCTTCTAGAGTTAGGTGTGAGTGAGTTTTGTTCAACTGTTCCCAACTCACATGTTAAGTCTAGAGTCTGTTTTAGGGTTTTGTCACGGAATAGCCAAAGGGGGAGATTGTAAGGTTGAATTTATTCAACCATCTAATTGGCTTTATTCCATGCCAAATTTGCTTGTAATTCAGCATTTAGTAACCCTGTATTTAGGTGGGTTTGATGTAAGGGTAGTGAGTGAGATAGAGTGAAGATTGCTCAAGAGTGTGCAAGAAAACAGAGACTCGCGGCTGGGACTCGCGGGTGACTCGCGGCTGCAAGCTGCCAGACGTAGCACACGTGCCAAGCATGCTGGAAGATGAACAGTCATGCTAGCTGGAGCACTACAGGACAAAACAGGACAACTGGCCATACGGTTAACTCGCGACTGGATCTCGCGACTTGGTCAAGCCGCGAGGTCAAGCCGCGAGCCACCCCTGTTTTGTAAAACCTGACGTTTCACATTCCTCTCCCACTCGAGTATAAATACCCCTTTTACCCACGATTGAAAGAGAGAATTTTGAGAAAGAAACCCTAAAGAAAAACAAGATTGATTCACCCACAATCTATACCTTAGAGTCTCTTCAAATTCCTCAACTCTCTTCCTCTCCATTGTCAAATCCTTGAGAGGCATTATACCAAACCTGGTTCTCACCATCATCATCACTGTGAGACAGTTGTTTGGATTTCTGGGAAGCAGTTAGGAAGGAACCAATCTTCATTGGTTGATGCTATGGTCTAGTAGCGGAATCCGGGAAGCTAGAAAAGAAAAAGGTTCGGCGCAACCTCGTTGGAGCAAGAAGCTTGGAGGGCTTAGGTGCACTGGGTAGATTAGGCTTGGAGGGTCTATTGCTGTCCTTGTATCCCAACTGTATTTTCTAGTGGATTGTTTACCGCTTGGAGGGCGGCGGAGAGGTTTTACGCCGAGGGCTTCGGTTTCCTCTTCGATAACACATCGCGTGTTGTCTTTGTGTTTGCATCTTCCTTCCTCTCTATCTTTGCCTTTTCATTATCTGCTGTGGTTTTTAATTTGTTATGGCTTAGATAGTATTTAATCAATTTCATATTATAGCATATGTTAAGTTTCCGCACACTAGTTGTTTGACATATTGCTTGACTTGGTTAAGTTGTATTTTGGGGGTCTAAACGTTCAAAGGTGTTTTTACACGTTTTTTGAACTTTCAAGTTACATTTCTTATTTTAGGATTACATTGAATTTAGAGAACTCCTCCTACCAATTTTCAATTTTCAAATAACATTGCTTAATAGTACTTTTGTAAATATGTTAAAAACTGTAGGCCCCAATTTGATAAGACTACACGTAACAGAAAGTTTTGGAACTCCCCACTCATGCTAGAACTTCTTTTTCTCTCTCAAGCCTCCAGACTTCTTTTTCTCTTTCTTTTTCCTCCCATTCATGCCTGGACCTTCCCTCTCACGCAGAGTTCTCTTCAAACTCTGGTTGTGCATCTTTTTTCAGGAGCTTGTCTTTATCATGAAAATTTATAACGCTCCAATTTGAAGCTTATCATTATCAACCAAAAAAAAAAAAGGGTATTCTCACAGTTAAGTTTTGAAGCTTATCACTATCCAAAAAATAAAAATAAAAACATGCAATCTACACAATACACGTTACTTTTTGGAAAATAATAATAATAATAATAATAATTTTTTTAAATTGTCTTTCAAACATCATTTTTTTTTCTAGTATTTTGAAAAGTATTCTTAAAAGTGGGAGCCAAACATGGATAATGTAAAAATTATTATTTACAAATTAATTTCAAATGAAATTTTTTGAAAAATTGCTTTCACACTGTTTTAAAAACAAAAACAAAAATTCTCTTACCAAACAAGCCCTAGGGATTTTAGAAAAAAATACTTTAGCTATCAAATTTTAGACCAAAAGTTGAATTTTATGTAAACTAGTTGCTTCTTATACAATAATATGGGAGAAAGTTTAACAGTAAATATGTATGATACATATTTAATAAATAAGTGTAATTAAAAGAAAAAAAAAATATAGAATTGATAGAAAAAAAACTTGATTTAATTATAATTTATTTTGGGATCATCGAACCTAGCCAGTTTTAATTAAAATTTTTTAGTATCAGATTAAGTAATTAATCCAAAAAGATGATAGGTTCTAAACTAACATAGTTAGAACTTATAAAAAGTGCTGTTCTGATGCCCAATATATATATATATATATATATATATAGGTGCTGTTTGTACCTCTAAAAACTAAATTAAAAATTGGAGTATTTGATAATGAAAATGTGGACTTTCTAAAGCATATGTGGGCAACATTAAGAGAAGCAAACACAAAGTCAAAGGTTTTCATTTTATATTGTTATATAGAACTAGTTGGAGGCTTGTGTATTGCATGGTTTTGGTCATGAATTTATAGAATATATAATTTTATTTAGAAAAGTTGTGTATTAAAACACTCTTACCAAAAATTAATATTAGAACTATTATTAAAAGCAATACAATGTGACAATTAGGCAAAGAATCCACTTAGCACAACTATGATTTTAGTATCTAATTTTTATTATATAGCATATAAATAGATTGATAGATAGATTAATATGTATCTTACATGAAGATTAATATGTATCTTTCATGATCTTCCATTATATTAAAAGTCAAAGTGAAAATGCAGGCAATTATAGATAAGTGTGGAGAAATTATAGATAATTTGGAATTAATTTTAGTCATTATAATATTAAATATTATTAGGACTTATTATAAAACACCAAACTTGATTCTCAAAAAAAAAATAAAATAAAATAAAAATAAAAAAATGTATACTGTCTAATAATCTAGCTATTTCACATCAACATGCACCTTTGGTATAATGGTCACTCTACAAGTATAAATTCTTGTGGCATGGGAGTTCAAATATCCAAGAGGAGCTTCACACGCATACACTTAAATTAGGCTAGAGTAGATAGATTTTTATCTCAAATTAAAAATTATTATTTATTTCATGTCATATTAAACACAGTTTCAAACTAATCCAATAAGTATTAATTAGGGCTATGTTATTAGGATTGTGCTTAGTATCAATTAATCAATCTACCAGCATTTTCTAAAAAAATTGTGACAGTAGATACTTTCATAGTATAAACATAAGACTTTATTGGAAGTCTTTATATAATTGAAATTCTTATCTTACTGTGATAAGTGTAAATTATATGAATAATAACATATAAAAATGTTAAGAATTTTCTACTTTGAGCATAAAGAAAAAAAATTCATTATATTCATTCTTCTATATTCTGAGAGAAATAAAAATGAGATAAAGTGATAAACACAAAATGTGATCCTCTGGTTCTACAACATTCTATCTAGCTCATTTAAAATTTACTAGTGTTAATAATAAAAAGTTAGTCATGAAACTATTATTAAGGCAATACACATTGAAATTAGGTAGGATATCCACTTGGCGCAACCAAAGGTTCTAAGAACCAATATTTATTATATAGTATATAATATGATTTTTTTTTTAAAAAAAAATTACAAGAAAAAAGTAAATACAAAAGTTCTAAATCCTAATATTCCAATCCATCACATATATTTATGAAAAATGAAAAAAGAAGTACATTTCATCCATCTTGCGAATATATTTTTATGCATTATATATTCAATGACTAGGTCAATGTGCAAAATCTTCACTTAAAAATGATTGACTAAACAATATAATGAAGCCATAATGCTGACACTTGCCTTAGGCAAGTTAGGCAACTGTCTAAGGCCCCAAATTTTATTCAATAAGAATTAGGTAAGTTTGATTCCCAAAAAAAATCAAATAAAAAGGTTGATTATATGAAGAAGAAAAAAAATTAAAGTGGAAAAATAAGGGAAAAAATCGAGAAAGGAGACCAATAAATTATACCCAAAATGTAGCCAAAAAATAAGGGAAAGACACGTCTAAGAAAAAAAACATGGGTAAAGTAGTTTCCAATCTTCAGCCCCAAATGCATAGAATCGCCCTCCGAAGGCAAATATCATAAATAGTCTGATGAGAAATAGGGGAAAAAAAGTGTTCCTTAGAGAAATGACAATTACCCAAGAAAAGAAATTGAATTTGTTATGTTTTAAGTACTTAGGAACTAATGTATTAGAACTCTAATTTGTATTGTTGGCAAACCATGATCAAAACAGGTTTTTTAGTCTTGCTCAAAGTGTATGTGTTTTATGTAAAGTTGGAATTGAGTTGCTATAGAAGTTATAGTATGATTTTGCCTGACTCGATTGATCTAGAATTAGACTCAACCGATCGAAATTCGGGCATAATGTTTTTCTGCAGAATTTTCCAACTCAATCCTAAGCCCATATGACGTGTAGGGTTTTATGTTTTGCCCTAAGTATAAAAAGGTAAACCCTAGCCACGTTTTAGGTTGCTCCTTTTGCTGTGTGTGTGAATCTTTTGTGAGATTTAGAGGTATTTGCCTTCACACATACTTAGGATTATCAAGAAGGAGAATTCGATTCAAGAACTTGATGATCATTCAGTTGCTGCAATAAAAGCTTAAAGATACACAAGCAGGAGTGCTTGTACTTGCTGGAAAATCCAAGAAAGAAGGAGTCCGTGGTCTCGGAGCTGTCCCGTGGTCGTGTTAGTAAGTTTTCTACTGGTGGGTAGCAATAGGATGTTAGTGGTCTAAGTCGCTATTGTAAAACTTCGATTCTTTCATAGTAGATTCAAGTTTACCTTGAGGATAGCTAGGTTAAATCCTCCCCAGGTTTTTACCGGTTTGGTTTCCTTGGTCATCATATCTTTGTGTTATTTATTTTTCCGCACTTTGCATTGATATGATTATATGATTATGTGTTAATCTTGATCTGAAATTTGGACTAAGTAATCACTTGGCTAATTAACTAGGTTAATCCAATTTTATTTTAAGGGGTCTAAAAACAAACAAGTGGTATCAGAGCGGGTAGCTCTTTTGTTGTAAATCTTTTGATCTCTGAGCTGATCCTTGACCCCTATTGTCATGGAACACGGACACTCTCTAGTTACTCCTCCTCACTTTGTTAGTAAGGATAAAAGCATTCTTAAAATCTATTGATGAGAGAGTCTGGAGCTCCGTTGAATATAGATGGGAGAAGCCCACTACTCCTGTGAGTGAGTGGCAAACTTCTCAGAAAAAAGTAGCCACTTTTAATAGCAAAGTTATGAATGCTATTTTAATACTGTTTCTATAGAGAATTTAAGAGAATCTCTAATGTTGAGATTACTCACACTGCTTGGAATATCCTCCAGACTGTGCATGAAAGCACAAAGGCAGTTAAAATCAATAAGTTACAGCAATTAACAACTAGATTTGAAAGCATTAGGATGTTTGATGATGAATCTTTTGATGAATTCTATGCTAAGCTTAATGATATTGTTAATTCTACCTATAATCTGGGTGAAATCTATGATCAACCAAAAATTGTTAGGAAGATTTTTAGATCTTTAACTGAATATTTTAGACCCAAAGTGACTGCCATCACTGAGAGGAAGGATGTGGGGCTTAAGACATAGGGTTAGTGGTTAAACGATGTAGTTTTAAATGGGAAAGGACAAAAAATGACAAACCGGTCAGTAACCGGTTCGACCACACCGGTTTCCAGTGCTCAGGTTGAACCGGCCGGTTTTCACTATTTACCGATTTTTAGGCTATTTTCAGTTTTCTGCCATAACCAGACCATATTCAAGGCCAGTTCCCAGTTGAACCGATCGGACCAGCCAGTCTAGTCCAGTTTTTTAAAACTATGGTGATTTGTTGACAAATGGGAAAACCCTCACAAGACAAAAACCCCATTGGGTGATTTTAAGGTCACCACTCTCAAGAATCTACTAATCAACAATCAAGTAGTTACAAGTATAAGGAGTCTTACCAATTACCCTGGCCTATCCTAAAATACCAACCTATAGTTGAACCTTCGCTCTTATACCCAATTGGACTTGATCTTGTAGTAGCCTTCTTTCCCTTGATGCACAGACCTCCAATTTGTGATTAACCCTTTGCACAAATCCCAATACGTGACTAACTCTAGCAATTTGAACAAATGTTGTTGGTTGTAAAACTCTTCACTTCATCAACAATGAACATCTAGAAGCACTTGGTTACAAAACCCTATGGCGTACAAATGCAGTAGCTTCTCATAGAGAAAATAAGTTTTTTGGTCTCTGTATCCATGTGTGACGGCTCTTAAAATAAGCTTTATATATCTCTAGGGTTGTTGTGGACACAAGGGTTCTTTTTGGAGTTGCCGCCTAGTTTTTGCAATGGTCTAGAAACCATATATATAGTGTCCTTTCAAGAAAGGATCTTTGATCTTACTACCAGAGTATAGGTTTGAAGTTTAGGAACGTTTTTGGGAAGGTGTTAGGCACCCAAGATCGCCCAACCCTAAGGTTGGCCTCCCATCACTGTGTCTTATGTCTTAACCATATTAAAAACAAATTCAACACTTGTATTCTAACTCACACACACACTAGAATGCATCTAACATACAACACAGCATCATTCATCCCAAAACACATATCTATCCATAAAGCAATAAAGAGCCAAACACATATGAGAAACCCTAGCATGTGAAACTCTATCATACATCTCAAGGCAAGGCAGCAAACCAAACATGATAGCAAAGCAATAAACATCAATATGGCAGCAAGCAAGTCATATCATGAATAAAAAACAAGATATCAACTTCGTACACATATATCAAGAGAGGATTAAACAAACAACATGCATGTACATGTGAATGAATGACCTACCTCACTTACCTTGCAACATCTCAACACCTATGGCATTGTACATGGATATGTGAATGAATGATCATGGTGTTTAAACAAGATATAAACATGAAACCCTAATCTAAACACATTAAATATAAGCAAGCATACAATACAAAAACTCAGGTATGTATAAACATAAGAAAATGGTTTAAACAAAGACAAAACATATGGAACAAGCGAACCAAATAACATAGAAATCTGAATTAGGGTTTCTGGGCAAGTACCTACATGCGCAACCAGAAGCTTGTATAAACAGTGTTTAATCTGCATACACATGCTTATGGCATGTGTGCATGGGACTTGTTCAAAACTCGAACCCAGAAACACAAAATAGAAAAATAGAGCATAAAAGAAAACCCTAATTCTAACAACCTAACATGCTCAGAACATGCAAGAAAAACATAAACCTACTCTAAACAAACAGGTTATAACATAAACAAAACAACTAAAAACAGATTAAATAGCAAAAGAAAAACTAAAAAGAGAAAAGAAAGGTTAAAGCTTGATACCTCAAAAAGGAGTTCCCACACTTTGATTTTGACTATTCCCCTCAGTCAAATCTATCACAAGTCATTAAAAAGTGATTAGCAACGTTAAACTAAAAGGATTAGGGCAAAAAAATTTCTCAATCAAATAAAATTGACTTGAAGATGTTTTGTAAAAAAATCCCTTTTGATTCACTATTTTCTAGTAAATCTTAGGTTTTTCCTGTAGAATTTCTGTGTGTTTTGAAAATGTACCATGTAAGGCTTTTATAGTGGAAAAAATGGGGTTAGAAACGACTTCCAAATGATGTAGGATTCATTTCAAACCTTAGTCATTATTGCTAAAAAATTGCATTTTCCATGCTTTTAAAACCCTAGTTGTGTATGCAGGATTATGCCTGCGTACGCATGCTTTGGCCCACGCACGCAGGCTGCTTCCCACGTATGCGGGCCAAGAGCCACCTTAGTCTTTTATTTCCAAAAATAGATTTTTTCTTATTTAAAAGATTATATTTTCCATTCTAATACTCCTCAAGTCAATTTGATATTTGATTGGGCTCTAAACCAGCCTTGGGCCTTAGAGTTCAAGCATCATTGGGGAATGGGGGCCCGAGTCGTAACAGGTACAAAATGCGATGTCTAGAATTATAACAAAAGAAACCCTAAAAAAATACAAAAACTTGGACCACATTTCAGATCTGGAAATTTTGATATCGTAATTTTCGATAGATTGAGCTGCTGTCAAGCTATATATCGAGCTTCACATTAAGTCTCAATAGTAGGCATATGTCGAGATTTAATTAACAGCTTTTCTTCACTTTTTTCTTGGATCAATCTTCATATCTTTAATACTTGACTTAAACAACATGTTTCTTGAAGTACTAAACCTATTTTAGATCTACCCAATTACAAGTAAAGTGCATATTGTCAAAGGGAGTATGTGTGTATGTGTGGGGAGGGTTGTCCTGACTAATATATAATTAAGTACAACAATTTGACAAAAAATTCTAGCTCCACCGTGAATTACCTCCTCCCTCCCTCCCAAGAGAAAGAGGTTTCTTATCAAATAATAATAATAATAATAATAATAATAAGAGAGACGTTTACTCATTGTTGAGAGATCTACATTGGGCACAGTGGAAAATTAACGGATCTACTTCATTTGCAATTGATAACATGCACTATGTAAATTTCAGAATACAAGAACAAGAGAGTGTACCTTGGCGTGATGAATTTCAAAACAAAGATTGTAAGCACTTGAGAATACTTTTAATCTTCACTCCAATTCCACTAATGCCCAAGATGTGTGGTCCTTTAATCAGTAATGTGAATTTGTTTAAGAGAGAATTAGAGAGTGTCCAACACTCACATACACTATTTCATGTAAGTTGTTAGTTACAAAATTCTGTATGTTTCTCTCATTATAATTGATTATCTAATTGGACTAGCCTTTTCTATCTTTCCAATTGGGCTCTAGTATGTGCCTTGGAGTGGGACCAAAAGGGACCAATAAGATACTAGCTCCAATAGGTCTTGGACTTTTTTGTCAACTCTTGACAAGTCCAAAGTTACCATTAACTATATTTAATACCACTATATAAATATAGTTGCACTCTAGGCCTTATCTATAAATTATATCTCAAGACTTTATTGTACATGCAATCCCTTCATAAAATATTCGTAGTAATACAAAATCATAAATGTAGACTGCCACTTTGTAGATTACTACATCTTAATCCTTGAGTACCCGGTTTAATCCTTTTAAGTTATTTACCATATATTTATGAAATCCAATTTCATAAATATATATACTTTAGATCTCACTCCTGATATATCAAAACAACCTACATTCCATGATCAGGTCCATTATTCTCTTAGGATTAAGAGTTCATGTTAATATAAGTCGTGAGATTTATTATTCAATTGACAGTCGTTACGAGAATAATAAATCTCACAGCGGTCCAGTTCAATATGTCTTAACTCTTAAAATATATTAACATATCAACTAGAAGTCACCACTTCCATGATCAAGACAAATCATCTTAATTGATATGTTATAGTCTTCGCAGATGAAACGCTCAATTTCATCACTGACTACGAACTATATTTTCAGTTTACAAAGAACTTGTGATTTATATTTTTTGTGACTTTTCACATAAACCATATACTATGCATCTCATGGACTATATGATAATGTTCGAATATTCATGTTACCATTATTTCATATAATAATAAAATAGCTTTATTAATTACAATATTAAGTCATACATCATGTCATACATAATGTCATACATAATATTACATATAGTATCAAACAATAGGATTTAATGGCACTAATCCTAACCGAACATAGTCCTAGATACTCCACAGAGAAGCAATGAAAGGTCCATTAATAACATCTATACAAAACTGTTGGAGTGTCCATTTAGTTACACAGTTGGAGTATCCGCTGTCCTACTTCTCACCTAACTCTCACAATCTTCCTTATCATTATTAAATGTGAGCATGAAAATTACTATTTGCATAAGTATCATCTTTATCAAACTCCCCTTCTAGATATTCTGACATGGGAAAAACAAAGAGTGCACTTATAGCTACCATCAACCATTCAAAGTACTTATTTAACGGTATCGAGCTTTACAATCCCACACGAACCTCACATCTACTTAGCAAGGATCATCCAACATAAAAAAAATTCCTTGCTCAGTAATATTTATTCAAATGGTCTTTGATTGGTGAAGCAATGAGAGATATATATATTGCTTTGTCAAACATTTCAATTATCTTTATTTTTACGATTGAGATTTATAGGCATGAAGGTCTATCATCTAGACCCGGGGGGGTGGGGGGGTGGGGGTGGGGTAAGGGTGTGTGGAATGTTTGTTATCTATTGTTGATGCCATGGATTTTGTGACTAACCCACCCCCCCCCCCTCCCAAAAAAAAAAAAATAATGTTCTATTTCACTATTTGGCCCATTGGGTCTCTTTCTGTATGATTTAAGGGTCTTCTTTGGGTTCATTTGAGAACAATTTATTTAGCTAAAACTGAAAACATTTTGTTGAAAGTAATGTAGAAAAAAGTTAAAAACTAGCTGAATAGTACAGTAAGATCCATGAATAATACCAAAAAGTGCAATGAGATTCATAAATAGTATCAAAAATAAGTTAAATCTCTAATAAGTTTCAAGTCTCATTACTCCCCAAACACACTCTTCATCTCAACCATTCCCCTCTAGGTTTTATCAAAGGCTGATGGGCCGGCTCCCAAATGTCATTTTCCTCTTCAAGCTCTTTCTTATAAACTTTGACATTATTTTCCCAAATATGGTGACATTAATGAGAGATAATTTTAAATTATTTTAATAGATACCATAAGCTTTGAAATTTATCCCCATTAAAAAAAAAAAAAAAGCTTTGAAATTTAAATTTAGAAAGAATTTTTCTTTTTTCTTTTTGAAAATCGAATTTAGATTATTATGTAACATTTGCTTGGAGTTTCTATGCGAATGCCTTACTCAGTTAATAAACAAGAGAATGTATAATTACAAAATGGGGATGAAGATCCCATGAACTCTAAGTATGATAGGATATAAGACTTCATACACCTACGAAAAAAAGAAGTTAAAAGTGTAAAGTTGTGATTTACAACTATGTTTTATGTTGGTTTTATTCCATGACAAAAAGGGTTGTAGCCACGTGAGAAGCAAATGACTGTAAGTTGAAGAGTCATGCCCGGATGTTAGTTTCGTGAGTGTCTTGTGGATAAGGCCTTCCCGCGAAGTACTTGCGAAACATTTTGCCTGGAGGAATTTTAAGTGTGACTTTCTTACCCTTCACCCTACTATATATACCCTCATTACCCACAGAAATTGTAAGGAGGCCATTCAGAGAGAAAAATCCTAGATAGGTTTTCTACAACACAAACACCCATCTTTTAGACTTTTAGAGAGAGAATTACTCATCCTTAGTGAGAAATCATTCTAGCCTCTTCTCCTTCCCTCTCCCATTGTCATACCTTAAGAGCAAATTTGTACCCAAACACAACCCACACCTTTTCAAAGTGTAGAGAGTGTTTTGGAGCTTGGGAAGCTTTGGGGATTTGCCAAAAGAAGCCGGTGAGGCTTGGCAGAGGCAATCGGGCGTATTGTGTGATTTGGAGAGCTAGAGAAGACAAGGCTTCGTTAAGTCAGTTGGTAGCAGGAGCTTGGAGGGCTCAAGTAATTTGGGTACACTAGGCTTGGAGGGTGTTTTGTTATTCGTGTACTCCAATTTTATTCTCTAGTGGATCGATTACCACTTGGAAAGCGGCGGAGAGGTTTTTCGCCTAGTTCTTTGGTTTCCTCTTCGATAACAGGTCTAGGTGTTATCTTATGGTTGCATTCTTCTTCCCTACTCTTTTAGCTTTCATTCTATTGCCGATATTTGTTGAATATGGCTTAGAGTAGTTATATTGTTTGTTCACTCGTTTTTACTCTATTCCAGACTTAGTTTAAGTTAGAGTAAAATCAACTAAGCTGTAATTTTAATTTAGGGGTCTAAACAGCTCTTGTGTTTTCACACAAATTCGAGCTTTCAAAAAGTACAACTTTTACTACATTAAACTTATAGACTGATGTGGCAATGAATGTGATTAGTGGGTTTCAACCATCTCATAATAAATAAATATTTGAGTTGCCTATTTATACTTAGTAACACATCAGTTTGTAAGCTTGATGTAGTAAAAATTGTACTATCCATAGCACTATTTAAATATAAAAAAATTGGTGGTATGCCTTACGCATAGGGATGGTAATTTTGTCTCGTCCCGCTTGACCCGGTCCTTCCCGTTTTGCCCCACGTGGGTTTTTTCCACCCTGTAAAGGTGGTGGGGCAGGGATGGGGGGAGATTTTAGTCCCGCACCACGAGGTGGGGCAGGGATGGGTTTAGACATTTTAGACACAACCCCACCCCCACCCTACAACGCATTAATAAGAGTTAAATTGTAAATTTTTCATACCCTAAAATCCTACTATTTAAACAAACATATTATCAGCTTATTTTATTCTACCCAACAATGCTTTCTGCCTCTTTTTTTTTTTTTTTTCTCTAGCAAGATTGGAAATAAGGTACTAATTTTAACATTTTCTTTTGTCTTTATTATAAACAATTTATATACTACTGAATCATTATGAGATTTTTTGTTTTGATATTATCTTGTTCAACCCTTTAATAATATTATTCAATTTTTGCTAACAATTAGTTTGATTTGATGGGATAAATTTATTTGTAATTTCAAATATATTTTTATCAACGAAACAAATTTTATTAAAAACAATTGTAATAGTAGTGGGCAAATTAACAAGAAGTAGACTTTTACGAAGTGGGACGAGGTTTCATGGGGTCCCAAGGGGCGGGGATGGGGTAAGAAAATTTTTCCCGTCATGCGGGGTGAGGGTGAAAAACCCATCCTTTGGCCCCATCCCATTGTCATCCTTTATTGTAGAGCATGACTAGTAGACTACAAGACATGAGCTGCCAACATGAAAACGATATTAAAGCGAAATGGGGTGGGCTATGCCTGAGCAGTTCCAACTACGACTTATCCGAAAAACATAATTGGAACTAAAAATTGTAGCCCAATCTACCTCATGGCCCAAATTTATTATTTACTTTTTTTTTAAGAAGAAAAATAAAATAAAATGAATACATTGGGCTTGTACGGATGCTTTTGGTAACATTACTCTTATTAGAGATTTATTTTTTTGGGTGAACATACTCTAATTAGATTTTAAATTCAGGTAGAATAAATTATGGCATAACGAATTTTGGAAGAAAATATTTTTGCTGAAAAATAGCATTATTATTATGGTAAAATCTCACTACAAAGCAATTATGCTGAAAGAAATTATGTTTAGTTGTGTAACTTGTGTTAGTGAATAAAAAAAAATTATAATCAAAATTTTATTCAACTAATAAATTTTTAAATAGTAATCCTAGCGCAATAAAAATCCAAGTAAAGGAGTAGATATAATCAGACCCATGCAAGGAAAAAAAAAGAATATACTTTTTTTTGAGAAAAAATACTGCATTCAATCAAAATAAAATTACCCGATATCGGCAAGAAGAACATCATTCAATCAAAAAGATTGTACTTAATTGCATAATTTTCTACATAAAAAATTTATCCTTTAACAATTTCCGTAAGTACTCTACAAAACTTTCTACAATTTCTCTATTATCTTTAGATTTTAAAGTATTGTATAATGAATTCTAACATAATAATTTTTTTCCCTAAAAATAGAATTTTGTATTGTATTTAAATCTCTATTAAAAAGCAGTACTGCTTAATCAACTTGCTTTTTGTTATGTCACCGGAGAATTCATGTTTCTATAAAATAATAATTTATTATTAAAATATTATAAAATTAATAATGTTTTTAAATAATACTCCTACCACACGAACAGACACAAGCGTGAAAGTACCTTCTTCTTTTTTTTTTTTTTTTTTTTTTTTTTTTTTTTTTTTTTTTTAATTCTAATAATTTGGTAGTTACAACAATGAGAGAGAAAATTTGAAGCCTAGTTCTCCCTAATTTCTAATTAATATTTTTTTTGTAAAATTATAAAAATTGTGTATTCAAGTTTTGCTAACATCTACTTGTGACCAATCCTTAATATTTATTGTGATATAGTCAATATTAGTTAGTTTTGTTTTTCAATTTTAATTTTGAAAACTTCTTTTTATCAATTGTAAAATGTAATGTCATTAAAATTTTGTAAGAATTCTCAAAAAATAAAATAAAATATTATAAAGTAATTTAGTCTTCCCATATAATTTAGTCATCAATTAAAGTAATTTTTCCTCTAATTGTTATACATATATTTAAAATTTTGGTTCTAGAAATTAATCTAAACCTTAAATATCATAATAAATACCATGTTTGAGAAAACATTCAAGATTAAGACAATATTTGCCTTATATATATATATCTATATATATATATATATATATATAGATATATATATATTTCCTAATTGTAGATGTAGGGTCGCAATTCAAAGCCCAAGCCTAAGAGGTATGGGGTCTTGGTCCAAGGAGCTCAAAAACAATAAATTTGTAGAGAGTGGGCCGTAGAACTAGGTCTTAATGAATTGGATAACAGTTAGTATTGGATTATACAATGATTGAGCTCAAATAATACGTGTTAACGTCCATAGATTTTCAGTCCGAGGAGGGTAAATGAATATATATTGATCTCTGTTTGAATATTATGGCCGTTTATACTACCACAGTATTCTCTTTTTTTTTTCTTCGTCCTCCTCCTCATGGGGACTCCCCATCTTATATAGTCTTCTTGAAGTCATCGTGGTCCTACACTTGTCGATCATCTGGATCCTTACTTGAATGCTTGTCCCATCAGACACCCCCTTTCAACCTTCTGTGAGTTGTGGTGGTCAAGGTAGCACTGTTCATAGGTCCTCTCTACATTAATGCGGTTAGAAAAGTAGCTGCAACGCATTTAATGCGGTAGCAGTAGCCTCTCATTGGATATTTTGTGTTTCCTTCTTTCCTGCGGGTTTGTGGGGCGCATCCCTACTGCTAATGCCTACTAAGGGGTACTTCTAGTAGCTAGAGTGCATGTTTGAGTTATATTCATCACGTTCGAGGAGGCATTCCTCCTCAGATCGCCCTCCAAATGCCCCTTGTCTATGAGAGTTAAGTTGGAAATCCCTTTAGCAACCATTTCCTCCCCTCAGACATTTCTAATCGTTACGGGTGGGGCCCAAGGCCCATTACATGATTTGGAGTCTTTGCCCCTACAATAGCCCCTTAAAATTCCGGTTTTTCCCTCTTATCCGAGGAGGAAAAAACCAAAATTTTGATATTTAATGGATAAGTCACTCCAATTCTTTGATTCACACGTGTGGGAGCATCGTCTCACGTGCCTCATTACTGCTACTAACATTTTGTAGCCCACGAGGCACCATTAATTGCACTAGGTGACTCTATGTCCCCTTGCATCCAACGAAGGGGCGCTAAACCTACGATAGATATTCTTCTAAAATTTTGAGCGAGAGTAGTCCCGTTTATTTTCCCTCGCTATATAAGGCTCTTGAGGGAAATTACTTTCCCCTTTTTTTAGAAAAGACATTCAAGCGTTCCAAAGCATTTCAGCGTTTTCTGTTACGAAATACTCCAAGTCCCTAAGTTCCATAGTTGTTCCTGTAAGGATTCCCTGCAGATCTTTTGAAAGTTTAAGAGATTTAGCATTCGTACTCCCGTAAGTTTTCATTTCCCCATATTCCCTTGCCCCTCCCCCCCCCCCCCTTTTTTTTCCTCCTTGGCCTTCTTTCATTTATAAACCATTCTCCGTGCCCTTAGGGTTATCTGGATGGGTAAGTTTAAGAACCTAGTAGATTCTCCAGCCGATATGGAGGGTTTTAGGGCCAAGTACCATATCTTGCAAGGTGTGGGTTTAGAGTATTGCCCTTCGGACAAAATCCTAACCAACATAGAAACGGGGCAGGTCGTCATTCCTATGATCGCTTTCATTGAAGGAGGGATGACGATTCCTATGGGTAGGATAACTAGAGATTACTTTCGTGGCCATAGGCTTGCGTAGATGCTCTGAATGACCAGATGAACCTTAGCCTCTCATGGCACGATGTTGTTCACTTGAACGAGTGCCATTATCTTTCTAAGACTTATTACCTGAAATCCAGGTCCGACGAGGTGAGACTAATATCTTGCCTTCCCAAGTCCAACAAAGGCTTGAAGGATGATTATTTGGTCATCTTTAGGGAATGACACAACGGTCTTCGCTGCCTAGTTAGGGCAGGAACACCATGTGGGACACTCTAGGATCAGGTCCCTTAACGGGGATCTTAGTCTTTTGAGCCTTCCTCTTACTTGTTTTGGTCTTAGTTTAGGTTTCTTGTTCTCTTGGACTGACGTAACCTTTCCTTTGGATGTTTTGTAGACAAAGTACACACCACCCCAAGGATCAGTCTAGTCAACGTCCAAGCTCTCAACTACCTCTTAAGGTTGGAGATCTTTGTGAGCGAGGATGGGCAGTTGCGGGCCGTTCACCTCATTTTGGACTATGAGCCTTTATCCCATGCATTCGTGGACGTGGGCTAGGCGATAAGGGCTGAGAGTCCCTGATTAGCTCGTATTGACGTTTCTAAATCGGGATTCTTAGCTTGGAGAGACTTGCCACCAGTCCAGCCGCCCACTCATCACGTTCCCTAAGAGGTAGCCATTCCAGGGGAGGGAATTGACTCTACGCACTCATCCCTCGAAGCTAAAATCGATCATTTCTGCTTCAGGGAAAAGGGTGAGGTGCCAACAAGGCCCGTAGAGCTTTTAAACTTTGACTCGGATCTTGATCGCTTCTTGGCAGCTCACTCCCTTAAACTAATAGTTGCTTGGATTGATACAACCCAAGAAACTAAAGAGGAAGGGATGGATCTAAAGCCGAGATCTGGTCTGAAGGGCCTTATGTCCAACAGGAACAAAGGGCAATCTTCCAAGGTTACCCCTAAGGAGCAAGTTCTTGCCAGTCTTCCTCCTCCAGCTCCTCCTCCCACTGACCCCAGACTACAACCTATTCCAAACTTGAGGAGAAAAAGGCCAGTCGATGAACTGGAGGAGGGTGAGGTTGGGCCTCAAAAGGCCAAACAGCAGAAGAAAGGCAATGAGCCTAAGGATAAAAGGACAAAGTCCATAGACAGTCGAGATGAGGCTACATTCAGGACGGGATAGCGCACCTGGTCTCCTTAGCTCAAATTGGACGCCGCTCCCATCCTTTGGGACGTGACCCTTTGGGAGTCCCAACGGGGATAGGCGTCCTATCTTGCCAAGGCTCTACAGCAGCCCCTCCTCTTGCCTCGTGACATGGACGGGCTCAGGAATACGAGGCAACCGAACCTCTTCATGTCGTTGAAGAGGGATCTCGCCATGGTAAAACGAAAACTCTCCATTGTTCAGATTCTTGATGTTCGTTTATTTGTTGTTTACGTTTTGATGATTCTTCCACTACCTTCATACAGGTTACCTAGCAAATCTACATGGTTGAGGAATGGGTGAAGAACTCCCGAAAGGAAGTGAAAGCTGAGATTCAGTCCCGTCTCGTAGTTGAGAAAGTTGTCGAAGCCCTTAGGCTGGAGAAAGAGAGCCTAAATGAGAAAGTCAGAGAGGCCATTAAGGCCCGGGACAACGCTAAAGTGGGCCTTAAGACCACGATGAGGTAGGCTGAGGACATGCGCCAGTAGATACACTTAACAGAGATAAACCTAGCCATCGAGAAATAAGTAGTCCTAGACCTCAAGATGTAGCTGTAGTAGGCTACGGAAGCGGCTCGGGTGGCTAGGGAGGCAGCTAAGGTACTGGTGGCAGCCTCTTACGAGCATGAGGTGAAGGATACCGAGGCCAGGCTGACTGAGGAGGTGGCTGTGGTTTGCAAGGACTACTGCACCGAGTCCTAGGGAGTAGCAATGGACTAGGCGGGAGTTCCTGCTGACTCTGAGCTTAGGAGGATCGAGAATATCTTCTTCCCAGAGGATATTCGAGAGATTCCTAATTCAGATCCTCCTGAGAAGCTCCTTTCTACCCAGGCCGCCGTTCCTGACCCCATCGTTCCTGGAGGGAAAGGAGTGGACGAGGAGGCTTAGCCACCAACAAAGGACAAGTCATCTGAGGACACCCTCACGATCAGAGATGCTGTCTCGCGAGCCAAGGATGCCAAATCTAAATCCAAAGTTGGAGATGATCGTCCCGAGATTGATGACCTCGCAAAAAGTCCAAACAAAGACAAAGCTTAGAACTTTAGGTGTAGGGTTTTCTTTTGTTGTTGTTTCGTTCTATTTTTCATTTCCTTGGCTTTTGCCAATGCCTGTAAGATAACTTCTCTTCAATTTTAATGAATGATATAATTTCCTTTTCTTTGGTCTTTATTTTTACTGTTTTAACTTTATTGTCATCATGAATGAGTCCAGACTGTGCTGCTAGATTTCTAATGGTAATTTATTATTTGTAGTTGTATGAACAAGAAAAAGATTCTTCACTCGTGTCTCGTGTTCTTCCTAAGTAATTAATTTCCCTTGAGCCTGTGCTCCAAGGAGCCACGCAGGACTTAGGTTCTATTTAATACTTTGGTAAAAGTACAAGGTGATTAATTTCCCCTTAGCCTGTGGTCCGAGGAGCCACGCAGGACTTAGGTTCTATTTAATACTTGGGTAAAAGTACGAAGTGATTAATTTCCCCTTAGCCTTTGGTCCAAGGAGCCACACAGAACTTAGGTTCTGTTTAATACTTGGGTAAAAGTACGAAGTGATTAATTTCCCCTGAGCCTGTGGTTTGAGGAGCCACGCAGGTTTTAGGTTCTGTTTAATACTTACGTAAAAGTACGAAGTGATTAATTTCCCCTGAGCTTGTCATCCAAAGAGCCACGCGGGACTTAGGTTCTGTTTAATACTTGGGTAAAGTACGAAGTGATTAATTTCCCTTGAGCCTGTGGTCCGAGGAGCCACGCAGGACTTAGGTTCTGTTTAATACTTGGGTAAAAGTATGAAATGATTAATTTCCCCTTAACCTGTGGTCTGAGGAGCCACGTAGGACTTAGGTTCTATTTAATACTTGGATTGATTAAATGAGAAATAAGAAGCACGAAGGCTTTTCACAATAGAAGGATTTATCAAGAATGGAAACTTTCATTAATAATAGTACCTTTTCAGGTTGATTACATTCTAAGGGTGTGGTACTACATACTCATCCAAATCTTCTAAAAAGTATGCCTCTATGCCGGCCACTGAAGTGATATGATATGGTCCTTCCTAATTTGGCTTTCCCTATGCAGGGTTTTTTTACAGTGCCTAGAACTTTCCTCAATACCAAGTCCCCAAGTGCTAGTGGCCTTAGCTTTACCTTGGCATCATAACCTTGCTTAAGCTTGTGTTGGTAGTAGGCGAGTTGGACCATTGCCTTTCCCTTCTTTATTCGATAAGGTCTAAACTCTTCTCCAGCAGCTCATTGTTTCCACTGGGAAAAAATGAGATGGTTTTCAATGTCGGAAAGTTTGTTTCTATCGGAATGACAGCCTCGGCCCCATAGGTCATTGAAAAGGGGGTTTCTCCTGTTGATCTGCGAGGCGTGGTTCGATACGTCCATAGGACATGTGGCAGCTCTTACACCCATCTTCCCTTTGCGTCATCTAGCCTTTTCTTTAGTACATTTATTATGACCTTGTTAATGGCTTCGGCCTGCCCATTCTCCTGGGGGTAGGCCAGGGTGGAGTATCTATTTGCAATTCCCAATTTGCCGCAGTAACTTTTGAAAGCCTTCCTATCAAACTGAAGACCATTGTTCAAGATTAGGGTATGAAGAACTCTAAACCTGGTGATAATGTTTCTCTAGACGAACTTCTTAGCATCCACGACTTTGATATTTGCCAGTGGTTCGGCTTCGACCCATTTAGTGAAGTAATTAGTGTCGACGAGCAGATATCTCTTGTTCCCTGCTACTTTAGGAAATGGCCCTACGATGTCCAAGCCCCATTGAGCAAACGGCCAAGGGCTGGACAGTGGATTGAGGATCCCCCCTGCTTGATGTATATTTGGCGCAAACCTCTGGCACTAGTCGCATTTCTTCACTTATTCATGCACCTCTTTCTGCATGTTTGGCCGCTAGTAGCCTTGAGTTATGGCTTTATAGGACAAGGACCTGCCTCCTGTATGGCTTCCGCAAATTCCTTCATGCAATTCTCCCAGGATGAGCTCCGTGGCCTCAGGGTACACGCAGAGTAGTTATGGTCCTAAAAATGAGCGTTTGTACAGTTTCAAGTCCTCGGATAGCTAGAACCAAGAAGCTTTTCTTCTAATCTTGTCAGCTTTGCACTTCTCTTCGGGAAAGGTGTCCTCTTTTAGAAACAGTACCAAAGGGTCCATCCAGCTAGGCTCCACTCTGACGTTGTGGACATGGATCACTTCTATCTTAATCATAGAGGGCCTTTGTAAATCTTCCACAAGTATGACTTGAGGTAAACATTGAGCCGTGGAGGTGGCCAGTGTGGCCAGGGAATTAGCATGTGCGTTTCCACTCCTGGATATGTGCAGTAGGCTAAAAGAATCGAAATGTGACAGCAGACATTTAGCTTGGCCTAAGTACTTTTGCATTCTTTGATCTCTTGCCTCCAATTCCCCATTTACTTGATCCACAATAAGTCTTGAGCCCGAGAACATGTTTACAGATTTCCCACCCAATTTTTGGACTGTGGACATTCCTTCCAACAGCGCTTCATATTCTGCTTCATTATTTGTGGCCGAGAAGCCCAGTCTTAGCGACTTTTCAATGGTAATCCCCTCGGGGGAAATCAGGACCAGTCCTACCCCAGAGCCCCTTTGATTTGCAGTGCCATCGATGTATACTTTCCAACAAGTGGGCCCTTGCAGAGAGATCGTGCTAACCGATTTTTCATCCATGCTTCACATTCCTTCCTCTTCTTCCAGTGAGGGTTCAGCAAATTCAGCCACCAGATCCGTAAGGATATGGCCTTTTACGACGGTGCGAGGCATGTACTTAATGTCAAAAATGCCTAGAATCGTCCCCCATTTAGCAATTCTCCTTGTGTAATCAGTACTCTGGAGTATGGACTTGAGCGGGAGTTAGGTCAAAACAATAACTGTGTGTGCCTGGAAATAATGGGGGAGCTTTTGTGTAGCTTGAACCACTGCCAGGATGGCCTTTTCCAGCGGAAGGTAGCGAATCTCAGCCTCGTGCAGTGACTTGCTTACGTAATAGACCGGTTGTTGTACGCCGTTGTCCATTCGTATCAACACTATGCTTACCACGTGATAAGCCACAGCAATGTAAGCAAACTAAACTTCATCGGCCTCGAGGTTAGACATGATTGGTGGTCGAGACGAGTACTCTTTAAGTTGTTGGAAGGCCGAGCCGCATTTTTCGGTCCATTCGAATCCTTTACATTTATTCAACAAGAGAAAAAAAGGTCTACACCTATCCGCCGAATGAGAAATAAAATGGTTCAAAGCGGCAATCATGCCGGTAAGCTTTTGGACCTCCTTGGGATTCCAAGGCGACTGCATGCTGTGGATAACTCTGATTTGATTGGGGTTGACTTCGATACCTCTGTGGGTCACTATATAGCCTAAGAACTTTCCTGAGCCCACTCCGAATGAACACTTAGATGCGTTGAGACACAAATTATGTCTTCTTAGGATTTCAAAGATGTCGCTGATGTTTCTCACATGTTCGGACACCAATCTGCTCTTTACCACCATGTCATCTATTTAGACTTCAATGTTCTTACCCATCTGTGACTCAAACATTATGGTCATCATTCTCTGGTAGGTGGAACCGGCGCTCTTCAAACCAAAAAGCATCACCTTATAGTGGAAGTTTCCAATGGGGGTGACAAAAGCTGTCTTTTCTTGGTCGTCTACAGCTAAGGGTATCTGATGGTATTCTTGAAAGGCGTCTAAGAAGCTCATTCGAGGATGTCCCACAGTTGTGTCTACCAACTGATCTATCTGAGGCATAGGGAAGGGATCTTTTGGGCAGGCCTTATTTAGGTCCGTGAAGTCTACACAAACTCACCATTTTCCGCTCTTCTTCTTTACCACTACGGTATTGGCTAGCCACTCAAGGTAAAAAAATTCTATGATAGCCCCAGCTTTCTTAAGTTTCATCACCACCTCCTTGACCACGTTAGTATGCTCTTTCAATGGATGCCGAGGGGGTTGCTTCTTGGGCATAACAGATGGATTAATGTTAAGGTAGAGGCATCTGAAGTCTGGATCAACCCTCGGGGTCTCATAAGCGTCCCATGCAAACACGTCCACATTTTTCCTGAGAAAATCAATTAGTTTTTATTTCTCTTGGGGAGGTAATTCCGAGCCGACTTGAAAGAACCTTTCTGGATCAATGCCCATAGGAACCTTTTCCAGATCCTCGCAATTTGCCTCCTCGGCTGATCCCCCACCGGGCATTGTCGGGGTTGTTGATTGCTATAAGCCGCTCTTAATAAAGGTTGAGGGCTCGACACTGGGTCATCATGATATGGCAGACACTATGCATTGTCTGGCCATGGTTTGATCCCCTATAACTTCTCTGACCCAACCCTTCAATGGGTACTTCACCTTCTGGTGCAAGGTAGAAGAAACAGCCCCTAGGGCATGAAGCCAAGGCCTAGTTATAATGGTTGTGTAGGGTGAATATGCGTCCACCACTATGAAGTCCACCTCCACTATGTTCGAGCCTATTTGTATAGGTAGTCTGATCTAGCCTCTTGGAGTAACGGTTTTCCCTTCGAAGCTTACAGAGGGGAGTCATATGCCGTTAAATCTTCGGGTTTCAGATTCAGCCCCTTGTATAGGTCAGGGTACATTACTTCCATAGTGCTGCCCTGATCGACTAACACTCTCTTCACATCATATCCCCCAATTCTAAGTGTGACGACTAGAGCATCATCGTGGGGTTGGATGTTTCCGACCTTATCTTCGTCCGAGAAGCCCAGCATAGGTGAGGCCATCCTCTTGGCTTTCTTAGACTCCCGACCGTCACTTTTAGCGAGAAGCCCAGCTATAAACATTAATCTGGAATGATGAGAGCCAATCCTACCTGGGGCGGCAAGAATGACATTTATCTTGCCTATAGGCAGTCTCAAGGTGTCTCTCTGTGTCTTAACATTCGTCTACCCTTGTCGACCACTGGAGTGGTGTAGGAGATGACCCAATTTTCCTTCTCGAACCAGCTGATTCCAATGGTTCTTCAAGTTTCTACAGTCTTCGGTGGTATGCCCCGATTCTTGGTGGTACTGACAGTATAGATTCTGGTTGCGCTTCGTGGGGACTCCTGCCATCCTATTTAGCCATTTGAAGAATGGCTCATTCTTGATTTTCTCCAAAACCTGATGTATCGAATCTTGAAACACGGTGTGGACTGCCTGCACACTGGCAGATCTAGGTTGCTTTGTGTAATCTCTCCTCGGTCGGCTGTTGTTACTAAATCAGTCCAACCTGAAGTCCCTCCTCTCTTGAGGAAAAACCTTCGCTTTACCCTTACCCAACTGTTGGTCCTCTTCGACCCTCTTGTACTTGTCAATTCGGTCTATGAGCTGGCGTAGGCTGGTGACCGGTTTCCCAGTCAGGGATTTTCTTAAACTGTGCTCAGTCGGCAGGCCTCTCTTGAAGGTACTGATGGCGACGTCATCATAATTGCCCTCTATCTCATTGTACATCTCCCAATACCTATCCGAGTAGGCCTTTAAGGTCTCCCCTTCTCGCATGGATAAAGAAAAAAGGGAATCCAAGGGTTGAGGGACCCTGGTGCTCGTGATGAAGTAAGAGCCAAAGGCCTGGGTTAGTTGCTTAAAGAAATTTATGCAGTTCGGCCTGAGGACGTCAAACCATCTCATCGTCATCAGTCCCAGACTAGATGGAAATACTTTGCACATCAAAGTTTTGTCTTTGGAATGGACAGCCATCCTCTGGTTGAACTGACTTACGTGCTCTACAATGTCCGTTCGACCATTATATATGGTGAAAGTAGGTTGATGGAATTGCCGAGGAAGTTCAGCCCCCTCTATCTTGTGTGTGAAGGGTGATTGGGAGATTCAATCCATGGCTTTGCTAATGGCATCGTTCACTAGGTCTTTATAGGACGGACTTCTGTGACTGCGTTTGTGATGTTGCTCTTCCTCATAGGAGAAGGTTTCACTTGGTGGAGTTCTCAACCTTCGCTTGTATTCGTCGTCCTCTTCATTGTTGGTGTTCGGGTTGGAGGGGGGACACCTCTGCTGTGCTCGATGCAACTTCTTCTTCAAGTCATCAACCTCCTGCTGTAGAGCTTTGTTATCATCTTGCTTTTAGGATACATGACCTTTCCCCCTCAAACACTTCTACTCGTATGGGTGGTATGTACACTACTCTCTCATCGCTTGTCTTGATCTCTTTCCCATTCGAGGTTAAGAAAGTTGTCATGCCCTTAGGAGTCTGCAGGCTCTATTCGGTGCGGACCTGATCCCACCTTATTTAACTATTACACTTGCTGAGGTACAAGCTCTTCCCATAGACGGCGCCAATTGTAGGGTTGCAATTCGAAGCCCAAGCCTAAGAGGTATGGGGTCTTGGTCCAAGAAGCCCATAAACAATGAATTTGTAGAAAGTGGGCCTTAGAAGTAGGTTTTAGAGAATTGGATAACGGTTAGTATTGGACTATACAATGATTGAGCTCAAATAATACGTGTTAACGTCCATAGATTTTCAATCCGAGGAGGGTAAATGAATATATATTGATCTCTGTTTGAATATTATGGCCGTTTATACTGCCACAATATTATCTTTCTTTTTTCTCCGTCCTCCTCCTCATGGGGACTCCCCATCTTATATAGTCTTCTTGAAGTCATCGTGGTCCTACACTTGTCGTTCATCTTGACCCTTACTTGAGTGCTTGTCCTATCGGACACCTCCTTTCAGCCTTCTATGAATCATGGTGGCTAAGGTAGCACTATCCACAGGTCCTCTCCACATTAATGCGGCCAAAAAAGTAATTGCAACGCATTTAATGAGGTAGCAGCAGCCTCTCATTGGATATTTTGCGTTTCCTTCTTTCCTGCGGCTCTGTGGGGTGTATCCTTACTGCTAATGCCTATTAGGGGAAAGGGGGGGTTCTTCTATTAGCTAGAGTGCATGTTTGAGCTATATCCATCACGTCTGAGGAGGCATTCCTCCTCGGACCGCCCTCTAAATGCCCCTTGTCTATGAGAGCTAAGTTGGAAATCCCTTTAGCAACCATTTCCTCTCCTCAGACATTGCTAATCGTTCCAGGTGGGGCCCAAGGACCATTACATGATTCAGAGTCTTTGCCCCTACAGTAGATATTATATTTTGCCTGCCATCAATTTATGTGCCGGACCCCGAAAATTTCAAAAATATCAATTTTTTACTAGGAGACCATGGGAATATCTAGATTGACATGGTATAATCCGTTCGGGCATCAGAGCACTTAAAATGCCATTTTAGGTCAAATTGACCAAAATACGCCTGGTTAACCCTAGGTTGACCAAAATTCAAAGTTGTTCACAACCACCCCAAAACAATATTTTTCATGTTTTTACATCAAACTCGAGTTTGTCAGAGATTTTCATCAATTTTTACTAACTTTGACCCAAGGTTGAGTCTTAAGAACACCTGAAAGCCTAATTTTGATCTGACCATTGAAATGGGTTGGAACCAATGTCATTGTGAATATTATTGAATTCTATTTCCAATGACTATTCACAGGTCGAAATTGGAGTTAAACAGTTGAGATATCTTAAAAACCATGTTAGGCATGTAAGCTTGCTTCTCGAGGTCATAACTTTTAACTCGACCGTTTGATTTTCATTTTCTTTAGTGTTTAGGAAACTAGAAAATCATACCTTTCCAGGGACATCAAGATGAGCTCAATCAGAGTCCAAGAAGGCCTTTAAATATGTGATCAAAGTCAAAACTAGGAAATGACAAAACTGTTGACATTAGCATATGGGTCTGGCACACCTTAAAGTGCTGCCAACCCGACCTAGCACACTTTCAAAGGCTGCCAAGCCTTAGGAAGTTTGCCAAGCATTATAAACACCCCTAAACCCTCTCTTTGTGAATTCTTTACCAAACACACCCAAAAGCCTTTGATTTCTCACTTTTCCCATCAATCAAGAGGTAGTGCACTTGATCTTACCTACCTCTCCTTGGTCCCTGTACCTTGGATTTGAGGTTTAGGCGTGTAGACATAGATTTTTAGTTGCGATCTACACCAATTTAACTTTATGCTTCTTTATTGCTCTCTTTTAATTTCCTAGCATGTTTATTGCTTTATCTTGCTTCTTAACATGTTTTATTTCTTTCCTAGTGTAGACACTATATTTTGTACCCCTTATGACTCGGTCTCCCTGTAGACACTGTATTTTGTACCCCTTATGAGTCAGGCCGCCGTTCCCCAATGATGTTGAAATTCTAAGGCCAAGGTTGGTTTAGGGCCCAATTAGATTCTAAATTGACTTGAGAAATGTTAAAATGGAAAATATAACCTTTATGAGCAAATAAATCTATTTCTAGAAAATAAAGGCCAAGGAAACCCTCAGCCTGCTTACGCAAGCAAGGACCTGCATACGCAGGTCTGATGCATACATACGCAGACACAGACCTGCACATCCAGCTAGGGTTTTAGAAACCTATGAAAGGTAAGTTTTTTGCATTAAATCTAAGGTTTGGAATGAATCCCACATCATTTGAAAGTCATTCCAAACTCCCATTTTTCAACTATATAAAGCCTTACATGGTATATTTCAAAGACACATAGAAAATTCTAAGGGAAAACATAAGATTCGCTAGAAATAATGAATCCAAGATGGAGTTTTTCACAAATCATCCTTAAGTCATTATTTTCTAATTGGGGCCTTTTCTGGCCTTAATCTTTGAGTTTTAAGATTACTAATCACATCTTTGTTTGATTGTGAATAGATTTGACTAAGGGGAATGATCAAAATCAAGCCTAGGAGCTTTTGTTTTGAGGTGTTGAGTTCTAAACTCTTTTCTTTCATTTCTGCCTTAATCTTCTTTTTTAATCATGTTTCCTTGCTTTGTTTGTGTTTCGATATGTTTGTTAACCTAGGGTATAGTTGTTTTTTGTTTTAAAGCATGTTAGGTTGCTAGATTTGTTGTTTTAAGTCCTGCATTGTTTTATGTGTTTCTGAGTTTTTGGGTTAGGGTTCATCAAGCATGTCTGCATATGCATGATTCTGTATGCGTATGCAGACTCATAGTATGCGTATTCATACAACTGGCTTGCCTACGCATATAACTGGCCTACGTACACAAACTCGTGCCCAAAAACCCTAATATGAGTTTTTTGCTTTTGTTTCTTTTACATTATATGCCTCTATTTGGTTCCTTTTTATGTTTTTTAAGTCTCTATTTCTCTGTTTAAATGTTTGTTTGTCCTCAACATGATTAGATTAGGGTTTCCTCTTATGTTTACTTTGTTTTACCAATATGCATATAACATAATCATGCATTGATGCCATAGGTGCTGTGATGCAGTGAAGTAAGTCACGCATTCACATGAACATGCATTTTGATAATGAATATGTTTGTTTTATGCTTGATTTCATGTCTAGATGTTTGGGATATATTTAATGATTATTACTTTGTTGCCATGCCTATTGTTGTTGCCACGATTTATTTGCTGCTTTGGATGATATGTATGATTAGAGCTATTAGGACATATGTGATTTAATGTTAGGAACATATGTCAATATAGAATTGGCTAATCCTTTGACAAAACACGCTTTACTTATAATTGGGTAGATCTAGGATGTGTTTAATGCTTCAAAGAATAAGGTTTCAAGATTACGTGTTAAAGCCATGCAAGTCTATCCGAAAAACAAGTGAAGAAGTGCTGGATTTTAAAGCTCGACAGCTAGTATTTATCGAGGTTAAAAAGCTGCTGAAGCTCGATGCTTGATAGCTAGCTCGACAGATAAGCTATCTATTGAGGTTTATGAAGTTCAATTTTTTAGAGCTGATTTCAATCCAATCTATGAATACATGTTTGGGCTTTCTTTTCTCACAACCTTAAACATATATAAGGATGGTTTAAGGGGGCATCAAAAGTTGTATGACTGTGAAGTAAAGTTGTGTTCATGAAAATTGTGACTGGAGACAGAATTTACCCTAGTTCATATTTCTCTAAAAGAAGTTGCTATGTTTGTACACCGTAGGGTTTTGTAACCAAGGAGTTTCGTGATCTTCGTTGTGTGATGAACTGAAGAACTTTGCAGCCAACATCTTTCTCAAGTTGGTGAGTAAGCCACGTACTGAGATCCATACATCGAACTGGTTAGTCACATACTGGGAGGCGTGCATTGAAAATGAGAGATTGTTACTACAAAATAAGTTCAATTAGGTACTGAGGTAAGGATTCAACTGTAGGTTTCTATAAGGTATTGGGATTCCTTTACTTATAATCGTTTGATGTGATAATAGTATACTCTCAGTATTGGTGACCTTAAAATCACCTAGTGGGGTTTTTGCCATGTAGGTTTTCCCTATTTGTAAACAAATCACCGTGTCAATTTAATTTTCGCTGCATTTAGTTAATTAGTGATTTGTTTGTGCTACCATGTGTATTGCATGCTAATTGAATTAATTAATTAACTTGGCTAATTAATTTGTTAATTCATCACAAGGGGTCAATACATTTTTGGCCTATCAAGAGCATGCTAGGGTTTGTGATGCTATGAGATGCCATGATAGGTGTATGTTAGAGTTATGGGATTTGATGCCACATTGGTTGCTAGATTCATGTTAATGTTTGTGTGAGTATATAATACAATGTTGAACATTCCTTTAATGAGATTAAGACATAGGACACAATGAGTGAAAGCCGACCCACGGGTCGAGCGGTTTTTGGTACCTAACACCTTCCCAAAATCGTGCCTAAACTCCAAATCCATACTCTTGTAGTAAAATCAGTCCTTCCACATAAGGGCGTTATATTCATGGTTCCTAGACCATAGGACTAGCTGGCGACTCTTTTTCTCTACTTCGGTCCACTCAGCCACACCACGTGCATTGTGCCCGTAATGGCAACTCCACTAGGGATAAAGAGTTTGATTCCACTATGTCTTATCTCTTAGTCCTAATAAAGCCTTGTTCAATACTTGTTTGCACACACTTCACTTGGTTCTTTTGTCCCTTTACCTTGGTTGGTGATGAGTGGGAAGATGAGTATGCTCCATTCGGGCTAAAATCTTTCGAAGTTCATCCCACCAACATACAATGTGTGCCATTGCCTATGATAGGCTTTGAGTACGTTAACGGTTTGCCACCAATCCACAAAGGTCCAGTTAGGTCCTTAATTGGAATCATGGCCCACCTAGTTGTGAGTGGTCTACTTATCTGTCCCTTTAGTTTTAATGAGCTTACCCATACTTAGAGGCATCCTCGATCCTATAAAAAAGGGTACCCTTTATATCTCTTGTTTGTTTGATCATATATCTTGTGTTCACCTAATTCTAAAGGACAAATAAAGATAAAATATGTAAAATTGAAGGATGACCCAAAAGTTATGGCATACCCTAAGATATTTACGATGAAAGAAAAGAAGTTCTCACATATAAGAGGCTTATCCCAAAGTCCAAAGGTATATCTTAACTTAAAAGGTTCATAAGACCATAACCTAATTGCTATCATAAGCCCAAATCAAAAGGCCTATTGAAAAAGAGAACCTTAGGCTTAAGGTAACAAGTATGCTATGGACTTAGCATCCAACATCCTACAAGTCAACATGAAATTCTCTAATTGTGGGCCTCTTTCTTGCATGCTTAGGCCCAAAATGATGAGAAATTCATGAACTCTAAAAGGAAGGCTACAATATATTCTAGCTAGAGGGCTACTTTTTTATAAAAAAAAAAAATTTGATAAGAATGAAATGAAAGAGAGAAGAGCCCAAAGATGATGAATACATTGTAAGCCCATATTTGAGAAAAAGTGTCGAAAATCTCTAAGTACATTCTAAAGAAAGCTCACAAGAATAAGATGAGATCATTATTTTGAATGGACTAAGGCCCAAATGAAACTAGAGGCAAGGTTCATGAGAGAAAAGGGAGTGATTTTGTAATTGGGCCTTCACTAAGATCAAGAAAGCACGTCCTCACTCCAATTTGGGTCCGAGAGAGCCATGGAACATGCTTGATCAAGATTGAGGACACACATCAAGAAGAAGTATTTCAAAAGGGAGAATCATCTCAAGTAACAATGGCTACTCCAATTAATGATGAGACCGTGCAAAGGATATTCAAGGCAATGGAAGAGCAAAGCGATGTTCTAAAGAAGATGGGGAGTTGCCTCACCAAACTAGAAGAGGCCAAGCTCAAAAAGACCGCATATGTGGAGATTCATGATGATGAAGAGGGGGAAGGAAGGGATGAAAGGGATAAGGCCAATTATGAAAGGAATAAGCAATTTGAGAAGCACATCGTGGATACCATGGCCATGAAAGAAAAGATGGAGAAAATGCAATTCACTACAACAAAATGTATTTTTAGTGACGAAAATTAGTGAGGAAATATTTTTCATCACTAAAAATACAGATCTAGCGACGAAATCCATATTTCGTGATTTCGTTGCTAATAATGAAAAAAATTATAACATTTAGCAATGAAAAGTAATTTTTATCACTATTGATGATCTAAAATATGAGCGCCAACGGGAAAATTGTGGCGGGAACTTAATTAATCTATAGCAACGAAATATTTCGTCACTAAAGTTGAAATTTTTAGTGACAAAAGATTTTGTCACTATGGTGTTGCTATGAATAGTATTAGCGACGAAAAACTATCGTCGCTAAAAATATTCACACAAAATAGGTTTTTCATTTCATAGTTTTGGCAACGAAATCATATTTCGTCACTAAAAATATGCTATAGCAATGAAATCTGAATTTCGTCGCTAAAAATTGTAACAAAATCCGGCTAAAAGTACGCTATAGCGACGAAATTATATTCGTCACTAAAAATCATAACAAAATCCAGCTAAAAGTATGTTATAGTGACAAAATTATATTCGTCGCTAAAGAGTACAACTTAAATGGGTTAAATTTCAGCCAAAAAAATTTCTTTTCCTAGATAAAATTTCAATTCTCCCACCCACTCACTTAAAAAATTTTCAGCCCTCCCTCTTTCATTATCACTCACTCCTTGACACAAACACAAACTCAAATACATGCACAAATACACACATCCCTCTATCTCTCTCTCTACCAAGTCTCTCCTCCCTCTTGATCTCTTGGTTAGCTTCTACTAGATTTTTAGTCATCAAACTCTTATCCATGATTTGACTTCTCCTAACATGAATCTAAGGTAAAATCTCCATGACCCACCTTCTAATATCTTTGGGTTTTTATCCTATATTGTTAGGATTGCTCTTTATGTTGTGGGTTTTGTTTTAGAAGTAGTTTGTTGTGTTTGTTGGTACATTTAAAATCTTATTGGAGGTTTTTAATTTAATGGAGTGAAATGGATTTTGTTGTTTGGTAACTATGTGAGTTGGGTTTCTTAAGAAATCATTTGGGTTTTTGACTTATATGGGAGATTGGGTTAATTCTAGAAAAAGGGTTTCTTTGCATTTTGAAATGTCTTTGGCATATGTGGTTGTGATTGTGGTGTTAAATATAAATTTGTGCAAGTAATATGAGCATGTGTCTTTTGCTTACCAAGTGTTTGACAAATTTCCTATGAGTTATGAAATGGATTTTGTTGTTTGGCAACCATGTGAGTTGGGTTTCTTGAGAAATCATTTGGGTTTTGATTTATATGGGAGATTGGATTAATTTTAGAAAAATGATTTCCTTACATTTTGAAATGTCTTTGGCATTTGTGGTGTTAAATATAAATTTGTGCAAGTAATATGAGCATGTGTCTTTTGCTTACCAAGTGTTTGACAAATTGCCTATATGAGTTATGAAATAGATTTTGTTGTTTGGTAACCATGTGAATTGGGTTTCTTGGAAAACATTTGGGATTTTAATTTATATGGGAGATTGGATTAATTTTAGAAAAATGGTTTCCTTGCATTTTGAAATGTCTTTGGCATATGTGGTTGTGATTGTGGTGTTAAATATAAATTTGTGCAAGTAATAGGAGCATGTGTCTTTTGCTTACCAAGTGTTTGACAAATTGCCTATATGAGTTATGAAATGGATTTTGTTGTTTGGCAACCATGTGAGTTGGATTTCTTGAGAAATCATTTGGGTTTTGATTTATATGGGAGATTGGGTTAATTTTAGAAAAAAGGTTTCCTTTCATTTTGAAATGTCTTTGGCATATGTGGTTGTGATTGTGGTGTTAACTATAAATTTGTGAAAGTAATATGAGCATGTGTCTTTTGCTTACCAAGTGTTTGATAAATTGTCTATATGAGTTATGAGATTGAATTTCTTGACTTGTGTTGTGATGATTGTTATATAAGGTTATGGATTGTAATCCTAGTTTTTTATATGAACTAACACATGTAGCTTTAAGGTTTAATCAAGTATCAAAGCTTTTGGCATAGGGTTAAAATTATAGTATTTTTCTTTTGTGACTTTATACAGATTTGAGTTAGATGCACTACATGATTTTTAATAAATTATAGAGAACTTATTTTGAACTGAATTTTTGATGGTACATACTAGACATATAAGGGCTTCTCCATATTTAATTTCAAGCGTTTTGGATAAAACTAAGTGCACCAAAAAAATTTAAAAAGAGCTGACCTATTGCAAATTTAATCAGAAACTATGATTAAAATGTTGAGACTATAAGGAATTTACTACAAGCTTTTATTGTGTGCTCTATCTTGTAAGTTCATATGTGCTTTCTTTGACAAGTTTTTTACTTTGACTAATTTTATCATGATTTGGTAATGACATGCTTTGTATTAAGCTGGTAAATGCACATTGTTTGTGGTAGGGAAATAAAAGGTTTTGGTTGTGTTAAAGCATATAAATTTCTTGTATGCTTGCTTGGTTCCTGTTTGGGTTGGGGTATTCATCTTAGGATGGTAAAGTTAGGCTTTAGGGCCTTAGGTTTTGTTTGAGTTATATTTGTTGATTACTTTTTCTTTTTTTTTCAATACTTGAAGCATTTGGAGGTCTTGGTATTGTGGAGAGGTGAATATATGATAATTTGATGGTTTGGGTGCTATGAACTTGTTTTAAAACAAATGGGTAATGAAGTGTTAACCATGAAAGTTTAAGTGCTTTGAGGTTTTTCTTTTTGCACATAAAGTGTTTGATATATTACCTTAATGAGTTATGAAGTTGGGTTTAATTATTTGTTGTTTATTATTTAATTTGAAGTTGGACTATGTGATATATATATATATATATATATATATATGTATGTATAAGTCTATGTATATCACATAGTGTTAGATCTGATAATTGGGACTATTTTTTATTTCTCTTTGTAGTCTATGGCTCTATGCATTAATGCCCAAATTGGGTTTTTGTTGTTTACTTTGATAGAATTATAGAGTAAATGATTTAGTTCTAACAAATATGTGGTAATTGAATTATGCAATGTGAGGTTGACAGCCAAATTGGGTTTGAAGTTTGTGTCTTGGATGAACATATATATATACACACACAAATATTCAATAGAGATGTTTCTTATAACATAGTTAATGTTTTTACTTTACAATTTTAATGTAGTATTGTTTTTACATTTGTGCGGATTTCTTATTGGTGGCTTTCAGGGCATTTTCTTTTGGCACTACTTGAAGACGTTTGAGGACATCTTCTTTTAGCCCTTAGTATTTTATGTTATTGTATGTTATAAAACATCTTGTATTATTGCATGTGTTGGAAACAATTTGTATGGATGGATTGAATAAAATACTTGTTTTATTTTTACATTTATAAAGTATGGGTCATTTTCTTATAAATGTGTAGTTGACATAAATGTGTTATTCAAGTGTAAGCAGTTAATAATTTAATGATAGGTTACATACAGGAAAAAAATGAAAATAGATAAGTAGCTTTATTGACGAATTTGTCCATCACATTTAGCTACATTTAGTGACAAAATTTTTCATTGCTAAATGTAATTGAATTTATAAATAACAATTTCAGTGACAAAAATTTTTGTCGCTAAATATAGTTGAATTTTTCAGACAATAGTTTTCGCGATGAAAATATTTGTCTCTATAAGTACCTGAATATTCTTAAAAATAGTCTTAGCGACGAAACTATTTCATCGCTAAAAATTATCTAATAAAATAAGGTATGTGTAGCAACAAAATAGTTTCATTCTTGAATAGTATTTTTAACAAGGAAAACATTTAGCGACGAAATAATTTTGTCCCTAAAAGTGGTTTTATTTTAAAACAACTCGAATCTTTAGTGACGAAATCTGTTAAAAGTTTTCGTCACTAATACTTTTAGCAACAGGGCTATAGCGACGAAACAAATTTCATCACTAAAAAGAAGAATTCGTCACTCGAGGTACTAGGCGACGAAATATTGGACTTTTAGTGACAAAAATTTTCGTTGCTAAAAATACATTTTGTTATAGTGAATTAGCCTTTTGCATGGCCCAAGGGATGGATTATTGTCTCTATAGCATGGGGGCATAAGTTCAAAAACTCCCATTGCATTACCTTCAAAGTTCAAGATTTCTAATGCGGAAATGTTTGATGGGATTAGAGACCCAAAGAAACATGTTAAGAGGTACTTAAGCATTACTGAAATGAAAGGGTTGGATGAGAAACAAACCTTGCATGCATTTCCTCTTTCACTTATGGGAGGTGCATCAAGGTGGTACTATAGCTTAGATCCAAATAAGACCAAGGTGTGGAATGAGCGAGTGGAGTTATTAGTAGATCAATTCATCTTTAAAACCATGATTGATGTGACCCTAAGGGACTTGAAGACCACTAAGCAAGGTGTAGAGACATTCTCCGAATATATGACAAGGTGGAAGGGAAAGACGTCTAGGATGGTTAATAGGCCAAATGAGAAAGACCAAATCAACATGATTATCAAGAATTTTCTTTTGGCATATAATAGTAGGCTCCTGTCATCACCTATTAGCTCTTTTGGGGAATTATGTGATTGTGGAACTAGGATAGAAGATGCTATCAATAATGGGCAATTGGAGAAGGGTCAGAGCAAACCTCAAATCAAGAAGAAATAAGAGGGAGGAGCAATTACTTCTAAAGCACCCAATCCCATAAATGTAAGTGCCATTATACCCTAACAAACATTAGCCTACCCAAGCTTCATAAAGAAAGCCCGCTGAGAATTTTCTGACCAAGAAATGACCCTCGCCTAAGCATATGAAAATCTAGTCTCCAAAGGATTCATCAAACCTCTAGATCCCACACCTATGCCCAATCTTGTACCTTCTACATGGAACCTTAATGAATATTGCCACTTCCACCAAAAATTCGGCCATAAAACCAACAATTGTTTCTGCCTCAATTATGAAATACAAGACCTCATAGACAATGAAACTCTCCCAAATCCCAACATCATTACCAAGCCTAACATTAGAAAGAACCCCTTGCCTGATTATCACTAAGCTCCTCCTCTATATCAAAACTAGGTGCAAATAGATGAGATTGAGTGGGATTGTTCAAAGTTGATACAAACCATAGCAGTTAATGCTGTAGAAATCCAAGGGATATGGGATGACGAGGATGAGATCTTGAAGAATACGGTGGCTATGTGGGGGGATACTCCACAAAGGAATGACTGAATTAAGGAAAAAATTCATGGAGGACAATGTGGCAAACATCACTAGGAGTGGGAAGCACTACAAGCCATTCCTTTTGGAGAAGGATCATCTTGGTAAGGATATAGGAGAAAGGTCCAAACCAATGGAACTTAAAGGTCTAAACCAATTGAAGAAAACCCAAGCTTATGTATTTGTATGGGGCTTGTTAACGGCTTCTCACAAGCATCGTAGTGCTTTCTTGGATGCTTTGAGTGGAATGTAAGTGCCCATAGAAACTACACCACAAGAAGTGCTATTCCTCACGGGAGTAGAAGCCCTATCTTATCCTCTCCTTGCCTATTCTAATGAGAAATTGCCTCCTGAAGGAGCCACTCACACTAGACCTTTGCAAATCACCATCGAGTGCATGGGTGCCAAGGTTCCAATGATGCTTATTGATAATGGATCCGCATTGAATGTGTGCCTTTTTAGGACCGCTCTCACCATTGGCTTAGATGTGGAGACGATCATTCCTTTTCCTTTGACTGTTAGAGCATATGACAACACTTCAAGAAAGGTTATGGGAACTTTCAAAGCTTCTTGCAAGATTGGACCATTGGAGACGATTGTGGAATTCCATGTGATGGACATCACTCCTAATTACAACCTTCTCTTAGTAAGGGCATGGCTTCATCCCATTGCAGCTATTCCTTCTTCTCTACACCAAAAGATAAAAATCCCATGGAAGGAAGGTATCGCTGTAGTAATTGGTGATAGTGAAATCTTAGCTCTCGTCTGTGGAGTTGAAAAGGGAGGAAGTGAGCTTCAAATTAGTGGCTTTGAGTTTGTGAACATGATTGACTATGGATTGAAGGATGAAAGGTATACTAAGGATTTTCTCCCATATTGTAGCCATAAGGTGATTGCAATGATAAAGAACACAAGGAATATGCCTGGTATAGGTCTTGGAAAAAAAGGAAAAGGGGTGTCTAAATTCCCTGATTTCAAGACTCAACTGAGCAAGGAGGGTTTAGGATTCTTTGAAGGCTGTGATGAAATCGAAAAGAACCTTGGTACCCTTAATGGAAACTTTGAAAGGAGGGGAGAGACTTTCCTTTTTGTGGCTTTCCCAAGCTTTGGGTAGGTAAGGATGGAAAAGTGTATCCTAGTTAGGAGATGTAATTCAATGAGAAGCTTACTTTCAAGGAGAAACCTACTGTGGTGATCAAGGAAGTTCAAGAGGAAGTTGACTAGGTGGACTACATGGATGTTGAAGCAATGGAAACTATGCTAAAGATAGAGGGGGATGTATTCGCCGTCACCAATGAAAAGCTAAGTAATCTGTCTACTTTCATCGTGCCTGCTGTGGGGCACCTCAATAATTGGACTTGGATTAAGTTTTCTAACAACATGGGAAATAAATTTTGTAATGCAACCTCCATTGTACTTTTCAACATTTTCAATAAGATGAATTCTGATTTGGCTTATTTTGATGCATCCTATAATATTGAAATTCTGCATTCAAATGATTCTAATGAATTTGAAAACGAAATTAATAAAAAATTGGAAAAGAAAATTGAACCTATGGAACCAACTTTTGAAACCATTAATTTGGGCAATAATGAGAATTCACGCTTAATTAAAATTGGTTCAACCCTAAATGAAAAAGTAAGAAAGGATCTCAAAGAGCTTCTCATAGAATTTCAAGAAGTGATTGCTTGGTCCTATGAAGATATGCCTGGTATTGATCCCGAAATAGGCCAACACCACATTGATACTCACGCTCATATGGTACCCATTAAGCAAAAGTTGAGGTGTATGAGAACTGAATGGCTTCTAAAGATCAAAGAAGAGCAATTGAAAGTAGAGTTCATCAAACCTGTGCACCAACCCGTGTGGATAGCCAAAGTTGTGCCCATACCAAAGAAGGATGGAAAAGTAAGAATGTGTGTGGATTTTAGGGATTTATACAAAGCTTTACCTAAGGATGATTTCCCTCTTCCCCACATAGATGTCCTAGTGGATAATACGGCCGGTAGTGCCTTGACGTCTTTCATGGATGGTTTTTCAGGATATAACCAAATCAAGATGGCTCCTAAGGATATGACTAAGAATACCTATACCACAAAATAAGGAATCTATTTTTACACTATGATGCTGTTTGGGTAAAAGAATGCGGTTGCAACCTACCAAAGGATGGCCATAACTTTGTTACATGACATAATGCACAATGAGGTTAAGGTATATGTTGATGACATGATCGTGAAGTCCAAGGATAGAGAAGGTCATATCATTGACTTAGGAAAGTTCCTGCAAAGGATTAAGGATTATAGATTGAGGTTGAACTCCTAAAAGTGTACCCTTGGAGTAACAGCTGGGAAATTGCTAGGTTTTTTTGGTAAGTGAGAGAAGGATCGAGGTCAACCCATCAAAGATCAAAGCTATATTGGATATGCCTTCACCCAAGAGTGAGAAAGAAATAAAGGGATTCTTAGGTCAATTACACTACATTAGTCGATTCATTGCTAAACTCACTTCCCTTGTGAGCCTATCTTCCAGCTCTTAAGGAAGAATGAACCCCATGCATGGAATGATGAATTTCAAAAACCCTTTGAACTTATCAAGGAATACCTCCTCCATCCACCCATCCTAGTACCCTCGACGCAAGGAAAGCCACTACTCATATACCTCTCTATCATAGGAGATGCAATCGGAAGCATGCTTGCACAAGAAGACGATGATAAGAATGAGAGAGCAGTGTACTATTTGAACAAAAGATTCCATGATTATGAGACTAGATACATGCCTACAAAAAAGTCATGTTTTGCACTCGTGTGGGCTGTGTAGAAGTTGAGACACATCATTTTACCATTCCAGATAAGGATAGTAACTAGAATGGATCCATTGAAGTACTTATTTGAGAAACCAGCTTTGAGTGGAAGATTGTTGAGATGATTAATCCTATTACCAAAATTCAATTTGAAGTATGTGGCAAGAAAAACTATCAAAGGAAGCGTAGTGTCAAATTTTTGGGCTGATGTAGACATCGTATTTTGTACCCCTTATGACTCGACCCCTATTCCCTAATGATGCTGAAATTCTAAGACCTAAGGTTGGTTTACAACCCAATCAAATTACAAATTGACTTAAGAGATGTTGAAATGGAAAATATAACTTTTTAATGAGCTAAAAATCTATTTTTGGAAAATAAAGGCCAAGAGAAACCCTAAGCATACATATGCAGGCATGAACCTGAGTATGCAGCAGAAAGCCTACTTATGCAGGCAAGAGCCTACGCACGCAGGTAAGGTTTTAGAAGTACTAGAAAGGCAAGTTTTCTACATTAAATACTGAGGTTTGACACGAATCTCACTTCATTTGTGAGCTGTTCCAAACCCTCATTTTCACAATATAAATAGCCTTACATGGTACCTTTCAAAAACACACAGAATTCTCATGGGAAAACACTAAGATTCACTAGAAGTAGTGAATCAAAGAGAGAGTTTTTCACAAAACATCCCAAGTCAATTTTATTTGATTATGCTATTCCAAACCCTCATCTATTGCTTTGTTTCTTTATTTGTTTTATGCCTTATATCATGTTTGCTTAAACTAGTTTTTTGTTTTCTTTATTTTTTTTTAAGCATGTTAGGTTGCTAGAATTATAATTTGAATCTTGCTCTATTTTCTACATATTTTAGGGTTTCTGGGCAAAAATCCACGTACACATGATCAAGCCTACATATGCAGGCTTGATTATGCGCATGCAGGGTTATTCATGCGTACACTTGAACCAACCCAGAAACCCTAATTTTGTTTTCTTCTATTTTTGCTTCTGCTTTCACATGTATACTTCTGTTTGGGCTCTTTTCTACATTTTTGTGTTTTTATAGCTCCTATTTCACATGTTTAACTAGATGTTTGCCTTCACATGCTTAGATTAGGGTTTTTTTTTTTTTTTTTTTTTTTTTTGTGTTGTCCTCATTTCAATACCAATCATGCATTCATATGCTCATGCATAATGCCATAGGTGCTAAGTTGTTGCAAGGTAAGTAAAGGTAAGTCATGCATTCACATGAACATGTGTCTTTGAGTGGATTGTGCTTTATCACATGCTATTTGGATCTCTTAAATACCCATGTTGCCTTAGATGATGTGATATGATATGGTACCATGATTAGATGAATGTTACGGTCTATGATATGATGAAGCATGATTAGATGTATAATTAGGGTTCGTGGTATGATGAATGCCTTGATGCCATGACATGTATGCTAGATGAATGAGAGGGTATGACATGATTAGATGTATGATATGCCTTGTTTGATTGCCATGATAGATGTATGGTTAGGGATGTTTGATGCCATGTTGATTGCTAGATGTATGCTAGTGTGTGTGTGTGTGAGTTAGATACAATAACAAGTATGCCTTTAATAGGGTTAAGACATAAGACACAATGATGAGAAGCTAACCTTAGGGTTGGGCAATTTTGGGTGACTAACACCTTCCCGAGACCATACCTTAACTACAAATCCATATCTCTAGTAGTAAGATCAAAAGTCCTTCCTCGAGAGGACGCTATATATATGGTTCTTAGGCCATTGCAAAAACTAGGTGGCGACTCCAAAACCTCGTTGTGTCCACAGTCGAGAACCCCATAGAAGGAAACGTTGAAAAAGAGGATTTCCTAGATTAGGCTATTTAAAATATTGAACTAGGGGCATGGAAAATGTACTTCGATGGAGCTGTGAACCTATATAGGAATGGGATAGGAGTACTTTTGATCACCCCTGATGGATCTCATGTGCCTTTGGCGATCAAGTTGAACTTTGAGGCTACTAATAACATGGTGGAATATGAAGCTTGTATCGCTGGAATGGAAGCTCTCTGAGAATTGGGGGTAAAAGATGCCAAGGTATATAGAGATTCTACCTTGGTTATAGCTCAAGCACAAAAATTGTGGAAGGTAAAGGAAGAGCATTTGAAGCCTTATCAGCAATATTTAGAGCATTTGACCAAAACCCTTGGTAAGGTACAATACACTATCATCCCTAGAACTCAGAATCAGTTTACAGATGCCTTGGCTACCTTAGCCTCCATGGTTGAAATACCAGAGGGAGTATGGACATGACCCTTAGAGATTGAATAGAGTTATGAACTAGTGCACAAGGGGAAAATTGAGTCTTCAGTCTTGGCTATAGAAGAAGAAGAAGTTCCTTGGTATTATGACATCATGAAATTCTTAAAATTAGGAGTGTATCCTAATGGTGCCGATAAGAGAGAACATCATTTGATTAGGATGATGGCTATGTAATATATCCTATGCGGAGGACAACTTTATAGAAGATCTTATGATGGTATACACCTTTGTTGCTTGAAAAAAGAAGAAGTCGAAAAGGTCATGGGAGAAGTTCATCAAGGGATTTATGGTCCTCTCATGAATGGGAGAATGTTAGAAAAAAAGATCCTAAGGATGGGGTACTATTGGAATATGATGGAGTCCAATTGTGTAGATTTTCTGAAGAGTTGCCATGATTGCCAAACAGATGCAAATTTGAATCACGTGCCACCTAGTGAGCTATACAGCATGACCTCTCCTTCGACTTTCTTAGTATGTGGCATAGATGTGATTAGAAGAATAGACCCTAAAGCTTCGAATGGACACGAGTATATGCTAGTGGCGATTGAGTACTTTACCAAGTGGGTGGAAGTAGCCTCCTACTCTGTATTAAGAGCCAAGCATATGGCTTGATTTATAGAGAATAACATCATTTGCCAGTATGAGGTACCACAAGAGATCATCTCAGATAATGGCTCCCACTTTGAGGGAGAGGTTCGAAGGATCATGGAATTATACCACATTGAGCATCACAAGTCTTCACCATACTGACCACAAACTAATGGGGCCGCAGAAGCAGCCAACAAAGAACATCAAGAATATCCTAGCCAAGATGGTAGTGGCATACACGGATTGGGCCAAAAAACTCCCATTCACCCTATGGGGTTGCAAAACTTTTATTCGAGTATCAACTGGGGTAACCCCTTACTCTTTGGACTACGAAAGTGAGGAATTCCATCCCATTGAGATAGAGATACAATCTTTAAGAGTGCCAGTAGAAACCAAGGTTCTAGAGGAAGATTGGATGAAAAAGAGACATGAACTATTGGCTTTGATAGACAAGAAGAGAGATAGGGCACAATACCATGCACAAGGGTACGAAAAGAGGATTGCTAGAACATTTAACAAAAAGTGAAACCTAGAAACCTTAAAGAAGGGGACTTGTTCCTAAAAGTTCCTCGAGATGAAAATTTTGATCCAAGAGGGAAGATGAAGCCAAGATGGTCGGGGGCTTTTATTATCAAAAAAATCATGTCAGGAGATGCTACAAGAATTACAAATTTGGATGGAGAAGAGATGCTTTGCCCAATCAACATGGATAGGCTCCGAAGAGAGAAAAAAAAATTGCTAGGTTGAAAACCCGAAAGAGAGGCCTGGGCAAAAATTAAGGCAAAAGAACCTCGCTAGATTGAAAATTCGAAAGGGTGGTCTAGGCAAAAGATAGGGGAAAAGACCATGGGCATGGCAAAAATTCCTAAAAGGACGTCATGGGCTAAAATTACATGGCATGAAAAAATGAAAGTAAAAGAAAAAAAAGAAAGAAAAATAATGACAATAAGCAAAGATAATAAATGGATGATTGTCTTATTGCTCAAATTAAAAGATAATAAATTGTTTCCATAGGGGATTTGGAACATACCAATCCTCTATTAAATTTAAAAAAGACATGAGAATCATAAAGTGCATAAAAGTAAAATTTAGAGCATATCAAGGTGGTCAGTCAGCCTTCTTTCTTTTGTTGGACTTCTTGTAAGCTTTCTCATCTATGAGGACCTTTCATGTTAGCCTCTATCCATTTCTTATACCCTAAATTTGGATGAAGGAATCAAGGAAAGCGGATGCCTTTGGTCACCATCCTTCACAACCAACTTTCACGGATTCTACCCAAGATCCTTTCAGTAAATGCCAAAGTATTGAAGGAACCACATCACTAAGAGGTCCTTAACGGTCACCAAATTACCTTGTAAAGGAATATAGTTATCCTTGAAGCTACAGTTGATCGTGCCTGAAATATGCCACCATTCCACTACCCATTGAATATCTGAGACATCAATACACTTCATGAATGTAGTGAAATCATCAAAGTTCATCTCAATATGCTTAGGCCTGCGGTCACGATAATGCTTAGGGACGTATTGACTAGGAGGAACGATGGGAGGATGAAGTAATCAAAGCCTCTTATATAACCATATTTGGAAAGAGAGAAGAGAAGAAAAGAAAGCATGAGTGGAAAAAAGAGAGATAAAAGAAAAAATGACAAAGATGTAATAAGGATTCTCGATGGGTTGAAAACCAAAAGGCAATCCATGCAAAAATTAGAGGAATCCTGCTAGGTTAAGAAACACGCAAGATGCCTGGTCAAGATTGAGGGCTCCAATTGATGATGAGACCACATAAAAGATATTCAAGGCAATGGGAAAACAAAATGATGTTCTCAAGAAAATGGGAGGGTGTCTTACTAAGCTAGAGGAGACAATGCTCAAAAAGACCGCACATATGGAGATGAAGAAAAGGAAGGTTGGGTTGAAAGAGATAAGACCAATTATGAAAGGAACAACCAATTTGAGAAGCTTATCACAGACACCGTGGCCATGAAAGAAAAGATGGAGAAAATGCAACTAGCTTTTCACATGGCCCAAGGGATGGATGATTTTCTCTATAGCATAGGGGGAATAAATTCAAATACTCCCATTGCATTACCTCCAAAGTTCAAGATTTCTGATGCGGACAAGTTTGATGGGACTAGAGACCCAAAGCAACATGTTAGGAGATATCTAAGCATTGCCCAGATGAAGGGGTTGGATGAGAAGTAAACTTTGCATGCCTTCCCTCTCTCACTTACAGGAGGTGCATTGAAATGGTACTATAGCTTGGACCTAACAATGACCAAGGTGTGGAATGAACTAGTAGATTTGTTTATGGATCAATTCATCTCCGATACTATGATTGATGTGACTCGAAGGGACTTGGAGACCACTAAGCAAGGACTGGGGGAGACATTCTCCGAATATATGACAAGGTGGAAGGGAAAGGCATCTAGGATGGTTAATAGGCAAAATGAGAAAGACCAAATCAACATGATTATCAAGAATTTGCTTCCGACACATAATAGTTGGCCCCTGTCATCACCTCTTAGTTCTTTTGGGGAATTATGTGGTTATGGAACTAGGATAGAAGATGCTATCAATAATGGACAATTGGAGAAAAGTGAGAGCAAGCCTCCTATCAAGAAAACATATGGAAGGGGTGTAACTACTTCCAAAGTACCTAATCACGTGAATGTAAGTGCCACATTACCCCAACAAAGCTTAGCCTACCCAAGCTTCACAAAGAAAGTCCGCTGAGAATTTTTCGACCTAAGAATGACCCTTGCCCAAGCATATGAAAATTTGACCTCCAAATGATTCATCAAACCTCTAGACCCCACGCCAATGCCTAATCCTGTACCTCCTACTTTGAACCTCAATGAATATTGCCACTTCCATAAAAAATCTGGCCATAAGATCAACAAATGTTTCCACCTCAAGCATGAAATACAAGACCTCATAGACAATAGAACTCTCCCAAACCCCAACATCATCACCAAGCCTAACATTAGGAAGAAATCCTTGCTTGATTATCACCAAGCTCCTCATTTTTATCAGAATTGGGTGCAAATAGACGAGATTGAATGGGATTATTTGAAGTTGATAGAAACTATAGAGGTTAATGCGGTAGAAGTCCAAGGGATATAGGATGACGAGGATGTAATTTTGAAGAATATGATGGTTGTGTAGGGGATACTCCCTATATAAATAACAGAATTAAAGAAAAGAGTCGTGGAGGACAATGTGGCAAACATTACTAGGAGTGGGAAGTGTGGACACAACAAAATTGTGGAGTTGCCACCTAGTTTTTGTAATGGTCTAGGAACTATGTATATATAGTTTCCTTTCAAGGAAGGACCATTATGCTTACTATTAGAGATATGGGTTCGAAGTTTAGGTAAGTTCTTGGGAAGGTGTTAGGCACCCAAGACTGCCCAACCCTAAGGTTGGCCCATCATTGTGTCTTACATCTTAACCTCAATAAAATCATGTCCAATACTTGTAGTCTAAACTCACACACACACTAACATACATCTAAGCATATAACATGGCATTATTCATCCCAAAACACATACATATCCATCCATAAAGCATAAGGAACCCAACCACACATATACAATCCTAGCATTCATCTAATCATGGCATCAAGGCATTCATCACATTACAAACCCTAATCATATATCTAAGCATGCTCCATCACAAACTCCATCATACTATACCAAGGCAACAACAAAACAAGGCAGCAAAGTAAACGTGGTTAGCAAACATTGATCATCACATGTATTCTAGACTCTTAGACATGAAATTACACATCAAACAAGCATATTCATCTCTATCATCAAGGCAAGACTATATCACAAATGTGTGGGCATTTCTAATGCATGACTTACCTTTTACTAACCTTACAGCAACTCGGCACCTATGGCTTTATGCATGAGCATATGAATGTTTGATCATGGCATTGAAACAAAGCATACACAAGATGGACCCTAATTCTAACATGTGATAGCAAACAAGCAAACAAACATGTGAAATAGAGACTTTGGAAGCATATAAACATGGAAAAGAAGCTAAAAAAAGCAAACACGTGAAAGTAGAAGAAAAACAAAGAGAAAGCAAAAATTAGGGTTTCTAGGTAGCGGCTTGCGCACACAAGAACAACCCTGCGTATGCATAATCAAGCCTGCGTATACAGGTGAGATTATGCGTATTTTGGTTCTTGCCCAGAAGCCATAAAAACACCAAAAACAAGGCAAAACCTCAAAACTAGAATTCTAACAAGCTAACATGCATTTTAAACAAACAAACATACAAACCTAAACTAGATAAACATGTTAAATCATATTAAAACAAGAAAAACAAAACAAATGGAAATACTTAAAAGAAGAAAATGAAAGAAAGGAAAAGAAAAGTTTAAAACTAATAACTCAAAGAAATGCTCTTCAAGTTTGATTTTTGTCTATTCCCCTTAGTCAAATCTATTCACAAACCAATAAGAAAGTGATTAGCAGTGTTAAACTAAAAGGATTGGGGCCAGAAAAGGTCCCAATCAAACAAAATTGACTTGAGGATGTTTTGTGAAAAACTCCCTTTTGATTCACCATTTTCTTGTGAATCTTGTATTTTTCCTGTGGATTTCTATGTGTTTTGAAAATGTACCATGTAAGACTTTATATAGGGGAAAAAATGGGGTTTGGAACGGCTCCCAAATGATGTGGGATTCATTTCAAACCTCAGCCATTATTGTAGAAAACTTGCCTTTTTTATACTTCTAAAACCCTAGCTGCATATGTAGGAGTATGCCTGCGTACGCATTATTTGGCCCATGTACGTAGGCTGCTGCCCAAGTACATGGTCCGAGGGCCTCTTTGGTCATTCATTTCCAAAATTATATTTTTGCTTATTTAAAAAGTTATATTTTACATTTTAATACTCCTCAAGTCAATTTGATATCTGATTGGACTCTAAACTAGCCTTGGGCCTTAGAGTTTGGGCATCATTGGGGAACGGGGCCCAAGTCGTAAGAGATACAAAATGCGGTTTCTACAGGAAGCACTACAAGCCATCATTTTTGGAGAAGGATCATCCTAATAGAGACACAGGAGAAGTGTCCAAGCCTATGGAACCTAAAGGGAAGGAAGTTCAAGAGGAAGTCAACTGGATAGGCTACATGGATGTTGAAGTAATTGAGACTATATTGAACATGGAGGGGGACTAGCTCGCCATCACCATGGAAGAACCAAGTGATCCTTTTGCCTTCATCATGCTTGCTATGGGGCACCTCAATAATTGTACTTGGGTTGGGTTTTCTAACAATATGAGAAAGAAATTTTGTAATGCAAGTTCTGATGTACTTTTCAACATTTTTAATAAAGTTGAATTTTGATTTGGCTTATTTTGATGTGTCCCATAATATTGAAATTCTACATTTAAATGATTCTAATGAATTTGAAAATGAAATTAATAAACAATTGGAAAAGAAAATTGAACCTATGGAACCAACTTTTGAAACTCGTAATTTGGGGAATAATGAGAATTCACGCATAATTAAAATTGGTTCAACCCTAGTTGAAAAAGAAAGGACATATCTGAAAAAGCTTCCCACAAAATTTCAAGAAGTGTTTGCATGGTCCTATAAAGATATTTTGGTATTGATCCTGAGATAGCTCAACACCACGTTGATACCCATGCTCACATGGTACCTGTTAAGCAAAAGTTGAGGCATATGAGAATCGAATGGCTTCTAAAAATCAAAGAAGAGGTCACGAAGCAATTGAAAGTGGGGTTCATCAAACCCGTGCACCAAGCTTAGTGGATAGCCAATGTTATGCTCGTAGCAAAGAAGGGTGGGAAGGTAAGAATGTTCGTGGATTTTGGGGATTTAAACAAAGTGTGCCCTAAGGATGATTTTCCTCTTCCCCACATAGATGTTCTAGTAGATAATACGGCTAGTAGTGCCTTGATGTCATTCATGGATAATTTCTCGGGATATAACCAAATCAAGATGGCTTCTAGGATATGACTAAGACCATCTTCACCACAGAATAAGGAATCTATTGTTACACCGTGATGCTGTTTGGGCTCAAGAATGTAAGCTCAACCTATCAAAGAATGGCCACAGCTTTGCTACACAACATGATGCACAATGAGGTAGAGGTATATATTGATGACATGATCGTAAAATTCAAGGATAGAGAGGTTTACATCATTAACTTGAAGAAGTTCTTCAAGAGGATCAAAGAGTATAAACTAAGAATGAATCTGCAAAAATGCACCTTTGGAGTAACCATAGGGAAATTGTTAGGCTCTTAGTAATTGATAGGGGGATTGAGGTTGACCCATCAAAGATCAAAGCCATATTGGAGATGCCTTCACCCAAGAGCGAGAAGGAGACAAGAGGTTTCTTAGGTCAATTACAATACATTAGCCGATTCATCGCCAAACTCACCTCCACTTGTGAGCCTATATTTAAGCTCCAAAGGAAGAATGAACCCCATGCATAGAACGATGAATGTTAGAAAGCCTTTGAACTTATCAAGGAATACCTTCTCTATCCACCCATCCTAGTGACCTTGAGGCATGGAAAGCCACTACTCCTATACCTCTCTATCATAGGTGATGCGGTTAGAAGCATGCTTACACAAGAAGACGATAATAAGAATGAGAGAGTTGTGTACCACTTAAGCAAAAGATTCCATGCTTATAAGGCTAGATACTATGGACACAACGGAGAGTCGCCACCTAGTTTTTGCAATGGCCTAAGAACCATATATATAGCATCCTTTCAAGGAAGGACCTTTTGATCTTACTACTAAAGTATGGGTATGGAGTTTAGGAACGGTTTTGGGAAAGTGTTAGACACCCAAACTGCCTAACCTTAGGGTTGGCTTCCTTTCATTATGTCTTATGTCTTAACCCTATTAAAGGCATATTTAATATTGTATCTATACTCACACACACACTAGCATACATCTAAACATACAATATGGCATCAATCATCCCAAAACCTAATCATTCATCTATCATGGCATATCATAATACACCCTAACATACATCTATCATGGCATCTCATATCAACCTAGCATTCATCTAGCATCATGTCATCATATCACATCCAAGGAAGAAGCATGTAAACATCAAATCAAGGTTATACATAGGTAGTAAACAATCATGGTATCATCATAGGATCATTGGAAAACATTAAGGATGCTAACATGCCACCACATCATGTTTGTCAACCCCAAACAAGATTATGTAGCAAACAAATGCATGTACATGTGAATGCGTGACTCACCTCACTTACCTTACTACATCTCAGGACCTATGGCATAAATGTATGAATAAAAAAATGCATGTTAATGGCATCAAAACAAAGAAATGAAAGATAAATCCTAATTTAAACATGTGAAAGGCAAATAAACAAGAAACATAGAATAGGGACTAAAGCCTATAAAAAAAGGAATCAAACAGAGACAAAACATGTGAAATAAGCAAAGAAAACAAAGGGGAAATCTAGATTAGGGTTTCTGTGTAGCGGTATGCATACGCATGCAGAGGCCTGCATATACGGGCCAGCTACATGCATGCACAGGTTTACTCAAAAACCTTAGCCTAGAAATGCAACAAGCACAAAAAACAGAGCAATACTTAAAATAAAGAGACTAACAACCTAACATGCTTAGAAACATAAAGGCTATCTAAAACTAAGCTATGCAAACATGTTAAAACATAAAACAAGCAAATGAACCAGATGCTTGATTTTGACCATTCCTCTCAATCCAATCTATTCACAATTAAAAAAATAGTGATTAGTAATTTTGAACTCAAAGATCAAGGCTAGAAAAGGCTCCAATCAAAAGAAAATCGACTTGAGGATGTTTTATGAAAAATTCCCTCTTTGATTCACTATTTCTAGTGAATCTTAGTGTTTTCCCTTACGATTTCTATATGTTTTGAAAATGTACCATGTATGGCTATTTCTATTGTGAAAATGGTGTTTTGGAACAACTCCTAGACAATGTGGGACTCATTCCAAATCTCAGTATTTAATACAAAAAACTTGTCTTTCATAGTTTTTAGAACCCTACATATGCAAGTAGGCTCGAGCCTGCGTGCGCATGCATCATGGTTACGCGTGCAGGTTGATTCCTACGTGTGTAGGCCGAGAATTTCCTTGGCTTTCCTTTTCCAAAAATAGATTTATTTGCTCATTAAAAGTTATATTTTTCATTTTAACATTTCTCGAGTCAATTAACATCTAATTGGGCCCTAAACCAACCTTAGGTTTTAGAATTTTAGCATCACTGGGGAGTGAGGGCCCAAGTTATAAGGGGTACAAAATGCGGTGTCTGATATATGCCCAATAAAAAATCATGCTTTGCTCTCATATAGGCCATGTAGAAACTGAGGCACATCATCTAACCTTTCCAAATATGGATTGTAGCCAGAATGGACCCTTTGAAGTACCTATTTGAGAAGCCCGCCTTAAGTGGAATGTTATCAAGATGGTTAATCCTATTAGCAGAATTTGATTTGAAGTATGTGGCAAGGAAGACTATCAAAGGACGCGGCATGTCAAATTTTTGTGTCAAGAACTCCATGGAAGGTGAGGATGGTAAAAAGGATTTTCCAGAAGAGGATATTGTGGACATCGAACTAGGGGCATGGAAGATGTATTTCAATGGAGTCTTGAACTAGTATGGAAATGGAATAGGAGTACTCTTGATCACTCCCAATGGATCTCATATGGCTTTAGCAGTCAAATTGAACTTTGAGGCAACTAATAACATGGCGGAATCTAAAGCTTGTATCACTGGAATAGAGGCTCTTCGAGAGTTGGGGGTAAAAAAGGCAAAGGCCTTTAGAGATTCAACTTTAGTTATAGCCCAAGTACAGAAATTATAGAAGGTAAAGGAAGAACATTTGAAGCCTTATCAACAATATTTAGAGGATTTGACCAAAACCTTTGATAAAATTATATACATTATCATCCTAGAACTCATAATCAATTTGCAGATGCTTGGCTACCTTAGCCTCCATGGTTGGAAATACCGAGGGAGTACGGACACAACCCTTAGAGATTGAACAAAGTTATGAGTTGGTACACAAGGGGAAGGGTGTGCCTTTAGTCTTGGCTATAAAAGAAGAAGGGTTTCCTTAGTATTATGACATCATGAAATTCTTGGAAATGGGAGTGCATCCTGACGGCACCGATAAGAGAGAATGTCATTCGATTAGGATGATGGCTATGCAATATATCCTATATGGAGGACAACTCTATGGGATATTTTATGCTAGTATACATCTCCACTGCTTGAAGAATGGAGAAGCCGAAAGAGTCATGGATGAAATTCATTAAGGGTTTTGTGGTCCTCACATGAATGGGGGAATGTTAGCCAAAAAGATCCGAAAGATGGGGTACTATTGGAATATGATGGAGACCAATTATGTAGACTTTGTGAAGAGTTACCATGATTACCAAACACATGTGAATTTGAATCACGTGCCACCTAGTGACCTATATCAAGTTGGTCAGTTAGCCTTCTTCCTTTTATTGGACCTATTGTAAGCTTTCTCATCTATATGAACCCACTTCATGTCAACCTCTATCCATTTCTTGTACCCTGAAGTTGGATGAAGGAATTGGGGAAAGTGGATGCCTTTGGTTACCCTTCGTCGCGGCCAAGTCTCACGGATTCTACCCAAGATCCTCTCAATAAATGCCAAGGTATGGAAGGAACCATCATCACTAGGAGCTCCTTGAAAGTCGCCAAATTGCCTTGCAATACGACACGTAGAGTAGTAAGAGCAACAACAGGGCCCAACCAAAGGAACATAGTTATCCTTAAAGCTGTGGTTGACCATGCTTGAAATACACCACCAGTCCACTACCCATTGAATATCTAAGACTTCAATACGCTTCATGAATTCAGTGAAGTCATCAAGGTCCATCGTAGTGCACTTAGACTTACAATCACGATAATGCTTGGGGAGGTATTGGCTAAGAGGAATGGTGTGAGGATGAAGCAATCAAAGCCTTTCACATAGCCATATCTGAAAAAGAAAAGAAAGAAGAAGAGAAAAAGAAAGCATGAATGGAAAAAGGAGAGGTAAAAAAAAGAAAAAAAAATGACATGACAAAGAAAATATAAGGAGCCTCAATAGGTTGAAAACTGAAAGGTAATCCATGCAAAAATTAGAGGAATCCTGCTAGGTTGAGAATCTAGGCAAAAATTAGGGACTATACCTGAAGAAGGAGAGGGATCCCTAACAAGAAGTTTGTTTCCTTCCTATGAATCGCATCTAAACCATTGAAAAGCCAAAATCATGCCCATAAGGTTTCCCACCCTCAGATCGCCAACCACCAAGCACATCCTTCGATCTATGCAAACTATCTCATGCACCAAGAAGTATCTTGCAAGAAGACACATATAGAAAGCATTGAGATAGTAAGAACGTGACCTACCGGCCATGGGAACAGTCAACCGAGAGAAGTACGTAAAAATCGATAGGATGTTCAACTTGTCAAACACACACTAGTGCTACGCCGTGTCAAGAGAAACCCCTAAAAGAGCTTGAGCTATGGCAATAAGATCCCCACCAATAGTAGGAAAAATGAGGGTGTTAACCTCAGGTTCACCCATGATCGCATTGAACTCTTCAATAGTGGGGCATATTTCTAAACCATTGAAGTGAAAAACATGCTGAGTAGAAATCCAAAAGTTGGTAGTAGCACAAAGAAGAGGTTCATCCACCTTGATTTGATGATATAGGAAGATGAAAGAGAGATTGAAAGGAATGAAGGCCTCTTTGAAACTAAGGCTAAGCTTCTTGATGCATGCCGAGACCTCTAAATGGGAGAATTCTACCATTGGAAAGCCTTAAAGAAGTGTTTTCTGAGCTTAGAACACATTCTGTGAGGGTTTGGGGACCCCTAATAGCTATTTTATACTTAAAAGAGGCGACTAAGGTTTTTAGACCTGTGACATGTGTACGCATGATCAACACCTGCGTATACAGGCCCGTGTACATGCACGCATGGACAAAGGCAAAGCCAAATTCCTTTTCCTTTTTGGAGTGTGATTCCTCCACCAAGGCTCCTCCTATGATTCATATAGCCTAAGGGACTACTCAAAGCACACTCAAGCTCAGATTTCAAGCATCAAAGACCAAGAAAAGCAAAATTGCATAAAATTGTGCAATTATCTCCACAAGTTGTAAATTAAGTACATGTTCTAAATAAAAACATAAATGTAAAAGATGTTCTTAAAATACAACCTAAGGTCTAAAATCGAATCTAAAAATACATGCCAATGAAGAGAAAAGAAGAAAGGAAAAGAGAAAAATATGTTGTGTCTATGTCTATGTCTATCTGAACTACAGGATTACTGGTGACGCCTCTTCCTCGGTTGGTAGCTGGGGGTGGCCTCTAGACCACCATCATCATGAACGCCATCATCATCATCATCATCACCTAGGTAGGCAAACCCTCAAAGACCATAGATATGCCTAGAATACTCGGTCATCTCTAGCTAAAGGTTCCTCACAAGCCAAACTAGCTCCTCATGCTCCTGTACGGTGGGCTGAATTGAAAAAAGAAGGTGTTAGAACAAGTGTTGGGAGATGCAAGAAAATAAAAGAAAGGACAAGAGTGAAGGAGAACTCACTGCTCATGTACCCTCAAGAAAAGGGTAGCCCATGACATTTATGTTGTGCCTCACCACACACTCACGAGCAAAACCATCAGGACCATAGGCATAAACTATTTATGGTAAGTGAGGAGGGTCAATAGGTGCACTAGCAATGGGGCCAGCCTGATATAGGTATCCCATTTGAACATCATCATGTGAAACAATGCAAAAGGAAAAATGGAAATGAATGAAAAGAGAAAGAGCACATATTGCAAGAGTGAGAGAGGGTATGAGACGAGTATCGTTGAACTCCTTGTAATCCTGCTCGTCTATAGGGCATTCTCTCCCACCAACTAGTAGCATACCCTCTTCGCCAAGTTTAGCACTGTAAGGTTGAATTTATTCAACCATCTAATTGGCTTTATTCCGTGCCAAATTTGCTTGTAATTCAGCATTTAGTAACCCTGTATTTAGGTGGGTTTGATGTAAGGGTAGTGAGTGAGATAGAGTGAAGTTTGCTCAAGAGTGTGCAAGAAAACAGAGTGTCGCGGCTGGGTCTCGCGGGTGAAAGCCGCCAGAAGCAACCTCACGTGCCAAGCATGCTGGAAGGTGAACAGTCTGCTAGCTGGAGCACTACAGGACAAAACAGGACAACTGGCCATACGGTTATCTCGCGACTGGATCTCGCGACTTAGTCAAGCCGCGAGGTCAAGCCGCGAGCCACCCCTGTTTTGTAGAATTCTGACGTTTCACATTCCTCTCCACTCCAGTATAAATACCCCTATTACCCACGATTGAAAGAGAGCTTCCAGAGAGATTTTTGAGAGAGAAACCCTAAAGAAAAACCAGATTGTTTCACCCACAATCTCTACCTTAGAATCTCTTCAAATTCCTCAACTCTCTTCCTCTCCATTGTTAAATCCTTGAGAGGCTTTATACCAAACCAGGTTCTCACCATTATTATCATTGTGAGACTGCTGTTTGGATTTCTGGGAAGCAGTTAGGAAGGAACCAATCTTCATTGGTTGATGCTATGGTCTAGTAGCGGAATCCGGGAAGCTAGAAAAGAAAAAGGTTCGGCGCAACCTCGTTGGAGCAAGAAGCTTGGAGGGCTTAGGTGCACTGGGTAGATTAGGCTTGGAGGGTCTATTGCTGTCCTTGTATCCCAACTATATTTTCTAGTGGATTGATTACCGCTTGGAGGGCGGCGGAGAGGTTTTTCGCCGAGAACTTCGGTTTCCTCTTCGATAACACATCGCGTGTTGTCTTTGTGTTTGCATCTTCCTTCCTCTATCTTTGCCTTTAAATTATCTGCTGTGGATTTTATTTTGTTATGGCTTAGATAGTATTTAATCAATTTCGTATGATAGCATATGTTAAGTTTCCGCACACTAGTTGTTTGACATATTGCTTGAATTGATTAAGTTGTTATTTGGGGGTCTAAACGTTCAAAGGTGTTTTATACACGTTTTTGAACTTTCAATTGGTATCAGAGCAGGTACACTGATATTGGTTTCATTACCATTGTGTGATCCTTGACTCCCTTTTGAGATGGATAGGTCTCAATCCCTAAATGCACCTCCATATTTTGATGGTAGTAATTATGCTTTTTGGAAGGTTCGAATGAGAGCTTTTCTGTGTTCGATTGATGAATCCGTTTGGGATGCTGTTGAGATTGGTTGGACCAAACCAGAGGCAGCAAAATCCACATGGGATAAGGCAGCACTTGCTGCATCTAATGCTAACAGTAAAGCACTCAATGCTATTTTCTGTGGTGTGTCTCCAGATGAATTTCACAGGATTTCTCATATTACCGTGGCCAAAGAAGCATGGGAGATTTTGGAAACTACCTATGAAGGCACGAAGAAAGTGAAAGACACCAAGTTACAAATGCTGACCACTCGGTTTGAGGAGCTCAAAATGAGTGAGGATGAGTCTTTTGACTCTTTCTATGGGAAGTTAAATGAAGTGGTTGTCAGCAAGTTCAACTTGGGGGAGAAAACGGAGGACTCGAAGATTGTAAGAAAGATCCTTCGATCATTGCCGGAAAGCTTTCGAGCTAAAGTGACAGCAATAGAAGAGAGCAAGGACCTCGATGACATCAAAGTGCAAGAGCTGGTGGGTTCTCTGCAGACTTATGAGATGTCGCTGCCCAATCAACGGAAGAGTAAATCTCTTGCTCTAAAGACCATTAATGAGAAGGTAGAAGATCAAGACTCATCGGGAGAAGATGTGGTTGACAAAGATGTTGCATACCTTGTCAAGAATTTCAAAAAGTTTTTGAAATTCAAAAATAATGGCAAATTTGATGATAAAAGAAAATTCCAAAGTTCTGGAAGGGAGAAAAGGGAATTCAAAAGGAAAGATGGAAAAGAATCCCAACCTACACAAGGTGTCACGTGTTTCGAATGTAACGGGCATGGACACTTCAAAAAGGAATGTCCGAATTATTTGAAATCGAAAGGTAAAGTGTATGCCACGACCTTGAGTGACTCGGATTCGTCTGACTCAGAGTCTGAAGAGAGCTGTGATGGAGAGGGGAACTATTCGGCTTTTATGACTATTGCTCATGTTGAGTCGTCAGATGAACTGAATCTGCTTGTGCAAGACCTTGGAGAACATAGTGATGATGAATCACTAGGAATTGTTGAAGAATCGGATGCTGAAGTAGATGGAAGCAACGCGAATCTTCAGGAGAATTATAACTTACTTTTGGAGAAGTCCGGGGAATACACAAGGGTGGCCAAGGCTGCTGTGAGAAAAATGAAGAAGGCTGAGGAGGACTACAAAAGTCTCCTAATCCGATATAGGGAGGCCAAGTGTGAGATAGAAACTCTGAATGGAGAGTTGTCCGAAGCTTACACAAAAGTAAGGTTTCTTGAGAGTGAGGTTGTGCAAGCTAATGCCAAAGTAGAGAGGGTTACCACCAAGAAGCTAGATGATGTTATATCATCTCAAAAGAGCTTCTCAGACAAATCCGGATTGGGATATACCGGAGGAGGTAGTTCGTCTGGAAATGTTAGTAAAGGAGTGAAGTTTGTAAAGGCTGAAGCTCCAATTGTAGCTAACCTTACTAGTGAGAAGCTCGAGGTGGAGAAGAATTTGGTGAACCAACGAATGTTAAATCCTCGCAATCAGTTTGCAGACAGATCTGAATCTCGTGCCAAGTCACGTCCTCGACCACAAAGAGGTCCTAGAGGAACTTATGTGTGCCACTACTGCGGACTTCAAGGGCATACTCGACCAAATTGCCAAAAGCTGAGAGCAAAGAATAGTGCAACCCCTCAAAGGTCAGGAGGACCTAGAAATGAGAGAAGAAGTTGGGCTGGAGATCAATCTAGAGATCAGAATGGTGATCCCGGAATGATGAACGTGATGAAGATGATTGGTGCATTCACCAACTGCTTGGAAAGCTTCTCACGAAGGTTTGAAAGCCCTAACTCCCGTACCCAATCCTATAAGGAAATCACCCCAAACGCAAGTGACGTGAGGGTGAATAAGGGTACTCATGCATAAGCATTACAACATGTCCATGCATCAATACTTCCTATGCTTTGTGACTATGTTTGATTGTTTTGCTTGCTATTTTTGCTGTTGGTTGTTTGTTTGTCTTTTTGTACATTTCTTTAATTTTGTTTTATCAATCTTTTTGTTTCTTGTGTCAAAAATCCAAAAAACACATAAAAATAGAAAATCAAAAGCTTGATTGACTTTGTTGAGTTTTTTGTCTCAAAACTTGTTTTGCCTTGTACCTTTGTGCTAATGGCTTTGTGCATTTTCGAGCATTGCTTGTCTTTATGCACTTATATCACAGTGGGAAAAATCTTGAAATCTTTGTGATTGTTGTAAATAGATCTTCAAACTTGTCATGAATGATTAGTGAATGGTTTTGTTGATCTTGAGACTTGCATAGACTTGTGTCTATATATCTTCCCACTCTTTATTTTTGTTTTGCTAAAAAGAGCTCACCAAATGTAAATCTCCAAATGAAATGAGATATTGAGCTGCAAAAGCCTGTCGCACACTCTAGTATTTGACTAGGAAAAAGGGTAAGCGACCTTATATTGAAGTGAATGTTTATTCAAAAAGCCAAAGGCTTATTCATTAAAGTGAAATATCATATATCACTCTCACAATGAGAGGTGATTGACTCAAAAGATCAAAAAGATCAAATGTTATGATTAAAAGTGGAGTCAAATGTAAAGCTCCAAATCATGTTATCAAGTTTATGTGGGAGGTCATATATACATATTTCTATAATTGAGATGGGTCACATGATCTAGTGCTAATTGTGTATGCCTTGGTTGAATTGATCATTGAAGCTTCACATTAGACGAAGGACTATCTCATTGTTGATATCCACACACAACACACAAGTTTATGTTCAATAAATGCCATATTCATTTGTGTGATTGTACTTGATGAAATGTGTTTTCACATGCTCAATCTTTGTTGATTCAAGCACAAAAAGATTTTTGAGTGTTTTAGGTGTTTTTGGAAAGTATTTTGCTTGAAAAATCTGAAAATTTCAAAAATCCTGTTTTGCTCTGTTTTGGCGGCTCAGTCGCGGGTATGTCAAGTCGCGAGCCTCAGTCGCACCTTCGCTGGTAATTTCTGGCGACTTGTTCGCGAGTGGAAGGTCCAGTCGCGAGGTTACTCAGAGATTTTCGCGGCTCAGATCGCGACTCACTCGCGGGTAGACCTTCCAGTCGCGAAAAACACTTAGAAAAATTTTTCAAATTTTTGGTCTTGTGTGTTTTGGCGGCTTGAGCTGGCGACTGTGTGGCGACTTATTCCAGTCGCGAAAATCGCGTGTTGTGCAGAAATAAGGGCAGTTTTTAAAACTTGTTTCAGTTTTCCCTCGAATATTTGTGACTGTTCATCTTCTCCCTCCCAAACACTCCGTGCTCCCATTTCCAATCTCCATTGTTGCATACTTGTAGCTCAAAATCTTCAAGTCACAGGTATGGGGTTTCTGTTCTGCCACTCTTTTCTACTTGATTTTGTGTTTTTCCCTTTGATCTTTCGCATATATTTGTGTTTTAGAAATGGGTTTTTGTTTCGGAATTTGCTCCCTGTTCACGCTTAGATTGGGTATGCTGCTGCTAGAAGTGATTTGTTCTTAGTTGTTTCACTATTACTCTTCATTCTGTGCTTAGCTATGTGATTCTTTGACTTTCACTGATCTTTGAGCTGTTGAGTTGTTTCAATTTTTTTTTGGGGTTGTGAGTTTAATGTGCTAAATTTGCCTGCTCTTTTGTGTTAATCTTTTGGGAGCATATGTGTGCTTCACAATACTGTTTATGTGTCATATCATTTTCAGTTTTTGTCTCATTGACATATAACTGCCTTTAAGTTAGTTTCTATATCTGATGCTGTTATGTGTATTTCCTATCTTAGGCTTGTTTTTTCCATGTGATTGATCTAAATAGCCTGTGTTTAAATGCTTCAAGTTCAGTTGTATGGATGATATCTCTTTGATAATTACATGAGACTAACTTGTTTTACACGTATATTGCTCTGTATTGTTGTGGCCTCTTCTGATTGATCACAGATGGCTCCCTCACCTCCTAAGAAGAAAACTACTGCAAAGAAGGCTGACAAAAGGTTGAAAATGGATTCTAAGCTTTTTAGGTCAGTTCATCACTTTGAGAGATACAGGGATAACTTCTTGAGTGCAGGAATTATTCAAGAGAGATTTGTTGATTTAGAGGATTTAAGACAAACCTTTATCCCCAGTTGCTTTGAAGGTAGAGGATGGGAAAAACTTCTGAGTGATTTCCCTGTAGTTTGTGAACCCCTGATTAGGGAATTTCACTCAAATGCTGTGATAAAGGAGAATGAGTTAAGCTGCTGGGTTAGAGGGAAAGAATTCATTGTAGATGCTCATGTCATAGATGAGGCACTAGGACTTGAAGGATTAGATGATGAGGAGTTTATCAACTACAAGGATAGGAGTGTATCCATTGAAACAGTTCAACAAAGGATAGGTGGGCAGAGAGAAGGAAAATGTTTGAATACCACTGCCTTTCCAGTGGACATGAGGTGCCTAACAATCATCATGATGTTTAACCTCTATCCCATTAAGAAGTTGACTACCATCAATTGTGCTAGAGCAATCTTTCTGATGGATCTCAAAGAAAAGAACTTCATAGACATAAGTTCCCACATATATGACATCATTGTGGATGAGACAAGAACAACCTCTAGGCCAAAACTGATCTTTCCCAGTTTGCTTATGAGGATTTTTAGAAGGAAGGGTGTTCCTATCCCACAAGACATCAGTCCCATGTCCACACCTTCTGCAATTAACAGGCTTACCTGCAAAAGGATAAGTGTTAGACTTCCAGGAGAAGAAGATGAAGGTGATGAAGGAGAAGGTGTCCCAATGGAGACTGAAGCAGAGGCAGCCGGGCATCCATCAACCTCAACACCCAGGAGGAGTGGCAAAAGACCCAGAGCATCAACTTCTTCAGATACTCCTCCAGATGCTTTCCAAATCATTCTGGAAAGACTTGATGGGATCAGAGAAGTCCAGACTGAGCACTCTGAGAGGATGAAAGCTATGCAGGATCAGATTGATGTTTTGTCTGCAAAACTTGACAGCTTCACCACTCAGCCTGAACACTGACCATTTGGCCATTCCTGACAAAAAGGGGGAGATGTTTCTGTTGAGGATGGACTGAGAAGCAGAAGAGCAGCCCTTAAGGGGGAGTAATGTGTGAGGATGGACTGAGAAGCAGAAGAGCAGCCCTTAAGGGGGAGTAATGTGTTGAGGGGGAGTCATGTTTTAAGTACTTTTAGTGGTTTATGGGTTTGATACACTATATTTTTTTGGTGTATTGTTTCTAACTCTTAACTTATACTCTTGGTTTAAAGTTTAATATATTTTGATGATGATATTCAGGATTGTAAGGTTGAATTTATTCAACCATCTAATTGGCTTTATTCCGTGCCAAATTTGCTTGTAATTCAGCATTTAGTAACCCTGTATTTAGGTGGGTTTGATGTAAGGGTAGTGAGTGAGATAGAGTGAAGTTTGCTCAAGAGTGTGCAAGAAAACAGAGTGTCGCGGCTGGGTCTCGCGGGTGACTCGCGGCTTCAAGCCGCCAGAAGCAACCTCACGTGCCAAGCATGCTGGAAGGTGAACAGTCTGCTAGCTGGAGCACTACAGGACAAAACAGGACAACTGGCCATACGGTTATCTCGCGACTGGAACTCGCGACTTGGTCAAGCCGCGAGGTCAAGCCGCGAGCCACCCCTGTTTTGTAGAATTCTGACGTTTCACATTCCTCTCCACTCCAGTATAAATACCCCTTTTACCCACGATTGAAAGAGAGCTTCCAGAGAGAATTTTGAGAGAGAAACCCTAAAGAAAAACCAGATTGTTTCACCCACAATCTCTACCTTAGAATCTCTTCAAATTCCTCAACTCTCTTCCTCTCCATTGTTAAATCCTTGAGAGGCTTTATACCAAACCAGGTTCTCACCATTATCATCATTGTGAGTCTGATGTTTGGATTTCTGGGAAGCAGTTAGGAAGGAACCAATCTTCATTGGTTGATGCTATGGTCTAGTAGCGGAATCCGGGAAGCTAGAAAAGAAAAAGGTTCGGCGCAACCTCGTTGGAGCAAGAAGCTTGGAGGGCTTAGGTGCACTGGGTAGATTAGGCTTGGAGGGTCTATTGCTGTCCTTGTATCCCAACTATATTTTCTAGTGGATTGATTACCGCTTGGAGGGCGGCGGAGAGGTTTTTCGCCGAGGACTTCGGTTTCCTCTTCGATAACACATCGAGTGTTGTCTTTGTGTTTGCATCTTCCTTCCTCTATCTTTGCCTTTAAATTATCTGATGTGGATTTTATTTTGTTATGGCTTAGATAGTATTTAATCAATTTCGTATGATAGCATATGTTAAGTTTCCGCACACTAGTTGTTTGACATATTGCTTGAATTGATTAAGTTGTTATTTGGGGGTCTAAACGTTCAAAGGTGTTTTATACACGTTTTTGAACTTTCAATTGGTATCAGAGCAGGTACACTTGTTGTGGTTTTATTACCTAAGTGTGATCCTAGACCCCTGTGTTGTGTTTGATTGTTTTGGAATATACCATGCTGAATTGTAGCTTAAGTGTTTGTGAAAATGACTCTGTGCATATGTCTGAAATGTGTCTTACTGATGTGTTTGTAAAGTTGTTAAAAACTAAGAAACATGTTAAAGATTTTGTTCACATGCTGGAATGTCTTGAAAATCAGAATTATGTCTTACACAGTAGCATATCTGAATCTAAATCATTGATTAAGAAATATAAAAGAAAGAATAGAATGTTGTGTGAGATAATTGAGAATCTGAAAATGAAGAATCAGACTGAAAGAAGCATGAAAACAGATGATGAATTTGTGTTTGAAGGTCAAGAATGTCTATCACATGTGAACCTATTTGTACATACCTCATTGAAGGTGTTTAATGCGTGTTTGTGGTATCTTGACAGTGGGTGTTCTCGCCATATGACAGGGGATAAGTCTCTGTTCAAGACACTCAAAGAAAAGGTCGGTGATTATGTAACCTTTGGTGATGGAAGTCATGCTCAAGTCCTAGGCAAAGGAACCGTTGAAATACCTGGTTTGCCGCTGTTGAAAGATGTACTGTACATAAAAGGACTGAAAGCGAATTTGCTGAGCATCACTCAAATTTGTGATGATGATTTTCTGGTTCAATTCTCTAAGAAGGGATGTTTGATCATCAATGAAGAGGGGATTCAGGTTTTGGAAGGAAATCGGACTACTGATAACTGTTATGGAATTGTTCCCACGGCACCAATATCGTGTAGAAGTGCTCGTGTGGATACGTTGGAGTTATGGCATCACAGATTTGGGCATGCCAACTTCAAACAAGTAGCGAAAGTTTCAAAACTTGAAGCAGTCGAGGGACTTCCTAAGTTTGGAAAAGTGAAGAAGACCGTCTGTGGTGCGTGTCAAATGGGGAAGCAAACTAAGGCAAGTCATCACAAAGTGAATGTGATAGCCACCTCTCGGTGTTTGGAGTTACTTCATGTTGATCTTATGGGGCCTACCAGAACAGAAAGTCTAGGGGGTAAGAGATACATTATGGTTGTTGTGGACGACTACTCAAGATACACTTGGGTTGATTTCCTTAGAGAAAAATCAGAGGCTTGTGAGAGGTTGGAGATTCTGTGCAAGAAACTACAAAACGAAAAAGGGTTTCCAATAGCCAAAGTTAGAAGTGATCATGGGAGGGAATTTGAGAATGCGAGATTCGAGTCCTTCTGTGAGAAGAATGGAATTAAAAGAGAATTTTCAGCTCCCAAAACTCCACAACAAAACGGAGTGGTAGAGAGAAAAAATCGTGTGATTCAAGAGATGGCAAGAGTCATGTTGCTTAACAAGCAAATACCTCAAAGTTTTTGGGGAGAAGCTGTCAACACCTCGTGTCACATTGGCAATAGGATTTTCTTTCGAGTTGGTACAAAGAAGACTGCCTATGAGATATGGAATGGGAAGAAGCCAAAAGTGAAGTATTTCCGGGTGTTTGGAAGTAAATGCTATATCCTAAATGATCGAGAGAATCTTGGGAAGTTTGATGCGAGAAGTGATGAGGGAATTTTTCTTGGCTACTCTACTACAAGTCGAGCGTATAGAGTGTTTAACAAGAGAACAAAAACTGTGATGGAGTCCATAAATGTCAAGATTGATGATGCCTTACCTAAGGTGGAAATGATTGATGATGTAGAAGGGCCGAGCACCAAAGAGGCCGATGTTGAGGTAGAAGCTTTGGATATAGAAGGTGAAGAACCTATACCACAAGTAGAATCGACCCCCATCAACCCAAGAATGGAAACGAGATCGATGTCTAGAACATCAAGCCCTCTTACTCCTCCGGAAGTCCATCCTCCTATCTCTCGTAGTGATGAAGTTTCCACTTCAAAAAGGCCATCTTCAAGAGTTATCAAGAATCATCCGGAAAGTAATATCATAGGATCTCTTGATGACGGTCTTCGCCTCAGGAAAGGAAACGTTCTGCTAGCCAATCATGTAACATATCACTGTTATCTTGCACAATTTGAACCAAAAAGGGTTGAAGAGGCTCTTCAAGATGAGAATTGGGTCGAGTCAATGCATGAAGAGCTGAATCAGTTTGTGAGGAATGATGTGTGGGAACTTGCTCCACGGCCCGAGAACGTTCATGTTATAGGCACAAAATGGATTTTTAAAAACAAAACTGATGAAGATGGAGAAATAATTCGAAACAAATCTCGGTTAGTAGCCCAAGGATACACCCAAGTTGAAGGAGTGGATTTTGATGAATCTTTTGCTCCGGTGGCAAGACTCGAATCCATTCGCATCCTCATGTCCATTGCGTGCACCTTGAATTTCAAACTTTATCAAATGGATGTAAAGTGCGCGTTCCTGAATGGATATCTAAATGAAGAAGTATTTGTTGAGCAACCAAAAGGATTTGAAGATCCTCATTTTCCAGATCATGTACTAAGATTGAAGAAAGCCCTTTATGGCTTAAAACAAGCGCCTAGAGCCTGGTACGATCGTCTTACACATTATCTTCTAGACAGAGGTTTCAAGAGAGGGTATGCAGATCGAACTCTGTTTGTCAAAAATGATGAAGATTATCTCCTTGTGGCACAAGTCTATGTTGATGACATAGTGTTTGGGGCAACCATCGAAGATCGTGCTACTGAATTTTCTGAAGAGATGAAGAAGGAGTTTGAGATGAGTATGGTGGGGGAGCTCACGTTTTTCTTGGGTCTTCAAGTCAAACAACAGAAGGAGGGTATTTTTGTATCTCAAGAAAAGTATGCCCGAAACATTGTCAAGAAGTTTGGACTAGACTCCAAAAAACACGCCTCCACCCCCATGAGCTCTTCCACTAAACTGAATGTGGATTCGTCGGGAGTTGAAGTAAGTCCTACATTGTATAGGAGCATCATAGGAAGTTTGCTCTACCTTACAGCCAGTAGACCGGACATTGCTTTCAGTGTGGGCGTATGTGCCAGGTACCAAGCTAATCCGAAAGAATCTCATCTGACTGCTGCCAAGAGAATCATTCGATATGTGAATGGTACTGCAAACTATGGTCTATGGTATTCAAAAGACTCAAATGATTGTCTTGCTGGGTATTCGGATGCTGATTGGGCTGGCAGTGTAGACGATCGGAAAAGCACTTCAGGCGGCTGTTTTTATCTTGGTAACAACCTTGTCTCGTGGATGAGCAAGAAGCAGAATTCAGTGTCTCTATCTACTGCAGAAGCAGAATACATCGCTGCTGGAAGTTGCTGCACTCAGCTTCTTTGGATGAAGAAATTACTTCATGACTATGGAATTCCTCAAGAAACGATGTGTGTCTTCTGTGACAACACCAGTGCCATCAATCTTTCCAAGAATCCTGTCCAGCATTCAAAATCTAAACACATAGAGATACGCTATCATTTCATTCGGGATTTGGTAGAGGACAGAGTTGTGTGTCTTGAGTTCATACACACCGACAATCAAAAGGCGGACATCTTCACCAAGCCCCTCGATGGTCCACGGTTTGAATCACTCCGTAAGACCATTGGTGTCGGTACAATTCCTTGATCCTCTTGTGTGTTGTGTGCTTCACATATTTATAATTTGATATGTTTGCTTGTGTTGTAGCACACACTTCTTTGTTAGACCTTTGTGCAACATGTTTATTGTTTGTTTGTCCTTCTGTTAATTTTGCTGGTTCTTTCTTTGATTGTTAAATTTTTTTTATGTCAAAAATCCAAAAATCACATAAAAATAGAAAATCAAAAAGCTTGATTGACTTTGTTGAGTTTTTGTCTCAAAACTTGTTTTGCCTTGTACCTTTGTGCTAATGGCTTTGTGCATTTTCGAGCATTGCTTGTCTTTATGCACTTATATCACAGTGGGAAAAATCTTGAAATCTTTGTGATTGTTGTAAATAGATCTTCAAACTTGTCATGAATGATTAGTGAATGGTTTTGTTGATCTTGAGACTTGCATAGACTTGTGTCTATATATCTTCCCACTCTTTATTTTTGTTTTTGCTAAAAAGAGCTCACCAAATGTAAATCTCCAAATGAAAAGAGATATTGAGCTGCAAAAGCCTGTCGCACACTCTAGTATTTGACTAGGAAAAAGGGTAAGCGACCTTATTTTGAAGTGAATGTTTATTCAAAAAGCCAAAGGCTTATTCATTAAAGTGAAATATCATATATCACTCTCACAATGAGAGGTGATTGACTCAAAAGATCAAAAAGATCAATTGTTATGATTAAAAGTGGAGTCAAATGTTAAGCTCCAAATCATGTTATCAAGTTTATGTGGGAGGTCATATATACATATTTCTATAATTGAGATGGGTCACATGATCTAGTGCTAATTGTGTATGCCTTGGTTGAATTGATCATTGAAGCTTCACATTAGACGAAGGACTATCTCATTGTTGATATCCACACACAACACACAAGTTTATGTTCAATAAATGCCATATTCATTTGTGTGATTGTACTTGATGAAATGTGTTTTCACATGCTCAATCTTTGTTGATTCAAGCACAAAAAGATTTTTGAGTGTTTTAGGTGTTTTTGGAAAGTATTTTGCTTGAAAAATCTGAAAATTTCAAAAATCCTGTTTTGCTCTGTTTTGGCGGCTCAGTCGCGGGTATGTCAAGTCGCGAGCCTCAGTCGCACCTTCGCTGGTAATTTCTGGCGACTTGTTCGCGAGTGGAAGGTCCAGTCGCGAGGTTACTCAGAGATTTTCGCGGCTCAGCTCGCGACTCACTCGCGGGTAGACCTTCCAGTCGCGAAAAACACTTAGAAAAATTTTTCAAATTTTTGGTCTTGTGTGTTTTGGCGGCTTGAGCTGGCGACTGTGTCGCGACTTATTCCAGTCGCGAAAAACGCGTGTTTTGCAGAAACAGGAGCAGTTTTTAAACCTTTTTCAGTTTTCCCTCGTCCTTTTGTGACTGTTCATTGTCTTTCCCATTTGCTCTTATCCTTTCTCACCGTGCCTGCATTTTTGATCTCCTTTGTTTGCCTCTTGTCTGCTCACAATCGTCGACTAACAGGTATGTTTGTTCTGTCTTGAACTCTATTTCACTTGGTGTGATGGTTTTCCCTCTGGATTTTTCACATTTTATTGTGATGTTGTGATGGGTTTTAGCTCCACTTTTACTTCTTGTCCTTGTTTAGCCTGTGGTAGCTTGTGTTTCTGTTTTTGAGTTAGTATATTTTGAGTGATTTTGTTCTTCATCATGTGCTCAGCTAGGGTTAGCTAATATTTTGTCTGATCTGCTGTTGATGTCGTGTTTCACTATGATCCTGTGTGGTATCCTGTTGATGTGTTGTTGAATGTGGGTCCTTTTTCAGCTGATTGTGTGGCTCCATTTGGACTCCCTCTTCTGTGTAGTTCAATTTGAGACTTTTGTGACCCTCATTGCTATTTTCTGACCATTTTCATCCAACTATTAGGGTTTCTTCATTGTCCCTATATTTCCACTAACCCACTGCTAATAAAGTTTGTTGGATCGTGTCCTGTCATTTCCCTTGTTCATAATGCAGACTAGACATGTCACCATTCAAAAAGGCTGCTGTAAAAGGAGGGAGTTCCAAAGGGAAGGAACCAGTAATAGATGTTGATGATTTCTCACCTCCACCCAAAGGGACTCGCTCTTCATCAAAGAGATTCGATCCCGACAAGTTCAGATCATATGCAGCCTATCAGTCTTATGAGAATTTCTTTCTTCATGCCAAACCATTATTGGAGAGAGCTTTGGATCAGCCATCACTTCATGACACTGACATTCCGAAATGGTTTGCTCACAAGGATTGGAATTACCTTCTCTCTGATCCAGATGACGCATATGAAGAATTGGTAAAAGAATTTTATGCCAACGCAATCGTGGAAGGAGATGAACTTAAGTGCTGGGTTCGGAAAAAGAGCTTTTCTGTCTCTCCTGCATATCTGGCAGAAATTCTTCACATCAACAGACCCATTTTCCGAAATTCACCGGTTTACGATGATCTCTGTCCTGATGAGGAGCTTCTTAAAGAAAGTCTTGGTCAAGATTTGGAGTTCTCGCCAAATGGAAAATCCATCAGTGTTTCATCTCTCTCTCCAAAGCTGAGAGTGCTTACAATTGTAATGTTTCACAATTTGTACCCTTTGTCAAGCACTGGGTATATGAACCTCGGACGGGCTCTGTTTCTTCATGATCTGATCTCTGATGTGGAAATAGACATCTGTGCTCATATCTTTCATGTTCTGCGCAAAACAGTTCTTCGACATGAGTCTCGGATATGCGTTCCTTTTTGCAGTCTCATTTCCCGGATCTTGAAGCTCAAGGGAATTTATCCAATGGCTGATGAATCCCCTATGTCCAAACCAAGTCCAATCAACATGCGTACATTCAATGCAAGCATCGGACATAGTCGGAAGAGAGCCAAACCAGAAACTTCTGCATCTCACAATGACTCTCAGTTTAGCACCCTCTCCCTGGATGAGAAACTTGATCGCATTGTCTCCTCTGTCCACGAGTTGAATACAAAGGTGTCTGGACTCACAGCTTCTCTACACCATCAAAACACTCGGTGGGATATGAAGTTTACTTCTCTTCAAACTCAACTGGATCAAATTCAGAGAAAGCTGGAAGAGGATGATTAGCCTATTCCATGACAAAAAGGGGGAGAGATAGGCATGATCAAAGGGGGAGTGTCTCAAAGGGGGAGTGTCTTTATCTAAGGGGGAGTGTCTTTACATTCTTCTTCTCTTTAAGTTGATATATTGTGTTGTGTAAACTGTTATTCAGGATGTTTTAAGTTTGTACCCATGTGCTTATGTAAGCTTTTAGGGTTTATGTCTTATGCATAGTTTGTAGGCTTTATGGTATGTACCTTGCCTAGTGCAGCCTTTATGCTTTGTTGAAATCAGTACTTTAATCTAAATGTTATGCATTTTGGTTTATGTACTGTCACTCTTGTGCCCTTGTAGGATTGTTCCTAGATGCATATGCCTTGTGTGATATGCATTGGTTGAGTGTTGTGCATACAAGTGTCTTGCCTTGTGCTTGTTAACTTGTATGTCCTTGTGTTCATTCCAAGTGTGGATGAGCACTGTGATCACTACCTTGTGGTGTTCACTTGGTTGATCAAGCCATGGTTTGTTTCATAACTCCATCTTTGCTTGATCAAATATTGCCTGTTTCATATGCTTTTTATAATTTTCTGCTTACAATGATCATGGTGTATTGTTGTGTTTCAGGAGTATTATGTTCATATGATTCAAGTGCTTCACAGCTTCTAGAGTTAGGTGTGAGTGAGTTTTGTTCAACTGTTCCCAACTCACATGTTAAGTCTAGAGTCTGTTTTAGGGTTTTGTCACGGAATAGCCAAAGGGGGAGATTGTAAGGTTGAATTTATTCAACCATCTAATTGGCTTTATTCCGTGCCAAATTTGCTTGTAATTCAGCATTTAGTAACCCTGTATTTAGGTGGGTTTGATGTAAGGGTAGTGAGTGAGATAGAGTGAAGTTTGCTCAAGAGTGTGCAAGAAAACAGAGTGTCGCGGCTGGGTCTCGCGGGTGACTCGCGGCTTCAAGCCGCCAGAAGCAACCTCACGTGCCAAGCATGCTGGAAGGTGAACAGTCTGCTAGCTGGAGCACTACAGGACAAAACAGGACAACTGGCCATACGGTTATCTCGCGACTGGAACTCGCGACTTGGTCAAGCCGCGAGGTCAAGCCGCGAGCCACCCCTGTTTTGTAGAATTCTGACGTTTCACATTCCTCTCCACTCCAGTATAAATACCCCTTTTACCCACGATTGAAAGAGAGCTTCCAGAGAGAATTTTGAGAGAGAAACCCTAAAGAAAAACCAGATTGTTTCACCCACAATCTCTACCTTAGAATCTCTTCAAATTCCTCAACTCTCTTCCTCTCCATTGTTAAATCCTTGAGAGGCTTTATACCAAACCAGGTTCTCACCATTATCATCATTGTGAGTCTGATGTTTGGATTTCTGGGAAGCAGTTAGGAAGGAACCAATCTTCATTGGTTGATGCTATGGTCTAGTAGCGGAATCCGGGAAGCTAGAAAAGAAAAAGGTTCGGCGCAACCTCGTTGGAGCAAGAAGCTTGGAGGGCTTAGGTGCACTGGGTAGATTAGGCTTGGAGGGTCTATTGCTGTCCTTGTATCCCAACTATATTTTCTAGTGGATTGATTACCGCTTGGAGGGCGGCGGAGAGGTTTTTCGCCGAGGACTTCGGTTTCCTCTTCGATAACACATCGAGTGTTGTCTTTGTGTTTGCATCTTCCTTCCTCTATCTTTGCCTTTAAATTATCTGATGTGGATTTTATTTTGTTATGGCTTAGATAGTATTTAATCAATTTCGTATGATAGCATATGTTAAGTTTCCGCACACTAGTTGTTTGACATATTGCTTGAATTGATTAAGTTGTTATTTGGGGGTCTAAACGTTCAAAGGTGTTTTATACACGTTTTTGAACTTTCAAGGATGTTTTGTGTTTTGTACCCATGTGCTTATGTAAGCTTTTAGGGTTTATGTCTTTTGCAAGTTTGTAGGCTTTATGGTTTGTACCTTGCCTAGTGCAGCCTTTATGCTATGTTGAAATCAGTATTTTAATCTAAATGTTATGCATTTTGGTTTATGTACTGTCACTCTTGTGCCCTTGTAGGATTGTTCCTAGATGCATATGCCTTGTGTGATATGCATTGGTTGAGTGTTGTGCATACAAGTGTCTTGCCTTGTGCTTGTTAACTTGTATGTCCTTGTGTTCATTCCAAGTGTGGATGAGCACTGTGATCACTACCTTGTGGTGTTCACTTGGTTGATCAAGCCATGGGTTGTTTCATAACTCCATCTTTGCTTGATCAAATATTGCCTGTTTCATATGCTTTTTATAATTTTCTGCTTACAATGATCATGGTGTATTGTTGTGTTTCAGGAGTATTATGTTCATATGATTCAAGTGCTTCACAGCTTCTAGAGTTAGGTGTGAGTGAGTTTTTGTTCAACTGTTCCCAACTCACATGTTAAGTCTAGAGTCTGTTTTAGGGTTTTGTCACGGAATAGCCAAAGGGGGAGATTGTAAGGTTGAATTTATTCAACCATCTAATTGGCTTTATTCCGTGCCAAATTTGCTTGTAATTCAGCATTTAGTAACCCTGTATTTAGGTGGGTTTGATGTAAGGGTAGTGAGTGAGATAGAGTGAAGTTTGCTCAAGAGTGTGCAAGAAAACAGAGTGTCGCGGCTGGGTCTCGCGGGTGACTCGCGGCTTCAAGCCGCCAGAAGCAACCTCACGTGCCAAGCATGCTGGAAGGTGAACAGTCTGCTAGCTGGAGCACTACAGGACAAAACAGGACAACTGGCCATACGGTTATCTCGCGACTGGATCTCGCGACTTAGTCAAGCCGCGAGGTCAAGCCGCGAGCCACCCCTGTTTTGTAGAATTCTGACGTTTCACATTCCTCTCCACTCCAGTATAAATACCCCTATTACCCACGATTGAAAGAGAGCTTCCAGAGAGATTTTTGAGAGAGAAACCCTAAAGAAAAACCAGATTGTTTCACCCACAATCTCTACCTTAGAATCTCTTCAAATTCCTCAACTCTCTTCCTCTCCATTGTTAAATCCTTGAGAGGCTTTATACCAAACCAGGTTCTCACCATTATTATCATTGTGAGACTGCTGTTTGGATTTCTGGGAAGCAGTTAGGAAGGAACCAATCTTCATTGGTTGATGCTATGGTCTAGTAGCGGAATCCGGGAAGCTAGAAAAGAAAAAGGTTCGGCGCAACCTCGTTGGAGCAAGAAGCTTGGAGGGCTTAGGTGCACTGGGTAGATTAGGCTTGGAGGGTCTATTGCTGTCCTTGTATCCCAACTATATTTTCTAGTGGATTGATTACCGCTTGGAGGGCGGCGGAGAGGTTTTTCGCCGAGAACTTCGGTTTCCTCTTCGATAACACATCGCGTGTTGTCTTTGTGTTTGCATCTTCCTTCCTCTATCTTTGCCTTTAAATTATCTGCTGTGGATTTTATTTTGTTATGGCTTAGATAGTATTTAATCAATTTCGTATGATAGCATATGTTAAGTTTCCGCACACTAGTTGTTTGACATATTGCTTGAATTGATTAAGTTGTTATTTGGGGGTCTAAACGTTCAAAGGTGTTTTATACACGTTTTTGAACTTTCAATTGGTATCAGAGCAGGTACACTGATATTGGTTTCATTACCATTGTGTGATCCTTGACTCCCTTTTGAGATGGATAGGTCTCAATCCCTAAATGCACCTCCATATTTTGATGGTAGTAATTATGCTTTTTGGAAGGTTCGAATGAGAGCTTTTCTGTGTTCGATTGATGAATCCGTTTGGGATGCTGTTGAGATTGGTTGGACCAAACCAGAGGCAGCAAAATCCACATGGGATAAGGCAGCACTTGCTGCATCTAATGCTAACAGTAAAGCACTCAATGCTATTTTCTGTGGTGTGTCTCCAGATGAATTTCACAGGATTTCTCATATTACCGTGGCCAAAGAAGCATGGGAGATTTTGGAAACTACCTATGAAGGCACGAAGAAAGTGAAAGACACCAAGTTACAAATGCTGACCACTCGGTTTGAGGAGCTCAAAATGAGTGAGGATGAGTCTTTTGACTCTTTCTATGGGAAGTTAAATGAAGTGGTTGTCAGCAAGTTCAACTTGGGGGAGAAAACGGAGGACTCGAAGATTGTAAGAAAGATCCTTCGATCATTGCCGGAAAGCTTTCGAGCTAAAGTGACAGCAATAGAAGAGAGCAAGGACCTCGATGACATCAAAGTGCAAGAGCTGGTGGGTTCTCTGCAGACTTATGAGATGTCGCTGCCCAATCAACGGAAGAGTAAATCTCTTGCTCTAAAGACCATTAATGAGAAGGTAGAAGATCAAGACTCATCGGGAGAAGATGTGGTTGACAAAGATGTTGCATACCTTGTCAAGAATTTCAAAAAGTTTTTGAAATTCAAAAATAATGGCAAATTTGATGATAAAAGAAAATTCCAAAGTTCTGGAAGGGAGAAAAGGGAATTCAAAAGGAAAGATGGAAAAGAATCCCAACCTACACAAGGTGTCACGTGTTTCGAATGTAACGGGCATGGACACTTCAAAAAGGAATGTCCGAATTATTTGAAATCGAAAGGTAAAGTGTATGCCACGACCTTGAGTGACTCGGATTCGTCTGACTCAGAGTCTGAAGAGAGCTGTGATGGAGAGGGGAACTATTCGGCTTTTATGACTATTGCTCATGTTGAGTCGTCAGATGAACTGAATCTGCTTGTGCAAGACCTTGGAGAACATAGTGATGATGAATCACTAGGAATTGTTGAAGAATCGGATGCTGAAGTAGATGGAAGCAACGCGAATCTTCAGGAGAATTATAACTTACTTTTGGAGAAGTCCGGGGAATACACAAGGGTGGCCAAGGCTGCTGTGAGAAAAATGAAGAAGGCTGAGGAGGACTACAAAAGTCTCCTAATCCGATATAGGGAGGCCAAGTGTGAGATAGAAACTCTGAATGGAGAGTTGTCCGAAGCTTACACAAAAGTAAGGTTTCTTGAGAGTGAGGTTGTGCAAGCTAATGCCAAAGTAGAGAGGGTTACCACCAAGAAGCTAGATGATGTTATATCATCTCAAAAGAGCTTCTCAGACAAATCCGGATTGGGATATACCGGAGGAGGTAGTTCGTCTGGAAATGTTAGTAAAGGAGTGAAGTTTGTAAAGGCTGAAGCTCCAATTGTAGCTAACCTTACTAGTGAGAAGCTCGAGGTGGAGAAGAATTTGGTGAACCAACGAATGTTAAATCCTCGCAATCAGTTTGCAGACAGATCTGAATCTCGTGCCAAGTCACGTCCTCGACCACAAAGAGGTCCTAGAGGAACTTATGTGTGCCACTACTGCGGACTTCAAGGGCATACTCGACCAAATTGCCAAAAGCTGAGAGCAAAGAATAGTGCAACCCCTCAAAGGTCAGGAGGACCTAGAAATGAGAGAAGAAGTTGGGCTGGAGATCAATCTAGAGATCAGAATGGTGATCCCGGAATGATGAACGTGATGAAGATGATTGGTGCATTCACCAACTGCTTGGAAAGCTTCTCACGAAGGTTTGAAAGCCCTAACTCCCGTACCCAATCCTATAAGGAAATCACCCCAAACGCAAGTGACGTGAGGGTGAATAAGGGTACTCATGCATAAGCATTACAACATGTCCATGCATCAATACTTCCTATGCTTTGTGACTATGTTTGATTGTTTTGCTTGCTATTTTTGCTGTTGGTTGTTTGTTTGTCTTTTTGTACATTTCTTTAATTTTGTTTTATCAATCTTTTTGTTTCTTGTGTCAAAAATCCAAAAAACACATAAAAATAGAAAATCAAAAGCTTGATTGACTTTGTTGAGTTTTTTGTCTCAAAACTTGTTTTGCCTTGTACCTTTGTGCTAATGGCTTTGTGCATTTTCGAGCATTGCTTGTCTTTATGCACTTATATCACAGTGGGAAAAATCTTGAAATCTTTGTGATTGTTGTAAATAGATCTTCAAACTTGTCATGAATGATTAGTGAATGGTTTTGTTGATCTTGAGACTTGCATAGACTTGTGTCTATATATCTTCCCACTCTTTATTTTTGTTTTGCTAAAAAGAGCTCACCAAATGTAAATCTCCAAATGAAATGAGATATTGAGCTGCAAAAGCCTGTCGCACACTCTAGTATTTGACTAGGAAAAAGGGTAAGCGACCTTATATTGAAGTGAATGTTTATTCAAAAAGCCAAAGGCTTATTCATTAAAGTGAAATATCATATATCACTCTCACAATGAGAGGTGATTGACTCAAAAGATCAAAAAGATCAAATGTTATGATTAAAAGTGGAGTCAAATGTAAAGCTCCAAATCATGTTATCAAGTTTATGTGGGAGGTCATATATACATATTTCTATAATTGAGATGGGTCACATGATCTAGTGCTAATTGTGTATGCCTTGGTTGAATTGATCATTGAAGCTTCACATTAGACGAAGGACTATCTCATTGTTGATATCCACACACAACACACAAGTTTATGTTCAATAAATGCCATATTCATTTGTGTGATTGTACTTGATGAAATGTGTTTTCACATGCTCAATCTTTGTTGATTCAAGCACAAAAAGATTTTTGAGTGTTTTAGGTGTTTTTGGAAAGTATTTTGCTTGAAAAATCTGAAAATTTCAAAAATCCTGTTTTGCTCTGTTTTGGCGGCTCAGTCGCGGGTATGTCAAGTCGCGAGCCTCAGTCGCACCTTCGCTGGTAATTTCTGGCGACTTGTTCGCGAGTGGAAGGTCCAGTCGCGAGGTTACTCAGAGATTTTCGCGGCTCAGATCGCGACTCACTCGCGGGTAGACCTTCCAGTCGCGAAAAACACTTAGAAAAATTTTTCAAATTTTTGGTCTTGTGTGTTTTGGCGGCTTGAGCTGGCGACTGTGTGGCGACTTATTCCAGTCGCGAAAATCGCGTGTTGTGCAGAAATAAGGGCAGTTTTTAAAACTTGTTTCAGTTTTCCCTCGAATATTTGTGACTGTTCATCTTCTCCCTCCCAAACACTCCGTGCTCCCATTTCCAATCTCCATTGTTGCATACTTGTAGCTCAAAATCTTCAAGTCACAGGTATGGGGTTTCTGTTCTGCCACTCTTTTCTACTTGATTTTGTGTTTTTCCCTTTGATCTTTCGCATATATTTGTGTTTTAGAAATGGGTTTTTGTTTCGGAATTTGCTCCCTGTTCACGCTTAGATTGGGTATGCTGCTGCTAGAAGTGATTTGTTCTTAGTTGTTTCACTATTACTCTTCATTCTGTGCTTAGCTATGTGATTCTTTGACTTTCACTGATCTTTGAGCTGTTGAGTTGTTTCAATTTTTTTTTGGGGTTGTGAGTTTAATGTGCTAAATTTGCCTGCTCTTTTGTGTTAATCTTTTGGGAGCATATGTGTGCTTCACAATACTGTTTATGTGTCATATCATTTTCAGTTTTTGTCTCATTGACATATAACTGCCTTTAAGTTAGTTTCTATATCTGATGCTGTTATGTGTATTTCCTATCTTAGGCTTGTTTTTTCCATGTGATTGATCTAAATAGCCTGTGTTTAAATGCTTCAAGTTCAGTTGTATGGATGATATCTCTTTGATAATTACATGAGACTAACTTGTTTTACACGTATATTGCTCTGTATTGTTGTGGCCTCTTCTGATTGATCACAGATGGCTCCCTCACCTCCTAAGAAGAAAACTACTGCAAAGAAGGCTGACAAAAGGTTGAAAATGGATTCTAAGCTTTTTAGGTCAGTTCATCACTTTGAGAGATACAGGGATAACTTCTTGAGTGCAGGAATTATTCAAGAGAGATTTGTTGATTTAGAGGATTTAAGACAAACCTTTATCCCCAGTTGCTTTGAAGGTAGAGGATGGGAAAAACTTCTGAGTGATTTCCCTGTAGTTTGTGAACCCCTGATTAGGGAATTTCACTCAAATGCTGTGATAAAGGAGAATGAGTTAAGCTGCTGGGTTAGAGGGAAAGAATTCATTGTAGATGCTCATGTCATAGATGAGGCACTAGGACTTGAAGGATTAGATGATGAGGAGTTTATCAACTACAAGGATAGGAGTGTATCCATTGAAACAGTTCAACAAAGGATAGGTGGGCAGAGAGAAGGAAAATGTTTGAATACCACTGCCTTTCCAGTGGACATGAGGTGCCTAACAATCATCATGATGTTTAACCTCTATCCCATTAAGAAGTTGACTACCATCAATTGTGCTAGAGCAATCTTTCTGATGGATCTCAAAGAAAAGAACTTCATAGACATAAGTTCCCACATATATGACATCATTGTGGATGAGACAAGAACAACCTCTAGGCCAAAACTGATCTTTCCCAGTTTGCTTATGAGGATTTTTAGAAGGAAGGGTGTTCCTATCCCACAAGACATCAGTCCCATGTCCACACCTTCTGCAATTAACAGGCTTACCTGCAAAAGGATAAGTGTTAGACTTCCAGGAGAAGAAGATGAAGGTGATGAAGGAGAAGGTGTCCCAATGGAGACTGAAGCAGAGGCAGCCGGGCATCCATCAACCTCAACACCCAGGAGGAGTGGCAAAAGACCCAGAGCATCAACTTCTTCAGATACTCCTCCAGATGCTTTCCAAATCATTCTGGAAAGACTTGATGGGATCAGAGAAGTCCAGACTGAGCACTCTGAGAGGATGAAAGCTATGCAGGATCAGATTGATGTTTTGTCTGCAAAACTTGACAGCTTCACCACTCAGCCTGAACACTGACCATTTGGCCATTCCTGACAAAAAGGGGGAGATGTTTCTGTTGAGGATGGACTGAGAAGCAGAAGAGCAGCCCTTAAGGGGGAGTAATGTGTGAGGATGGACTGAGAAGCAGAAGAGCAGCCCTTAAGGGGGAGTAATGTGTTGAGGGGGAGTCATGTTTTAAGTACTTTTAGTGGTTTATGGGTTTGATACACTATATTTTTTTGGTGTATTGTTTCTAACTCTTAACTTATACTCTTGGTTTAAAGTTTAATATATTTTGATGATGATATTCAGGATGTTTTGTGTTTTGTACCCATGTGCTTATGTAAGCTTTTAGGGTTTATGTCTTTTGCAAGTTTGTAGGCTTTATGGTTTGTACCTTGCCTAGTGCAGCCTTTATGCTATGTTGAAATCAGTATTTTAATCTAAATGTTATGCATTTTGGTTTATGTACTGTCACTCTTGTGCCCTTGTAGGATTGTTCCTAGATGCATATGCCTTGTGTGATATGCATTGGTTGAGTGTTGTGCATACAAGTGTCTTGCCTTGTGCTTGTTAACTTGTATGTCCTTGTGTTCATTCCAAGTGTGGATGAGCACTGTGATCACTACCTTGTGGTGTTCACTTGGTTGATCAAGCCATGGGTTGTTTCATAACTCCATCTTTGCTTGATCAAATATTGCCTGTTTCATATGCTTTTTATAATTTTCTGCTTACAATGATCATGGTGTATTGTTGTGTTTCAGGAGTATTATGTTCATATGATTCAAGTGCTTCACAGCTTCTAGAGTTAGGTGTGAGTGAGTTTTTGTTCAACTGTTCCCAACTCACATGTTAAGTCTAGAGTCTGTTTTAGGGTTTTGTCACGGAATAGCCAAAGGGGGAGATTGTAAGGTTGAATTTATTCAACCATCTAATTGGCTTTATTCCGTGCCAAATTTGCTTGTAATTCAGCATTTAGTAACCCTGTATTTAGGTGGGTTTGATGTAAGGGTAGTGAGTGAGATAGAGTGAAGTTTGCTCAAGAGTGTGCAAGAAAACAGAGTGTCGCGGCTGGGTCTCGCGGGTGACTCGCGGCTTCAAGCCGCCAGAAGCAACCTCACGTGCCAAGCATGCTGGAAGGTGAACAGTCTGCTAGCTGGAGCACTACAGGACAAAACAGGACAACTGGCCATACGGTTATCTCGCGACTGGATCTCGCGACTTAGTCAAGCCGCGAGGTCAAGCCGCGAGCCACCCCTGTTTTGTAGAATTCTGACGTTTCACATTCCTCTCCACTCCAGTATAAATACCCCTATTACCCACGATTGAAAGAGAGCTTCCAGAGAGATTTTTGAGAGAGAAACCCTAAAGAAAAACCAGATTGTTTCACCCACAATCTCTACCTTAGAATCTCTTCAAATTCCTCAACTCTCTTCCTCTCCATTGTTAAATCCTTGAGAGGCTTTATACCAAACCAGGTTCTCACCATTATTATCATTGTGAGACTGCTGTTTGGATTTCTGGGAAGCAGTTAGGAAGGAACCAATCTTCATTGGTTGATGCTATGGTCTAGTAGCGGAATCCGGGAAGCTAGAAAAGAAAAAGGTTCGGCGCAACCTCGTTGGAGCAAGAAGCTTGGAGGGCTTAGGTGCACTGGGTAGATTAGGCTTGGAGGGTCTATTGCTGTCCTTGTATCCCAACTATATTTTCTAGTGGATTGATTACCGCTTGGAGGGCGGCGGAGAGGTTTTTCGCCGAGAACTTCGGTTTCCTCTTCGATAACACATCGCGTGTTGTCTTTGTGTTTGCATCTTCCTTCCTCTATCTTTGCCTTTAAATTATCTGCTGTGGATTTTATTTTGTTATGGCTTAGATAGTATTTAATCAATTTCGTATGATAGCATATGTTAAGTTTCCGCACACTAGTTGTTTGACATATTGCTTGAATTGATTAAGTTGTTATTTGGGGGTCTAAACGTTCAAAGGTGTTTTATACACGTTTTTGAACTTTCAATTGGTATCAGAGCAGGTACACTGATATTGGTTTCATTACCATTGTGTGATCCTTGACTCCCTTTTGAGATGGATAGGTCTCAATCCCTAAATGCACCTCCATATTTTGATGGTAGTAATTATGCTTTTTGGAAGGTTCGAATGAGAGCTTTTCTGTGTTCGATTGATGAATCCGTTTGGGATGCTGTTGAGATTGGTTGGACCAAACCAGAGGCAGCAAAATCCACATGGGATAAGGCAGCACTTGCTGCATCTAATGCTAACAGTAAAGCACTCAATGCTATTTTCTGTGGTGTGTCTCCAGATGAATTTCACAGGATTTCTCATATTACCGTGGCCAAAGAAGCATGGGAGATTTTGGAAACTACCTATGAAGGCACGAAGAAAGTGAAAGACACCAAGTTACAAATGCTGACCACTCGGTTTGAGGAGCTCAAAATGAGTGAGGATGAGTCTTTTGACTCTTTCTATGGGAAGTTAAATGAAGTGGTTGTCAGCAAGTTCAACTTGGGGGAGAAAACGGAGGACTCGAAGATTGTAAGAAAGATCCTTCGATCATTGCCGGAAAGCTTTCGAGCTAAAGTGACAGCAATAGAAGAGAGCAAGGACCTCGATGACATCAAAGTGCAAGAGCTGGTGGGTTCTCTGCAGACTTATGAGATGTCGCTGCCCAATCAACGGAAGAGTAAATCTCTTGCTCTAAAGACCATTAATGAGAAGGTAGAAGATCAAGACTCATCGGGAGAAGATGTGGTTGACAAAGATGTTGCATACCTTGTCAAGAATTTCAAAAAGTTTTTGAAATTCAAAAATAATGGCAAATTTGATGATAAAAGAAAATTCCAAAGTTCTGGAAGGGAGAAAAGGGAATTCAAAAGGAAAGATGGAAAAGAATCCCAACCTACACAAGGTGTCACGTGTTTCGAATGTAACGGGCATGGACACTTCAAAAAGGAATGTCCGAATTATTTGAAATCGAAAGGTAAAGTGTATGCCACGACCTTGAGTGACTCGGATTCGTCTGACTCAGAGTCTGAAGAGAGCTGTGATGGAGAGGGGAACTATTCGGCTTTTATGACTATTGCTCATGTTGAGTCGTCAGATGAACTGAATCTGCTTGTGCAAGACCTTGGAGAACATAGTGATGATGAATCACTAGGAATTGTTGAAGAATCGGATGCTGAAGTAGATGGAAGCAACGCGAATCTTCAGGAGAATTATAACTTACTTTTGGAGAAGTCCGGGGAATACACAAGGGTGGCCAAGGCTGCTGTGAGAAAAATGAAGAAGGCTGAGGAGGACTACAAAAGTCTCCTAATCCGATATAGGGAGGCCAAGTGTGAGATAGAAACTCTGAATGGAGAGTTGTCCGAAGCTTACACAAAAGTAAGGTTTCTTGAGAGTGAGGTTGTGCAAGCTAATGCCAAAGTAGAGAGGGTTACCACCAAGAAGCTAGATGATGTTATATCATCTCAAAAGAGCTTCTCAGACAAATCCGGATTGGGATATACCGGAGGAGGTAGTTCGTCTGGAAATGTTAGTAAAGGAGTGAAGTTTGTAAAGGCTGAAGCTCCAATTGTAGCTAACCTTACTAGTGAGAAGCTCGAGGTGGAGAAGAATTTGGTGAACCAACGAATGTTAAATCCTCGCAATCAGTTTGCAGACAGATCTGAATCTCGTGCCAAGTCACGTCCTCGACCACAAAGAGGTCCTAGAGGAACTTATGTGTGCCACTACTGCGGACTTCAAGGGCATACTCGACCAAATTGCCAAAAGCTGAGAGCAAAGAATAGTGCAACCCCTCAAAGGTCAGGAGGACCTAGAAATGAGAGAAGAAGTTGGGCTGGAGATCAATCTAGAGATCAGAATGGTGATCCCGGAATGATGAACGTGATGAAGATGATTGGTGCATTCACCAACTGCTTGGAAAGCTTCTCACGAAGGTTTGAAAGCCCTAACTCCCGTACCCAATCCTATAAGGAAATCACCCCAAACGCAAGTGACGTGAGGGTGAATAAGGGTACTCATGCATAAGCATTACAACATGTCCATGCATCAATACTTCCTATGCTTTGTGACTATGTTTGATTGTTTTGCTTGCTATTTTTGCTGTTGGTTGTTTGTTTGTCTTTTTGTACATTTCTTTAATTTTGTTTTATCAATCTTTTTGTTTCTTGTGTCAAAAATCCAAAAAACACATAAAAATAGAAAATCAAAAGCTTGATTGACTTTGTTGAGTTTTTTGTCTCAAAACTTGTTTTGCCTTGTACCTTTGTGCTAATGGCTTTGTGCATTTTCGAGCATTGCTTGTCTTTATGCACTTATATCACAGTGGGAAAAATCTTGAAATCTTTGTGATTGTTGTAAATAGATCTTCAAACTTGTCATGAATGATTAGTGAATGGTTTTGTTGATCTTGAGACTTGCATAGACTTGTGTCTATATATCTTCCCACTCTTTATTTTTGTTTTGCTAAAAAGAGCTCACCAAATGTAAATCTCCAAATGAAATGAGATATTGAGCTGCAAAAGCCTGTCGCACACTCTAGTATTTGACTAGGAAAAAGGGTAAGCGACCTTATATTGAAGTGAATGTTTATTCAAAAAGCCAAAGGCTTATTCATTAAAGTGAAATATCATATATCACTCTCACAATGAGAGGTGATTGACTCAAAAGATCAAAAAGATCAAATGTTATGATTAAAAGTGGAGTCAAATGTAAAGCTCCAAATCATGTTATCAAGTTTATGTGGGAGGTCATATATACATATTTCTATAATTGAGATGGGTCACATGATCTAGTGCTAATTGTGTATGCCTTGGTTGAATTGATCATTGAAGCTTCACATTAGACGAAGGACTATCTCATTGTTGATATCCACACACAACACACAAGTTTATGTTCAATAAATGCCATATTCATTTGTGTGATTGTACTTGATGAAATGTGTTTTCACATGCTCAATCTTTGTTGATTCAAGCACAAAAAGATTTTTGAGTGTTTTAGGTGTTTTTGGAAAGTATTTTGCTTGAAAAATCTGAAAATTTCAAAAATCCTGTTTTGCTCTGTTTTGGCGGCTCAGTCGCGGGTATGTCAAGTCGCGAGCCTCAGTCGCACCTTCGCTGGTAATTTCTGGCGACTTGTTCGCGAGTGGAAGGTCCAGTCGCGAGGTTACTCAGAGATTTTCGCGGCTCAGATCGCGACTCACTCGCGGGTAGACCTTCCAGTCGCGAAAAACACTTAGAAAAATTTTTCAAATTTTTGGTCTTGTGTGTTTTGGCGGCTTGAGCTGGCGACTGTGTGGCGACTTATTCCAGTCGCGAAAATCGCGTGTTGTGCAGAAATAAGGGCAGTTTTTAAAACTTGTTTCAGTTTTCCCTCGAATATTTGTGACTGTTCATCTTCTCCCTCCCAAACACTCCGTGCTCCCATTTCCAATCTCCATTGTTGCATACTTGTAGCTCAAAATCTTCAAGTCACAGGTATGGGGTTTCTGTTCTGCCACTCTTTTCTACTTGATTTTGTGTTTTTCCCTTTGATCTTTCGCATATATTTGTGTTTTAGAAATGGGTTTTTGTTTCGGAATTTGCTCCCTGTTCACGCTTAGATTGGGTATGCTGCTGCTAGAAGTGATTTGTTCTTAGTTGTTTCACTATTACTCTTCATTCTGTGCTTAGCTATGTGATTCTTTGACTTTCACTGATCTTTGAGCTGTTGAGTTGTTTCAATTTTTTTTTGGGGTTGTGAGTTTAATGTGCTAAATTTGCCTGCTCTTTTGTGTTAATCTTTTGGGAGCATATGTGTGCTTCACAATACTGTTTATGTGTCATATCATTTTCAGTTTTTGTCTCATTGACATATAACTGCCTTTAAGTTAGTTTCTATATCTGATGCTGTTATGTGTATTTCCTATCTTAGGCTTGTTTTTTCCATGTGATTGATCTAAATAGCCTGTGTTTAAATGCTTCAAGTTCAGTTGTATGGATGATATCTCTTTGATAATTACATGAGACTAACTTGTTTTACACGTATATTGCTCTGTATTGTTGTGGCCTCTTCTGATTGATCACAGATGGCTCCCTCACCTCCTAAGAAGAAAACTACTGCAAAGAAGGCTGACAAAAGGTTGAAAATGGATTCTAAGCTTTTTAGGTCAGTTCATCACTTTGAGAGATACAGGGATAACTTCTTGAGTGCAGGAATTATTCAAGAGAGATTTGTTGATTTAGAGGATTTAAGACAAACCTTTATCCCCAGTTGCTTTGAAGGTAGAGGATGGGAAAAACTTCTGAGTGATTTCCCTGTAGTTTGTGAACCCCTGATTAGGGAATTTCACTCAAATGCTGTGATAAAGGAGAATGAGTTAAGCTGCTGGGTTAGAGGGAAAGAATTCATTGTAGATGCTCATGTCATAGATGAGGCACTAGGACTTGAAGGATTAGATGATGAGGAGTTTATCAACTACAAGGATAGGAGTGTATCCATTGAAACAGTTCAACAAAGGATAGGTGGGCAGAGAGAAGGAAAATGTTTGAATACCACTGCCTTTCCAGTGGACATGAGGTGCCTAACAATCATCATGATGTTTAACCTCTATCCCATTAAGAAGTTGACTACCATCAATTGTGCTAGAGCAATCTTTCTGATGGATCTCAAAGAAAAGAACTTCATAGACATAAGTTCCCACATATATGACATCATTGTGGATGAGACAAGAACAACCTCTAGGCCAAAACTGATCTTTCCCAGTTTGCTTATGAGGATTTTTAGAAGGAAGGGTGTTCCTATCCCACAAGACATCAGTCCCATGTCCACACCTTCTGCAATTAACAGGCTTACCTGCAAAAGGATAAGTGTTAGACTTCCAGGAGAAGAAGATGAAGGTGATGAAGGAGAAGGTGTCCCAATGGAGACTGAAGCAGAGGCAGCCGGGCATCCATCAACCTCAACACCCAGGAGGAGTGGCAAAAGACCCAGAGCATCAACTTCTTCAGATACTCCTCCAGATGCTTTCCAAATCATTCTGGAAAGACTTGATGGGATCAGAGAAGTCCAGACTGAGCACTCTGAGAGGATGAAAGCTATGCAGGATCAGATTGATGTTTTGTCTGCAAAACTTGACAGCTTCACCACTCAGCCTGAACACTGACCATTTGGCCATTCCTGACAAAAAGGGGGAGATGTTTCTGTTGAGGATGGACTGAGAAGCAGAAGAGCAGCCCTTAAGGGGGAGTAATGTGTGAGGATGGACTGAGAAGCAGAAGAGCAGCCCTTAAGGGGGAGTAATGTGTTGAGGGGGAGTCATGTTTTAAGTACTTTTAGTGGTTTATGGGTTTGATACACTATATTTTTTTGGTGTATTGTTTCTAACTCTTAACTTATACTCTTGGTTTAAAGTTTAATATATTTTGATGATGATATTCAGGATGTTTTGTGTTTTGTACCCATGTGCTTATGTAAGCTTTTAGGGTTTATGTCTTTTGCAAGTTTGTAGGCTTTATGGTTTGTACCTTGCCTAGTGCAGCCTTTATGCTATGTTGAAATCAGTATTTTAATCTAAATGTTATGCATTTTGGTTTATGTACTGTCACTCTTGTGCCCTTGTAGGATTGTTCCTAGATGCATATGCCTTGTGTGATATGCATTGGTTGAGTGTTGTGCATACAAGTGTCTTGCCTTGTGCTTGTTAACTTGTATGTCCTTGTGTTCATTCCAAGTGTGGATGAGCACTGTGATCACTACCTTGTGGTGTTCACTTGGTTGATCAAGCCATGGGTTGTTTCATAACTCCATCTTTGCTTGATCAAATATTGCCTGTTTCATATGCTTTTTATAATTTTCTGCTTACAATGATCATGGTGTATTGTTGTGTTTCAGGAGTATTATGTTCATATGATTCAAGTGCTTCACAGCTTCTAGAGTTAGGTGTGAGTGAGTTTTTGTTCAACTGTTCCCAACTCACATGTTAAGTCTAGAGTCTGTTTTAGGGTTTTGTCACGGAATAGCCAAAGGGGGAGATTGTAAGGTTGAATTTATTCAACCATCTAATTGGCTTTATTCCGTGCCAAATTTGCTTGTAATTCAGCATTTAGTAACCCTGTATTTAGGTGGGTTTGATGTAAGGGTAGTGAGTGAGATAGAGTGAAGTTTGCTCAAGAGTGTGCAAGAAAACAGAGTGTCGCGGCTGGGTCTCGCGGGTGACTCGCGGCTTCAAGCCGCCAGAAGCAACCTCACGTGCCAAGCATGCTGGAAGGTGAACAGTCTGCTAGCTGGAGCACTACAGGACAAAACAGGACAACTGGCCATACGGTTATCTCGCGACTGGATCTCGCGACTTAGTCAAGCCGCGAGGTCAAGCCGCGAGCCACCCCTGTTTTGTAGAATTCTGACGTTTCACATTCCTCTCCACTCCAGTATAAATACCCCTATTACCCACGATTGAAAGAGAGCTTCCAGAGAGATTTTTGAGAGAGAAACCCTAAAGAAAAACCAGATTGTTTCACCCACAATCTCTACCTTAGAATCTCTTCAAATTCCTCAACTCTCTTCCTCTCCATTGTTAAATCCTTGAGAGGCTTTATACCAAACCAGGTTCTCACCATTATTATCATTGTGAGACTGCTGTTTGGATTTCTGGGAAGCAGTTAGGAAGGAACCAATCTTCATTGGTTGATGCTATGGTCTAGTAGCGGAATCCGGGAAGCTAGAAAAGAAAAAGGTTCGGCGCAACCTCGTTGGAGCAAGAAGCTTGGAGGGCTTAGGTGCACTGGGTAGATTAGGCTTGGAGGGTCTATTGCTGTCCTTGTATCCCAACTATATTTTCTAGTGGATTGATTACCGCTTGGAGGGCGGCGGAGAGGTTTTTCGCCGAGAACTTCGGTTTCCTCTTCGATAACACATCGCGTGTTGTCTTTGTGTTTGCATCTTCCTTCCTCTATCTTTGCCTTTAAATTATCTGCTGTGGATTTTATTTTGTTATGGCTTAGATAGTATTTAATCAATTTCGTATGATAGCATATGTTAAGTTTCCGCACACTAGTTGTTTGACATATTGCTTGAATTGATTAAGTTGTTATTTGGGGGTCTAAACGTTCAAAGGTGTTTTATACACGTTTTTGAACTTTCAAGCACCCTCAAGCTAGCACCCTCAAAGGCTAGGTGATCCTAGAAGTGATGATAATTGCCATCTCTAAGTTTGGGTCCGTAATAGCAGTGGCACCCACCCAAGGACTCCAAATGACCTGTAACAGCACATAGAGTTAGAAGAAGAATCCTAAGAGAATGCAAGAGATAGTAATAAGGAAAAGTGAATGTCTAACTCACCTTCTCAAAAGAAAGGCTATCAAAATAAGTCCTAACCAAGGAGAAACTCTTTAGATCCACCTCTGTTCCACGAGCGCTAAGACTGTACTTCACAGCCCTATCCTGAAAAGAAAGAACACAATTTGCAAGAAGATAATTTGCAAGATGAATGGGTACAGTTTGCAAGATGACAGTTTGCAAGATGAATAGGTACAGTTTATGAGATATAGGTATGAATGCAATTTACATGATGATAGTTTGCAAGACAAAGGCATGAACACAGTTTGCAAGAACATGAGGCCTAGGTGACGTGTGGATGAACATAATTTGCAAAGGCATGGAGTACATTTGTAAGAAGCTACAAAGGAAAAAAGACTAACCTCAAGAAGCTTCCAAAGCCCCACTAGCTGGCAAAGAGTCCTCCGGTTGAGAGTGTCGAGGGATGAGTATAGATAGGCGAGACATGCTTGGCCCTAGTTGGCCTCTAAGGCCCCCTCGAAGTCACGAAAATGAGAAAGCCACCTCAAGGACACCGTCTACCCCCTATTGGTGAAAAGATAGCCCCCAAGATGTATAGAGGAAATGCCCTAGCCATATAGGCACAATCCTCAAAAGTCACTTACGGAAGGGGTCAATAGACTGGCTCAATGTCAAAGTAGCGGATTGTATCCGTCGAGTACCTCCTCCCAAGCAACTCTATGCCCAACTATGCACCCGACTCACCCTCAAGATTGATGAATGCCCCATTGCACCTAAGGCCAATCATCCGGTGGAAATCATAGGGAGTCACCGTCATCTCCTGGCCAGTAATATGGAAGGTGTCTTAGTGTCCCACCACCTCTCAACAAAGCACTACACCAAGATGGCACTAATAGAGGTCTCTGGCAGTAAACAAATGATGGGCTAGAAGCCCACAACACATATGTAACCCTTGGTCTCCTCAGTCAGGATCGGGTACAATGAAGTAACACCATTGGTGTTGCCTCCACATGAGAAAGCAGGCAGGGCCTACAAAAGGATGAAAATAGAGCATTAAAATGACGATTGGGTGAGAAAATTAGTGAAAAGGGAGTTAAAATAGTCAAAATAGGGTATCTAAGTGCTAGTATGCGTATGTAGGCCCGCGTCTATGTACGTAGGGAACCACATGCGTACGCGAGTTAGATCATACGTCCATGTAAACTAAAGAACACGGATATGTATGCATGAAAAGGGCCTGCGTACGTATGAGTTAAGTATGCATACACATGAGTTAAGTACACATATGCATGAATGAAGGCTGCATACGCAAGCTAATATCTGCGTACGCATGAGTATAGACAGAGAAGTGTTCTTCGACATTTTCAACCACCTTTTGACCAAAACTCATCCTAAACATGTTCCTACCCCTCCAAAAGTGTCAGTTTTTCATCTAGCCCCATCCCACAGTAAAACCCAAGCATTTATATGTCCAAAAACATATTAAAATGGAAGATCAAAGTGAAACTCGAAAATGAGAAAAGTTTGGAAAACTCACCAATCTGGTCCATGCATTATCAGAGAGATGATCATTTGGCCTATAGGTCAAGCAGGGAGGATCATTCAACCTTACAGCCCCATTCCAGTGAGATTAAACACATCACGGGAAATCACATAGGAGCTTTTCTTGAACTTGGGTGCCATGGAGTTTGAGAGAGAAAGATAGTTTTGGATGAGAGAATTTGAAAGGAAAAGATCAGTATGAGGAAATGAGGGAAAGACAAGGTTTTGTAGAGAAAAGATGGAAGTTAGAGAGTTGGAGAGAATGTGAAGAGATGAAGGAGATGAAGAAAGAAAAAAGAAATGGTTAGTAACTATTGAGGAAAAATGAAGAGGCAGGAATGCATCTAATGGCTAAACTACATGTAGTTTAGTAAAAGCAAAATTCAAAAATATCCCCAATGGGTTCCCAAAAGATAGGAAGTGCAAAAGAGAATTTAGGAATGCCTCAAAAATGATAGAAATACTCTCAGTTGGGTAAAAGACACAAAGACCCTCAAAACATCCCCAATGGATTGAAAGTGTCAAGAACATCCCTTAATGGATCAAAAATCATCAAGGAAACTCCCCCATGAGTTAAGATCAACCAAATCCCCAGTAAAGAATAGTATCACAAAAGGACTCCCCCAAAGGGTCAAAGGCACAAAGACAACCCCCTCGAGGGTTATGAAGAAACTTTCCCCATGGAGTTGATAAAACCCCCTCGAGAGTGTAATCCATGAAATATTCCCAATAAGTCATGAAGGAGAAGAAAATAAATTTTCCCCAGTGGACTACCCATCATCAAAGACTTCTTTGTTGGTCGAAACCACCAAAGAATTCCCAGTGAGTCAAAGTCACCATTAAACTCCTCAGCGAGTATCTTATTCCCAGTGGACCACCCACAATCCTTAGTGAGCCTTTCCTCCACAGTGGATCGCCCACTATCAAAGACTTCCTCGTAGGTCAAGATCATCAAGAAAACTCAATGGGTCATCACCAAACTTCTCAGCAAGTTATCTTCCCTAGTGAACTACATATCAAGAAGACTCTCCCGTGGGTCATCAACACACTTCTCAGCAGATCATACTCCCTAGTAAATCTTTCACCTTCCTACTAGATCTTTCACTAAAGACTCCCTCGTGAGTCGAAACACCAAGGCTATTTGTGAACATATCCTCTGGGAATTGAACATGCAGACACAAACACCATACAAGTTAGAAGAGAAGAATACAGAACTTCTACATATCCCGAGGGAATTGAACATGTAGGCATAGTAGAAGAGGTAGAGATAAATAGAGAGACTAGGGTCACCTCAAGACAAGAGCCTCACCAGAGTAAGTAAAGATAGAGATTGAGAAGACAAGTATTACCCAGAGGCACAAGCCACCCAGAGAAGTTTAAGGCAAGAGCCCCAAATGGACACCATAAATGTATCCTTTTATGCTCGTAAAAGCACCTTACTTTTTTGGTTGATGGTTTCGACTGTTAACCTTGTTTGTTTTTCTTTATAAGTGACTCTAGGATAGTGAGTCACTCGCCTTTTGCTTGCAATTGGAAAAACAAGTTCTGGGATAGTGAACTTTTCATTGCTCATTTCTTGAGCAACAAAGGTGGGAATTTGGACATATGAATCCCATGCGACTCTGTGGAGTTAAACCCCGCCCTATGTATGCATGTTGTGTGCCATGTGCATAGGTTGGGCCCGTACATCAAAACAAAATGTTTTGTCTCTTGTTCTTTTGATTCAGTTAGTAGAGCTCACGAATCAAAAAAGGGGTATCTATAGACACCGTATTTCGCACCCCTTATGACTCGAGCTCCTGTTCCCTAATGATGTTGAAATTCTAAGACCCAAGGTTGGTTTAGGGCTCAATCAGATTCTAAATTGACTTGAGAAATGTTAAAATGGAAAATATAAATTTTTTATGAGCAAATAAATCTATTTTTGGAAAATATGCATGTCCCCAAGCTGCGTACGTCTTATGCATGCATACGCATGCAAGGGCCTGCATACACATGCTAGAGTTCCAAAAACTATGAAAGACAAGTTTTTCAGCATTAAGTGTGAGTTTTGGAATGAATCCCACATCCTTTGGGAGCCGTTCCAAACCCTCATTTTCCAACTATATAAAGCCATACATAGTACCTTTTCAAAACACACACAGAAAATTCTAAGGGAAAACACAAGATTCACTAAAAATATCAAATCAAAGAAGGAGTTTTTCACAAAACATCCTCAAGTCAACATTTTCTGATTGGGACCTTTTCTAGCCTTAACCTTTGAGTTTTAAGGTTACTAATCACTTCCTTGTTTGATTGGGAATAGATTTGACTAAGAAGAATGGTCAAAATCAAGTCTAGGAGCTTTTGTTTGGAGGTATTGAGTTCTAACCCTTTTCTTTCTATTTCTTTTTTTTTTTTTAATTCTGTTTTCATTTATTTTTCTTGCTTTTTTTACGTTTTAATATGTTTTGGCAACCTAGGGTTTAGTTGTTTTATGTTTTAAAGCATGTTATGTTGCTAGATTTACGGTTTTAAGTTTTGCTCCGTTTTTTGCATTTCTAAGTTTCTAGGTTAGGGTTTAGGGAGTATGCATACAACTAGCTTGCGTACGGAAGCCTATGTATGAATACACGTACTCAAGCCTAGAAACCCTAAATTTGAGTTTTCTACTTTTGTCTCTTTACTTCATTTATAATATATGCCTCTATTTTGTTCTCTTTTTATGCTTTTAAGTCTCTACTTCCATGTTGCTGGCTTTGTTTGTTTCTTCACATGTTAAATGAGGGTTTATCTTTCATTTTGTTAGTTTTCCATGAACATGAATATGATATGGCCATGCATTGATGCATAGTTGCTATGGTGCAGTGAAGTAAGTGAGGAAAGTGATAGGCCAAGAATGTATTGACCCCTTGTGATAAATTAATTGATTAATTAGCCAAGTTTATTAATTAATTAAATTAACACGCAATGTACATGGCAATACAAACAAATCACCAATTAACTAAATTATGCAGTGGAAAATAAATTGACACGGTGAATTGTTTACGAATGGGGAAGACCTACATGAAAAAAACCCCATCGGGTGACTTTAAGGTCACCACTCCCGAGAATCCACTATTATCAAAACAAGCAGTTACAAGTAAAGGAATCATAGTACCTTATACCAATCTACAGTTGAACCCTTACCCCCAATACCCAATTAGACTTGTTCTGTAGTAATAATCTCTCATTTTCAATGCACATCTCACAGTACATGACTAACCAATTATGCGGATCCCAGTACATGACTTGATCACCAACTTGAGAAGGATGTTGGCTGTAAAGTTCTTTTGTTCATCACACGATGAAGATCATGAAGTTGCTTGGTCATAAAACCCTATGGTGTACAAACACAACAGCTTCTTCAAGAGAAAGAAGAACTAGGGCAAACTAGGTTTCCGGTCATACCTTTCTTCACACTTGTGAAATTGTGCTCTTGTGCAACTTATGTAACCTTTTACGGCCCTCAAAATAATCCTTATATATGTCTAGGATTGTGAGAAAACAAAGCCCAAACATACATGCACGGATTGGATGAAAATTAGCTTGAAAAACTGAATTTCATTAACCTCGATAGATAGCCATCTATCGAGCTAGCTGTCGAGCCATGGGCTTCAGCAGCTTTTAAATCTTGATAGATGCCAGCTGTCGAGCTTTAAAATCTTGCACTTTCTTACTTGATTCTTGGACAGACTTGCATGGCTTTAACACTTAAACTTGAAACCTTGTTTCTTGAAGCATTAAACTCATCCTAGATCTACTCAATTACAAGAAAAGTGCATTTTGTCAAAAGATTAGCCAATTACATAAAATGTTGAAATATGTTCCTAACATCAAATCACATATGTCCTAACAATCTCCCCCTTTGGCAATTCGTGACAAAACCACAACAAACAAATGAACATATGAGAGAAGTCATAACTCAATCAACTCATATTCACTGGTTGAATACAATAAAATCTATCCTTGCACAAACTCTTGAAAAACTTTGCAAGAAGAGAGTTTATGGCAAGTAGACTTTGACAACCTGTATTTCTGAAACACTTTAAACAAAACTCATCAAGGCATCTTAGTGTGAAACAGAAATATAAGATTGCATACATTCAATAAGAAACATGTGTATTAAGAAAGAAAAGAAACAATACATGTAAAAATAGGTGAAAGAATTGTAATAACAACCTCAAATATGTGTATATAATATATATATGTATATATCAACAAGTACAAGGTTTGCTATCCTACATGATCACAAGATCTAAGGTACATGAACAATGTATCTAAAATAGAAAGAAAAGAAAAAGATACATAAAGTCCTTACTACATCTCTTAAAAAAATGAACACTCCCCCTAACGAAAATATCCTATACTAACCCTCCCCCTATGAGTATGACTACTCTCATATCCAAAACTACACCCCCTTTTTGTCACGAGTGACAAAGGGGTAAGTACATCAAGTAGACATCTCATCATCACTCGACGAGCCATCATCATCATCCTCAGCATCATCAACACAGTTAGAACCATCACTCTCATCCTTAGATGCCTCGAGAGAGGAAGCCACTGTGTAACCACCCATCACAGCCTGTTGTTACGCAATACAACCAACATAGATGTTCACCTGACACAACTCATTGCTAAGAGTGTCAAGGCAAGCATCCATGCACACAAGCTGTGCCATGATGGCCTCAAGTGTCACTACACTTGCTGAAGAAGGAGCAGAGGTCGATGGAGCGGTAGAAGTTGGAGGTGCGGCCGTCTGCATCTAGGGCTGCCTCGAGCAAAGCTGTGCAAAACTCCACTTAACAGTAGCAGCTTCAATGGCACACATGAATGTGAAGTGGGAAGACTCGGGACAAGAGACAAAAAAGTGGTGAATGAGTCTAGTGATAGTGGAAGGAAAAATAAGCTTATCACAAGTCGTCGTGCCCTTATACACATCTATAAGGGAGAGTATAAAGTGTGAAGGAAAGTCAATAGAGATATCCTCAATGAGGGACAACAAAAGTCGAGCACGAGGCTCTGTGATAGTGTTATAGTGAGACAATGGATGAAGAACAAATGTCATCACCATGTTTAAGAATCTCAAACCTTTAGCAAATGCTGAGCAAGGGGTGTTTTTTTTTTTTTTTTTTGGGAATATTACATTAAGTAATAATGGAAGAACAAGATTAACAGAAAAGACAAAAAGAAAGTAGATAACTTGGAGGCATTATATCATTTTCCTTAGACAATATTTGCCCCCCACAACTTTGTTGCTAAAGGTTTATCACAAATTTGTCTCCATGATACAACCAAGATGTTAGGTTCTACAGATAGCAATTCTAGAGAATGACCACAGGATTTCTTGTCTTTCTTGTGTTTCTCTCCAACTTTTGATTTTGTGAAGTTAGTTTTTTAAGAGAACATAAGCCTTTATTTATACCCATAGGGTTATGTTTCATGAAAAGGCATGTATGGAGAGTTAGTTATTTATTTAAATGAACATAAGCCTGTTTCATGAAAAGGCACATATGGAGAGTTAGTTATTTTTTTAAGTGAACATAAGCCTATTTCATGAAAAGGCACGTATGGAGAGTTAGCTATTTTTTTAATAATACGGTTATCAAAGATTGAAACCTCTTCAACCTTTCTGAATAGTCACCAAAACATTCTATAGAAAATTCTAGAAAATTTCAGAAAATTCAGATTTCAAATTTTCACTTAGAAAATTCCAGAACTTGAATTTTCACTTTATGAAACTATATTCTCCAAACTCAACTATCATTATTACAACCTATCCTTGTATATACCTATATATACAACAGTTTTGATGGCCACCCCAAGATGATGGTGTCTCACAAAATAGAGATGCGAGTTCATCTTTGGACACTATCCTCAAACACGCACAGCCAGGGTAGTCAGGATGCACTACCCTAAGCATGTGTAGTACCTCGAAAACAATCTCCGGAGTAACACCTTGGATGCAAGTAGAGAACTGAGGTATAGAGTAATCAAATCTGTTCATATTGTATGATCACGGAAGGGCACGTGACTAGGGCGCCACATAATGACTCCTAACCCCTACTGTAGATGACAGTGGGCAGGTCAATGTCTGAGAAGTCTGACAGAACGACTTGGCGTTCTGAATGAATGCTGCATTGTGAAAAGTTCTTAAAGAAGTCTGATTTGGCCTTCTTATCACAGAACCGGACTTGAGAGGGAGTGGGGTCAAATGGAGAAGAAGAAGAAGATGCCTCAGAATGAAGAGGGTTCCAGGATGGAGTAGACTTACACTTAGGTGCCATGACACAACTAACGTAAGAAGGAGAGAAAGAAAGAAAGAGAGGGAGACAATCAGAAAAGTACCAATCAATTTTAATATCAAATGATAAAAACAAGAAACTACGTATGCATGCAAATTTAAATGCATCATGGGCTCAGCCCAATCCAAACCTACTAGCACACAGCATAGTAGCAAAGTAAACACGCATCTAAATGCATGAAACATTGTTATAATGCAAGTGTGATGCAATGCATGAGGTTTTAAACTTATTTAAGCAACATCCATCCCAAAAATTGCACAAAATCTTCATCAATTTTGAAAAACCACAAAATTTTTCAAATAACCCAAAACCTAGATTAAATGCATGAAATGCATGAAGAATGAGAGATAGAGAGATCATACCAAGTGATTAAAGGCAAGAACAGGCCGAAAATCATGTGGAGTGAAGGTTTAGAAAGAGAAAAGTGAGTTTGGGAGGTGAAAAGTTTGAAATCTGTCGAGAGAGATCAAGGGAGTGAGATCTGAAATCGCTATTCCTCCTTATATAGAAATCTCATAAATCTCGATTGATCGAAAGCTGTCGAGCAGCTATCGAAGTTTAAAACGTGTGTTCCAGCTATAGAACTTGCTATCGAGGATCTAACGAGAGGTTTTCAACACAAAGAAGTTCAAAGGATCGAGGTAGCTATCGAGGAGACATGATTGATCGAACTAGCTATAGAGAGTTATTGAGAATGTGATAAAAAGAAGCTAAAGGGTCTCGATAGATGGCTTATCTCTCGAGAGCTATCGAAAAGCTATCAAGATTTCTTAAAAACAGTTTTTCAAAGGAGTGAAAAACACAGATATGAATGCAATCATGTATGCAACTCAACCAGAGATCCAAACAACATTTTAAGCTCTCAAAAACATCTCTCAACACAAAAAATGTTAAGCATAAAGACCCCAAAACACACACACACACAAAACAAGTCTAACCAATTTTATATTTCAAAAACAAGTTAAGACAGTTTAGTGAGCATACATTAACACAAGTATTTCTTGTGATGGCCAAATCACATTGTACCTACACATGTATCAAAAGTAGTAAAGAATATTACATGTTGTGTGTGAAAAACATTGCAAGATTGCATAAGTGTCTACATGTTATGACGATTCGAGATATGAGAAAATCACTTTAACTCACACACAATCATAACTGTTTGATGGAGACTATCACCTTCGAGGTACATCCTATAACTCCCATATCTCCTAGAATACACGCTTGCAATCATATATAAAGCATTTTGATCTTTTCGCTTTTATTCTTTGCATTTTTTTTTTTTTAAGCAAACCATGCATGGGCATATAAGAGACAGAAAAGAAATACCTAATTATGTTAAGCATTTGACATTCCACTTTTGCTACGCCAAAGTATACAAATGTCATTTCATGATTGGCAGGCAACAGTAGTGAGATGGTTATTTATGCCTTTCTCTTAGGATTTTCTTGTCCTTTCCTTCAAAAAGTGATACGAGTGTTAAGTACAAGAGATTACTTAATCTAACTCATCACAAACACAAGCCAGAAAGCTCACTTGCTTAATTATGCATAGAGATGCTCATTTAAGTTACAAAAGATACAAAGTTTAGAAAGCTTTGTTTTAATGGCCATCCAAGGTACACAAGTACCAATGTACACAAACACACACTGTTTTTGTATTTTTCTAATTTTTCAATTTTTTTAATTTTTATATGAAAAACAAAATAAACCAAAATTGAAAAGAAAAACAACAAAAACAAGTTAAACAAAGCAATGCATAAAACTAGATGCAAATGCATGAGGAAGGAGGAAGAGAAGAGGAGATCAATCCATGGAGATAACACCAATGTTTTGGTAAAGGAATTCAAACCGTTTGCTGTCAAGAGGTTTGGTAAACAAATCAGCCTTCTAATCATCGATGTGAATAAACTCAAGAGTAAGAGTACCATCTTCGACAAGCTCCCTAATGAAGTGATGTCGAATCTCTATGTGTTTAGTTCCAGAATGTTGAATCGGATTCTTAGAGATGTTGATGGCACTAGTATTGTCATAGTAGATGGTTAGATGCTCTTGAAAAATACTGTAATCATGGAGGAGTTTTTGCATCCATAGGTGTTGGGTGCAACAGTTACTGGCAGCGATGTACTCAGCTTCTATAGTGGATAATGAGATGGTATTCTGCTTTTTGCTCATCCAGGAAACAAGATTACTACCCACATAGAAATAACCCCCCGATGTACTCTTTCTATCATCAGTATTCCCAGCCCAATCAGTGTCAGAATACCCAGCTAAGACATCATTTGTGTCCTTGCTGTACCACACACCAAAGTCGGTAGTGGTTTTGATATGCTTTATGATTCTTTTCAAATCAATCATATAAGACTCTTTGGGATTAGCCTGATATCTAGCACACACTCCCATACTGTAACTAATGTCAGGTTTACTAGCAGTCACGTAAAGAAGACTACCTATCATGCTTCTATAAAGAGATGAATCTACACTTTTTCCTAACAAGTCAACAATGAGTTTAACATTTGGGCTCATAGGGGTTCTAACAGAACTAGCAAATTCCAAACCAAAATTCTTCATAAGATTTTTAGCATATTTAGATTGAGATAGAAATATACCTGAATCTTGTCGACAAAATCCAAGGAAGTTTAGCTCTCTAACCATGCTCATCTCGAACTTAGCCTGCATGAGTTTTGAGAAGCTATGAGCAAGTTCATCCTTAGTTAACCCAAAGATGATATCATCAACATAAACTTGAGCAACTATCAACTCGCCATCTTCCCTTTTTATGAAGAGAGTTTAATCTGCTTTTCCTCTTGTGAACCCATGTGACCCCAAGTATTATGTAAGCCGATCATACCAAGCTCTACGGGCTTGTTTTAACCCATAATGTGCCTTCTTGAGGTACAGTACATGATCCGAAAAGTGTGGATCAATGAATCCTTTTGGTTGAGCCACAAAGACATCTTCTTTAAGCAACCCATTCAAGAATGCAGTCTTCATGTCCATTTGATAGAGCTTGAACCTCAAGTGACATACCAGGGCTAGGAGAATTTTGATGGACTCCGTACGAGCTACTGGAGCAAATGTCTCATCATAGTCTACTCCTTCCAATTGTGAGTATCCTTGAGCTACAAGACAAGCCTTATTGTGGATCACATTACCTTCCTCATCAGTTTTATTGTGGAATATCCACTTTGTGCCAATGATGTGCTCACCCTACGATCTAGGTACCAAAGTCTAGACATCATTCCTCTGAAACTAAAGCAGATCATCGTGCATAGCTTCAACCCAACTTTCATCTTGAAGAGCTTCCTCAAATTTATTGGGTTTAACCTGCGACAAGTAACAAGAATAAGACACAAAATTAGCAACACATTTATCAAATGTACACTTCTTTAGTATAAGTTCATTCATATTTCCCACAATAACTTCAGAAGGATGATTCAATTTGATCCTGGAAGAATGTCCTTTCTCTTCACGAATTTCAGAATCAGGTAAAGTAGATAAGTCTGCTGAATCTTTTACAACACTTGGAGTATCTAGAGTATTAGGAGATGCAGGCTCTTGTTCAACAATTTCTTGAACTTCCTTGGGCTCGGGAGGAAGAATCTCTTTAGGGATTTCCTCACTAAATTTCTCGGAACCAGAATCTGAAGATTCATCAATAACAACATTTACTGTTTTCATTACCTTTATGGTTCTTTTGTTGTATACCTTATAAGCCTTGCTTGTAGAGAAGTATCCCAGAAATATTCCTTCATCACTTCAAGAATCAAATTTTCTCACATTCTCTCTATCCTTGAGAATGAAGGAAGTGCTTCCAAAGATTCTAAAATATTTAACATTCGGCTTCCTTCCCTTCCATAACTCATATCAAGTCTTCTTGGTACTGAGTCTGAAATACACCCTATTAACTGTATGACAAGCAATGTTGATGGCTTCTCCCCGCAAGTTTCTAGCCACATCCTTGTTATTCAACATGGCTCTAGCCATCTCTTAAATAACCCTGTTCTTCCTTTCTACTACACCATTCTGCTGAGGAGTAATAGGAGCAAAGAATTCTTAATATGAGTAATATGAGTTCTCGAATTCTTTTGCATGATCACTTCGAATTCGATCAATCTTTAGGCTCTTTTCATTCTATAATCTTGTGCACATAGCTTCAATGTGCTGAGAAGCATCAAACTTGGATCGTAGGAGAATGACCCAAGTGTACCTAGTGAAGTTGTCCACCATAACCATGATGTATCTCTTTCCACCAAGACGCTCGGTTCTTGTTGGACCCATAAGATCCAAATGTAGTAGCTCCAATGGTTTGGATGTAGCAGATATCTGAGTGCTCGGATGTTTAGCTTTTATCTGTTTCACAAGCTGACATGGTCCACACACCACATTGCTCACTCTATTGAGCTTTGGTATCCCTAAAACTGACTCATGCTTAGATACAATTGAAAGATGTTTGTAACTAGTATGTCCCATCCTTTGGTGCCATAGATCTTCATTCAGTAAACAAATGCTGTTGCACATAATATCAGCATCAAGAACCAAGCCATAACAATTATCTAGAGTGCGAACACCACTTATGAGCTTCTTTCTAGACTCATCCATGACAAGACATTTTCCCTTTGAGAATAGTACCATGAAGTCTTGGTCACATATTTGACTTATGCTCAACAAGTTCACTCTCAGAACTTCTACATATAGAACATTTGCAATGTCTGGCAATCCAGGTAGAGATATGATTCACTTTCCTTTGATCTGTGACTTGCTCCCATCACCAAAAGTGACATTACCACCTTTCATAGACTCGAAAACCTTGAAGAGAGATTGATCTCCAGTCATGTGTCTTGAGCACCTGCTGTCAAGGTACCACAAACACGTGTTCATAACCTTAAATGCGGACTTCATCATGAAGTACACTTCGTGCTTAGATGACAGATCAGTGAGAATGGTGTTTTCACTCATTTGCCTTTTATGAACTAAACCTTTAACTTTCACTCTTCTCAGACGAAATCCTTTGCACATTTTCATTTTGAGACAGTCTAGTTTTTTCTTTGTCAAGATGAGATCTTTTCCAATAGTCATCATAATAGAATTCAAATAACTTTTAGACTTGCATTTTCTAATACACTTAAACAAGTAGAGGTTAGAAAAACAAGATGTAGTTGAAAACAAAGATCTTTTGAAGCCGGTTATAGCCATGACAACAGGGGTCAATGGATCACACAACAAAGATTAAAACATAATCAAAGTGTGCCCACTCTGATACCATTTGATAGGCCAAGAATGTATTGACCCCTTATGATAAATTAATTGATTAATTAGCCAACTTTATTAATTAATCAAATTAACACGCAATGTATGTGGCAGCACAAACAAATCACCAATTAACTAAAGTATGCAGTGGAAAATAAATTGACATGGTGATTTGTTTACTAATGGGGAAAACCTACATGACAAAAACTCCACCGGGTGATATTAAGGTCCCCACTCTCAAGAATCCACTATTATCAAAACAAACGGTTACAAGTAAAAGAATCCCAGTACCTTATACCAACCTACAGTTGAACCCTTACCCCAATACCCAATTGGACTTGTTCTGTAGTGATAATCTCTCTTTTTCAAAGCACGGCTCCTAGTATGTGACTAACCAATTGTGTGGATCCCAGTATGTGACTTGATCACCAACTTGAGAAGGATGTTGACTGTAAAGTTCTTCTACTCATCACACGATGAAGATCATGAAATTGCTTGGTCACGAAACCTTATGGTGTACAAACACAGCAGCTTCTTCAAGAGAAAGAAGAGCTAGGGCAAACTAGGTTTTCGGTCACACCTTTCTTCATACTTGTGGAATTGTGCTCTTATGCAACTTGTGTAACCTTTTATGGCCCTCAAAATAATCCTTATATATGTTTAGAGTTATGAGAAAAAAAGCCCAAACATACATTCACGGATTGAATGAAAATCAGCTTGAAAAACCGAATTTAATAAACCTTGATAGATAGCCATTTATTGAGCTAGCTATCGAGCTACGGGCTTCAACAGCTTTTAAATCTCGATAGATGCTAGCTGTCAAGCTTTAAAATCGTACACTTTCTCACTTGATTCTTGGACAGACTTGCATGGCTTTAACACTCAAACTTGAAACCTTGTTTCTTGAAACATTAAACTCATCCTAAATCTACCCAATTACAAGTAAAGTGCGTTTTGTCAAAGAATTATCCATTTACATATATGTTGACATATGTTCCTAACATCAAATCACATATGTCCAAACAGTAAGTCACACATTCGCATGAACATGCACTTGTTTGAGATATGATCTTGATCTTGCCCTGATGTTTTTGTAAATGTCTTGTCTTGGATATGATAACATGTTTGTTTGATCTAAATATGCCTATCTTTCTTTCTTGGATGTGATGTATGTTTGTTTGCCTGCTGCCATGTCTATGTTCTACCTTGACCATGATATGATGTCATATGAGATCCAATGTCTTAATAGGAATATGTTAAGGTTTGTGATGGTATGATATTCATGATAGATGTATGCTAGGCTTGATGTGAGTTTGACATAATAGATGTATGCTTGGGTTTTAGGATGATTGATATCATGTTGTATGCTTAGATGTATGCTAGTGTGTGTGTGAGTTAGAATGCAATATTGAACGTGTCTTTAATGATATTAAGACATAAGACACAATGAGTGGAAGCCGACCTATGGGTGGGGCGTTCTTGGGTGCCTAACACCTTCCCAAGCTGTACCCATACTCCAAACCCATACTCTGGTAGTAAGATCAATCCTTCCACGTAAGGGTGCTATATACATAGTTCCTAAGCCATAAAACTAGGTGGTGACTCAGTTCATCTTTTCTTTGCTTTGGTCAACTCGGCCGAGGCATACTCCTCAGCACACATTACGCCCACGCCTAGCATGTCTACTTGCCTTTTCAACATGTTTCATTGCTTTATGTTGTTGGCCTAGTCTTCTTGGGCTATGATATGTCTAAATTTCTTATTTGTGCTCTTTGCCATGTTTATGTGCTTCTTGCCATGTTTATGTGTTTAGATCTACATGTTTTGATGTTATGCTCAGTGCTCTTACAGCTTTATCTCCTGTTTATGCCTCTTTCTTGTGTTTTGGCTTTAGAGTAGGGTGTAGATCTAGATCTAATGGTCTAGGCCTACATCCATACACCTAAGTTTCAATAAATGGTTTAGATTAGTTCCTTTTTGCATGTTTGTGCTTTGTTTACCCTTGTTTCATGTGTTTTTTATTTGGATCCATGCTTGTATGTTAGATCTAGGTCATTGCCATGTTCATATTTGGTTTCCCTTTATGAGTTCGTATGCTTGCATCTTTGGTGCCTCTTTGTTTGTTTGGTTGCATCCTTTCCCTTTTTATGGCTTGTTTCGATGTAACCAAGTGTGGGAGTACATCTTCGTGATGTTGGTTTGCTTGTGGCTTCCCTTTCTCTCCTTTTGTTTAGGCCTTGCATTTTAGGGTTTCTCATGTTAGCCTTGTTGGTGCCTTATAACATGTTTAGCTTTCCTCTTTGTGTGATAACATGCTTTGTTGCATTTGTGTTTCCTATGCTTGCTTTGTGCCATCTTGTTTGGCTTTCATTGTTTTTCTGCATCTTGGCAACTTTGTTTATCTATTCATGCATGTGTCTTTGTGTGCTTGTTTTCGTTATCAAGCCTTGTTCCTACCTACAATCTTGTGTGGATTCACACTCGTCTTTGTACATGAGATTTCGAGTCCCTTTTGGGAACTTTGCTTGATGGCACACATGTCATCCGTACTTCAATCTAATGGAACTACGGACACCAGATCCAAACCTACATTTGTCCTTCTAGGACACCTTTTCTTGTTTGCTTTTTTGAAAGTATGCTTGTTTGCTCCTTTGCATGCTTTCTTTCTTTTGTTTGCTTGTTTGCATGTCTCTTCTCCTTTCCTTGTTTATCTTGTTTGTTTGCTTTGTGCTTTATCTTTTTCTTTGCTATCTCTTTTGCTTGTTTGCTAGCTTTGTGTTTTCTTTGTTGTTGCATGTACTAGCTCGGAGCAAGGGTGTAAATTCTAAAATGCAAGCTAAAAAGGGCAAAAATACAAGTAAAGGATGCAAGCCCAAAAAGGGCAATGTTCAATAGATTTGGAGGCTTAGCCTCCCCGTGTGGTTATCTCTATCTCTCTCTTAGTCTTTTCTTTTGAACCATGTATCTAGATTAGGGTTTTGTGTGTGTGTGTGTGTGTGTGTGTTTGAGTGTGTGTGTCCACTTATTTAAGGATGGTCATGCACTTTGTATAATGGACTCACGTGGTTAGGATAGTATCCCTCTCGTGATCATGGGTGCTCTTGACCATAGATTGTGGGTATGCACTCAAGGTGACTGATGTAGATGCATATTCATGCTACATTATGTGCATGATCATCATGGTGTGATTGTCTCAATCCATGTAAACTAGTGACATCGGTTTCTCTCATGTATGTGACACACATCAGTGTGTTTGATGCTTCGGTAAGTTTTGGCTTGCCTTAGTATGAACATGCTGACGTGCACTGTATACATAGGCATGAAACCCTGCCAGTGCGCCATAGTACACCAAATGTGAAACTCTACTAGATTTTTTCCATGAAAATGGGGTATCTTCTTGCCGTATTCTCACAGTGAAAGCTTGGTGAGCATAGTATTTCCTATGCTATGACACACCTGAGACAAAATGATGCTGGATTTTCATCGTGGAAATTTGGTAACAATTCCAAATGTGCTAGCAAAGCATTGATAAAGGCCACATACCTTTCCAAAATCAAACCTCAAAGCCCAATTCTTTTAAGGCCCTAAGAGCTAACGCCAATAGCTTGTTTTCAATTGCCAATGTCCGAAAATTAAGATTTTACCAAAACAAAGGACTGTCTCTGGATAGGTGTTATGGGGTGCCTAACATCTTCCCCACACGTAACCAAATTTTCAAACTCAAGAATTAAGATTTTTTACCCATCCGTATTAAATTAGGAAAAATGACCCTTTTTCCTTAACCTAGGATTGGTAATAAAACCAAATAGAGTCAGGTGACTAGTCACACCTTAGAAAAAAAAAAAAAAAAAAAAACCCAATGATTGGTGGCAACTTCACTACCTTTTTGTAATAATAGGTTAAAATTGATTCAATTCAGTCACACACCAGAGCTTTACCCTTCTTTCACAGCACCTAAGCTCAAGCTTCAGAAGCACGAGCGCATCGTCATAATAGGTGATCGACTGCTGCGAGGCATTGACACTAATAACAAATTTATTAAAAGATTATTTCTAAGATTCAAAGAACTTTTCTATACTTCTCCTTTTTCAGTATGGTTTTCAAAAAAAATCATATTTTTCTTTTTCCAGAGCGTTATAGACACCCCATTTAAGAGAAGGAAAGTAAATTAAAACAAAACAAATAAACAAACAAAGTAGGAAAATAAATCCATTACACGAAAATAAAGTAAGTAAAAGATAAGGAAAGATTATACAACATTAGATAAGGTAAAATTAAAAGAAATTAAAATACGAGTTTTGCCCATAAATGCGTATGCCACAAAATGGACACATACATGCCATTCTGCAGGTGTATGTGTTTCGGCTTCAATCAACTTTCTAGAAACAATGACCAAAACAAGAACCCTAATTAAGAAAATCTAAAGCAATCGAAGAAAACAAGCATACCTTCAGCCATAGTTATTCAAGTGTTTTAGAAAAAATTGACTAAAAGATAATTTATAGATAAAAGAGTTCTTCTAGTCTATGGTCTTTACCACACATAATCTTTTGATGGATAGCATTGGCTATATATTGGCAAGACTAAGGACCTTTTAATTTAAGATTTTTTCTGTAACATTCCTTCCATCAAAGGAGTTTAATCAATTTTAACTCCAAGGTGTTTAGTCACCATAGGGGTTATTTCAAAGTGTCTTCAAAGTTTTATCACCAATTGAGAGTAATTCACCATTACATGTTTCACAAATAGAATCCTTAAGATGAGTTCATTATCTATCAATTAAATATGGACCACATAAAGTTTTCTTAAAAGTTTACATTAATAAAGAACTCTTGTCTTAAGGATTTTATTTGTCAAAAGGTGTTATGGTAAATAACAATTTCTAAGTAATTCTTAATTGGTGATAACAACTTGTAATAACCCCTATGGTAAGTAAACTGATGGAAAAATGCATGTGCGCAGCAGAAAAAATTAACGGATCTACTTCATTCGCAATTGATAACATGCACTATGTAAATTTTAGAATACAAGAACAAAAGAGTGTACCTTGGTGTGATGAATTTCAAAACAAAGATTGTAAGCACTTGAGAATTCTTTTAATCTTCACTCCAATTCTACTAACGATCAAGATGTGTGATCTCCCAATCAGTAATGTGAATTTGTTCAAGAGAGAATTAGAGTGTCCAACACTCACATACACCATTTCGTGCAAGTTGTTCGTTACAAAAGTCTGTATGTTTCTCTCCTTATAACTGATTATCTGATTGGGCTAACCTTTTGGGCCTTTCCAATTGGGCTCTAGTATATGGCTTGGAGTGGGACCAAAAGGGACCAATAAGACACTAGCTCCAATGGGCCTTGGACTTTTCTATCAACTCTTGACAAGTCCAAAGTTACCATTGAAAGTTCAAAAACGTGTATAAAACACCTTTGAACGTTTAGACCCCCAAATAACAACTTAATCAATTCAAGCAATATGTCAAACAACTAGTGTGCGGAAACTTAACATATGCTATCATACGAAATTGATTAAATACTATCTAAGCCATAACAAAATAAAATCCACAGCAGATAATTTAAAGGCAAAGATAGAGGAAGGAAGATGCAAACACAAAGACAACACGCGATGTGTTATCGAAGAGGAAACCGAAGTCCTCGGCGAAAAACCTCTCCGCCGCCCTCCAAGCGGTAATCAATCCACTAGAAAATATAGTTGGGATACAAGGACAGCAATAGACCCTCCAAGCCTAATCTACCCAGTGCACCTAAGCCCTCCAAGCTTCTTGCTCCAACGAGGTTGCGCCGAACCTTTTTCTTTTCTAGCTTCCCGGATTCCGCTACTAGACCATAGCATCAACCAATGAAGATTGGTTCCTTCCTAACTGCTTCCCAGAAATCCAAACAGCAGACTCACAATGATGATAATGGTGAGAACCTGGTTTGGTATAAAGCCTCTCAAGGATTTAACAATGGAGAGGAAGAGAGTTGAGGAATTTGAAGAGATTCTAAGGTAGAGATTGTGGGTGAAACAATCTGGTTTTTCTTTAGGGTTTCTCTCTCAAAATTCTCTCTGGAAGCTCTCTTTCAATCGTGGGTAATAGGGGTATTTATACTGGAGTGGAGAGGAATGTGAAACGTCAGAATTCTACAAAACAGGGGTGGCTCGCGGCTTGACCTCGCGGCTTGACTAAGTCGCGAGATCCAGTCGCGAGATAACCGTATGGCCAGTTGTCCTGTTTTGTCCTGTAGTGCTCCAGCTAGCAGACTGTTCACCTTCCAGCATGCTTGGCACGTGAGGTTGCTTCTGGCGGCTTGAAGCCGCGAGTCACCCGCGAGACCCAGCCGCGACACTCTGTTTTCTTGCACACTCTTGAGCAAACTTCACTCTATCTCACTCACTACCCTTACATCAAACCCACCTAAATACAGGGTTACTAAATGCTGAATTACAAGCAAATTTGGCACGGAATAAAGCCAATTAGATGGTTGAATAAATTCAACCTTACAATCTCCCCCTTTGGCTATTCCGTGACAAAACCCTAAAACAGACTCTAGACTTAACATGTGAGTTGGGAACAGTTGAACAAAACTCACTCACACCTAACTCTAGAAGCTGTGAAGCACTTGAATCATATGAACATAATACTCCTGAAACACAACAATACACCATGATCATTGTAAGTAGAAAATTATAAAATGCATATGAAACAGGCAATATTTGATCAAGCAAAGATGGAGTTATGAAACAAACCATGGCTTGATCAACCAAGTGAACACCACAAGGTAGTGATCACAGTGCTCATTCACACTTGGAATGAACACAAGAACATACAAGTTAACAAGCACAAGGCAAGACACTTATATGCACAACACTCAACCAATGCATATCACACAAGGCATATGCATCTAGGAACAATCCTACACGGGCACAAGAGTGACAGTACATAAACCAAAATGCATAACATTTAGATTAAAGTACTGATTTCAACAAAGCATAAAGGCTGCACTAGGCAAGGTACATACCATAAAGCCTACAAACTATGCATAAGACATAAACCCTAAAAGCTTACATAAGCACATGGGTACAAACATAAAGCATCCTGAATAACAGTTTACAAAACACAATATATCAACTTAAAGAGAAGAAGAATGTAAAGACACTCCCCCTTTGATCATGCCTATCTCTCCCCCTTTTTGTCATGGAATAGGCTAGTCATCCTCTTCCAGCTTTCTCTGAATTTGATCCAGTTGAGTTTGAAGAGAAGTAAACTTCATATCCCACCGAGTGTTTTGATGGTGTAGAGAAGCTGTGAGTCCTGACACCTTTGTATTCAACTCGTGGACAGAGGAGACAATGCGATCAAGTTTCTCATCCAGGGAGAGAGTGCTAAACTGAGAGTCATTGTGAGATGCAGAAGTTTCTGGTTTGGCTCTCTTCCGACTATGTCCAATGCTTGCATTGAATGTACGCATGTTGATTGGACTTGGTTTGGACATAGGGAATTCATCAGCCATTGGATAAATTCCCTTTAGCTTCAAAATCCGGGAAATGAGACTGCAAAAAGGAACGCATATCCGAGACTCATGTCGAAGAACTGTTTTGCGCAGAACATGAAAGATATGAGCACAGATGTCTATTTCCACATCAGAGATCAGATCATGAAGAAACAGAGCCCGTCCGAGGTTCATATACCCAGTGCTTGACAAAGGGTACAAATTGTGAAACATTACAATTGTAAGCACTCTCAGCTTTGGAGAGAGAGATGAAACACTGATGGATTTTCCATTGGGCGAGAACTCCAAATCTTGACCAAGACTTTCTTTAAGAAGCTCCTCATCAGGACAGAGATCATCGTAAACCGGTGAATTTCGGAAAATGGGTCTGTTGATGTGAAGAATTTCTGCCAGATATGCAGGAGAGACAGAAAAGCTCTTTTTCCGAACCCAGCACTTAAGTTCATCTCCTTCCACGATTGCGTTGGCATAAAATTCTTTTACCAATTCTTCATATGCGTCATCTGGATCAGAGAGAAGGTAATTCCAATCCTTGTGAGCAAACCATTTCGGAATGTCAGTGTCATGAAGTGATGGCTGATCCAAAGCTCTCTCCAATAATGGTTTGGCATGAAGAAAGAAATTCTCATAAGACTGATAGGCTGCATATGATCTGAACTTGTCGGGATCGAATCTCTTTGATGAAGAGCGAGTCCCTTTGGGTGGAGGTGAGAAATCATCAACATCTATTACTGGTTCCTTCCCTTTGGAACTACCTCCTTTTACAGCAGCCTTTTTGAATGGTGACATGTCTAGTCTGCATTATGAACAAGGGAAATGACAGGACACGATCCAACAAACTTTATTAGCAGTGGGTTAGTGGAAATATAGGGACAATGAAGAAACCCTAATAGTTGGATGAAAATGGTCAGAAAATAGCAATGAGGGTCACAAAAGTCTCAAATTGAACTACACAGAAGAGGGAGTCCAAATGGAGCCACATAATCAGCTGAAAAAGGACCCACATTCAACAACACATCAACAGGATACCACACAGGATCATAGTGAAACACGACATCAACAGCAGATCAGACAAAATATTAGCTAACCCTAGCTGAGCACATGATGAAGAACAAAATCACTCAAAATAAACTAACTCAAAAACAGAAACACAAGCTACCAAAGGCTAAACAAGGACAAGAAGTAAAAGTTGAGCTAAAACCCATCACAAAATCACAATAAAATGTGAAAAATCCAGAGGGAAAACCATCACACCAAGTGAAATAGAGTTCAAGACAGAACAAACATACCTGTTAGTCGACGATTGTGAGCAGACAAGAGGCAAACAAAGGAGATCGAAAATGCAGGCACGGTGAGAAAGGATAAGAGCAAATGGGAAAGACAATGAACAGTCACAAAAGTACGAGGGAAAACTGAAAAAGGTTTAAAAAAAACTGCTCCTGTTTCTGCAAAACACGCGTTTTTCGCGACTGGAATAAGTCGCCACACAGTCGCCAGCTCAAGCCGCCAAAACACACAAGACCAAAAATTTGAAAAATTTTTCTAAGTGTTTTTCGCGACTGGAAGGTCTACCCGCGAGTCACCCGCGAGCTGAGCCGCGAAAATCTCTGAGTAACCTCGCGACTGGACCTTCCACTCGCGAACAAGTCGCCAGAAATTACCAGCGAAGGTGCGACTGAGGCTCGCGACTTGACATACCCGCGACTGAGCCGCCAAAACAGAGCAAAACAGGATTTTTGAAATTTTCAGATTTTTCAAGCAAAATACTTTCCAAAAACACCTAAAACACTCAAAAATCTTTTTGTGCTTGAATCAACAAAGATTGAGCATGTGAAAACACATTTCATCAAGTACAATCACACAAATGAATATGGCATTTATTGAACATAAACTTGTGTGTTGTGTGTGGATATCAACAATGAGATAGTCCTTCGTCTAATGTGAAGCTTCAATGATCAATTCAACCAAGGCATACACAATTAGCACTAGATCATGTGACCCATCTCAATTATAGAAATATGTATATATGACCTCCCACATAAACTTGATAACATGATTTGGAGCTTAACATTTGACTCCACTTTTAATCATAACATTTGATCTTTTTGATCTTTTGAGTCAATCACCTCTCATTGTGAGAGTGATATAGGATATTTCACTTTAATGAACAAGCCTTTGGCTTTTTGAATGAACAATCACTTCAATATAAGGTCGCTTACCCTTTTTCCTAGTCAAATACTAGAGTGTGCGACAGGCTTTTGCAGCTCAATATCTCTTTTCATTTGGAGATTTACATTTGGTGAGCTCTTTTTAGCAAAAACAAAAATAAAGAGTGGGAAGATATATAGACACAAGTCTATGCAAGTCTCAAGATCAACAAAACCATTCACTAATCATTCATGACAAGTTTGAAGATCTATTTACAACAATCACAAAGATTTCAAGATATCTCCCACATAGATATAAGTGCAAAGAAACAAGCAATGCTCGAAAATGCACAAAGCCATTAGCACAAAGGTACAAGGCAAAACAAGTTTAGAGACAAAAGCTCAACAAAGTCAATCAAGCTTTTTGATTTTCTATTTTTATGTGATTTTTGGATTTTTGACATAAAAGAAGAAAAAAAATTTAACAATCAAAGAAAGAACCAGCAAAATTAACAGAAGGACAAACAAACAATAAACATGTTGCACAAAGGTCTAACAAAGAAGTGTGTGCTACTACACAAGCAAACATAACAAATTATAAATATGTGAAGCACACAACACACAAGAGGATCAAGGAATTGTACCGACACCAATGGTCTTACGGAGTGATTCAAACCGTGGACCATCGAGGGGCTTGGTGAAGATGTCCGCCTTTTGATTGTCGGTGTGTATGAACTCAAGACACACAACTCTGTCCTCTACCAAATCCCGAATGAAATGATAGCGTATCTCTATGTGTTTAGATTTTGAATGCTGGACAGGATTCTTGGAAAGATTGATGGCACTGGTGTTGTCACAGAAGACACACATCGTTTCTTGAGGAATTCCATAGTCATGAAGTAATTTCTTCATCCAAAGAAGCTGAGTGCAGCAACTTCCAGCAGCGATGTATTCTGCTTCTGCAGTAGATAGAGACACTGAATTCTGCTTCTTGCTCATCCACGAGACAAGGTTGTTACCAAGATAAAAACAGCCGCCTGAAGTGCTTTTCCGATCGTCTACACTGCCAGCCCAATCAGCATCCGAATACCCAGCAAGACAATCATTTGAGTCTTTTGAATACCACAGACCATAGTTTGCAGTACCATTCACATATCGAATGATTCTCTTGGCAGCAGTCAGATGAGATTCTTTCGGATTAGCTTGGTACCTGGCACATACGCCCACACTGAAAGCAATGTCCGGTCTACTGGCTGTAAGGTAGAGCAAACTTCCTATGATGCTCCTATACAATGTAGGACTTACTTCAACTCCCGACGAATCCACATTCAGTTTAGTGGAAGAGCTCATGGGGGTGGAGGCGTGTTTTTTGGAGTCTAGTCCAAACTTCTTGACAATGTTTCTGGCATACTTTTCTTGAGATACAAAAATACCCTCCTTCTGTTGTTTGACTTGAAGACCCAAGAAAAACGTGAGCTCCCCCACCATACTCATCTCAAACTCCTTCTTCATCTCTTCAGAAAATTCAGTAGCACGATCTTCGATGGTTGCCCCAAACACTATGTCATCAACATAGACTTGTGCCACAAGGAGATAATCTTCATCATTTTTGACAAACAGAGTTCGATCTGCATACCCTCTCTTGAAACCTCTGTCTAGAAGATAATGTGTAAGACGATCGTACCAGGCTCTAGGCGCTTGTTTTAAGCCATAAAGGGCTTTCTTCAATCTTAGTACATGATCTGGAAAATGAGGATCTTCAAATCCTTTTGGTTGCTCAACAAATACTTCTTCATTTAGATAACCATTCAGGAACGCGCACTTTACATCCATTTGATAAAGTTTGAAATTCAAGGTGCACGCAATGGACATGAGGATGCGAATGGATTCGAGTCTTGCCACCGGAGCAAAAGATTCATCAAAATCCACTCCTTCAACTTGGGTGTATCCTTGGGCTACTAACCGAGATTTGTTTCGAATTATTTCTCCATCTTCATCAGTTTTGTTTTTAAAAATCCATTTTGTGCCTATAACATGAACGTTCTCGGGCCGTGGAGCAAGTTCCCACACATCATTCCTCACAAACTGATTCAGCTCTTCATGCATTGACTCGACCCAATTCTCATCTTGAAGAGCCTCTTCAACCCTTTTTGGTTCAAATTGTGCAAGATAACAGTGATATGTTACATGATTGGCTAGCAGAACGTTTCCTTTCCTGAGGCGAAGACCGTCATCAAGAGATCCTATGATATTACTTTCCGGATGATTCTTGATAACTCTTGAAGATGGCCTTTTTGAAGTGGAAACTTCATCACTACGAGAGATAGGAGGATGGACTTCCGGAGGAGTAAGAGGGCTTGATGTTCTAGACATCGATCTCGTTTCCATTCTTGGGTTGATGGGAGTCGATTCTACTTCTGGTATAGGTTCTTCACCTTCTATATCCAAAGCTTCTACCTCAACATCGGCCTCTTTGGTGCTCGGCCCTTCTACATCATCAATCATTTCCACCTTAGGTAAGGCATCATCAATCTTGACATTTATGGACTCCATCACAGTTTTTGTTCTCTTGTTAAACACTCTATACGCTCGACTTGTAGTAGAGTAGCCAAGAAAAATTCCCTCATCACTTCTCGCATCAAACTTCCCAAGATTCTCTCGATCATTTAGGATATAGCATTTACTTCCAAACACCCGGAAATACTTCACTTTTGGCTTCTTCCCATTCCATATCTCATAGGCAGTCTTCTTTGTACCAACTCGAAAGAAAATCCTATTGCCAATGTGACACGAGGTGTTGACAGCTTCTCCCCAAAAACTTTGAGGTATTTGCTTGTTAAGCAACATGACTCTTGCCATCTCTTGAATCACACGATTTTTTCTCTCTACCACTCCGTTTTGTTGTGGAGTTTTGGGAGCTGAAAATTCTCTTTTAATTCCATTCTTCTCACAGAAGGACTCGAATCTCGCATTCTCAAATTCCCTCCCATGATCACTTCTAACTTTGGCTATTGGAAACCCTTTTTCGTTTTGTAGTTTCTTGCACAGAATCTCCAACCTCTCACAAGCCTCTGATTTTTCTCTAAGGAAATCAACCCAAGTGTATCTTGAGTAGTCGTCCACAACAACCATAATGTATCTCTTACCCCCTAGGCTTTCTGTTCTGGTAGGCCCCATAAGATCAACATGAAGTAACTCCAAACACCGAGAGGTGGCTATCACATTCACTTTGTGATGACTTGCCTTAGTTTGCTTCCCCATTTGACACGCACCACAAACGGTCTTCTTCACTTTTCCAAACTTAGGAAGTCCCTCGACTGCTTCAAGTTTTGAAACTTTCGCTACTTGTTTGAAGTTGGCATGCCCAAATCTGTGATGCCATAACTCCAACGTATCCACACGAGCACTTCTACACGATATTGGTGCCGTGGGAACAATTCCATAACAGTTATCAGTAGTCCGATTTCCTTCCAAAACCTGAATCCCCTCTTCATTGATGATCAAACATCCCTTCTTAGAGAATTGAACCAGAAAATCATCATCACAAATTTGAGTGATGCTCAGCAAATTCGCCTTCAGTCCTTTTATGTACAGTACATCTTTCAACAGCGGCAAACCAGGTATTTCAACGGTTCCTTTGCCTAGGACTTGAGCATGACTTCCATCACCAAAGGTTACATAATCACCGACCTTTTCTTTGAGTGTCTTGAACAGAGACTTATCCCCTGTCATATGGCGAGAACACCCACTGTCAAGATACCACAAACACGCATTAAACACCTTCAATGAGGTATGCACAAATAGGTTCACATGTGATAGACATTCTTGACCTTCAAACACAAATTCATCATCTGTTTTCATGCTTCTTTCAGTCTGATTCTTCATTTTCAGATTCTCAATTATCTCACACAACATTCTATTCTTTCTTTTATATTTCTTAATCAATGATTTAGATTCAGATATGCTACTGTGTAAGACATAATTCTGATTTTCAAGACATTCCAGCATGTGAACAAAATCTCTAACATGTTTCTTAGTTTTTAACAACTTTACAAACACATCAGTAAGACACATTTCAGACATATGCACAGAGTCATTTTCACAAACACTTAAGCTACAATTCAGCATGGTATATTCCAAAACAATCAAACACAACACAGGGGTCTAGGATCACACTTAGGTAATAAAACCACAACAAGTGTACCTGCTCTGATACCAATTGAAAGTTCAAAAACGTGTATAAAACACCTTTGAACGTTTAGACCCCCAAATAACAACTTAATCAATTCAAGCAATATGTCAAACAACTAGTGTGCGGAAACTTAACATATGCTATCATACGAAATTGATTAAATACTATCTAAGCCATAACAAAATAAAATCCACAGCAGATAATTTAAAGGCAAAGATAGAGGAAGGAAGATGCAAACACAAAGACAACACGCGATGTGTTATCGAAGAGGAAACCGAAGTCCTCGGCGAAAAACCTCTCCGCCGCCCTCCAAGCGGTAATCAATCCACTAGAAAATATAGTTGGGATACAAGGACAGCAATAGACCCTCCAAGCCTAATCTACCCAGTGCACCTAAGCCCTCCAAGCTTCTTGCTCCAACGAGGTTGCGCCGAACCTTTTTCTTTTCTAGCTTCCCGGATTCCGCTACTAGACCATAGCATCAACCAATGAAGATTGGTTCCTTCCTAACTGCTTCCCAGAAATCCAAACAGCAGACTCACAATGATGATAATGGTGAGAACCTGGTTTGGTATAAAGCCTCTCAAGGATTTAACAATGGAGAGGAAGAGAGTTGAGGAATTTGAAGAGATTCTAAGGTAGAGATTGTGGGTGAAACAATCTGGTTTTTCTTTAGGGTTTCTCTCTCAAAATTCTCTCTGGAAGCTCTCTTTCAATCGTGGGTAATAGGGGTATTTATACTGGAGTGGAGAGGAATGTGAAACGTCAGAATTCTACAAAACAGGGGTGGCTCGCGGCTTGACCTCGCGGCTTGACTAAGTCGCGAGATCCAGTCGCGAGATAACCGTATGGCCAGTTGTCCTGTTTTGTCCTGTAGTGCTCCAGCTAGCAGACTGTTCACCTTCCAGCATGCTTGGCACGTGAGGTTGCTTCTGGCGGCTTGAAGCCGCGAGTCACCCGCGAGACCCAGCCGCGACACTCTGTTTTCTTGCACACTCTTGAGCAAACTTCACTCTATCTCACTCACTACCCTTACATCAAACCCACCTAAATACAGGGTTACTAAATGCTGAATTACAAGCAAATTTGGCACGGAATAAAGCCAATTAGATGGTTGAATAAATTCAACCTTACAACCATTAACTATATTTAATACCACTATATAAATATAGTTGCACTCTAGGCCTTATCTATAAATTATATACCAAGACTTTATTGTACATGCAACCCCTTCATAAAATATTTGTAGTAATACAAAGTCATAAATATAGACTGCCACTTTGTAGATTACTACATCGTAATCCTTGAGTACTCGGTTAAATCCTTTTAAGTTATTCATCATATATTTATGAAATCCAATTTCATAAATATATACTTTATTAATTTCTTACAAAAGTGGTTAGGCCTAACTCTCTGAATGACAAACCCATTAAACTTATCTCAAATGAATATTTTGTATCTCCGTTAAGAGACTATGAATTCCATCTTAAGAATATATGTTCCATCAACACTAGATATGGCTGCCCAACATACTATGGTTTTGACCATTACTTTAGATCTCACTCCTGATATATCAAAGCAACCTACATTCCATGATCAGGTCCATTATTCTCTCGGGATTAAGAGTTCATGTTAATATAAGTCATGAGATTTATTATTCAATTGACAGTCGTTATAAGAATAATAAATCTCACAGCGGTCTAGTTCAATATGTCTTAACTCTTAAAACATATCAACATATCAACTAGAAATCACCACTTCCATAATCAAGACAAATCATCTCAGTTGTTATGTTATAGTCTTCGCAGATGAAACGCCCAATTTCATCACTGACTAAGAACTATATTCTAAGTTTACAAAGGACTTATGATTTATATCTTCTATGACTTTTCACATAAACCACATACTATGCATCTCATAGACTATATGATAATGTCCGAATATTCATGTTATCATTATTTCAGAAAATAATAAAACAGCTTTATTTATAACAATATTAAGTCATACATCATGTCATACATAATGTCATGCATAATATTACATATAGCATCAAACAATAGGATTTAAGGGCACTAATCCTAGCATAAACATCTTGGAGTTACAACTGGTTAAACTGCTTGATGGAAGGAATGTTACAAAACAAATCGTATATTAAAAGGGCCCTCAGTCTAGCTAATATAGCACATGTTATCCATCAAAAGGTTATGTGTGGTAAATGGCACAGACTAGAAGAACTCTTATCTATAAATTATTTTTTAATTAGTTTTCTCTAAAAATGTCATGCCTCAAACCCAACTATAAAGATAGGCACATGACAACCGCCGTATGCTTATAAAGTAAGCACCCTACAAGTGTGCAAGGCTTTCTTAGCAACTAAAATTTATCTTCAAAAATTAAAATCAAATAAATACAAAGTACCTCAACAATTTTTTTATGAATAGATCTCCAATAATTTAATAGGAACAAAATCCAAACCTCATGTACACAATGCCAATTGGCCAATAAATATAAAACTATTAGAAGACCATCCAATCCCAAAATCATTAAGCTTCTTTTTCCTCTCACAACACAACGTCAAAACTCTCAAAACTTGGTATTCTTCACAATCTAAAACTGGAGGGGAAAAAGGGGATGAGTTGACAACTTAATAAGTAACCAAAGTCCTAATAAGGTCTATCAAGCAATAGATCTGTAAAGTATAAGATGTAATATGTGTTTTCAAAAGTTATAATATACTATGTGTTTTCAAAATAACTAAAGAAGTTTCATAGTCTTAAAATAATAAGTTGCACATAGGTCACATACTTTAATCTTACAAATATATCATAGATGGTTTAGAAAATAGTCAGTTTTCTATATATCAAAAGCTATAACTTACAATAGGTTCCAAATACACATAAGCAGTTTTAGTAACTCAAAATAGTCCAAATACTCAAACATTTGCAAAATCATATATGTAGTTTTAAGGACTCAAAATAGTCAGATATTCAAACGTAATTCATATTCTTAACAATATTATGACTATGGTCACGCTATATCCCCATGACTGGACATCAGAGTACCAATGAGTAACCCCCATTGGCTGGGTATCAGAGTACCAATGAATAACTCTCATTGGTTTAGGTATCGGAATCAATTCATAGTTAGATTGTCCATAATCATATATATGAAATTATAGTTTCTGACAGAATATATCTTATTCAAATACATATATATATATATAATCATATATTCAATACTCAAATCTATTTGTGATATTTCTATATTCTTTAGTTTAATTCAATATTGCTAAAAAATATCAATTAAATAAAATAAATATTATATTCAATGTTCATATGTATTTGTGAAAAATCTTTATTCTTTACTTTGAATCAATATAGCTAAAAACAATTAAATAAAATACATCATATATTTAATAATCAAATATATTTGTGATAATTCTTTTCTTGAAATCAATAATACAATAGAAATAAAATTGTAACAACTGTAAACAAATTTCAGGAGTTAAAATACGCAAAATAAAACTAATTAGGCTAAGGTTACTTACTTCAACTAGCATACGACAAAAGAATTTCTTCTTAATCCTTCCTCTAAAATCCTGAGATATCACCTAAAACAATTTTTAGATACAATTTACTCCAAAATAAAATTTTAAAATTACCTTGCAAGGTACTTGACCAGAAGAAAATTTTCTAAAATATCCAATATTTCTCCACTTTTATCTCACACCAAAAATCCACATATTCATATCATATATATATATATATATATATATATATTCATATTATTTACTTTTTGCCACAAATAGTTTCCTAGGGTTATAGACTATAGAATACCTATAGGGTCAAAAGTCAATTTATAAAAAAAAACACCACCTGAACGCAATTACGTTAACAACCTTTCTTTTTTTTAACATGCGATAACTGATAACTTGTCATGCCTCAAAGCCTAGACTAGTTACTATTCTTTTTGATTTCTCATGCTCCCTAACTACATCGCTTCGGTATAAAGGCCTGTGCAGAAACCTGACCCATGAAGCCTAAAAAATTCTATCTCCGCTCAACGCAACAAAAGGCATAGATAAGATTAAGTTACTGAACATAAAATAAAATAAAATAAAAATGCAGTAACAGTGTCTAGTTTATCGAAAATAAATCCAAACTTTTCTTCGTTTGCATCACTAAAACTCTTGAATGATTAAATAGCTTTACTATTGGCCAAAATACCCACATAAAAAGTACTCTAATCCTAAATAAAGCTTAGATTTGACAAGAGATTTTTAGACTCTTACCTCAATTGTGCAGTTAAACCTTCTCTACTCAAGTATTTTTGGGTAGTCTCCTCTCTCAAAACATCTCCCATATAAATTGACATAATAAGCTTTTATATAGTTAGGGTTTCAACCTTATTTTCCAAAACTCCCTTATAATTATAAATTATCAAATTGACCCCACAAAAGATTTACTTAAATACCCTTCCATTTAATCCTTTTTTTTTCCAGGTATTACAAAAACACTTGAACAACTATGGCTAGAGGTATATTTTTTTCTTCCACTACTCTAGACCTTAATCAACCCAAAAGTGGCATAAACCAGATTGAAGATTGTGTACGCCTATGATTTAATGCATATGCACCTTTGGGGAGATTTCCAATTTCATTTTATTTTGCAAAAAATGAACAAAATAACATGTTATCACACATCATATTGAAAGCATAAAATATAATATAACATGAAGACAACTAAAAATTTCAAAGAGGAGAATATTGATCATGAAAAAGATTCATACCTCCATCTTTAGCACCTTACAGTGATGTAAATAATTAGCCTCTCGGTTAAAATTGACTACTGCAACTATGTATAAGAATCAACAACTTGAATTAAGGTGATATCTTTGGGTATTTTGATGGAGAAAACTAAGGCTAATAAAATGGTGGTTAAATGATCTAGAAAATAGTTAATGTAATTGAGAAATTATGAGAAAAAGATTAGTTTTCCAACAACTAAATGTCAAAAAACTAAAATTAAATTCTCATAAAGACTATTCTTACACCCTTTGAATCAGAAAAAGTATTTTTGGAATGATTTTACAAAAGCTTCACTATGGGTGCCAAAAAAAAAAAAATTTTGGACCCTTTGTATGGTGGAAAATGGGGTATTTATAAAGTCTAGGATGCTCTAGGGTTGGTGGGATGTTATGATCAGCTGGTTTATTAGACTGACTGACCAAAAAATATCAAAAAAATAGAAATGAAGTGATTTGGGGTTTTCTTTCCAAAAGATGCACACACCATAAATTGAGTGCATAAGCGTCTAAATCCTGATTTTAAGTCATTGGGCTTTACACAAAATACTGATCATTCTGATAGCAATTTGATTTCTTATAATTAGGATCGTGAATCTCGAGTTTAGGCCAGAATGAAATAAGATGTCTACAATATTATTCACAAAAATTTATATTTCAATTATTTCTAATGACGTAAAATAATTTAAACTAATTCTATAAATGAATCATAAACCATCCACTAATTACATTAATAATGAAGTTTAAAGTGAAAAATGATGGTAAAAAAAAAATTGTTGTAGAAGTAATATCTTCGTCCTCCATATTAAGTATATTTGCATGTGTGCATACACTCACTGTACACCCAAAATTTGATAATTTATACCATTGAATAAATTTCTTAGGGTAAAATACAAAGTTATTCCTAATATTTGGGCTAATATTAAACATGGCCAAAACTTTTCAAAAATATTCAATTCGCTACCTACATTTATGATACCGTTTATACTCCTTTTCCAATAACTAATTTGTTGTTAGGCTACTAGGTACGTTGCCCCTCACATCATCAACTCCACCCCAACTCCACCCACTTACACTGACTGGACGGATAGGAAATTTTCACATTAAATGTGTTAGTTGGTCTAAACAGTGGGTTATGTAAAGTTGTTATTTACAACTATTTTGTGTTGGCTTTAATTCGGTACCAAATTTGATTGTATTTTTGTTCAATCATATGTACCATTTATTTTATGTGGGATTTTATTGTATAGGTTGTGTGTGAGAGAGAGTGTGAAGACTCAAGCACCTATTGAAGACAAAGTGGATTTCATGAGAAGATTCGCGAGAAGATATCCCACGAAGTGAACCACATGCAAAGCACATGACTGGAATACGAAAAGTCATGACAACTGGTTTTCGCGAGTATTTTGTGGGTAAGGCCTTCCGCGAAATACTTGCGAAACATTCTGTTTTGCTATTTTTGGCATATCTGCTACACCATGTCTTCACCCACATTATATATACCCACATTATCCACATATTGTGAGGAGATCTTTTCACAGAGAAAGCCCTAGATATTACCCTTGAGAGTTAGAGATTGCTATACCCACAATCCTTTGTAGTTTTCCTCAACTCCTACTTCTCTATATCCAAATCCTTGAGAGGTTGATAGCCCAAACACTTACCATACCCATTCTGAGAGTAAAGTGAGGTTTTGGTGCTGCTAGGAAGCATTAGTAGAAGCCAATCGTTTCACGGATGCAATCAGGCTAAATTATGTGATCCAGAGAGCTAGAGAAGACAAGGCTTCATCAAGTCAATTGGTAATAGGAGCTTGAAGGGTTCAAGTACATGGGGTAGACTAGGCTTGGAGGGTCTTTTGTTATTCGTATACTCCAACTTATTCTCTAGTGGATCGATTTACCGCTTAAAGGGTGGCGGGGAGGTTTTTCGCCAAATTCTTCGATTTCCTCTTCAATAACACATCACTGTGTTATCTTATGTTTCCATCCTTCTTCCCTATTCTTTTAGCTTTCACTTAATTGCTGTTATTTGATGAAAATGGCTTAAAGTAGTTTTATTGTGTGTTTGCTCGCATTTACTCTTATTCCACACTTAGTTAAATTAAAGTAAAATCAACCAAGCCGTAATTTTTAATATGGGGTCTATACAAGCTCTTGTGTTTTTACACAAATTCGAGCTTTTAGTTTAGAATTAAATTTCATAAAGAGCTTGGACCCTTTTGTATGTGTCAAATGATTGGTCTTGACTACACAGGTCTCAAAATGATTATATTGTGGCAATTACAAGCATATTGAAAATGGTACATAAATAGCAACCAAAGTTGCAGAAGGAAGCAGAGGAATTGGAGCATGAAAACATTCAAATAGTATTAAGTGTATGTTTAGGAACATGTTATCTAGCTTTTTGATGAAAATTTTTTGCTGAAAGTATGCTAAAGTAAAATTGTACCTTGAAAAAATTTGAAAAAGTGAGGTTTTTGTTAGGACATATGTGTTTCACTTGTTAGGAACATATATCACTATTTTATGTAATTGGCTTATCCTTTGACAAAACGCACTTTACTTGTATTTTGGTAGATTTAGGATGTGTTTAAATACTTCAAGAAACCATGTTTCAAGATCAAGTGTTAAAGCCTTTAAGTCTGTCCAAGAAAACAAGCTAATAGTGCAAATTCATTAAAACTCAACAGTTGGCTCAACAATTGCATCTATCGAGTTTCAGAATGCTGTTCAAGCCCCATGTGCTCGACACTTGCTCGACACCTGCTCGACACCTCCAATTTGTCGAGGTTTAAGAATTTCAATATTCTGATCTGATTTTCTTGGGATCCGTGAATGTCTTTGGGCTTTCTTTTCTCCTAACCCTAGACATATAAAAGGATTGTTTTAAGGGCCATCAAATAGTTCACAAGTTGCACAAGCATTGAGCAAACTCTGTTCAAGCAAATTGTGACCAAAGACGAAGTTCTTGCCCTAGTTCATCTCTTTCTCCTGAAGAAGTTGTTGTGTATGTGTACCATAGGGTTTTGTAACCAAGCATCTTCTTGATCTTCATCGTGTGGATGAACTGAAGAACTTTGTAGCCAACAACCTTCTTAGTTGGTGATTGAAGTCGCGTATTGGGATCTGCGCAATTGGTTAATCACATACTTGGGAGTCATGCATCAGAAAGGGGAACTGTCACTACAGAACAAGTCCAATTGGGTATTGGGGTAAGGGTTCAACTGTAGGTTGGCAAGGTACTTGGGATTCATTTACTTGTAACCGCTTGTTATGATAATAGTGGAGTTTCGGGAGTGGTGACTTGAAAATCACCCAGTGGGGTTTTTGCTGTTAGGTTTTCCCCATTCGTAAACAAATCACCGTGTTATTTATTTTCCGCTGCATCATTAGCTTATTGGTGATTTGTTTGTGCTACCACGCGTTTGCATGATAAATTGATTAATTAATAACTTGGCTAATTAATTTCTATCACAAAGGGTCATTCAATTTGTGGCCTATCAAGTGGTATCAGAGAAAGCACACTCTAATTAGGGTTTAATCTTTGTTGTGTTGATCCATTGACCCCTGTTTGTCATGGATAGAGGACAATCATTAATCATACCTCCTTTATTTGATGGCACTAACTATGCATACTGGAAAGTATGCATGAGAGTTTTCTTACAGTCTTTAGATGAGAAAGTGTGGCAAGTCGTGGAGATAGGCTGGACTAAGCCTACAGAAGCACCAGCCAACCGGGATGACGCCAAGATTAAGGTAGCAAACTTCAACAGCAGAGCATTGAATGTGTTGTTCAGTGCAGTCACCAGTGAGGAGTTCAAGAAGATATCCTCAATTGAAACTGCCAAGAAGGCTTGGACCATCCTCTAGACAACCTATGAGGGTACAAAGGCTGTCAAAGATTCAAAGTTTCAGAGGCTCACTACAAGATTTGAAGAGATAAAAATGGAGGAGGATGAGTCATTCGTTGAGTTCTATGCCAAGCTAAAGCACATAGTGAACTAAGCCTTCAATCTTAGGGAACCATTCCTAAACCCAAGATTTAAGAAAAGTGCTCAGATATCTACCCGAGAGATTCCATGCCAAGATCACAGTAACAAAGGAATCAAAGGATATTGATAAGATTCTTTTGACTAAGCTGGTTGGAAACCTGTAGACCTACAAGCTAGGATTGACAAGGATTGGCAAGACGGGTAAAGGCAAGAGCATGGCACTGAAGGCCAAGAGAAGTGAGACAAATGAATCTTCTAATGATGAAGATTCCAAGATGAAATCCTACATCACCAGGCAGTTCAAAAAGTTTATGAAGAATGCAAATGGAAAGTGTTTCGACAAGGACCGCAGGCAATCCAGTTCTTCTCAGTTTAAAGACCAAGACAAAGGGAAGAAGGATGCTAAGAAAGGTGGTCAGTACACTGTTCTCGTATGACCTAAGAGTTTTGGGTGTCAAGGCTTCAGTCACATGAAACATGAGTATCCTAAATATCTCAAGAGCATTAGGAAGAGCAAGGCACTTGCTGTTACCTTGAGTGATACCGAGCCTGAGGATGATTCCGACAATGAGGATGACGGAATCTTAAATGCCTTCACAACCATTGTTAATCCTACTAATGGGATTGTCGAAGATGTGGTTGAAGAAGAGGAATTGGTGGAATCTAAGTTTGAGAAGATGATTGATCAAGATGACATTCATACAGCCTATGAAAAACTGTATAAGCTTTCTGAGAAGCATGAGAAATTGTATAGGCTAGCCACCAAGAAGCTCAGTAATGTGGAACTTAACCGTGAGGAGCTTTCCAGAAAGTTTGATAAGGCTAATCAGACTATTGGGGCACTGAGATTCGAGAACAATTTCTTGGCTGAGAAGCTTGAAGTGGAGTTATTTCAAGTTAGAGCTCAGTTGAAAAGGACTTCAAGCACAAAGCTTGATGAGATGCTCAGCATTCAAAAATCTACTTCAGATCGAACAGGTTTAGGGTATGGTCTTTCTTCCTTTAATATTGCTTCTTCTAGTACTACTGTTTTTGTTCCTCCTGCTAATAATGTTAAAATTAAGAACAATGAGATTAAAACTGAATTAGCTAGTGAGAACATAGACAAGGGTAAATCTATCTTAGGAGTACCCCCTAAGCATTAGAAGAAAGATGTTAAAAACCCTAGGGCTAAGAAGGCTAACTCTCAAAAGCCTAAACAAAAGAAGCAGCATCTCTATCATCATTGTGGAGCTGCTAGTCATACTCGACCAAATTGCTACAAGTGGCTTGCCACTCAACAGAGCAACGGTACAATAGCATCTGGGAATCAGAATCAGCTTCAATCCTCTCTTGCTCCCCCTGGAGATCTTCTCAAAGCCCTCATGTTTCTTTCGAACTTGAATGGTTTTAATTCTTCCCCCTCACCACTAATTCAAGGGTATAATCAAAGGAAAGGTTCTTCCAAGGTGTGGAAGGAAAAGGCCTCCAAGTGATTCTATCATTTTTCTCTTTTACTCTCTCTCTCTTCTAGTTTTTATGTGTGCATTACTTATGTGTTTTGCTTTCAAGTTTTGAGTTAGTCTAGTTTTTATGCTTTGGTTGTTTAACATGTTTTTTTTGGTTATTTTTCTGTTTTGTTTTGTTTTTTTTTCATATAAAAATAAAAATAAAAATTGAAAAATCAGAAAAAAAAAAATACAAAAACAGTATGTGTTTTGTGTACATTGGTACTTGTGTACCTTGGATGGCCATTGAAATAAAGTTTTCTAAACTTTGTATCATTTGTAACTTAGATGAGCATCTTTATGCACAACTAAGCAAGTGAGTTTTGTGGCTCTTGTTAGTGATGAGTAAGATTAAGTTATCTCTTGTACTTAACACTCATATCACTCTTTTTGACGGGAATGAGTAAAAAATCCTAAGAGAAAGGCATTAATAACCATCTCACCACTGTTGCCTGCCAATCATAATATGACACATGTATGCTTCAGCATAGCAAAATTGCAGTGTCAATGACATTTGTGTGCTTAGGCATAGCAAAATTGAAATGTCAAATATCATTAGGTATTTCTTTTCTCTCTCTAATATGCCCATGCATGATATACTTTAAAAAAAAATGCAAAGAAAAATCAAAAGCAAAAAGATCAAAAATGTTTTAAAAAAAATGATTGCAAGCATGTATTCTAGGAGATGTGAGAGTTATAGGATGTACGTCGAAGATGATAGTCCCCATCAAGTAGTTATGATTATATTTGAGTTAATGTGATTTTCTCATATCTCAAATCGTCATAACATCTATACACTTATGCAATCTTGCGATGTTTTTCACACACAAAATGCAATATTTTTGCTACTCTTGATACATGTGCAGGTACAATGTGATTTGGCCATCACAAGGTTTTACATGTGTTAATGTATGCTCACTAAACTGTCTTGACATGTTTTTGAAATGTAAAATTGGTTAGACTTGTTTAGTGTGTGTGTGTGTGTGTGTGTGTTTTTGAACATCAATGTGCTTAAAATTATTATTGAGAAATGATTTTGAGAGCTTAATATGTTGATTGGATCATTGGTTGAGTTGCATGTTGGATTGCACTCATGTATGTGTTTTTCACATCTTGAAAAACTGCTTTTAAAAGCTAGCTCGACACCTCCTCGATACCTTGCTGTCTGTCGAGCTTCCTCAGCTTTTTCTTATCGCAATGCCGACAGCTTCTCGACACCTGGTGGATCGATCATGAAAGTTTCTGCCTCCTCGATAGCTTCTCGACACCTGGTGGATTGATCAAGCTTCTGTGCTTGTATCTAATGATTTGTTCCTCACCTCTTCGACACCTATATTTGTCAAAGACCATTTCCTCGATACCTTCCTCGACAAATGTCTCAACACCTCTCAACACCTTCATCTATCGAGATTTACTAAGGCACTATTTAATCTCCCTGTGCGATCCGAGCCTCATTTCGTTTGATCTCTCTCTCTCGATACATCTCTATCTTCTCTCCCAAACTATCTCATCTTACTCCAATCTTTGTTCCTCAAGGTTTCTTCAAGCTTTTTCAAGTTTTTCTTCTCTTGGTAAGCTTCTAATCTTTTCATATTCATGCATTTCATGTTTTGAAACCCAGGTTTTGGGATTTTTGAAAATTTTTGGGGTTTTTCAAAATTGATGAGTTACTATTGAAATTTTGGGATGGGTTTTCACTTAAATGAGTTTAAAACCTCATACATTGCATCACATTAGCATTATAATAGTATTGTCATGCATTTAGATGTGTGCTATCTGTTTATGTGCTGATAGGTTTGGATTGGGCTGAGCCCATGATGAAATTTCTTTTGCATGTCACATGTTCATGCATTTCTCATGCATACATACTCTCTTTTCAATATACTTGTCATAATTGAATTGCTTGGGACTTTTCTGATTGTCTTTCTTTCTCTCCCACTCTTTCTGTTTACGTTAGTCATATCTATGGCACCTAAGTATAAATCTACTCCGTCTCGGAACCCTCTCCATTCCAAGACAATGTCTTCCTCTGATCCTACTCTGTCTCATATTCAGTTCCATGATGATGATGTCTTCAAGGCATTCTCGGAGAACTTTTCTAGACGAGACATTCATTCGAAACGCCAAGTCAATCTATTAGACTTTGCCGACACCGACCTTCCCATTGTCATTCACAGTCGAGGATGGGAGTCACTGTGTGACATCCCGATCACCTGTCCTCTCTTGCTTACCCAGGAGTTTTACTCCAACATGCATGGGATTGATTGTTCAGTACCTCTTTTCTTCACTCGCGTTCAAGGTACGCGCATTCCTATCACACCGCAACTTGTTGCGGATGTGCTTCGCGTCCTTAGGATAGAGTTTCCTAACAATCCTAGTTGTGAACGTCTGAGGATTGTGTCCAAGGATAAGCTCATGTCTGCTTTCTGTAAGCGCCCTTCTATTTGGGGTGAGCGTCAGTTTACACCATGTAGACCTTTTGCTAAAGGTCCTAGATTCATGAACATGGTGATGACCTCTGTTTTGCATCCACTCTCTCACTGCAACTCCATTACAGAGTCTAGTGCTCGATTTTTTGTTATCTCTTCTTAAGCATATTACTATAGACTTTCCTTCTTATTTCATTCTTTCTATTATAGATGTTTATCTAGATTCGGCGTCCCGTGATAAACTCATCTTTCCTTCCGCTATCGCGAGGATCTTATGCCACTTTTCTGTTCCTTTTCCCTCTTCTGACTATTTCACCTTCATGTGTGCCATAGATTACACTACCGTTAAATGTAGCGAGGCCTAGTTTTGGTCGAGGCAGTCGGATTCAGCAGCTCCTCCCTCCCATTCAGCTCCATCCCATTCTACTCCATCCATATCCGCTCCTTCCTCTTCTTCGGGTGATGTGACTTTAGGAGACATCATGGCGCAGCTGCAACGCATGGATGCTCGCCTAGATACACTCTCTACGGAGTTGTATCAGGTGAACGTTCATGTAGGTCGTATTGCACAGCGACAAGCGTCCATGGGTGGTTTTGCTTCTGAGGCTTCTCCTCCACCACCTCCTCCCGTGACTTCTGATTCTAAGGATGAGGATGATAACGATGATGCTTTGGATAATGCTAATGGAAATGCTAGCTCTACCGATGAGATGTCTACTTGACACTCTTACCCTTTGTCACTCATGACAAAAAGGGGAGTAGTTTTGGTTGGATATGAAAGTAGTCATTCTTAGGGGGAGAGTTAGTATAGGACTATTTTGTTAGAGGGAGTGTTGATATGTTTTGAGGGATGTAGTGAGGATATTATGTATCTTTTCTTTTCCTTCTTTTTTAGATACATTATTCTTGTACATGAGGTCTTGTGACCATTTATAGACATACATTGTATTTTTCTCCTATTTATATTGATGTATGTTTTTCTTTCACCTACCCCTTCATGTGTTGTTTTTTTCTCCCTTTACATACATGCTTCTTATTACTTGTATGCAATTTATTATTTCTGTTTCACACAAAGATGCCTTGATGAGTTTTGTTTAAGGTGTTTCAGAAATACAGGTTGTCAAAGTCTACTTGCCATAAACTCTCTTCTTGCAAAGTTTTTCAAGAGTTTGTGTTAGGATAGATTTTATTGTATTCAACAAGTAAATATGAGTTGAGTGATTTATGACTTCTCTCATATATTCATTTGTTTGTTGTGGTTTTGTCACGGATTGCCAAAGGGGGAGATTGTTAGGATATATGTGTTTCACTTGTTAGGAACATATGTCACTATTTTATGTAATTGGCTTATCCTTTGAAAAACGCACTTTACTTGTATTTGGGTAGATTTAGGATGCATTTAAATACTTCAAGAAACCATGTTTCAAGATCAAGTGTTGAAACCTTCAAGTCTGTCTAAGAAAACAAGCTGATAATGCAAATTCATTAAAGCTCGACAGTTGGCTCAACAACGGCATCTATCGAGCTTAAGAAAGCTGTTCAAGCCCCGTGTGCTCGACAGCTGCTCGACAGCTACTCGACACCTCCTATCTGTCGAGGTTAAGAATTTCAGAATTCTGATCTGATTTTCTTGGGATCCGTGAATATGTTTTTGGGCTTTCTTTTCTCCTAACCCTAGACATATAAAAGGATTGTTTTAAGGGCCGTCAAACAGTTCACAAGTTGCATAAGCATTGAGCAAACTCTGTTCAAGCAAATTGTGACTAAAGACGAAGTTCTTGCCCTAGTTTATCTCTTTCTCTTGAAGAAGTTGCTGTGTATGTGCACCGTAGGGTTTTGTAACCAAGCATCTTCTTGATCTTCATCGTGTGGATGAACTAAAGAACTTTGCAGCCAACAACCTTCTTAGTTGGTGATTAAAGTCGTGTACTAGGATCCACGCAATTGGTTAGTCACATACTTGGGAGTCGTGCATCAAAAAAGGGAACTATCACTACAGAACAAGTCCAATTGGTTATTGGGGTAAGGGTTCAACTGTAGGTTGGTAACGTACTTGGGATTCCTTTACTTGTAACTGCTTGTTGTGATAATAATGGAGTTTCGGGAGTGATGACCTAAAAATCATCCGGTGGGATTTTTGTCGTTAGGTTTTCCCCATTCTTAAACAAATCACCGTGTTATTTATTTTCCGTTGCATAATAATTTTATTGGTGATTTATTTGTACTACCACGCGTTTGCATGATAAATTGATTAATTAATAACTTCGCTAGTTAATTAATTAATTTCTATCACAAGGGGTCATTCAGTTTGTGGCCTATCAATTTCAAAAAGCCGTACATAAAAACTAAAAGCTAAAAGCTAGACCATAAAATTAATAGAAAACAAACTCTAAGTATCATTTGTTGTTGGAAGCAAATTAAATATTTTTTAAAAGTCTTGGTAGCATCTAGCAATGGCATTAGCCTAAATCTCATGAGTAGTTTTTGAATTTCACCCTAATTTATTAAATTAATGGGTTAACAAATGTAATAGAATAAACAAAGTAACTTTCAATGTACAAGTGTAGACTCAAGGGGGGTCGAAATGGAGTCGCCACCTAGTTTTTGCAATGGTCTAGGAACCATATATATAGCGTCCTTTCGAAGAGGGATCTTTTGATCTTACTACTAGAGATATGGATTCGGAGTTAAGGTACGGTCTTGGGAAGGTGTTAGGCACCCAAAACTACCCAATCCTAAGGTTGGCTTCCCATCATTGTGTCTTATGTCCTAACCCTATCAAAGGCATACTCAAAACTTGCATCTAACTTACACACACACACTAAACATACATCTAGCAATCAACATGGCATCAAACATGCCTAACCATACATCTATCATGCTCAAAACAAAGCCTACCATACATCTAATCATGCATATCAGATCATCAGAAACCCTAGCATTCATCTAATCATGGCATCTCCTAACATACATCTAGCATGTTTCATCATATCATAGCATATCCTTGCATCTCATCACATCATCCTAATCATTCATCTAGTATGGCATCATATCATATTCAAGGTAGCAACATGTAACATAAAAGATCAAAAAGGAGGAACAAAGCTAAACCAAAGCATGTCATCATCCAAGGCATTAAGATCACAATTTTCTTCAAACCAAAGCAAGATCATATCAAATGCATGAACATTACAAATGTATGACTTACCTTTCACTTACCTTGCAGCAACTCAGCACCTATGGCATCATGCATGAGCATATGAATGAATGATCATGTCATCAAAAGAATAAAAACACAAAAAAAAAAAACCTTGATTCTAACATGTGATAGCAAACAAGCAATTAAACATGTGAAACATAGACATTAAGAGCATAAAAACATTTTAAAAAAATAAAAAAACATGTGAAAGCAGAAGCAAAACAAACAAACAAAATTAGAGTTTCTAGGCAACAGCTTATGCACACAAGAACAAGCCTGCATACATATAATCAAACCTGCATATGTGGGCAAGATTATTCGTACATAGGTTCTTGTCCAGAAACCCTAAAAACACAACAACAGGGCAGAACCTTAAAACAGGAATTCTAACAACCTAACATGCATTTAAAACACACAAAGATATCTAGATAAACATGTTAAAACATATAAAAACAAGAAAACAAGACAAACAGAAAGATTTAAAAGAAAAAAATGAAAGGAAGGAAAAAAAGAAAGTTAAGACTAGATACCTCAAAGAAAAGCTCTTCAAGCTTGATTTTGACCGTTTTCCTTAGAAAAATCTATTCACAAACCAATAGGAAAGTGATTAGTAAATATTGAACTCAAAGATTAGGGCCAGAAAAGGCCCTAATCAAAATAAAATTGACTTGAAGGTGTTTCTCAACAAAGAAATGAAAGCATAACTCTTTGCTTGTTGTCCTCTTACTCTTTTTTCTGGCCCTAATCAAAATAAAATTGACTTGAAGGTGTTTCTCAACAAAGAAATGAAAGCATAACTCTTTGCTTGTTGTCCTCTTACTCTTTTAGCCTACCTTGTGGGGGTGTCTCAGGCATCTATAACAGATCCAATTAGTCTCGTGATGAAGAGAAGTCATTTCTGATCTTCCACTAAGAAAGGTATCGTCATGACAACCAAATTTGCTCGGTAAACTACTTGGGGTTCCCCATGGTTTAGTAAAAGGGAGGGAAGATTTTCTCTTCATCCAGGAGTTCACTTCATTCATTATGAACTAAAAAGTGTAAGACTGATTAGTGAGGTCTTAAAAACTTCATACAATGAATGATCAGCCATTCTTCCTATTACCAAGTCATAATTATAACCTAGGTGGCTATAACTATGTGCGTATTCACGGTAGGTGTTGCTCGTTCCAGTGGTTATAGTTGTTCACATGGGATTGCCTATTGGACTTGTGGCAACTCCATTAGTGCTGCTGCTAGGAGGTAGGGGTGAAACAGCTACTTTTACCTTTGCCTCTATAGGATCTGCTTTAACTAGTGCATTTGGGATTGCCCTTGGAGGATATTAAACCAAGGCCAAGCTATGAAACTCAAGCTGGAGCAACAAACCTTGTGAAAAACTCTCTTTTGATTCACTATTTCTATTGAATCTTAGTGTTTTCCCATGGGATTTCTATGTCTTTTGAAAATATACTATGTAAAGCTTCTTATAGTGTGAAAAAAGGGGTTTGGAACGATCCCCAAATGATGTGGGATTCGTTCCAAACCTCAACATATATACAAAAAACTTGCCTTGTTTAGGTTTCTAGAAATCGCTATGTGTGCATAATATCAAGCCTACGTACGCATACAGAAACCGCGTACACAGGCTAATTCATGCATATGCATAGCGAGGGTTTCCTTTGGTCTTATTTTTCAAAAATTTATTTATTTTCTCCTTAAAAGTTATATTTTTCATTTTAACACTTCTCAAGTCAGTTTAACTTTTGATTGGGCCCTAAACCAACCTTGGGTCTTAGAATTCAACATTATTGGAGAACAAGGGCCTGAGTCGTAAGGGTACAAAATGCGGTGCCTACAGATACCACTTTTTTTATTCTTGAGCTTCACTAATGAAACCAAAAGAATAAGAGACAAAACATTTTGATTCGATGTACGGCTAGGGCCCAACCTATGCATACGACACACATCACGCATACATGGGGCGGGGTACAACTCCAAAGAGTTGTGTGGTATTTCGTATGTCCGAATTCCCACCTTTGTTGCTTTGGAAATCAGCAACGACAAGTTCACTATCCCAAAACCAATTTTTCCAATTACAAGCAAAAGGTGAGTGACTCACTATCCTAGAGTCACTAAAAAGAAAAACAAAGGTGCTCTTACGAGCTCAAACAATCAAACAAAAGTGGTCTTATGAGTTTAAAAGGATATATATATATATATGTGTGTGTGTGTGGGGGGGGGGGGGGGGGAATCTTTCCTCAAACTTCTCCAGGTGGTACTTGTCTTCTGTCTCCATCTCTACCTGTTCTAGTGAGGCTCTTGCCTCAGGTTGACCTTGGTCTCTATCTCTACCTCTACCTCTTCTACCACGCTTGCATGTTCAATTCCCATAGGATATGTGCACGAAATTCGTATAGTGTGCCTACATGTTCAACTCCCGAAGGATATGTGCACAACTTCTGACTTGTATAGGATTTACGCCTGCGTATCCAATTCCCATAGGATATGTGTACAAGATCTGCATTCTGAATTTCTAACTTATATGAGGTTTCGTGCCTACATGTTCAATTCCCATAGGATATGTGCATGAATTCTGTGTTACATTGGATTGGTGCCTACATATTCAATTCTTAGAGGGTATGTGCACCACTCTAACTTGGATAGATCTATGCCTACCTATTCAATTCCTTTAGGATATGTGCAAGGTCTGTATTTTGATGTGGACAAGATCTGTGCCTACATATTCAATTCCCGTAGGATATGTGCACAAGGTCTATATTCTAACTTGCTTGACTATTTCTGGATGAAAGATCCACTGGGATGCTGGAGGACTCACTGGGAGTATGATTAAGTTGAAAAGTGTTTTGGTGATGATTCCAACCTACCATAAAGTCTTGATGATGTATGGCCCACTGAGGAGGGGGTAGCTTACTAGGGTGTTAGGACATATATGATTCACTTGTTAGGAACACGTCACTATTTTATGTAATTGGCTAATCCTTTGACAAAACACACTTTGCTTGTAATTGGGTAGATCTAGGATGTGTTTAATGCTTCAAGAAACCATGTTTCAAGATCAAGTGTTAAAGCCATGCAAATCTGTCCAAGATTCAAGTCTGAAAAGTGTCTGCCATTAAATCTCAATAGCTAGCTTGATAGCTAGCATCTATCAAGACTTGTAGAGTTGTTCTAGCCTGGGGCTCAACAAATAGGAATCTATCAAGGTTTATGAAAAATAGAGTTTCAATTTTGTTTTGATTCCAATCTGTGATTGTATGTTTGGCCTTTCTTTTCTTACAACCCTATATAAAAAGATTATTTTAAGGGCCGTCAAAGGTGACAAAAGTTACACAAGTGTTGAGCAAAAGTTTGTTTAAGCAAATTGTGACCAGAGACAGAATTTGCCCTAGTTCATCTTTCTTGTGAAGAAGCTGCTATGTTTGTGCACCGTAGGGCTTTGTAACCAAGGAACTTCTCAATCTTCGTCGTGTAATGAACTAAAGAACTTTGCAGCCAACAACCTTCTCTAGTTGGTGATTGAAGTCATGTACTAGGATCCATGCAATTGTTTAGTCACATACTGGGAGCCATGCATTACAAGGAGAGATTGTCACTATAGAATAAGTCCAATTGGGTATTGGGGTAAGGGTTCAACTGTAAGTTGGTATAAGGTATTGGGATTCCTTTACTTGTAATCGCTTGTTTTGATAATAGTGGATTCTAGGGAGTGATGACCTTAAAATCACCCGGTAGGGTTTTTGCCGTGTAGGTTTTCCCCATTCGTAAACAATTCACCGTGTCAATTTATTTTCCACAGCATAATTAGTTTATTGGTGATTTGTTTGTGCTACCACGCATTTGCATGTTAATTTGGTTAATTAATAAACTTAGCAAATTAATCAATTAATTTATGACAAGGGGTCAATTCGTTTTTGGCCTATCATGGGGATTTTCTAATGGTATGTTGTTCATTGGTGAACTTCCTTCCACTGGGGAAATGATTATCTTCTTCTTTCTCATAAATCACTAAGGATTGATGTTGACTCCACCCTCAAGGGGGCTTTACCAAACTCTACTGGGGAAATTTTCTTTTGTAACTCTCGAGGGAGTTACTTCTGTGCCTTGGACCCACGAGGGAGTCCGTCTATGATACTGGATTTTCTTGGGATTTAGCTAATGATCTTAACTCACAGAGGAGTATTCATGATGATTTATAGTCCATTGAGGGATGTTTGGTGCCTTTAACCCACTGGGGATATTTCTGATGGTTTCAAATCCATTGGGGAATGATCTTGATGCTCTTGATTCCTTGGGGATGCCTTTGATGTATGTTGATCCATTAAGGATATTTTTTCCATTTTTTTATTTACTTTTGAATTTTTCCTTTGCACTTCTAACCTTTTGGGAACTCCATGGGGATTTTTTTTTTTATATATATATATATATTTTTTTGGCTAAACTACACGTAGTTTAGCAGGGAGGCCATGTAGTTTAGCCACTAGGTGTGTTCCCATCTCTTCATTTTTCTCCAACAGTTACCAACCACTTTTTGTTTCTATTCATTCTCTTCAGCTTCCTCGTCTCTTCATATTCTCTAACTCTTCAACTTCTTTTTCCCTACAAAAGCTTTTGCCCTCTCTCTCATTCCTTCACAATCTAACTTCCATCTTCTTCTTCATTCTCAACTTCTCTCTCAAACTCTCTCATCTCCTTCAATGGCACCCAAGTCTAGCAAAAGTTCCTACATCCTCTCCACTGACATTCTCCATCTCACCTATTGGAATGGAGCCGTAAGGTTAACGATAGCCCCTCCTTTGAATTACAGATCACAACAACACATTTCAAAGGGTGCAAGAATCGGATTAGTAAGTTTTCCAAACTTTTCTTATTTTCAAGATTTCCTTTGATCTTCTGTTTTAATTCATTTTTATGCCTACAAATGCTTGGGTTTGGCTTTGGGATGAGTTCAAATGAAAACCTGACACTCTAGGAGGGTTAGGAACATGTTTAGGTTGAGTTTTGGTTGAGAAAACTTGGAAAATATCGAAGAACAACCTTCTGTGTTTGTTCTTATGTGCGCAAAATCAAGCTTGCGTACGCAGACTTGTTCTTATGTACATAACTTAAATTCCTGTGAACGCAGGCTTGTTCATGCATACGTGTAATTGTTCTTCACTTCATGCATGCACATAATTCTTTTTGCGTACCTATGCAGTTTTAACCACCCTCAAGGTTCCTTCTTGCGTGCGTATGGTGCTAGGCAAGAACCCTACCTTGGTATTTTAGCTCATTTTTCACCATTTTTCTCATCTGTTTAGCATTTTAACATCCATTTTCACCACCTTTTGTACTTGATTGTATGTCCCATGTCACATTTCATCCTATTATGCATCCAATATCACCTTTTCTACCACTTCCTTCACTTAATCAAGAATTTAATCCCATTCTCTTTTGCAGGTCCCAGCCCCATATTTTGGTAAGGGAAGTACCAACCAGGTTTTGGTGTGGTACTTTATTTTGAATAAGGAGACTTGGGGCTATGTCCGTGCTGCATGTTTCAAGTCCATCATTAGTTTGATGCCCGAGTGTTCTCCTGGTGCCGTCTTAGTGCAGACCTTGGCTAAGAGGTGGTAGGATACTATCCACACCTTCCATGTTGCTAGTCGGGAGATGACCGTTACTCCTTATGACTTCCGCCGCATGATTGGCTTATAGTTTGATGGAATCCCGATCAGTCTCAAGGACAAGTCAGGTGTTCAGTTGGGTGCGGACTTGCTGGGAAGGAGATATGCTACTGAGATGATCCACTACACTGACCTTGAGGTGAACTTTATGCATCGTCCATAGCAGACGGCTGAGGAGTGCTTTTGAATGGCTAAGGCCTTTCTGTTGTTCCTGGTGGGGGCGTACCTATTTGCCACAGGTGGGCAAATAGTGTTTTTAAGGTGGTTGACCCTTTTCTGAGACTTTGGGAAGGCTCGAGCTAACAACTGGGGGTCTATATGCTTGGCTTACCTATACTCCTCTTTGGACACTCTTAGTCAAGGGACACTGCGCCAGTTAGTGGGGCCTTGGAAGCTCCTTAAGATTAGTTTCTCTCTCTTTTCTCTTGTAGTTCATGCATTCTCATTCTTATAGTCATACAACCACATGCCATATAGGTTAAAATCATGTACTATATTCCTATTTCCTGTTACCTGCATTCTTACCCATATCTTGCAAACTGTCACCCTACCATATGTGTCTTGCAAACTGTACCATATCTGAACCTGTGCAAACTAACATCTTGTAAACTGTATTATAATTGAACCTTGCAAACTATCTTCTTGCAAACTGTACCACAACCTCTTGCAAATTGTCATCTTACAAACTATTATTTCTGAATCTTGTACACTGTCATCTTGCACGCAACCATCTTGCATGATAGGCCAAAAACGAATTGACCCCTTGTGATAGATTAACCAATTAATTTAACCAAGTGAATTAATTAAGTTAATTAACATGCAAATGCGTGGTAGCACAAACAAATCACCAATAAACTAATTATGCAGTGGAAAATAAATAACACGGTGATTTGTTTACGAATGGGGAAAACCTAACGGCAAAAACCCCACCGGGTGATTTTCAGGTCACCACTCCCGAAACTCCACTATTATCAAAACAAGTAGTTACAAGTAAATGAATCCCAAGTACCTTACCAACCTACAATTGAACCCTTAATACATAATTGGACTTGTTCTGTAGTGACAGTTTCTCCTTTCGATGCATGGCTCCTAAGTACGTGACTAACCAATTGTGCGAATCCCAGTACGTGACTTCAATCACCAACTAAGAAGGTTGTTGGCTGCAAAATTCTTTAGTTCATCCACACAATGAAGATCAAAAAGATGCTTAGTTACAAAACCCTAAGATGCACATACACAGCAACTTCTTCAAGAGAAAAAGATGAACTAGGGCAAGAACTTTGTCTCCGGTCACAATTTGCTTGAATAGAGTTTGCTCAATGCTTGTGCAATTTCTGAACACTTTGACGGCCCTTAAAACAATCCTTTTATATGTCTAGGGTTAGGAGAAAAGAAGGCCCAAAGACACATCTATGGATCCCAAGAAAAACATATCAGAAATTCTGTTTTTGTAAACCTCGACAGATAGAAGCTATTAAGCATCTGTCGAGTTAGCTGTCGAGCCACGGGGCTGAAATAGCTTCTTAAATCTCGACACATGCTAGTTATCGAGCTAGCTATCGGGCTTTAGTAACTCTGCACTTTCAACTTGTTTTCTTGGATAGACTTGAAGGCTTCAACACTTGATCTTGAAAAATGGTTTCTTGAAGTATTTAAACACATCCTAAATCTATCCAAATACAAGTAAAGTGCTTTTCGTCAAAGGATAAGCCAATTACATAAAATAGTGACATATGTTCCTAACAAGTGAATTACATATGTCCTAACATTGCAAATTGTTATCTTGCAAATTGTTCTCTTCTGAACCTTGTACACTACCATTTTTCAGCGTTGGGTCGTGGAGTACGGTTTCATTGCTAGAGGAGCTAAGTTGGATTTGAGGAGGATCATTCTGCTTCAGGCTCACCTGGATAGGCTTTCTCCCAAGGATGTAAGTTAGAAACATATTATGTTTTCCATTATTTGCATGCTTCTTTAGTGTACTCTTTCTAACTGCATGTGTTGTTACAGATCATATGGAGTCCTTGGGCTAGAGCTACCCTTGTAGCGGACCCAAGCCTGGAGGATGCTGCCATAGTTGCTTCTAGTCTCTCCCAGACCCTTAAGGGTGGTGGATTAAGAGTGATCTACTTGGCAAAGCGGGTGTGCTGCCAGCTAGTGGGGGAGGACATGCCTCAGGTTCCTATGGACCCTCCAGTGTTCATGCTTACTCCTCATTCCATGACAGATACGGAGTACAACTAGTTGGGGCCAAGCATTTCTTTTACTAATTGAATCATAGGCGAGTCAAATTATGAGGAGTTTAGTGGGACTCGCCTCATGCCTTTTCTCCTTGCTCCGGTATGTTTTTTTTCTCTCTTATTTCCTTCAATTAGTCATCATTTGCATTCTTGTACCTTATTAACACTCAAATGAAACACTTGTGTCAAAAGGATCCTGCTGTAAATGCTATCATTGATCCTCCTCGTTTACCTTGGTCGGTTTATGCTTACAACACTTGTGGCTTTGCTCGGGGGCGTCTTGTTAGGCACAACACAAATGTCACAAGCTACCCTTTCCCTAAAGGCACCCGGGTGATGAGTTCTCTTTTATCCTTGTTCCCTTTCCTTTCTATCCTTGCATCTGAATACTTGTTCTAACAACCTTTCCTTCAAAATTCAGCCTATTTTTCAAGAGCATGAAGAGCTCATCTTGCTTGTGAGAAACCTCAAGCTAGAGTTGACCGAGTACTCCCAACAGCTATATGTAGGCAAGGACAATGAGGAGGATGATGATGATGATGATGATGGCGGCGATAGTGTAGGATGTTCAAAGTCGACTCCAAGTCATCAATAGAGGAAGAGGCACTTCTAGTGATCCTACAGACAGACACACACAGACACAACATAGCATAGCATATTGGTTTCTTTTTGTTGCTTTTATCATTTTCTTTTTTAGGATAGATGCTTGCACTTTATATTCATTTTGAGACATTGGGTTGTATTTTAAGAACACCTTTTACATTCATGCTTTTATTTGGGATATGTACTTAAATTACAAACTTGTGGGAACTTTATGTCATTCCGTTGTTCTTGGAAACTCTGTCCTTGAATTGTACCTCGAGTAGTCTTTTTAGTCTCTTTCTTGTACCTTCCCATATCACCAAGTTAAAATTAATGAATTTTTTCTATCAACCCCTAATTTTTTATTAGGTCCTTGACCTAGCAGGATTCCTCTAGTTTTTGCATGGATCTCTTTTTGGTTTTCAACCCATCAAGGCTCCTTGTATCATCTTTGAACTCATTTTCATCATTTTTTCTTATCTTTCTCTCTCTTTTTCCTTTTCCTTTCTCTCACGTCTTCTCTCCCTCTCTTGCTTCTTCCGAACATGGCCATATGGTAGGCTCCAACTACTTTATCCAACTCTAGGATATAAGAAACGACTTAATTTTGTCATGAAGTGGGTTCACATAGCTAAGAAAGCTTACAAAATGTCCAATCAAAATAAAAGACTAACCAACCACCTTGATATGCCCCAAATTTTACTTTTTAGCACTTTATGATTCTCATGTCTTTTCTTTTGAACTTTATAAAAGACTGGAATGTTCCACATCCCCTATAAAAATAATTTATCATCTTTTAATTTGAGCAATGAGAGAACCACCCATTTATTATCTTTGTTTATTGTCATCAATTTTTTTTCTTCTCTTTTTTTTCTTTTCTTTTTTCCATGCCATGTATTTTTTACCCATGACGTCCTTTGAGGAATTTTCACCATGTCCATGGTCTTTGCCCCTATCTTTTGCCTAGATTGCCCTTTCAAGTTTTCGACCTAGCGAGGTCCTTTTTCCTTAACTTTTGCCTAGGTTGCCCTTTCGGGTTTTCAACCTAACAGGCTTTTTTCTTTTTTTCTTTTCAAATGTGATATCTTCGGAGTCTATCCATGTTGATTGGGCAAAGCATCTCTTCCCCCATCCAAATCTGTAATTCTTGTAACACCTCCAAACATGATCTTCTTGATAATAAAAGGACCAAACCATCTTGGCTTTATCTTTCCTCTTGGATCAAAATTTTTGTTTCTAAGCTCTTTTAGAACCAAGTCCCCTTCTTTAAGGTTTCTAGGTCTCACCTTCTTGTCAAATGCTCTAGCAATCCTCTTTTAGTATCCTTGTGCATGGTATTATGCCCTAGCTCTCTTCTCATTTATCAAAGCCAATTGCTCATATCTTTGTTTCACCCAACCTTCCTCTAGGACCTTGCTTTCTGCTAGTACCCTAAAAGATCGTATCTCCACCTCAATGGGAAGTACTGCTTCACTATCGTAGACCAAAAAGTAGGGGGTTACCCCAGTTAATGCACGGATAGAAGTTCTGTAACCCCACAAGGCAAATGGGAGCTTTTCGGCCCAGTCTTTGTATGTCACTACCTTCTTGGCTAGGATGTTGTTGATGTTTTTATTGGCCCCATTGGTCGGTGGTAGATACAGTGAAGACTTGTGATGCTCAATGTCGTATAGTTCTGTAAAGTTGTGATTTACAAATATGTATTCTATTGGCTTTTATTCTGTGTCAAATTTGATTGTAATTTTATTCAATCTTTTGTACCCTGCATTTATTGTGGGACTTGATTGTAAAGGTTGTGTGATAGAAAGAGAGAGTGTGAAGACTCAAGCAATTAAAGCCAGAAAATTTCTCGTGGGTAGCTTGCGACTAAGCATCCTACGAAGTGAAGCATGTGCCTTGCACATGATTGGAATGCAAAGAGTCAGTACAGATGGAGATAGCTGTATTTTGCAAGTTTCTCACGGGTAAGGCCTTCCTGCGAGACACCCGCAAAACATTCTGTTCTGCCAGACTATACTATCTGATACACACTTTTTGTACCCACACTATATATACCCACATTACCCACAAATGTTAAGGAGTGCTTCTGAGAGAAAACCCTAGCCAAACACCTTGAGAGTTAGAGATTATCATACCCATATATCTCTACACATAAGCTTGTGGATTTCCTCAACTCCTACCTCTCCATTTCCATACCATTGAGAGGTTGATGGCCCAAACACTTACCACACCCTTTCAGAGTGTCAAGAGAGGTTTCGGTGCTACTAGGAAGCATTAGAAGAAGCCAAAGATGGCAGATGCAACATGGAGCTTGTTGCGGGAGAGCTAGACAAGACACGGTTCCGAGAAGCCTTGTTGGAGTAGGAGCTTGAAAGGCTTAGGTACAGCAGATAGATTAGGCTTGGAGGTCTCTTGCTAACCCATGTATCCCAACTGATTTTCTAGTGGATCGATTACCACTTGGAAGGTGACGGAGAGATTTGGTTTCCTCTTCGATAACACATTGGCGTGTTATCTGTGTTTGCTTTCTTCTTCCCTACTCTTTTGCATTTCATTTTACTACTGTGATTATAAGAATATGTGTTAGAGTAGCTTGTTTGTATATCTGCTCGTATTTACACTGTTCCGCACTTAGAATTAAATTAGTGTAAAATCTATCGAGCAGTAACTTTTATTTGAGGGTCTAAACAGCTCTTGTATTTTTAACACATTTTTGAGCTTTCAAGTTCCATGATTGTTCTAACCTCTCCCTCAAAGTGGAAACCATTATCAGAGATGATCTTTTGAGGTATCCATACCGATAAATGATATTATTCTCTATGAATCGAGCCACATGCTTGGCTTTTAACATGGATTAGGAGGCCACTTCAACCCAATTGGTGAAGTATTCAATTGCCACTAGGATGTATTCATGTCCATTCAAGACCTTAGGGGCTATCCTTCAAATCACATCTATGCCCCAGACTGAGAAAGGCCACGGAGAGGTCATGTTATATAGCTCACTAGGTGGCACTTGACTCAAGTTTGCATGTGTTTAGCAATTGTGGCAACTCTTCACAAAGTCTACTCAATCGGTTTCCATTGTGTTCCAATAGTACCCTATCCTTAAGATCTTCTTAGATAACATTTTCTCATTCATATGAAGACCACAAATTCCTTGATGAATTTCTTCCATAACTTTCTCAACTTCTTCTTTCTTCAGAAAACAAAGGTGCATACCATCATAGGATCTCCTATAGAGCTGATCTCCACATAAGATGTATTGCATTTCCATCATCCTAATCGAATGATGCTCTCTTTTGTCGGCACCATCTGGATATACGCCCAATTCCAAAAATTTCAAGATGTCATAATACAAAGGAACTCCTTCCTCCTCTATAGCCAAGACTAAAGCTTCGGCCTTCTCTTTGTGTACCATCCCATAACTTTGTTCAATTTCTAAGGGTCGTGTCCATACTCCTTCAGGTATTTGAACCATGGAAGCTAAGGTAGCCAAGGTGTCCACAAATTGATTTTGAGCCCTAGGGATGATCGCGTACTCAATTCTATCAAAAGTTTTAGTCAAATCCTTTAAGTGTTGCTGATAAGGCTTTAAGTGTTCCTCCTTCACTTTCCACAACCTTTGTGCTTGAGTTACAACCAAATTCGAATCACCAAAGACCTCGGCCTCTTTCACCCCCAATTCTCGAAGAGCTTCCATTTCGGCGATCCAAGTCTCATATTTTGCCATGTTATTGGTTGCCTTAAAGTTCAACTTAACTTTTAAGGGTATGTGAGATCCTTCGGGATTGATCAAGAGTACTCCTATCCAATTTCCATATTGGTTCATGGCTCCATCAAAATACATCTTCCATGCCCGTAGCTCAATATCCAAAATATCCTTATCTGGAAAATCTTCTCTACCATCCTCTCCCTCCACGGGGTCTTCAACACAAAAATCTAATACGATACTTCCTTTAATGGTTTTACTTGCCACATACTTCAAATCAAATTCCTCCAGTAGGATCAACCATTTTGACAGCTTTCCACTCAAAGCGGGCTTCTCAAACGAGTACTTCACTAGATCCATTCTAACCATTACCCATATCTGGAAAGGTAGGATAATGTGTCTCAATTTCTGTACGGCCCATACAAGAGCAAAGCACGATTTTTCTATAGGTGTGTATCTGGTCTCATAATCATGGAACCTCTTGCTCAAATATATATGGCCTTCTCATTCTTATCATCGTCTTATTGTGCAAGTATACTTCCAACTGCATCTCCTATGATAGAGAGTTAGAGGAGTAGTGATTTTCCATGCATCGAGGGCACCAATATAGTTGGATGAAGGAGATACTCCTTAATGAACTCAAAAGCTTTTTGACATTCATCATTCCATTCATGAGGTTCATTCTTCCTTAAGATCTTGGAGATGGGCTCACAAGTGGAAGTGAGTTTGGCAATGAATCGGCTAATGTATTGTAATTGACCCAAAAATGCCCTCATCTCCTTCTCACTTTTGGGTGGAGGCATTTCTAATATGGCTTTGATCTTTGATGAGTCAACTTCTATCCTGTCTATTACTTACTAAAAAGCCTAGCAACTTCCTTGCAGTTACTCCAAATGTGCAATTCTGTGGGTTCAATCTCAGCCTATACTCCTTGATCCTTTCGAAGAACTTCTTCAAGTTAACAATGTGACCTTCTCTCTCCTTGGATTTCATAATCATATCATCAACATACACCTCAAATTCATTGTTCATCTTATCATGTAACAAGGTCGTGGCCATTCTTTGGTAGGTCGCACCCACGTTCTTGAGATAAAATGGCATCACGGTGTAATAATAGATTCCCCATTCTCTAGTGAAGGTAGTCTTGGTCATATCTCTAGGAGCCATCTTGATTTGGTTGTATCCAAAGAAACCATCCATGAAGGACATCAAGGCAATACTGATTATGTTATCCACTAAGACATTTATGTGAGGAAGAGGGAAGTCATCCTTAGGGCAAGCTTTGTTCAAGTCCCTAAAATCCACACACATTCTTACCTTCCCATCTTTTTTGGGTATAGGCACAACATTGGCTATCCACTTGGCTTGGTGTACGGGTTTGATGAACCCTACCTTCAATTGCTTGGTGACCTCTTCTTTGATCTTTGAAAGCCATTCGGTTCTCATACGCCTTAACTTTTGCTTGATGGGTACCACGTGAGTGTGGGAGACCACGCTTCTTTTGAGGGAAGGGATGCTCTCAAAAAAGAGATTTGGGTGCTTAGGGCACCTTTCTTTTAGGGGTAATTGTGTGAAGTCGCCACTTATTTTTTATACAAAAAAATAAAATACAATTACATGTCCAAAAATTCCTCGAATGTTATTAATTCATTATGGAAATACAATTACATCATGGTAGAATAAATTTACAAGTCTTTGGTCCTAATACAATCTATGTAAAAATTACAAAGCTTTGGTCCTAGTTACAATCTACTAAAACAAAACACAAAACACTAGTCTACCTATCCAAAAACCTAAGTTCAGGGGCTAGGTTACAGAATGGGAAGATGTTAGGCACCTATTCCGCCTAGATAGAGTCTGGTCTTCTAGACTCTACATGACCATTATATACCCTTTTGTATGATGTTGAATGATATGTTGTAACACACATGACAAACACTTGGCAACAATTAATTTAAACAAATTTGTCTTATGAATATGCCTTCTTTTCAAAGAAAAATCAGATCTGTTTTGAAAAGTAAAATAAATGAGATTCGAGATTTGATTGGTAAAAATCAGATCTGTTTTTTGTAAAGGGTAAAATAAAAAATAAAAAAGATTTTGTTAAGAAAAATTAGATCTGTTTTTTGTAAAGGGTAAAAAGAAAGATTTTGATAAGAAAAATCAAATATGTTTTTTCTAAAGGCTAAAAAAAAGATTCTATTAAGAAAAATCAGATTTTTTTTTTGGTAAAGTTAAAAAAAAATAGATTTTTAAAAGATGACTCAAATTCATAATTCAAATCCATTATGCATGCATCACATATAAAAATAAAAAATAAAAAAACTTTGACCTAACTCTTAATTCATTCTTAGAAATTTCAAAATCTGCAAATTTAAGAAAAAAAACTATTTCAGAAAAAATTTTAGATTTGTAATTAATGAAAATATAGATCTGTTTTGTGTTTGAAAAAAAATTTAGATTTGCATTTAATGAAAATATAGATCAGTTTTGTGAATAGAAAAAATTCCAGATCTGTATTTAATGAAAACACAGATCGGTTTTTATGACCAGAAAAAAATTCCAGATTTGTATTTAATGAAAATACAAATCTGTTTTGTATTTCTTGTAAAAAAAATTGGTGATCATTAGCAGACTTTGAAATCAAAGAAACAAAATTAAAACATACAATCAACTAAAGAACATATCAAAGAAAATTCTAACTAAGCATATAAGCATGGCAAATATGAATTAAGAACAAGACATAATACAATCAAACATATAAACCAAATTCATGCAATGAACAAACACAACACGTTAATTAATGGAAAAGAAAAATAGACAGAAGAATGAAACTAAACACCTCTTGCATAAGCGTACCCTTTAATAGAAGAATATTTTATAAATCAAATAAATTTTCACTTCTTTGAGGTCTAAAATACTTTATTTACAAAAAAGAAGTTCTTAAAGCTAAAGCTTTCAGAACGTCTTTAACGTAAGGGGAGCAAAGAAGGCCCTGAATTTTGATCTCTTTCCTCTATTTATAAAGCTGGGTGCTTAAAAAATAAGCTAAATGAGATCAGATACGAATTGAAACGCGTCCTTATCTCTAAAAATCCGAAAAAGATAGGTTTTATCTTAATTAGGAGGTTCCCGAGCCAAGCCATGTATTTGGGCCAATTTGCCATGTGCCAATCAGCACTTCAAGAGTGCCAACAAGCCCTCTTGGCTGCCAGGCTTGATTTTTAGTTTTGGTTCGATTTGGACTCCTTTTTTGAAGATTTTTTAGCCTAGAATTGCACCTAGACGCGTTTTGAATCCATATTCTAAAAATTAATCCATTTTTCTTGATATTCAGGTCTTTAAAGTGATAATTATCTCATAGATAAATATTCCAAAAAAGGACGTATTTATCCACAACTTCTTTGTTATCTGATTATCCACTTTATTCACATGCAAGCAGGCTTATTTTTGACACTAACCAACAACCAATCACAAAAATATTTAATTAATTTTAATTGTTTAACCAATCAGAATTAATTTAAATTAATCATGCGTGGTCGGTTCCACCCAAACAAAATTCATGTAAACTGTGAAAACTTGATCATGTGATATCCTTCAATCCGATGGTCCGATTTAGGAATCAGACATACTGTCACGACCGTTAGAATCTCAAAATCATTTTTATAATATACAATGAATGAATTAATGTATGTAATGCTACTCTAAATTTTTGGGGTATATGAATGGCCACTCTAACCATCTTCCAAGATTAAATTATGGGTACTGTGGGGGCCAACTATCTAGAAGGTAATATTAAAAGCTGTATGAATTGGGCCTATGGCCCAATCCGAGGATGGTTAAATAAGGTTATAATGGGAATGGTATAAGAAAAAGAAGTAAAGATTGTATGTGATAGTCCAAAATACATCCGAAGAGAAAATTCATCTCGAAAACGGAGATCCGAGGTCAGTAAGAATGTCTTATCATCCCAAGCATCCTTCAAGATTGCATCACTACTAAGATTCGAGCATTGGATAAGGAATGAGCAAAGGGTGGCAACAAATATCTTCAAAAGCTGCTACCTCCGCATTAAATGCCTCCCAACCAACTCTCTGGCCGCATTAATGTGGAGGTGATACCTGAACAGTGATCAACCAACCTTATAGCTACTAGTTGATGGTTCTGGGAGGTGTTGAATGGGACAAGAAGGAGTTCCTAGAATCCATTCTACAAGTGTATGGTAGGGATGATACCAAGATTATAATATATAACATGGGAAGGTGACCTAAAAAGGCAAGATCACAAAAATAAAAAAACAAAAAACAAAAAAACAAAAAACAAAAAACAAAAGAAATCTTTGTAATAACATTGTGAACTCTTGGGACTTTGTTCATCAACAAAACATTATAACATAAGCCCTTCAAGCAGTGTCGAGAACAGATTTTCTCATTTTACTTGTGTTCAACAACCTTAATTCACCAACTTTTATTGTCTTTTGTTTGGAGTAGATCTTGTTCTTTCATCCACGCTCTACAAATTCATTATTTGGGCTTATTGGGCTGAAACCCAATCCTATATTGGGTCCAATCCAAATTCAGTCCCTACAAGTACAAAATCGAGTGTCTACAGTGAGCATGAGTGACAATGTAATGTTAAGCTATCTCGAGATCAATACTAAGCATATCTTCATAGGACCATGCAAACACCTCTTGAAATTCAGTGAGCAACTCTTTGAGGTCTTTTCTTTCTTTTTCATTTAAGGTTAAGTCAATTTTAATTAAACGTGAATTCTCATCATTGCCCAAAGTAAAAGTTTCAAAAGTTGGTTCCATAGGTTCAATTTTCTTTTCCAATTGTTTATTAATTTCATTTTCAAATTCATTTGAATCATTTAAGTGCAGAATTTCAATATTATGGGACACATCAAAATAAGCTAAATCAGAATTCATCTTATTAAAAATGTTGAAAAGTACATTGGGACTTGCATTACACACTTTCTTTCCCACATTTTTAGAAAACCCAACCCAAATCCAATTATTAAGTTGCCCCACAATAGGCATGATGAAGGCAAAAGGATCACTTGGCTCCTCATTGGTGATGGCGAACACATTCCCCTCCATCTTCAACATAGTCTCCATTGCTTCAGCATCCATGTAGTCCATCTAGTCGACTTCTTCCAAAGGATTCTCCTTAAAGGTGAGCTTCTCATTGAAGAATATCTCCCAACCCAGATACACCTTTTCATCCTTTCCTACCCAAAGTTCGAGAAAGCCACAATAAGGGAAGTCTCCTCCTTCCTTCACAAAGTAAGGTATCAACGTTCTTCAAAGAATCCCAAACCTTCCTTGGTCAGTTGAGTCTTGAAATTGGGGAATTCAGCCACTCCTCTTCCTTCTTTTCCAAGACCCATACCAGACATATATCACATGTTCTTCATCATTGCAATCACCTCATGGCTACAATATGGGACCAAATCTAAAGTATACCTTTCATCCTTCAATCCATAATCTGCCATGCTCATGAATTCAAAACCACTCATTTAGAGCTCACTTCCTCCTTCTTCAAGTCCAAAAACCGGTGCTAGGATCTCATCACCACTGAGCACTATAGCAATTCCTCCCTTCCATGGAACCTTCATCTTTTGGTGTAGAGAAGAGGGATAGCCCCAATAAAGTGAAGGCATGCCCTTCCTAAGAGAAGGTTGTAGTTAGGAGTGATGTCTATGACATGAAATTCCACAATTGTTTCTATTGGTCCAATCTTGCAAGGAGCTTTGAAAGTACCCATAACCTTCCTTGAGGTATTATCATATGCCCTAATGGTTAAAGGAGATGGTATGATTGTTTCCACATCTAATCCAATAGTGAGGGCGATCCTAAAAGGGCATACATTCAATGCGGACCCATTTTCAATCAACACCATAGGGACCTTGGCACCCATGCATTTGACAGTGATTTGTAGAGGTCTAGTGTAAGTGGCCTCTTTGGGAGGAAGTTCTTCATCAGAAAAGGCAAGAAGGGGATAAGATAGGGTCTCAACTCCCACAAGAGATAGTACTTCTTGTGGTGTAGTTTATATAGGCACCTCTTTCCCATTCAAAGCATCCAAGAGAGCACTACAATGCTTGTAAGAAGCCATTAGCAAGCCCTATTCCAATACATAAGCTTGAGTTTTCTTCAATTAAGTTAAAACTCGATCTTCTTCCTCTTTCTCTTTAGGGTTTGTGGGTTTAAACCCTTCTTCTATGTCCCTACCAAGATGATCCTTCTCCAAAAAGGATAGTTTATAGTGTTTCCCACTTCTAGTAATATTAGCCACATTATCCTCTATGATTCATTTCTTTAGCTTGGTCATCCTTTTGGGGAGTATCCCCTACATAGCCACGGCATTCTTCAAAATCTCATCTTTTTCATCCCATATTCCTTGAACTTCTACGATATTAACTTCCATAGTTTCTATCAACTTTGAACAATCCCATTCAATCTCATCGATTTGTACCCAATTCTAATATGGAAGAGGAGTTCTATGATAATCAAGCAAAAGGTTCTTCCTAATGCTAGGCTTGGTGATGATGTTGGGATTTGGGAGAGTTTCATTGTCTATGAGGTCTTGAATCTTGTGTTTGAGGCGAAAGCAATTATCAATTTTATGGCCGGATCTTTTTATGAAACTGACAATACTCATTGAGGTTCCAAGTAGGAGGTATGGGATTAGGCATAGGAGTGGGATCTAGAGGCTTGATGAATCCTTTGGAAGATAAATTCTCATATGCTTGGGCAAGGGTCATTCCTAGGTCGGAAAATTCTCGGCGGCTTTCTTTGTGAAGTTTAGGTATGCTAAGGTTTGTTGAGTTATGATGGCACTTACATTCATGGGGCTGGGAGCTTTAAAGGTAGTTGCTCATCCTCCACATGCCTTCTTGATTGGAGGTTTGCTCTCACCCTTCTCCAATTTTCCATTATTTATGGCATCCTCTATCCAAGTTCCACAATCACATAACTCTCCAAAAGAACTAATAGGCGATGACAAGAGCCTACTATTATATGCCAGAAGCAAATTCTTGATAATCATGTTAATTTGATCTTTTTTCATTTGGCCTACTAACCATCCTAAATGCCTTTCCCTTCCATCTTGTCATGTCTTCAGAAAATGTCTCCCTTACCCCTTGCTTAGTGGTCTCCAAATCTCTCAAATTTACATCAATCATGGTATTGAAGATGAATTGATCCACAAACAACTCTACTATTTCATTCCACACCTTAGTCTTGCTAGGGTCCAAACTCTAGTATCATCTTAATGCACCTCCCGTAAATAAGAGAGGAAATGCATGCAAAGTTTGCTTCTCATCCAACCCTTTCATTTCGGCAATGCTTAGGTACCTCCTAACATGTTGCTTTGAATATGCAGCTCCATTAAACTTTTTCACATCGGAAATCTTGAACTTTGGAGGTAGTGTCATGGGAGTTTTGGAGCTTATGCCCCCCATATTATAGAGACAATCATCCATCCCTTGGGCCTTACGAAAGGCTAGTTGCATTTTCTCCATCTTTTCTCTCTCATGGCTATCTGCCATGAGTTTCTCAAATTGTTTTTTCCTTTCATAATTAGCTTTGTCCCTTTCATCCCAATCTTCCCCTTCCTCCTCATCGAGAACCTCTACTCGTGGTGGCTTCTTCAATTTGGACACCTCTAGCTTAGTGAGGCAACTCTCCATCTTATTGTGAGCACCACTTTGTTCTTCCATTGAATTGAATATCTTTTGCGCAATTTCATCACTAATTGGAGTAGCCATTGTAGCTTGAGAGGATTTCCCTTCTTGGAACAGCTCTTCTTGATGTATGTCCTCAATCTTGACCAAACGCCTTCCATTCTTTTCTCGAATCCAAATTGGAGTGGAGACATGTTTTCTTGACTTTGGTGGTGCAATAGTGCCTGAAAAGAAATTCCATTTTATTTAGTTCGTGTCCTAATTAAAAGGTTTCTTTTGTTTTTAGGTGTCCTTCGAAACTATTTAAGTCTATTTTAATGAAGGCCCAATTACAAAATCACACCCTTTCCTCCCATGAATCTTGCCTCTTATTTCATTAGGCTTTGGTCCATTTACAACAATGCTCTTATCTTACTCTCATGGGCTTTCATTAGAATGTATATAGAGATTCCCAACCCTTTGTCTCAAATATAGGCTTACAACATATTCATCACCTTTGGGCTCTTTTCTTTTCTTTTCATTTCATTATTCATTTTCTTTTTTTTTCTTTTTTTGGAAGTGGCCCATTAGCTAGAATATGTTGTAGTCTTCCTCTCAAGGTCCATGAAGTTCTCATCATTTTGGGCCTAGGCATACAACAAAGATGCCTAGGATTAGGGAAGTTCATATTGACTTTGTAGGATCTTAGATACTAAGTCCATAGCATACTTGTTATCTTAGGCCCAAAGTCCTATTTTACAAAAGGGTCTTTTGATTTGAGCTTATGATAGCAATTAGGCTATGGTCTTATGAACCTTTCAAGTTAAGACATACCTTTGGATTTAGGGATAAGCCTCTTATATGTGAGAACTTTTATTTGTTCTTTAGAATTAGGTAATCACAAGATATGGTTGAACAAACAAAAGATATATAAAGGGTACCCTCCTTTGATAGGATCTAGGATCTCTCTAAGTGTGGGTAGGCTTCCCTAAAGCTAAAGGGATAGATAAGTAGGTCACTCACAACTAGATGGGCCATGATTCCAACCGAGGGTCTAAGTGGACCTTTGTGGATTGGTGGCAAACCGTTAACGTATACAAAGCCCATCATAGGCAATGGAACACATTGTGAGTTGGTGGGATGAACTTCGAAAGACTTGGGCCCAAAGGGAGCCTTCCATCTTCCCATTCAACACCAACCGAGGTTAAAGGACAAAAGAACCATGTGATGTGTGTGCAACAAATATCAAGTAAGCCTTTATTAATGTTAAGACATAGGACACATAGGAATTAAACTCAATATCCCTAGTGGAGTTGCCACTATGGATGCAAGGGGGGTCGAAATGGAGTCGCCACCTAGTTTTTGCAATGGTCTAGGAACAATATATATAGCGTCCTTTCGAGAAAAGACCTTTTGATCTTACTACCAGAGATATGGGTTCGGAGTTAAGGTACGGTCTTAGGAAGGTGTTAGGCACCCAAAACGGCCAACCCTAAGGTTGGCTTCCCATCATTGTGTCTTATGTCTTAACCCTATTAAAGGCATACTCAATACTTGCATTTAACTTACACATACACATTAAACATACATCTAGCAATCAACATGGCATCAAACATCCCTAACCATACATCTATCATGCTCAAAAACAAAGCCTACCATACATCTAATCATGCATATCATATCATCATAGACCCTAGCATTCATCTAATCATGGCATCTCCTAACATACATCTAGCACATTTCATCATATCATAGCATACCCTTGCATCGCATCACATCATCCTAATCATTCATCTAGCATGGCATCATATCATATTCAAAGCAGTAACATGTAACATAAAATATCAAAAAGGAGGAACAAAGCCAAACCAAAGCATGTCATCATCCAAGGCATCAAGATCACAATTTTCATTAAACCTAAGCAAGATCATATCAAATGCATGAACATTACAAATGCATGACTTGCCTTTCACTTACCTTGCTGCAATTCAACAACTATGGCATTATGCATGAGCATATGAATGAATGATCATTTAATCAAAACAATAAAAAACACAAAATAAACCCTAATTCTAACATGTGATAGCAAACAAGCAATTAAACATGTGAAACATAGACATCAAGAGCACAAAAACATAAATAAATAAATAAAAGAAGCTAAACAAAACAAACATGTAAAAGCAAAAGCAAAACCAAAAAAAAAACAAAAAAACTGGAGTTTCTAGGCATCGGCTTTTGCACACAAGAACAAGCTTGCATACGCATAATCAAGCCTGCGTACATGGGCAAGTTATGCATACACAGGTTCTTACCTAGAAACCCTAAAAACACAAAAACAGGGCAAAACCTCAAAACAGGAATTCTAACAACTTAACATGCATTTAAAACACACAAACATATAAACCTAAGCTAGATAAACATGTTAAAGCATATAAAAACAAGACAAACAGAAATATTTAAAAGCAAAAAATGAAAGGAAGGAAAAAGAGAAAGTTTAGAGTAGATACCTCAAAGAAAAGCTCTTCAAGCTTGATTTTGACCATTCCCCTTAGTCAAGTCTACTCACAAATCAATAAGAAAGTGATTAGAATAGATTGAACTCAAAGAACAAGGCTAGAAAAAGCCCTATCAAAAGAAAATTGACTTGATGGTGTTTTGTGAAAAACTCCCTTTTGATTCACTATTTCTAGTGAATCTTAATGTTTTCCCTTGGGATTTCTATGTCTTTTGAAAATATACCATGTAAGGCTTCTTATAGTGTGAAAAAAAAGGGGTTTGGAATGATTCCCAGACGATGTGGAATTTGTTCCAAACTTCATAAATGTAGAAAACTTGTCTTGTTTAGTTTTTAGGAAATTGCTATGTGTGCGCAAGATCAAGCCTATAAACACATGCAGAAAGCCGTTTACGTAGCCTGATTCATGCATACGCATAGCAAGGGTTTCCTTTGGTCTTATTTTTCAAAAATTGATTTATTTGCTCCTTAAAATTTATGTTTTTCATTTTAACACTCAAGTCAATTTAACTTCTAATTAGGCCCTAAACCAACCTTGGGTCTTAAAATTCACCATCATTGGGGAATGGGGGCCCGAGTCGTAAGGGGTACAAAATGTGGTATCTACAACAAGCCCAATGAACTTTAGGTTCATTGTACTCTATGTTACTTGTACTGCACATATATTACTTTTACAATCATCCTACAACTCCTTATTGTAGACACCGCATTTTTTACCCCTTACGACTTGGGCCCATGTTCCCCAATGATACTGAAATTCTAAAGCCCAAGATTAGTTTAGGGCCCAATCAGATTCTAAATTGATTTGAGAAATGTTAAAATGGAAAATATAAATTTTTATGAGCAAATAAATCTATTTTTGGAAAATAAAGGCCAAAGCCCTTAACCTGCGTACACAGCTAGGGTTCCAGAAAGCTATAAAAGGCAAGTTTTCTACATTAAAGTTAAGGTTTGGAATGAATCGTACATCATCTGGGAGCCGTTCCAAACCCCCATTTTTCAACTATATAAAGCCTTACATGGTATATTTCAAGGGGAGAGAGAGAAAAGCTTAAGGGAAAACACAAGATTCACTAGAAATAGTGAATCAAAGAAGGAGTTTTTCACAATATTTTCTTATTGGGGCATTTTCTGGCCTTGATCTTTGAGTTTTAAAATTACTAATCACTTCCTTGTTTGATTGTGAATAGATTTGATTGAGGAAAATGGTCAAAATCAGGCCTAGGAGCTTTTGTTTAGAGGTATTGAGTTCTAAGCTTTTCTTTTCTTTTCTTCATTTTAATTCTATTTTAATCTATTTTCTTGCTTTGTTTTTATCTTAATATGTTTGTTTAGCCTAGGATTTAGTAGTTTATATATTTTAAAGCATGTCAGGTTGTTAGTTTCTTTCATTTTTAATTATGCTCTATTTTCTGTCTTAAATTTCTAAGTTAGGGTTCTTGGGGCATGTCTACGCATGAAAAATTCCATATGCGCACGTAGGCTCGAAGTATGCGTACACATACAACTAGCCCATGTACGTAGGCTTATGTATGTGCACGCATACTTCAGCCTAGAAACCTTAATCCGAGTTTTCCTGCTTCTGTTTCTTTGTTTCTTTTAAATCATATGCCTCTATTTTGACCTTCTCTTATGTTTTTAAGTCCCTATTCCTCTGTTTAATTGTTTGTTTGCCTTTGACATGCTAGATTAGGGTTTTCTTTTCTTTTCTTGCATCAATACCATGAACATGCATTCACATTTCTATTCATTGATGCATAGGTGCTGAGATGCAGTAAGGTAAGTCGTGCATTCACATGAACATGCATTGGATATTATGATGAATATGAACATGGTCTATTGGATGATATGCTTGAATGATGTTACATGCTTGTTTATATATCTTGCTGCCATGTTTGGTTTCTGCCATGATTTGTTTGCTACCTTGGATGTAATGAGATAGGAACATGCTAGGGTTTTGGGATGATTGATGCCATGTTGTATGCTCAGATGTATGCTAGTGTGTGTGTGAATTAGAATGACCATGTCGAATATGCCTTTAATAGGATTAAGACTTAAGACATAATGACTAGTAGCCAACCCACGGGTCGGACGATTTTGGGTGCCTAATACCTTCCCAAAACCATACCTAAATTTTGAATTCATACTCTGGTAGTAAGACTTAGTCCTTCCACGTAAAGGCGCTATTCAATGGTTCCTAGACCTAATCTAGGTGACGAATCCAATCTTTTCTCCGCCCCGGTCTACTCGGCCGAGGCATACTCGCACTTTCCTAAGGAGGAAGCCACTGTGCTCACACTTATATAAAGACAATTGTATGTATAATTTTGATATACGAGTTCTAGTTAGCTAAATGGATATAAAAATAAAAAATTAAAAAAAAAATTGTGGTCAAAAAATAATAATTTTGACATATCAATCTTTTTTTCTTGTTGACATTGACATATCAATAATAATAATAATATATATTAAATTGATTCTCAATTTTAACAACCCATATATGGATTAATGGAAAATTTATTCCTTAAAAAATGTTAGTAATATTTAGATTTTTTTTTTTTTTTTTTTTTGGAATAGTGATATTTAGATTGGAAACAAGTAAATGTTAGTATATATCTATTGCAAAAAATAAAAAATAAAAAAAAAAAAATAAAATAAAATAAAATTTCGAAATGGAAAATGCTACATTTAGAAGTGAAATCCAACTTGGGTAAAATAAGAGGGAGACAAATCTCACACGGTACACACCTCTCTGACTTTCCCCTCCACAGACCCAAAAAATATGAATTATCCATTCCCTCTTTCTATGCCATCCACTCTTCTCCCGTTAGCTCAAACTAGTTGCTCCTTAATACCCATTCAAAGAACCAAGAAGCCATGGTTATAAACCTCTCATTCTCTCCACCATCTTCCTCCTATTCCCTCCTCAAATTAACCAATTCAAAGTCACCCATCTCAGAATTTTCACTAAAGCACAAAACCCACTTCTCAAAATCTCCTTTTTCTTCTGAATGCTATTCAATCTCTTCATCACCCCTCGGTTTCAAGAACCAATTTTTATCTGAAAGGAGTAGAAACCCATGTGGGAAAAGATTTGATTTCAGGTCTTGGGCAATTTCTGGATTTGATTTTGGGAACTTTGAAAGTGCTCAGTCTGTTTTGGAAGCAGCTGCAGTGTTAACAGCCATAATCATTGTCCATGAGAGTGGTCACTTCCTCGCTGCTTATCTCCAAGGCATCCATGTAAGTAAATTTGCTGTTGGGTTTGGTCCAATTTTAGCTAAATTCAATGCAAACAATGTTGAATACTCTGTCAGAGCTTTTCCTCTAGGTGGCTTTGTGGGTTTTCCTGATAATGATCCAGATAGTGACATTCCAGTTGATGATGAAAATCTGCTTAAAAATAGGCCAGTATTGGATAGGGCAATTGTTATTTCAGCTGGTGTTGTTGCCAATATAATCTTTGCATATGTGATCATCTTTATTCAAGTCTTGTCAGTTGGTTTGCCTGTAAAAGAGGTCTTTCCTGGGGTGCTGGTGCCCGAGGTTCAATCCTTTTCAGCCGCTTCCCGGGGTGGGTTGCTTCCAGGCGATGTAATAATTGCAGTTAACGGAAATGAATTTCCAAAAGTAGGGCCTAATGCAGTTTCTGAGCTTGTTGATGTAATTAAGAAAAATCCAAAAAGAAATGTGTCGTTCAAGGTTGCAAGGGGGAAGGAGGACTTTGATGTTGGGGTTACCCCAGATGAGAATTTTGATGGAACTGGTAAAATTGGTGTTCAATTATCACTAAATCTAAAGCTTTCGAAGATTACACCGAAGAATTTATTTGAGGCTTTTAGTTATGCTGGGAAAGAGTTTTGGGGTCTCACATATACTGTTTTGGATAGCTTAAAACAAACTTTTCTTAACTTCTCTCAAACTGCTAGTAAGGTTTCAGGTCCGGTGGCTATTATTGCTGTTGGTGCAGAAGTAGCAAGGTCAAATATTGATGGGCTTTACCAATTTGCTGCAGTTCTAAATCTTAACCTTGCAGTAATAAACCTTCTTCCATTACCTGCTTTAGATGGTGGTTCCTTGGCTTTGGTCCTCATTGAGGCGGCTAGGGGTGGGAGAAAGCTTCCTCGAGAACTAGAGCAGAGGATTATGTCATCTGGGATTATGCTTGTTATACTCCTAGGGTTATTCCTTATTATCCGGGACACACTCAATCTTGATTTCGTAAAAGATTTGTTGTGACTGCTTCCAAGGTTTTGGAAGTTTGAAGATGATTTGGCTTGGGAAACATACGTGATGCTGTTGTTGGATCAGAGTGCTTGCCTGCGGAGTCTCACAGAGGGGGCAAACTGAGATCATTGGAAATACTTGACATAATGTGGTTTCTTCTTCCCAAAACATTAGACGGAAGGTACTTATTTCAGTTGTTCTCAATATCTTTCATCCAGTACTGGATCCTTTTTATGGTCCTGTAGATTATAATTTTTTATTGGCAACATAACGTGTTGTGAGCTTAAATATCTTCCTTTCCTCTCTGAAAATCCATGAAGATTTCTATAATAGTTACATTCTCTTCTATTTGATACTTGGAATTGAGATCTGTTGGGTGCCACGAGTTGTAAGTTCTTTGGATGGTCATTTGTTGCTTGTACTCCACATTCAACTCAATAATGTAGGTAGTAACTCCTTTCTTGATAGTTCATTCTAAAAAGTTTCAAATTTTTGCTAGAAAAACTTTTGCATTTTGCAAATGATTTTTTTTATTTATAACTCTGGATATGTTAAAATACATTACCTAAAGATGGAATAAACATTTTTTGCTAAGCTTCTTTGCACGTGTTCTTGTCCAACTTCTTGGTTCTTATTTATGCCTCTTACATATTGATTGTTTGTTACCAAAGATTTATCGGTTAAAACATCCTTGCATATTGTTATGTTTTATAATATACAATGACATGTATGTAGTCTGCAACTTCTGGCTCAATGTGATACACACACACCTCAAGTAAAGGATTCAAGGATCATATGACCTCCTCTCATTGGCTTGTCCTTATTTTAAGAAAATCAAAATGTTAACGATACCATTCCAGATAGTTGAAATGGCAAAGTATTGACTATAACCTAAATATCAGTCTGGAGGTATACATCATGATAGAGGCTTTAGAAGATGCTGTATTTTTAATTACTTCTTGGAATTATAATTGATTTTAGCAACATTACTAGAACGGAAGTAGAAGCTTTTGCAAAAACTCCACCACCATTTCATTGCATAAAAGTTTCAAATACATACAACTTGGATTTGCAACACACACTAGTAGCTTGTGGGCGGTTGATATAATCAAGTTCATTACTGGTGAATTCCTCAATTTACACGGATGGTTTTTTGATATTTTCCTCAAATGTTGAACAGAGATATATAATAAGGGGATACTACAACAAGAGCCCCCATTGCGCTCAATATGAATGTTAATGTTTGCATAACCTTTATTTAACCTAATATACATAGCTAATTTTGTTAAATTCGGTGAGATATTACTATATTAGTGATGAGAAAGTCATAAAAGTAATATAGTATAGTGACAGAGTGGCTAAGGGAACATGGTAATATGAACGTGTCTTCAAAGTAGAAACTAAAAGTTTTGGTGGACTATTTCGTACCTATGGAGCGCTTTTAGTTCCTTATTAACTTTCAAAAATGAAAGTTATTAGTGTTTTTTTTTTTTTTTTTTTTTTAAATCAGAGTTATTGTTCCCATGTCAGCACCAACCCGAAGCCGTTTTATTTGGTCTGCCTACCCAAACCTGTTTTCTAATATGTTGATTCATTCCCAAATTCGAACACAACAAATCCGTATGTGGGGATGTAATACTTAAGAGTTTTGATCCTGTTCATCAAATGCCAAGTTTATTTCCTAATTAATTTCCTCCGACACTTTCCAGCCCCTCTTCATGATAGGTAAAAAACGAACTTCCTGTAGAACCATGTTAGTCTCAAATGGTGTGAGCTTCTGGGTATAGAAGCGCTCTGTCATCTGATCATAAACCATTGAAGCAAATTCATTAATACGATGATGCTATTGCTGCAGCCTGCACTGCAGTATAGAACAAAATACCTCCTCAATCGTTCAATACGGGTCATACACCTCGACTGTCTGTCTTTCATTAGCGCCTAGCGGCATGGTCTTCTAATGTTAATATCATTTTGAAAGCCCACCAAATGATCTTGATCCAATGATACCCACGGAGTGCAATTACTGGGCCTCACTTATGCACTAGTTTGACTTCTATAATAACCTCAAATATGAACGATCATCAGCTGCAAATATAATAACCTTCCTCGATCGGAAGCTTTCTCTAGATCAATAGGAAATTTTCCTTTTGAGTTTTGAATCTCCCCTCTATTTATAAAGGGAAGGGAGGGCTTTGTGATACGCTTAGATGGGTTTACAACTCTCTAAAACTGATAAATGCTGAAGTTTATCTCAAAAATTGACTTCATAAGAGTTGGAATTAGGAAAAAAAAAAAAATTTGAAAATGGCTGAGAAATTGAGGGCTGAGGAAACCAAGTGTCGAACAGAACTTAGAGGGCAAATCCAACTTTTGAACGACACTTGGGACCTTAGAGTCAAACGGCTGAATTTCGGATCGTCATGTCATAGTGTTTTGAGGTTTGAGTTTTTAACTTTTTACTCACACGTCGAATTGAGGTGAAATTGGTGGAATTCGAAAGATAATTTGGAGTGTTCCAACTTTCACTAAAAAAGGCTTTTCCTAATTCATAAATTTACTATGCCAAAATCATCCCACAATATAAGTCTAAATTTGTTTTTGATTTTTTTGCAATTTAACATCTTTCTGATAAGCTTTTCAGTTCCATATTACTTTGGCATCTAAAAATTAGCCATTTTGTGATCAGATAATACTAATGGATATTTAGGAAGTTACTTAAATAGTTAAATTAAACACTTATTCTAAGAGATATAATTAAAATATGAAACTATGGCTATTTATCCAATTAGAATTAAACAATCTGAATGATGGTGCAACCCTTGTCCTAAGCCTAGACCAATGAGATTATGACACCTCATTAATCATAATTAATTCTTTAAACGACCAATCATAATAAATTAACCATATTTTACAGATTCTCATTAATTGTTGAAACTTTTAATCCTTTGGTCCGATGAAAGCACATAATATATAGTTTTGATTTTTGAAACTTCTTGATTTGTTTTCAATGAAGCATTAGAAGATCAAACCATCTTTTCTCAACCCAAAAAAAAAAAAAAAAAAAAAAAAAAAGAAGAAGAAGAAAGATCAAACCAAGTTGTCATGAAATGACAGTTTTGCCCATAAAATGAGCTTAAACGAAGGCTGTAAAAGGGGGTGCCTATAGTATCAAGTGTAGTGTGGCCTAGTCTTAAGAAAGGCCTTCCCAAATTATGGCTATTAAATACCTGGAGTTTGACTCTCTATCCTTATTGGAATCCTCCTAAAAAACTCTACCCACCGCACATTGTGTATGAAGTCTGAAGGCCGCATACGCAAGAATTACAACCTGTGCATGCACTGTTTGATTGTTTTTAATATCATTTGGGTCGTGAATTCAATTTAGCTAAACTTTCAAAATTCGGGCCGTTGTATTGTTGTCATTAAGGAACGAGAGACTTAAGTCATAGAGAATATATTGGAGTGTCTACAAGCTGCATCAAACGGGCACTTAAACAACTTATTCTAAGCTTAAATCACGTTATTTAATCAAGCTTGAGCAGCATATTACTTAACTCAGGTTCATTAATTTTTTGCCCTGTCATGAACCATTTGACTACTTAAATATTACTAAATTACATTAAATCGTAATTAATATAGTCATCATGAGTATCAAGTTAAAAGGAAGGACATTTAGATTATAATTTACCAAACCGAAATTACTGATGAATGATAATTGACAAAATTATAGAATAAAAAGGAAAAAGAAATTTATTAGAGAGATAATTCCACTAAAAACCTAACACAGCTAACATCATACGGCATATGAAGATATGCAATGCGTCAAAGTAACTTCATTTTATATATATTGTCGATGCCTCGTGGCCTTCGACCACCCCTGACGGTGATGCTTGCTCTCCACACATTTGGATAGGGCTCCCTTCTCCCTTCTCTTTCCCCTTTTTGAGAATGATGCATGCTTTTGGGTGTGAACTATGACTAATGAGTCATTTTTAATTAAGGTTCAAAAGTCACTATCAATCATTGAGTTTTTCTAAGGTGTGATTAGTCACCTAACTCAATGATAATTTTATTACAAATCCTAGGTTAAGAAAAAGTTGGTTTTTTCTAATCTAAATGGATGATAAAAAAATCTTGATTCTTGGATTCAGAAGTCTGGTTACCTGTGGGAAGATGTTAAGCACCCCACAACGTCTGTCATGAGACAGTCCTTTGTTTTGAAAAACTCTTAATTTTTGGTCATTGGCAAATAAAAACAAATTATTTGCATTAACTTTTGAGGCTTTAAAGAAACTAGGCTTTGAGGATGGATTTGGGAAGGGTGAGTGGCCTTCATCAATGTTTTGCTAGCACATTGGAATTACTACCAAATTTCCATCCACAGCGAAAATCTAATAGCATTTTGCCTTATTTTCATGGCGAAAATCTAGCAGCATTTCGGGTTAGGTGCATCGTGGTACGCATAACGTTATCCTTACTAAGCTTTCGTGATGAGAATAAAGCAAGAAGATGCCACATTTTCACAGCGAAAATGTAGCAGAGTTTCACGTTAGGTGTGCCACAACACACCAGTAGGGTTTCATGCCTATGTATACAACATGTCGAGGATTACCAAAGCACCAAACACGTAATGCATGTTGTATACACTGGGAAACTGATGTCACTAGCTAACATATATAGGAGCAATCACACGCGTAGTAGATCATGCACCCAATGAGTTTACATACTTGCGCTCTAAGGTTAAGAGCATCCATGATTAGGGAAGGGTTGCCTTCCTAATCATGAATGTCCATCATCCGAAGTGCATGACTACCTTTACAATATATAACATGCGCAATATATCAACACACAATGGAAAAGTAGACATATCCACACCCAAAGGGTGTGACTCAAGCAAGGTACAAGAAAAGAACATTAATCTAGGAAAGCGACTAAACATGGTTCTAAAGGAAAGGCTAGGAAAGAATGGACCTCACGGAGGGGCTAAGCCCCTAATCTACAGATTAATGCCCTTTTGTATGCTTTTAAAAGTTGCGTGCGTGCTCCATCCATCACATGTAACAAACACAAAGCAACAAAGCCAACAGACAAGCAAGCACATAGCAAAGAAATAAGAAAGAGATAAAAACACACAAATAAGCAAAGGAAGGAAGCATGCTATCAAACAAACAAATAAAGAGAGAGAATATCCACAAAGGAAAAATGTATGTTTGGATTTGGTGTCCATATATCCATTGAATTGAATTACAAACGACACACATGCCAACATGCAAAGCTTCTAAAAGCGGGTCTCAAGATTTCATGTATAAGGACGGTTGTGAACCCACACAAAATCAATATTTGGAGCAATGCTTAATGACACAGACAAACAAGTATGCAAAGGTGCAACCAACACGTGAGATCACACAAGATGGCATAAAGCAAGCAAGGCAATAAGCATAAAGGAGGCAAGACATGTTATCACACTCAAGGATAAAAGCTAATCATGTCATAATGCACAATTAAGGCTAACATGAGAAACCCTAACATGAAAAACTATGCAAGAGAGAGAGAGGGGCAAGATAAAAACATGCCAACATCATCAATATATGATCTCTCACAAGTGGTTGCACCTGCACAAACACCAAAGGGAAAATATGCAACCAAACAAGACAGAATAAGCACAAAATGTGCAACCAAACACGTACTAAAAAGAGAGAACAAAGCATTTGAAGCATGTTAAAGATGCAAGAAGCTAGATCTAAGCATACAAGAATGGACCTAAAGAGAAACATGGATTTAAGCATGGAACATCTAAACATGGCATCACAAGATAAAGGATCTAGGAATAAAAGCAAGAAAGAGCATGTAAGTAGCCAAACAAGCATTAACAAGCAATTAAGACTCTAATTCAAACCCTTTATTGAACTTGGGCATTTGGATGTGAACCTTGACCAATGAATCAAGATCTACACCCTACCCATGACACAAGACATAAAATCAAGGCATAAAAAATTTAACTAAAGCAAAAGGCACTTAAGTAAAGCATCTAAACATGCAAATATGGCATAAAGAGCATAAACAAGAAATTTAGGCATATCCTAACCTGAGAAGGCTAGGCTAACATCATCAAAGCAATAAAAACATGCTAGAGAGATAATGTGGGCGCAATGCGAGAGAGGAAGTATGCCTTGGTTGAGTGGACTGGGGCAAAGAAAAGATATTGGAGTCACCATCTAGTTTAGGTCTAGGAACCATATATATAGCGCCCTCTCATGGAAGGACTGATCTTACTACTAGAATATGGATTCGGAGTTTAGGTACAACTTGGGAAAGTATTAGGCACCCAAGACCACCCAACGTCGGCTTCCACTCATTATATCTTACGTCTTAATCTCATTAAAGGCAAGCTTAATATTGTATTTTATACTCACACACACACACAAACTAGCATACATCTAAGCATACAACATAGTATTCTCATCCCAAACCCTAGTATACATCTATCACGCATCTCAAGTCATATCCTAGCATACATATATCACACATGGCATCATATATATCATCATATCATGATCAAGGTAGAACATTGACATGGCATCAAGCAAAAAAGCATATATCATATCCAAGACAGAAACATAGGCATGTTAAGATCAAAGAAACATGTTATCATATCCAATACATTCATGTTCATCAAGGCGAGGTTAAAATCAAATCTCCAAACAAATGCATGTTCATATGAATGCATGCCTTACCTTATTTACCTTACTGCACCATAGCAACTATGCGTCAATGCATGGTCATATCATATGCATGTTCATGGCATATCAAAGAAAGAGAAAAGAAGAAACCCTAATCTAACATGTTAAGGAAAAAAAAAAAAACAAAACAAAAACAAAAAAAAACAAAACAAAAACAAAAACAAAAACAAATATGGAAGTCAGAGACTTGTAGGCATGAAACAAGACAAAGCAAAAGCATAAGAAATGAGAGATAAAGAAACATAAACAAAAAGGTTGAATTAGGTTTTTTGGGCATGAGTATGAGTGCGCATACACATGGCTTGCGTATGCAGCCCAACTGTATGCGTACGCATACACACCCTGAAAACCCTAACCCAAAAACAGCAAGAATGCAAAATAGAGCAAAGATTAAAACTATCAAATCTAAAAACCTAACATACTTAAAGACAGGAAAACTATGTAAACCTAATCTAGACAAACATATTATGGCAAAAACAAACAAAAGAAACAAGGAAAATAGAAAGATTAAAGCAAGAAAAAGCTGAGAAAAGAAAAAGAAAGTTTAGAACTTATACCTTAAAAACAAAACCTCCTTGGCTTGATTTTGAATGTTCCCCTCAGTTAAATCTATCACAAACAAATAAGAAAGTGATTAGTAATCATAGGAGTCCAAGATCAAGGCCAGAAAATGCCTCAATCAGAAAAATATTAACTTGAGAATGATTTGTGAAAAACTCCCTCTTTGATTCATTATTTCTAGTGAATCTTGTGAATCTTATGTTTCCCATAGGATTTTCTATGTGTTTTGAAAAGCTACTACATATGGCTTTATATAGTTGAAAAATGGGGGTTTGGAATGGCTCCCAGACAATGTAGGATTCATTCCAAACCTCACACTTAATATTGAAAAACTTGTCTTTCATAGTTTTTGGAACCCTAACATACGTGTGCAAGCCCGCGTATGCATACGCAGGTGCGTACACAGCTTGGGGACATGTGTGTGCATACGCATGTATACGTACGCATGCCCTAGGGTTTCTTGGCCTTAATTTTCCAAAAATATATTTATTTGGTTCATAAAAAAGTTATATTTTTCCAAAAACACCTTCCTCAATTCAATTTCAAACTGATCAAGCCCTAAACCAATCTTGGGTTTTAGAATTCCAACATCATTAGGGAACAGGGGCCCAAGTCGTAAGGGGCACAAAATGCGGTGTCTACAGATAAATAAACATGCTAATAAATTGAAATAAAATAATAAAGTGTTGGAACTTAAATTGGTGTAGATTATAGTTAAAAAAAACTACATCTACACCCTCAAAACCAAAGAAGAAGGACCAAGGAAGAGGAGATGGAAGTAATAAAAATACCTCTTGATGTATGCAGGATGAGAGAATCAAGGATTTTTGTGTGTGTGTTTGGGAGAGAATTTAGTCAAAGAGAGAGAGAGAGAGAAATTCTCTAGAAAATTGCTCTAGGACTCCAAAAATCGATTTTTTCTGTAATCTGGAGCTGGGGGTTATATATAATCTATTTGTGACATTTCGGCTTCCAACATGCACTTATTGTGCACCGATTCAACTTACTAATGTTAGCAATCTCGTCTTTTTCCTAGTTTTTTTTAATTCTAACTTCGATCACTTTTTTGAAGGTATTTCTAGGCTCCGATTGACGTAATTCTGATGGTACTGGAATTAAATGGATGTCTAGTTTCTAGATCATCTGACTTCTTGAAAATTAAATGGTCGAATAAAAAGTTATGGGCTTGGGAAGCAAGTTGACACGCTTGACACTGCTTTCATGATATCTCAACCATCTTAACTCTGATTTCAACCCATGGGCCTTCGTTTTAAAGGTGATTAGATATTATTTGCAATGGCATTGGTTTTATCCCGATCAGATGGTCGGATCAAAAGTTAACTCTCAGTCATCTCAAAAAGTCAACCTTAGGTCAAAGTTGATAAAAGGTTCCAATAACCTTGGATTTGAAGTAGAAAAATGGAAAAATTTTGTTTTAGTACAGTTTTGACCAATTTTGACATTCGGTCAACTCTCGGTTGACTATGGATATTTTGATCAATTTGACCTAAAATGGCACTTTGAGCACTCCAATGCCCAAATGGGTTAAATCATGATAATCCAAATGTTCCCACAGTCCCTTGGTAAGAAAATAATTTTCGAGTTCAACACAAAAATCGATGGCGAACAAAATACGGCATATATATATAAACCATGGTTCTCCTTATAGAATAGAGCAAAAAATGCCACTAAGCTAACCGTATTGATAATTAAGCAAGACTGCATTTGGAAATGATTATATAAATTCAAGCAAAACACTATCGGATTTTCACTATGAAAATACAACAGGAATTTCTACTATTAGTTTTTCATTAGTGAAGCAACACAATGCCATTTTTGCTTGTGTTTTTTTAAGACTTTTCCCCTCATCAACCAACATATCACATTACTCCTATTCTAATAAGGGCAATAAGATCCAAATGGTGAGCTAGACAAATGGTCCTTACAGTTTGTATTGGAATTCCAAGTACATACCAATGCTAACTTGTAATCACCCCTCAGTTTTTAAAATGATATTTAAAATCCTAAGCTACTGTTTTTTTAATCGAACTCCTAAGCTCATTTCAAGTTTGAGACAATACTTTGACTGTAATTAGATTAGGAGACCTCGATACCTCCCTTTGACCTAGGTTTAATGCTAAAATCAAATAGGTATAGTTACCCAATCCTACCATAAAATCATAGTAATTTGTGACAACGTATTTAGAACATTTCATCACTATTAACCAAGTAAAGTCCTCAACTTTGCACAGAGCAAAATTTCATAATACATGTTGTAAGGACACGATTTGGTGACGAACCTAAACAGTATTGGGTTCGTTCGTAAAAGGCCCAGACAATATGATTTGTAGAGCGTGGGTGTAAAGAGCTAGATTAACTGTGGTATCTACCTCCAAGATTTTCTCTCAAGCCCATACCATGTTTTCCTTCTCTTTTGTTGGTATAATCAACGTCTTTTCTTAAGTCCCTAGTGTTACTCTCTCTCCCTTTCTTCTTCCTTCTTTCTCTTCAGTTTTATGTGTGTTCTCCTTTTTTTCTCGATCCCCTTCTTCATGTTCCTCTTTTAGTTTATATACTCCCCTTCGCGATCCATCTTCACCGAACACGTGTAGATTGTGCCCGGGGGATTTCTTTCTGTCCCATCTGGCGCCTCCTGGAACTTCCTATGGGCAGCTGTAAGGCTGCTTCCCTACTGCTCAGGTATCACCTCCACATTAATGCGGCCAGAGAGTTGGTTGAGAGGTCATTAATGCGGAGGCAGCTATAGTTTCAGATATTTGTTGGCCTTATCTCTTTCATCTTTAGTCGGCTACTCTACCCCTTGAGATGACCTACTTCTGAGATCTGATCGTGGTGATACCACGTCCTGATCGTCTTCGGACGCGATCGTCCTCGGACGCATACTGCCGAGGAGCATGGCGTCCTCGGACGGGTGCACGACCTCGGATGGGCCACTGGCCCAACAATCCTCAACCAATTCTAAATCCTATGGGCCTATCAACCGAATGATCCCCACAATAGCCCCTCAAAATCCTACTTTTCGACTCCTCAGGAGAAAAGGTGGGTTTTGACGTCATGAGCCTGCACCTGTGCGCGTTTCGGGGCATGCCCCTGACGCTTCAGCGCCCCGATTTTCGCAGCATTAAATTCTGACAACTCCCTTGTCTCCCACGTTCGACGGTTAGATCCAAATCGAACGGTAGGGGGCTTCTCTTGTTTTGTGAGCGGGAATTTCGCCGCTCACAATCTTCACATGACTATAAAGGCGTTCCCAGATTAAACCTGTACCTTACCCTTAATGGTTACGCGGTTCCAAGGCCTATACACTGAACCTGCCTTCTTCCTGTCTTCACTGTTCTCCTGGCGACTACAAATAATCGTACGTTGTCCGAGGTCCTTCCTTTGAACCTGTAAGTCCTCTCGAAACTTTTACCATTTTTATTCAAAATCAAAAAGTTTTTTCTCTACTAAGTTTCTTTAGAAAAAAGAAAAAGAAAAATGGGGAAGCAGAGGAATCCCTTTCGGTGTCTCGTTGACTCCGAGGAGGGTATTAGAAACTTCCGCATGAAGTACAGTATCCCACCAACGGTAGGGATGAGGTATGCGGCCCAAGGGGAGTGGGTTGACGCCAGGCAAACTGGGGAAGTGGTTATCCCCATGATCGCCTTTATTGAAGGAGGGATGACCATCCCCATGGGTAGTATCACCAGGGGTTACCTTAATTTCTTTAGGCTATCCCCCACCCAATGCGCCCCCAATATGTTTAGGATTCTGGGAAGTATAGACGCTCTGAATCAGAGAATGGGTCTAGATCTATCCCATCACGACGTGAATTGGGTGTACAGCCTTCACCGCTTAGCTGACCAGGACTACTATCTCAAGTCGAGATATCCTGAAGTAAGGTTGATTCAGTGCCTCCCTACTTCAAATAAGCACCTAAAAGAAGATTTCCTCATTTTTTCTGGGGAATGGCATGATGGTCTATCTTGCCCGACTGTGGAGGGAACGCCAGGTGGGTGCGAAGTTATAGACCTATGCTACTTAGCTCATAATCACATTTTAATCACCTTTACTATTTTCGCGTCTCACAACTTTTAACTTTAAAATCAACGGTCTTGCAGATAGACGCTACACAAAGCCCAATCTCAGATTGGTCAATAAAGCGAGCCTAGACAGATTATTGAGAGCTGAAATATACGTGAACGAGGTTGATGGTCAACTACGAGCAGCACATTTAATTCTCGGATATACCCCCCTTTCTTTTGGCTTTCAGGCGCCGAAGTGCGTGATTAGGGCACGCGATCCTCGACTTCGCCGTATCAGTGTTGCCTACGAAGGATTCATTGTTCCCGAGGGTATTCCACTTCCCGAACACACACCTCTCACAGAACCTCTTTCCGTGGCCAGCGTCTCAGCGGGGCTTTCTTTACCCTCACCTTCCCTCAAGAAAAAGGGCACCAATAGGAGAAGGAAAAGGGAAAAAAGCAAGCAAACCGTTGTAACAGTATCGGAATCCACGGACGATTTTGAGATTTTCGATCAGCCCTCAAACCCCGAGGAAGGTTCTGACGAGATGGGGGTAAAAAGGATACCCCAAAAAAGCCTAATGGAGCTGATAGGAGGTCAACAGGGAAAGTCTGCACCTTCCCAAACAGTACCATCCCAGGTTTCATCTCTTCCAGCCAGGTCTCCTACTCCAGTCCCCCGCCACCCTCCTCAATCATCCTCGCAAACAGCACCGCCAAGCATTGCCGAGCCAGAGAAGCGCAGAGAGCAGAAAGGTAAGGGGGTGGCAGATGCGAGCAGATCCCGCCCCACTCGAGAGGAAGATGTCCAACGAGCGGCGAAACAGCAGAAAACCAGACAATCTTCTACGCGGGGCCAAGAGAAATCCGATTCCCCACATCCCGATTCACAAGCATGGCTGCCAGTTCCTATGCTCGGTGGGGAACCCCTGCGAAACGATGCCTCTGTAAGGGATTATAACGGCGGCATAGGGTGTCATGTGGCCTCGGCCATAGAGGAGGCCTTATTGCTCCCAAAGGATATGGCCGAGCTAAAGAATGTGAGGAAGAATCAACTCATCCTTGACAATAAACGATATTTGGGCATGGTGGGAAGCTATCTTTTATACTGCTTCATTTTGTGACTGCTACTCACTAATGCGTACTTTTCATTAACTATAACACTAACTCACCCCCCCCCCCACTTTTTATTTTTTACAGATCATCCAAAATACCTTCAAGCTAGATGAGATGCTCAATGCTTGTTCTAACCAGCTAGATGGTGAAAGGAAAAGAAGGGTAATGGCTGTTCAAACCTTGTCCAAATCTAAACAGGATCTAATCGTCGCAAGGAAAAAGCTACTGGTCGAGGAAGAAGCTCGCAAGAGTGCTGAATCGTCATCAGAAGGCTACCAGAAGCAGGCCGAGGAACAGGCCAAGCTTCTGCGCGAGGCGAATGCCGAGCTGAAGAAGACTCAGGAGCAAGTTCTTGTTCTTAAGAAGCATCTAGAAGAAACTCAGAGGTTAAGGGAGAGAGCTGAAAAGCTTAAAGAACAAGCCGAGAAAGCAAAAATCGAGTCTGAGAAGGCAAAGGATGAAGCCGAGCAGAGGGGCTACGAAATCGGGATAGCTGAAACTGAGAAAGCGTTAAGAGCCGAAGTTCCAGAGGTTTGCCGTATTTTCTGTGCGAGAACCTGGAGCGAGGCTCTTAACCGCGCTGGGGTTGAAGCCTCATCTGAACTACGTAAGCCAGAGAACGTATACTACCCCGAAGCGATACGCCCCTCCGCTCCTCAACCACACCAAGCTGATATTCCAGCCCCAGCTATTAACCCCAGCGAGGAGGTTTTACCTCGTACCTCCTCTCCAGGAGCTTCCCCAAGCAAATCCATCACTGCTTCGAAGACATATACGGTCTCACAGGGTTTTCAACAAGAATTGGACTCCACAGTTCAATCGGCTGGGGGCATCATCAAAAAGTAAAAAGATAGAAACTGCTTTGTAATTTTAGTTTAGACACTTAATAGAGGACTTTCTTGCTTACTTTCTTATCATTCTAATGGTTCTAAGTTATCTTTACACTTACTTACTTTGTCGTCGTAATTTTGGATGGATTTATTTCAGATGCCTCTTTCATTGTACGCCAATCTTGCATTTGAAGCTCTCTCTTTCTGACTCCTTAACGAATGTTCATAAGGCATTACTTTTACTAGGATTATGATTTAGAAAAACTCATCACCACTTTTTCTGCCGTTTAATAATTCAATGCACAACTTAGCAGGTAAGTTTCTACCGAATTAGTGGTCTAAGAATTTGACATAACATAGTTTCTGTTTAGCAATTCAGTATGAATGACAGGATGTTAATTTCCACTAAGTTTGCGATCCAAGGACCTGGCATAACTCAGTTTCTGTTTAACGATTAAGTATGAATGATAGGATGTTAATTTCCACTAAGTTTGCGATCCAAGGACCTGGCATAACTCAGTTTCTGTTTAACAATTCAGTATGAATGATAGGATGTTAATTTCCACTAAGTTTGCGATCCAAGGACCTGGCATAACTCAGTTTCTGTTTAACAATTCAGTATGAATGATAGGATGTTAATTTCCGCTAAGTTTGCGATCCAAGGACCTGGCATAACTCAGTTTCTGTTTAACAATTCAGTATGAATGATAGGATGTTAATTTCCACTAAGTTTGCGATCCGAGGACCCGGCATAACTCAGTTTCTGTTTAACAATTCAGTATGATAGGATGTTAATTTCCACTAAGTCTGCGATCCGAGGACCCGGCATAACTCAGTTTCTGTTTAACAATTCAGTATGATAGGATGTTAATTTCCACTAAGTCTGCGATCCGAGGACCCGGCATAACTTAGTTTCTGTTTAACAATTCAGTATGATAGGATGTTAATTTCCACTAAGTTTGCGATCCGAGGACCCGGCATAACTCAGTTTCTGTTTAACAATTCAGTATGATAGGATGTTAATTTCCACTAAGTCTGCGATCCGAGGACCTGGCATAACTCAGTTTCTGTTTAACAATTCAGTATGATATGACAGGGTGCGGAACTCATAGAATGCATATTTGACGTAAGTTAAAAGAGAATATTTGAATTAAAACTTCTTTACTAGTAATAATACCTTCTGAGATTATTTACATTCCAAGGATGGAGTACAGGTTTTTCGTCTAGATCCTCTAGATAATAAGCCCCTATTCCAGCTACAGAAGTAATTCGATACGGTCCCTCCCAATTGGGTCCCAGTTTTCCCCAGCTTGGATTCTTAGTGGCCCCCAGGACCTTTCTTAGCACCAGGTCGCCTATGGCTAATGGCCTCATCCTCACATTGCTATCGTAGCACTGCTTGAGTTTGTGCTGGTAGTAAGCTAGCCGAACCATCGCGCTTTCCCTCCGTTCTTCAATCAGGTCTAAACTTTTTTCCAACATCGCATCATTATTACTCGAAGAGAATGCACTGGTCTTTAATGTCGGGAATCCAGTTTCCAGTGGAATAACGGCCTCGGCTCCATAGGTCATGGAGAAAGGAGTTTCTCCCGTCGAACGCCTGGGCGTTGTCCGATACGTCCAAAGCACATGTGGGAGTTCCTCCACCCATCTTCCTTTCGCGTCGTCTAGTCTCTTCTTAAGCCCATGGACAATGACTTTGTTAACAGCTTCAGCCTGCCCATTGCCTTGCGGATAAGCTGGAGTGGAATATCTGTTTCTTATTCCCAGTTCTGAACAGTAATTCCTAAAGGCATTGCTATCGAACTGGAGCCCGTTGTCCGAAACAAGAGCTCTTGGGATTCCAAATCGAGTAACAATGTTCTTCCAGACAAACTTCTTCACATCTATGTCCCGGATGTTCGCCAAGGGTTCAGCCTCAACCCATTTGGTGAAGTAGTCTGTGCCGACCAGCAGGTACTTCTTGTTTCCTATAGCTTTAGGAAAAGGGCCGACGATGTCTAGCCCCCATTGTGCAAAGGGCCAAGGACTTGAGAGAGGGTTAAGAACTCCTCCAGGTTGGTGGATATTCGGAGCATATCTTTGACACTGATCGCACTTCTTAACGTACTCCTGCGCTTCTTTCTGCATATTCGGCCACCAATAACCTTGCGTTAGTGCTCGGCATGACAGGGATCTTCCTCCTGTGTGGCTTCCACAAATACCCTCATGCAATTCTTCCAGGATTAATTCTGCTGCCTCGGGAGACACGCAGAGCAAGTATGGCCCAGAGAAGGACCGTCTATATAGCTTTTTATCTTCGGATAACCAGTACCGAGGTGCTCTCCTTCGTATTTTCTCAGCTTCTACCTTATCTTCGGGCAGCACATCACTGTCGAGAAATTTTAATATAGGATCAATCCAGCACGGCGTCAAACTAGCTTGACGAACTTGGCAAATCTCCTTTTCTGGTGAAGTGGGAGTATGCAAGTCTTCCACGATAATTACCCGAGGGAAATTTCGTGCTGAGGAGGTGGCAAGGGTCGCTAAGGAGTCCGCGTGGGTATTCTCGCCTCGTGGAATATGTAATACGTCGAACGACTCGAACTCTGTTCGCATATGCCTAACCCGGTTCAGATACCCTTGCATTCTCGGGTCTCTGGCCTCCAACTCTCCAGTCACCTGGCCAACGACCAGCTTCGAGTCCGAGAACAGTTTTACTGCCTTTCCACCCATTTTACGGACCATACTCATTCCCATTATCAGAGCTTCGTACTCTGATTCATTGTTAGTAGCTGAGAACCCCAGCCTTAGCGACTTCTCAATGATGACCTCTTCGGGAGATATCAGGACCAATCCCAGTCCAGCTCCCCGTTGGTTTGCGGCCCCATCCACGTATGCCCTCCATACCGGCCCTCCTGGCGCGGATATTATGCCAACCGATTTTTCATCCATGTGGTCTTGAATCTTACTAACTTCCTCAGGGCACTCAGCGAATTCCGCTACTAGATCGGCGAGTACTTGACCCTTCACAGAGGTGCGGGGCATGTATTTGATGTCAAAAGCACCCAGAATCGTTCCCCACTTGGCAATTCTGCCGGTATAGTCAGCACTTCTAAGTATGGATTTGAGAGGCAATTGGGTCAAAACAACTACAGTGTGAGCTTGAAAATAGTGTGGGAGTTTACGTGTCGCATGGACGACCGCCAGTATGGCCTTCTCTAACGACAGATATCTCACCTCCGCTTCATGGAGGGATTTACTTACATAATATACCGGCCTCTGGACGCCATTGTCTTCTCGCATCAAGACAAAACTGACTGCGTGTGGAGCTACCGCCAGATAGGCATACAATATCTCATCCACTTCAGGGCTAGACATGATCGGCGGTTTGGATAAATAATTTTTCAACTGCTGGAACGCCTCAACACACTCCTCGGTCCATTCGAATCCCTGCCACTTATGTAACAGACGGAAGAAAGGACGACACCTTTCGGCTGACCTGGAAATGAATCGGTTTAACGCAGCAGTCATCCCCGTCAACCTCTGCACTTCCTTTGGATTCCGGGGCGCTTGCAAACTGTTAATAGCCCTAATCTGATCTGGATTAACCTCAATTCCCCTATGGGTCACCATGTACCCCAAGAATTTTCCTGAACCTACTCCAAAGGAGCACTTCGAAGCATTCAGGCGCAACCTGTGTTCTCTCAGTATCCCGAAGATGCTAGTGAGGTCCTCCACATGTTCAGTCACTACCTTGCTTTTCACCACCATGTCATCAATATAAACTTCAATACTTCTGCCCAGCTGTGGCTCGAACATTTTCGTCATCATGCGTTGGTAGGTAGATCCAGCATTTTTCAGACCGAAAGGCATCACCTTGTAATGGTAGTTCCCAACCGGGGTCACGAAAGCGGTCTTTTCTTGATCATCAGTGGCTAACGGTATTTGGTGATACCCTTGAAAGGCATCCAAGAAGCTCATTCTAGGGTGGCCCACGGTCGCGTCCACCAGCTGGTCAATCTTTGGCATAGGAAATGGGTCTTTGGGACATGCCTTATTAAGATCCGTGAAATCCACGCACACTCGCCACTTCCCCGTCTTCTTCTTCACTACCACCGTATTGGCCAGCCATTGGGGGTAAAAGACTTCTTTGATAGCCCCAGCCTGTTTGAGCTTGGCAACTTCACTTCGGACTGCCTCGGCATGCTCTTTCGATGGTCGCCGAGGAATTTGCCTTCTAGGGGGAACGGCAGGGTTTACATTGAGTCGATGACAAATAAAATTTGGGTCTACTCCTGGAGCCTCATACGGGTCCCATGCAAAGACGTCCACATTAGTTCGAAGGAACTCCAGCAAACTCGCTTTCTCTTCCAGAGGCAACTTGGCCCCAACCCGAAAGAATTTCTCTGGATCATCAGCAACGGTCACCTTCTCCAGATCTTCACACTCTACCCCATTGGTTGGTACGTCTAAACCTGATGCTGGGGTCTTTAATTGCTATGACTCATTATCGGCCGTAGCCGAGGTTTCTGCCTCAGGCCGATGCAGTATAGCCGCTACCTGGCATTGCCGAGCAGCCGCTTGGTTCCCTACTATCTCCAGCACTTGGTCTCCGGACGGATACTTCACCTTCTGATGCAGGGTAGATGAAACCGCTTTAAGTGTGTGAAGCCAGGGTCTGCCCAGGATAGCCGTATACGGAGAAAAAACATCTACGACAATAAAATCCACCTCCACCACCTCCGTGCCTGACTGCACGGGCAACCTGATTAGTCCCATGGGAATGACTAACCTTCCCTCAAAACTGACCAGAGGGGAATTATAGGTTGTCAAGTCCTGCTGCTTCAAACCAAGCCCCTTGTACAAATCCGGATACATCACATCCGCTGCACTTCCCTGATCAACCATCACCCTTCGGACATCGTACCCACTGATCCTCAGCGTTACCACCAAGGCATCCTCATGGGGTTGTATGGTTCCCTCCAAATCTTCGTCTGAAAAACCCAAAACCAAGGAGACACGCTTCTTGGCTCTCTTCCATGCTTGAGAACGATCCTCAGCCGGGGATCGGGACACCGACAACACTCTGGTGGGGCAAGATCCAGTCCTCCCTGGGGCCGCAAAGATGACGTTGATTGTTCCCCGAGGGAGCCTTGATGAAGCATCCCCACGCACCTCGGAACCTGCTTGGCTCGCCCTTCCACTAGAGTGATGCAAGAGCTGCCTTAATTTTCCTTCCCGGACCAATTGCTCCAAATGGTCCCATAAATTTCTGCAGTTGTCTATCGTGTGTCCATGGTCCTGATGGTAATGGCAATACAAACTCGGGTTGCGTTTTGTAGGCTCTCCTGCCATCCTGTTAGGCCATTTGAAAAATGGTTCGTCCTTTATCTTCTCCAAGACCTGCTGAACAGGCTCCCGAAATACCGCATTAACGACCTGGGCATCTGCCGAGACCGACTGGCCAACAAAGTCCCGCCTTGGTCGGTTGTTATTATAACGATCCGACCTGAAATCCTTCCTCTCCTGAGGGATCATCTTAGCCTTTCCTTTCCCCTGAAGCTGATCCTCCTCTATCCTTTTGTACTTCTCTATTCTGTCCATCAGTTGGCGCACACTGGTAACAGGTTTACCCGTCAAGGATTTCCTCAAGTCGTGATCAGCTGGGAGGCCGGCTTTGAAAGTAGTTATGGCCACAGCGTCATTCTTCCCTCCTATTTCGTTGAACATCTCCCAGTACCTATCCGAATAACTCTTGAGAGTCTCGCCCTCTCGCATAGACAAGGTCAACAAGGACCCCAGCGGCAAAGGAGTCCTGCTGCATGTAATAAAACGAGCACCAAAAGCCTGGGTCAGTGCTTTGAAAGATCCAATAGAGTTGGCCCTTAAGCCATTGAACCACCTCATCGCCGTCGGGCCCAAGCTCGACGGAAAAATCTTGCACATCAGGGCATCATCTCTGGAATGAATAGCCATCTTCTGGCTGTAATAGCTTACATGTTCCACCGGATCCGAATGGCCATCATACAGAGAGAACGTAGGTTGATTGAACCGCCGAGGATGGGTAGCATCATCTATGCTTCTTGTAAAGGGTGACCTGGAAATTTGACTCAAGGCTTTGTTCATGGCATCGTTTCCCACGCCCCTACTAGTTGGACTTTTGCGCCTACGCCTATGGCGACGCTCCTCCTCGTAGGAGAAAGTCTCACTCTGCGGAGTTCTCGATCTCCGCCTGTAACTAGTTCCATCCGACTCCCCGGATGATAGTTCGGAGCGAGGTGGGGAACGCTCCCGTCGTGCATGACGTAACTCTCTCTTCAAGTCCGCAATTTCACGTTGCAGATCCCCATCATGCTTCACGTGGGAAACGTGACTCTTCCCGCGTGTACGGGTTCTCGTGGTGTGAGTAGTATGTATGCTCCCCTCCTGGACTTCCCTCCGTTCGGGACTTTTTCGAGGACCATCATGCTGAGAGCCCCTTGACTCCGCCTGATGCGGGCTGATATCACCCTGATGCAGCCCCGCTGCGGGGTGAGGCAGTTCCACTCCTTCCATCGAAAACGTTGTGTCGGAGGTTGTACAAGCTAACACAAGCTCTTCCCACAGACGGCGCCAATTGTAAGGACACGATTTGGTGACGAACCTAAACAGTATTGGGTTCGTACGTAAAAGGCCCAGACAATATGATTTGTAGAGCGTGGGTGTAAAGAGCTAGATTAACTGTGGTATCTACCTCCAAGATTTTCTCTCAAGCCCATACCATGTTTTCCTTCTCTTTTGTTGGTATAATCAACGTCTTTTCTTAAGTCCCTAGTGTTACTCTCTCTCCCTTTCTTCTTCCTTCTTTCTCTTCAGTTTTATGTGTGTTCTCCTTTTTTTCTCGATCCCCTTCTTCATGTTCCTCTTTTAGTTTATATACTCCCCTTCGCGATCCATCTTCACCGAACACGTGTAGATTGTGCCCGGGGGATTTCTTTCTGTCCCATCTGGCGCCTCCTGGAACTTCCTATGGGCAGCTGTAAGGCTGCTTCCCTACTGCTCAGGTATCACCTCCACATTAATGCGGCCAGAGAGTTGGTTGAGAGGTCATTAATGCGGAGGCAGCTATAGTTTCAGATATTTGTTGGCCTTATCTCTTTCATCTTTAGTCGGCTACTCTACCCCTTGAGATGACCTACTTCTGAGATCTGATCGTGGTGATACCACGTCCTGATCGTCTTCGGACGCGATCGTCCTCGGACGCATACTGCCGAGGAGCATGGCGTCCTCGGACGGGTGCACGACCTCGGATGGGCCACTGGCCCAACAATCCTCAACCAATTCTGAATCCTATGGGCCTATCAACCGAATGATCCCCACACATGTTACCAAACCGAGAATTTATAGCCAAAATCAAGCATTTACAATGATTTTTAGGAGTACAATTAGGGTGAACTTTTAGGAAGTTGTCATACATTTGCTACCTCTCTCTCTCTCTCTCGTCAAAAGACAAGAAATGTTGAGTGTCGATCCTGGGCCTCTTCAACATGTCACCCCTTTTTAGGTTTAGCACCACCCATCAATAATTAAGATATGTTCAAATTAGTGACCTTCTATCAATGTCAACATTTCCATCTACTTTTACAAGTGTGGATCTTGGGCTTCTTCGACATCAATATTGAGATTTATTCAAATTAGTAATCTTCTATCAATGATGACATCCCCTTCTACTTTTACATCCTTGTCAAGCACCAACAATGAAGCTTTAGTTCATTTATGATTTTTTAGTTAAATTTACTTGTTCTATTTCTAGGGGTTTGTAGTTGATTCACATGCATGAGAAAAGGGGAAAAGTTGAAAGAAAGAGATTGTATGGTAATATGATTGATTTCGATTAGGATCCTATTAGTCATCCTAAACAAGGGTATAGTTTTATTTAATCACCAAGGGCTTGTATCTTAACCGACACTTTTTGGTGTTTTCCAGGACAAAGCTAGAATTTTTTGTTTTGGGCTGCCAAATTGTGGTACTTAATTATATATTATTCAAGAAAAACTCCCCCACCCCCCCCCCCCCCCCTCCCCCCACACACACATATAAACTTTAATATTTTAGTACTAGAGTAAGTCATAACTCATAAATATATTGTATACAAAATTATAAACTATGAACTTATAATCTTTTGAACTCCAATAACAAAAGTTGTTTGGTTTGATATTAAATATGTAAAAATATCAAGAACAAAAACTTAGTATCTCTTATAAAAATTTTACTCAATGAGGATCTTTCCGAGAAAAAAAAAATCATCTTTTACCATCATTATAGTGAAAAGCTTAAAATTTTCATTTTAATTATTTAAAAAAAAAAAAATCTACCAAAGCTAATAAATGAATTCAATGAAATCATAAAGGTCTTTAAAGGTAGACTAATCCAAAACTTTAATAAATATAAGTGTAAATTTTAAAATAAAATATGAAATTTAGAAGAAGAAAAAAATATCTTGTCTTTATATTTAATAAATCAACCGGCAAATTCCTTTATTTATTTATTTTTTATGGGAGCACCATTGGACAAACTCAAAAATTTTTAAAATAAAAAATAAAAACTATTTCGAGGGTGGGGTAACTCAAATGATTGGAAGGGCCAATTCCTATTCTATAAGTAAAATCTTTTTAGTATTTGATAATTATATAGAGTATAATAGATTTCAAAATTTAGGGGGGGGGGGGGGGGGGAGCCATGTTTGTGGCTACTCCTTCAGTGTTTTTAACATATATGTCCAAAATTCAAATTCCTTATCCCCTAACTATTGAATTGTAAATAACTATATATATATATATATATATATATATAATATCAAGTTTAAGAAACATATTGCTTAACTCATACTCATTAATATTTGCCCTGCTATGAATCCTTTGACTACCTAAATATTAATATACATATATTAAATTAAATTGTAATTAATACAGTCAAAAATAAATATCAATTTATTAATATAATCTTTGAAGTATTTCATAATTATATATAATATAATAGATTTCAAAATGGGGGGGGGGGGGGGAAGAGGGGGAAGTATGTGGCTATGTTCATAAGTGTTTTCAATGATGACGTCTAGAGTTCAAATCCCTCATCTCCAAACTATTGAATTGTAAATAATAATAATAAAAAAAGTTACTTAATCAAGTTTGGACTCGTTAATATTTTGCCCTGTCATGAGTCATTTGACTACGTAAATATTAATACATATATTAAATTAAATTGTAATTAATACAGCAAAAAATATATATATCAAATTATTAATATTTAAGAAGGCAACTCCTATTTTATAAGCCAATTAATCTTTGAAGTATTTGATAATTGGATAGAGACATATTTATGTCCACAATATTTTTATAACACTTTCATAACAAATCCTAAGTGGCAAGTTGTTATTAGTGAGTAGAAAAGTGATTTCAATGGTGAGTTAAAATTAGAACAAGTAACAATTTACCACTTAGGATTTGTTGTGAAAGTATTATGAAAATGTTGTGAACGTAACACTTCTTAATTATATATAGTATAATAGACTTCAAAATTTTTTGGGGGGCCAAACATGTATATGGTGACATCTTTGGGTGTTTCCAAAGAAGACGTCCAGGGTTCAAATCTCTCATCCCTTAACTATTGAATTGTAAAAAAAAAATAAAAATAAAAATAAATTATTTAATCAAGTTTAAGCAACACATTGCTTAACACAGACTCATTAATATTTTTCCTGCCATGAATCATTTGACTACCTAAATATTAATATACATATATTGAATTAAATTGTAATTAATACAGTCAAAATTAAATATCAAATTTTAAGGAAGGGCATTTAGTTGATAACTTGCCAAAACACAATTACTGAACCGCGATAAACGACAAAATTATATAATTACTAGGAAAATACATTTATTAGAGATTAATTCCACATTAAACCTAAACATGACTGACTTCATGATGCATGTGAAGATACGCACGTGTCAAGGTAACTTTATTAACCATATTTATAATTAATCAAAGAGACTTAATTCAATCGCATTTTCGTCTTTCCCCACTAGGAGAGCCCAAATTTGAATCCCAAGTATAAGGTTCCCCCAATTTATTAGAGTAAAAAGAAGAAAAAAAAATGTAAATATCAAATCAAATTCAAATATTAAAACTTAAATGTCATCTAGTTTTTTAAAATGTTGAATTTTCAATATTAAATAGTAAGAATATTTTTTTATTATAGAACATAAAAGTCATTGTCGGATATCTTTAAATTATATAGAATGAAACAAATAAGATAAAAGTTTAGATAATTTTCTTTTAACAATTAGTATGGAACATCTCAAAAAGAGTTTCATCTCAATCACCTAGAATTAATCCCCGATCTATCTCTTCACTTTGTGAAATTGTTTCATATGTTAGGTGCATTACATTTCTCATACGTAATTGAGGATCCCATGGGTGTACCCCTAAACCGTTTTGTTTGCAATAAACTTTATTTTATATGTTGAAAGAATATTTAATAGTAGGAAATAGAAAAGGTGAAATGACCAAAGTGGTGTTCTAGAGATAAAGGGCCATTGAAGTGTGGTGTTTACACATCAAGGTGAAGTTAGAAAACGCGTACATGGACGTACCACTTAGCATGCAACCCGGACCGAAATGAAAGCTCAAACCTCTAAATAAACCCCACTCTAAGCCCCCCAGAGGGGTCTCTTCCCTTCTAACCCACAATCCAAACCCCAAACATTAGTCCCACTCTCTATCTCTCTCTCTGAAACCCATCTCTCTCTGTCTAAGAAACCCACCTCTCTCTTTCTTCTTGTCTCTCTCTACATAATTTCACTTTCTTTATTATTATTATTTTTTTAAATTCAGTGTCTCTGTCTAAATCCAAAGAACAAAAACGAAGAAATTCTAGAGAGGACAAGAACTTATTTCTTTCTCTCTCTCTCTCTCCTCTCTTTCTTACATTTCTCTCTCAACTTTTAGAGAGAGGAGAGAACTCTTTTTCCAAACCTACCCCTTTCCTCTCCTTCTTATAGTACGTACAAAATCCCATCTCATTATAATAATACTCACCAAAACTTGTAGCATTACATAAGCACCGAACCTTTTCTCACTTTCTCTCATACCAACCACAACTCCCAACTCAGAAAGGAGAGCAACAAAGTTTGTGCAAGGTTTTGTGCGGTAGCTAGCTTGCTTAATTTCCTATCAAAGCCCAGGATGATCAGCAAAAGCGTTGAAGGAGAACAGCACCAGGAAGCCATGGCAGCAGCAAAAGGTGGAGCCGAGTCGAGCCGGGCGGGGCTCAAGAAGGGTCCATGGACTGCTGCTGAGGACACGATCTTGATGGAGTACGTGAAGAAGTTTGGTGAAGGGAACTGGAACGCGGTGCAGAAGAATTGCGGGTTGATGAGGTGTGGCAAGAGCTGCAGGCTCAGGTGGGCTAACCATTTGAGGCCTAATCTAAAGAAGGGCTCGTTTTCTGGTGAGGAGGAGAGGATTATCATTGAACTTCATGCTAAGCTTGGCAACAAATGGGCTCGTATGGCCGCTCAGGTTTGTATGCATTTCGTTCATATTTACATGGTGTAATATGCCACATGCATTCATGCATCCGTAACTATTCTTCTTGATCTAGGCTGGTCATGTATATTTTATGTTCATTGTTTTCAATTTTTGGACCTTTATTCTGTTTATTTCTCTGCTTTTGATTATGGAACTTTTGTGTGTTGGTTTATCTTGATTATTTTCTTTTTCTTTGATAGTCGATGTAAGACCATCGTTTTATGATATGTTTGGAACAGAAAGATATAGAGCAAAAGGAGAGATATGATATGTTTGGAACAGAAGGAGATAGAGTAAAAGGAGAGAAAATAAAGTTGAAATTGGTCTGAATATATTAAAATTTAGTATATTCCAATCAGCTTCTATTCTCCTATGGTCTTCTCTCTTAGACTTCTCTTCATCCAAACATAAAGGTTGGACCTTTTTAAGTAAAACAATATATATATTACAACTAGTCTCGTTTTTCAAATCTGATTAGTCTTTGGTGTTGATTGTGACCCATCTCCACCCCTGCCCAAAAAAGAAGATTTATGATCCCACCTGTGTTTCCCCTCTCTCTCTAGCTCACTCACTTGCTATGTGTATGTCTAAGATGGTCTACATGCATTTTGGTGGTCTTACTCTCCTTCTTTGACCATCTTAGCTTACATCATCTTTAATTGTTAAATTAAACCTCCTTCGATTTGCCCCTAAAACAAGGTCCTCACTTAGTTTTTGGATTCCATTAGAATTTCTCATTTCTGTTTTTTTCCCATTTTTTATTCCATGATCTCCTTTCTGGTTCCTATTTTCTTAATAAACAAATACATTGCATTATTTGCATCTAGGATGCTGACCTCAACTTTTTTTTCTGAGTCCCTCACTCACACAATTTTTGTTTGGACCCCCCCTATTTTATGGTTTTTGTGAAACTAACCACATGATTTTTTGACTTTTTGTTTCCATGACCTTCTCTGTTCCAACTCTGATTCCTCTTCTTTCTCCTTTCAGTTACCTGGGCGGACTGACAATGAGATAAAGAACTACTGGAATACTCGGATGAAAAGACGACAGAGAGCCGGGTTACCTCTTTATCCTCAAGAAGTTCAGCAAGAAGCTGCAGTGTTTCACCTCCTACAACAACAACACCACCAAAAGCAGCCTCACTCTTCCTCTGTTCCATTCTCAGCTTTCCTCTCCTCCTCTCAGCCTCGGAAGCTCAACTATAATCCCTCTCTTTCCGTCTTCAACACCATGAATTTCTCCTCACCCACAAACCCAATTCAGAACCAAGTCACTCCTGGCTTTTACTCCAACCCCAGCAACCAATTCAAGTTCTTCAGTGAAAACAACAACAACCCTGCCTATGCTCTGCCTCTATCCCCTGTTTCTCCTTTTGGGTCATCACCATCCCCTATTTTTAATCAAAACATTGCACCCCAACCTCTTTCAGCTCCGTTTGTTGAGTACAACTCTGATAGTTTTGGCAGTAGCCAATACAATCGTAGCCCTGTGGTTATGGGCCCAGCTCCATATGAACCGTTTGGTTTAGTTCAAGGACTAGAAACAGAACTCCCTTCAAACCAAACGCCACTAAACTCCACAACTCATACTTCATCCAATAGCAGTGGTGATGAGAACCCACTGGGAGCTTCAAGCAGTGCTAATGACTATGAAATCGAGAATCCATTGTCTCAGTCTCCTGACAATGGTGGATTGTTGGATGCTTTGTTGGTGGAGTCTCAAACTCTATGTGAGAAGTCCAAGGGAAAAGAAGTTTCGTCTGCAGTCACCTCTGATAAAGGGAAAGGCGTGATGGTGGAAGCATCAACCGAGGAGGAAGATCCAATGAATGTGGATTCTGTTTTCAAGACTAGTGCTGAGACTAGTGCTGAGAACCACTGGGATGATTTGAGCTCTTCTCAATCTCAATCTCAATCATCAATTGGTAAGTTAGTATTCCTTCTTGTTTAACATGTTTGATAAATTTTTAAGAAATTTTCATATTGGATTTTCTTTGCTTATAATAGTTTTGATCAATTATGATTCAGCTTGGCGGTATCACATTCCTTTTAATTTTCACTGAGTTAATAGAATTGTTTCAAATTTCAACTATATTAAGGACATACTCTTTTATTAATGTCATATACATTGTAACATTAACCAAGTAAAAATGTGAAAACCACATCTGTTTTATTTATTTTTTATTTAACATTATGGGCTTATGCCATTAATGCGTTACAACTTTTATTGTTTGCCATCTTCAATGGTATTATGTTGTTTCACACAGGTATGAAACCAGCTGAAGATCCACTGGAGGAGATGAATTCCATGGATGATGACTTGGCTAGCCTGCTCACAAACTTCCCATCAGCAATGCCAACTCCTGAGTGGTACCGTGGAGGTCGTCACCCATCTAATGGGCAATCATCCGGTGTGGAAAGTGACAATGTGAGGCTTGACACTCAACAAAGTGCTTCACCAGCCCCGGTCACCAACACTACCGAACCAGAGCTCGAATGGGGCCTAAACCCTTGCTACTGGAAGAACTTGCCTGGCATATGCTAAAGCGCTTCTTACAAGCGTTTGTGTTTCCTACAATAGTAATAGGGTAGTCTGGTAGTGTCCATAAGGTCCAAAGAGTAGAGAGTTGTGTCCATATGGATTAAGGACAAGAGAATATTGTCCATGCGGTTAAGAAACTAGAGTTTAATGTTGTTGTAATATAAGTTTAGCTTTAAAGTAGGCCTTATGAACCTTTTCTTCTGTTGTAGTTCAATGTTTAATGAGAGTGCCATGTGCATATAACCAAAAGAAGGCTTATCTTATGTTTTTGTTGTATGTATAGTCAATGAAGCAGTTTTTACATTAGCCTCAAGTATTTGGTATTACCTCAAGCTTCTTTTTCTTTTACTATTTTTCCCCTTTGTGAAATGAAGTACTTTTCGGAATCTGAAGTTCTAAATGTGGCCTTAGATGCCTTCCTAATGTTAGTAAAGACTTAGAACAACATAAGTTAAAATTCTATCTTATTTATCCAAAATATATATATTGACTATATTTGTACTACACAATTGCTCATATTCTTTCATGTGATATCATAATATCCTAAAGTGAGGGACGAGGTATGACATACCCAATTCGCCATAAATTCACCATATTAATTTAGGAATCTCGCTAAATATAGCAGCAAAACTTGCTAACCTTTTTTTAGGGAAAAAAAAAACTTAGCTAACCTGATAAGTTTACCCATGCTTTGATGTGCCATTTCTTCATCTTGGGTTGGCTTTAATTCTTGTTTATGACTCAAGAAACTTCTCTATTTTAAGAAGAAAAAGCTTCACGCATACCATCTTTCCCTAATCATCGCCCACTTTCCTCTAAATGTTTCCAATTCATAAATGTGAGAAAAAGGTAGGAGCTGCTTGGATTATGGGTCACTCAGACAACATGTTTCTCTCATTCCATCCTCATTTTGCAATTCCCTTCAGGTTCAGCAACTCTAATCTAAAGTAAATAAATCTATTCGACAATCTTGAGGTTTATATGTCACACTCTTTGCTTCAAAGGCTCAAAATTTTACTAAATAAAAAGCTGCTTTATTCGTATTCACTTGAAGATTTCAATTTATTTTCCTTTGGGTCGCCCTTTCAAAATTGAATTCGTTCCTCATATGATAGGGGGTTATGCACAAAATAAGACTAAATTACTCTTTTTGAGACGAGGCATGGGGTTAATATCTATAAACATGCTCAAATGTTTTTATTTCTTGTATTAACAAAGATAAAGAAATGAAACATAGTAAATGGACTAGTCGGTTGTTCTTCTTCTGACCATTTGGATCAAGGCAATTAAGATTCTCAAAAAACGATTAAGGCAATTAGAAGAGGTCAATGGTTTAGGCATTTTGAAACAATAACATCTTAGGTGATTGGTGAGCACTGTTAATTGAAATTAAAAATAATACCCTTTTAACTTTTAGGGAGACTACCTCCTATATTTTCTGTAATTTAAACATAAGTTTAATACTTCTAACTTATACGAATTAAAATCCTCTTTATTTAAAATGGATCTATATTATGTTCTAAATTAAATATTAAAAATTTAAAGGCGTATCTAGTACCACATCAATTCAAATTTAAATAATATAACATCATAGACCCTATTAGATAAAAAAATTGCCAAGAAAATTATAGCTCTACTGAAATTTCCTAGTATTTCCAACCAAAATGTCCAATACTCAAATCCTTCCTCTTCTAATTATCAAATTATAAAAATTAAAATTATAGACTCTTCAAATTGAGAGTATAATAAAGTGAGCTTGTGAAATGCATATAGACTATAGTAACCTAATGGGTAAGCCTGAATTTATGTCCAAGAAGTGAAATGAGTAGTAAATAACATAATCATGCATCCCAATACCATAAGATGGTGAGCTTATGTTCCTAGATTTTCATTAGATCTTAAAAGTAGGCAAGTGCCCAAACGTATGTGTGCATTGCACTTTGCATTAGTGTCTCCTCATGGGATTTTTAAAGGGAGCACAGAGATGGCATGAATACAAGGGTGGATTCATACTTGTCCATGCACTTCATGCACTGACCATGGTACTCCTCACACTACCCCATTTCAAGCCATTGATTCCTCACCGCCCACCCCCAACACCTTGTGTACCTCTCTTCATATTCTCAAATCATGGTTTTTGGTCTTGTTTTTCTCACGTCAAAAAAGACTTCCTCTTTGCTTTTCCTACTCGCTAGAGAGTAGAGACTCTGCTTCCTTAAATCAATATAGTTGCACATTCTCTATGTTAGTAATCATTTCCTTCCATAGATTTTTTTTTTCCCGCTAAAATATCCATCTAAGCAGATCATACCTATTTTATAGTCTGTTTAGTATGCAGGAAATTTATTATCACCTTCTCAAAATATCAATCCTAAAAATTGAATGCAATTCAATATTTTATTTTTTTGAGAAGAAAATGCAATTCAATATAATCTTCTATTAAACATGCATTGCATTCAATTGAAGATATTCAATTAACCATTGTACAATACAAGATGGCATATTCTAAAATAGAATATTCTAAATGTTTTTTTTATATGCAAATTTATTTAATGATTTTTCTTTCAATTGCTCCTATGAATAGAAGCAGTTCCATATTTAATGAAATTAAAGCAAAAAACAAAAGGCTGCATTACTCCAATAAGAATATACAGAGTTTTACTTATACAAATCACTTAACATGGCTCAGAAATCCAATGACTGCTAGTGCAGTCCCAGCATTTGCTTATTCAAACCAGGAGAGCATGGAGTTGGTAATTTCAAATTATTTCTTAACTTCAATTATAACTTTTCCAAAATTAGAGCTTGTGAAGAGGGAGCCTAAGCTCTCCAAGTAGCTCTCAATTCCATGGTAGATTTTGAGCTTGGAACTAATCTTGCCTTCTTTTATGTAGCTCTCCATTTCCTTTGCAAAATCCCCAAAACGATTCAAATGTGAACCCACCAAAAACCCTTCCATCCTCACCTCCTTACCTACCATATTAAGCAGATTTCTTACCCCTTGTCTCTCTGTCCAGATCTGCATTAAACAAACAAGTTGGTAACTTTAATATATTTTGGTTACTTGTTATGTAGCTGTGTGTTTGTGTGTTTGCTGAAATGAAAATGTAAAGGAATATGATGACAGAAATGGTGTAGTCATATGAGTCACCTTCTTATATTGGGATATCATGCCACAAACTGGGATTCGTGCATGCCTGTTAACATGGTTGAGGACAGCCTCAAGCATCTCACCACCAACATTGTCAAAATAAATATCAATGCCATTAGGGAAGTACCTATAACATTCAAGATCAAATAAGTATGCCTCCTCCACTAGATTATATGCTTGTGATAATCATAACATATAATAAGACATCCAAATGCAAGTTAAACTTTATAAAGAGATATTTCAACTTATAAACAAATTATCAATTACATAAAGATGAAACCTTAAATAAAAATTACTTGCTTAATGCAGCATCTAAGTCTGTTTCTGTTTTGTAGTTGAATGCATCATCATATCCAAATTCCTCCTTTATGAGCTTTACCTAAGAATCACAAATAACATAAAATCAGAATGAGAAATTGGTGAGAATGTCTGATACAAAAAAGTAAAAATATGATATATGCATCATGCTTTATCCCTTGATCTCTTATATCCCCAACTTTCAACAATCTGGTATCTAAACATGCCACCATTTCCAACCTCTAAAACCACACGCCAGTCAATCATTGTTAGATTCCAAATTTTATATCACTTTTAATCCCCAGTCTTCCACTGTCTTTTTTTTATTGGTAGCTCTTCCTTAGTAACAATGCACATAAACAAAATGGTACTGTTAAATTTAGCATGCATAACAAAATTGATGTATATGTTGGAAGGTGATGCATAATGCATCAATTCTTCATAATGTAGGCTGAAAATTATAAAATACTCAACATCAGGAACATTTGCAAATACACTAAACATAATAGTTCCAATAGAGAACTCAAAAATAAGTACTTTTCGAAATTAAAAACAATAAAAATGATTGTAATTTGTCGCGCATAAAAATTAATTAAAAACATTAAAAATGATTGAACTTTGTCGCATTGTTAACAAATTTTTTGTTGTTCTGATAATTTGTCGTGTTCGACACGATTATTGGATTACGCAAGCAGATTTACTAGATTTCCTTACCATGTCGAGATCGTTTAATCCAAACTTCAATTTTTTTTTCTTCCTAAAGTTCGGCGATCTATACTTATTTTTTTACTATATCTTTCTCCATAAGAATCAATAATATGGGAAACATCCTTAAATGCTGGTAGAAACACCTTTCTATTCTTTGATTTTAATAACCTTTGTTTTCACACACACGCTGAAAGCAATGTATCTAACCTCCAATCCACAATTTCTACTTGGATACAGAACCTAGTTTAACCAATATAAACTACTAAACTACCTGAAAAACAGTTAATTCAAACTGCCAAATATAAGAGTCCCTCTTGTTTCCTAATTTGGTTACAGTAGTCAAAGTATCTAACAATAATAAAATTGACAGCACTTCACTTTATATAAATCATATGCAGACTGGAATAAGTTCTCTGTGATATAATAATTGTACTTACTTTCAACTTAAGTGTTGCTATGAGTGGTACTAATCCACCAGTTATTTATGGCCTCTATCCTTTATATTAGACACTTTTTTTTTTTTTTTTTTGAGGAAATTATATTAGACAAACTTAAAATCAAATTAACTAGCTGAACTGCAGCAATTTCCTTTAGAACAAGAACGAAAGCTATATATAGATGCATTTGTATGTTTCAAATTATTTATGCAACTTAAGCTCAATGTTGGAAAAAGCCAAATTGGAGAAATTTTTGAGAAGAAGTTTTACCTTGGCATTCAAGCCAAAAAAAGAATAATAATAAAAGACAGGGGATGGGTTCCCTTTTTGGGCCCATATACCAAAACGAAAAAAGGCTGTATAAGAGACCATGCTCAAGGCTTGGGCTAGAGATCCTATTAATCTATTATATATAAACCAACACGGGGGAGATAGATTCATAGGCCAACATAGTGGAAATTCCAAGGGAGTTTTTGTAGTCAATACTTTTCAAAAGGCTCATCTTGAGGTCCACTAATTGAAACTACCAAATGAATTTTAAGTATAATGGGTTCCAAAAGTTCCCACCCACCATCTCTATAATTAACAAAGTGGTACACCAAATAATATGGGTTTATAATGGGTCCCAAAAGTCCCACCCACCATCTCTATAATTGACAGAGCGGTACACCAAATAATATGGGGTTTATAATGTTGTTCCCAGCAGACCCCACCCATGGCAAATAAATTGATTTTTAAGGTTTTGACTGACATGCAAACGAGTTCAAAAGGCGTATACGCAACTTCCGCTTTTTTTTTCTTTTCTTTTTTTCTTTTGGTTCTTTTTTTATAATTTTTTGGAGAGATACATGAACTAGCTAAGATACAAGGCTCTTCTCATGTCATGTCATCCGTATCAAAATCTAATAAACAAGAGACATGTGTAAAAATAACTACCTACTAATATGTCTTTCATTTGTTAGTAAGGTAGTTATTTTTTGCAGACATGTCTCATACTTATTAGATTTTGATAAATATTGTATCATTTGATACCAAATACCTTCTCTTTGGTCACAAAGGAAAAAGAGAGTTATAAAAATATCTTTTTGTTTTTGTTAAGTACTCAAATTCATTTAAAAAAAATTGATTCTCAAAAAAAAAAAAAAAAAAAAATCATTTAAAATACATGTAAGACAGTTTGAAAATAGCAAGCCTTTCTACATTGGCCTCATAAGTTGGCCTATCAAAAAAGCACTAATACTTCATTTCTGCTCAAACTGATAATATCCATCGTTATTCAATCCCCCAAGAGTGAGAGATAGCCTAAAATTGTGAGGATTATTATTTATACTTTTTATATATTTGTTTAAATGTTGAATACTTATCTAGTTATCTTTAATTTACTCTTTTAGTGCTTAGTTTATATATTAATTATCATTTAATTACCATGAATTCACTTTATTAGAGCATTCACATCAGTGGTGCTAAAATATTTTGTTTTTAGCACCTCAAAAAGCTTTTTTTTTTATTTATTTTACCACCTCACTTTTTAATATACCCTATATCTCATCTCTTATTTTAGCATACAACCCAATAAAATGATATAAACAATTTATACCCATTAAATAAATAAAATAAAAAATCACACAAAAACTAGAAACACCCACAAACACCTTTTCACAACCATAGAACACCGACATACCCAAGGCCAAACACCCAAACCCACAACCACAGAAAAATAATAATTTTCAAAATAATTTTGCATTTAAAATTATCTTCGCTCTTTCCCTCTTTGAATTAAAATTACCGCTTCCTCATAAGTGACCCTTCCCCCAAATCTGCGGCCTTTAAGCCTAGCATACACCCTTGACCAAAATTTGATCACTCACCCAAAAAATGGGCTGCGTAACGTGCGTTTAGCAGCTTTAGCTTCAACCAACAGCTTAATTAGTAATAGGTGGAAAAGTTCTAGCCCAAAAATAATTGATTGGGTTACAGGTTAACACTAAAATAAATTCGACACATGAAAAACACCCTTTTTTTTTTCTTTTCTATTTTTAAACTTAAAAAGATAATTAGTAGCGAATTGGAATCACATTTCAATTGCAACAAAGCAAAGAAAGTATTATGAGGACATCCAGCCTGAAATTTAGATGGAAGAACTTATATTAATTCGAAAAACTATACGTGCTGACTTTTTTTGTTAAATACTTGCCCACCTAATTTTATTTTAATTTAATATATCACAACTTCTTTTTAGCAAAAAACAATATTATCATTACTTCTAAACCACCTCATCCACCAAGAGTATATTTTATCCTAAATTTTCATGATTTCGTTTCCCCTTTTTTTATATAAAAAAGTAATTACTTGAGAATAACTGGAATCACATTCCAACTAGGCAACTACACATTAAAGGGAAGAACAAAGAAAGTATAACGAAAACAGCCCACCTAAACTTTAGATGGAATACCTTCTCTCAATTCAACAAACTAACAAAAATTCTACGTGACTGACTATTAGTGGTGAAAAAAATAAATGGCGAATTCATGTGAGAGTGACGGCAATCAATCAGTCTACCATTTAGGATAATTGTGCAAATAGGTTTAAAAATTAAACCTTTCTAGCTATCGAGTTATTAATATTATTAATTAGTTTATTTCATATTTACAATGCTTCTAAACCACCTTTATCATATATTTTTATGGTTGCAATACATACCTTCTCATCTGATCCTGTGCTGCCAATAACCCTGCAACCTTTGAGTTTAGCCAATTGCCCTGCAAACATTCCAACACCTCCAGCCGCAGCCGAAACAAACACATTTGACCCTGGCTTTGGGTCTCCTAGTACCTCTATTCCCACCCATGCTGCAAAACCTGGTAGCCCTGCAATACATTTATATGTCATCTAATCTTTCATTTTTTTAAAATATACTATATTTAAAGGATAAAATCTATAAAAATAAATAAATGTATAAAAAGAAGACACCCCAGGAGAAAAGAAAAGAAAAAAGTCTCAAGAACATGGATTCAATTAGTTCAACTCGTAAATTTTTATCATCAAATGGAGTTCGAACCCCGTTTACATCAAAATCAAATTGGTGTCTTAGCTTAATGATAAATAACAGTTATTTTGATACGAACTTTATATATGTTGAAATTTTGTACCTATCCAAGAAACAGAAAAAAAAGTTCTATGAACAAGAAGTAGTACCAAGAGAACTGAGAAACTCTTGCAATGGAAGCTCAGATGCTGGGTCAACCTTCCTTAAATGCAACGCGGATGGTAAAACACAATATTCGGCAATAGGACCAAAAGGATTGAGGACAATATCACCTTCCCTGTAACTACTGTCCTTTGACCGAATCACCCTTGCAATTGTAGGTGCGCTTACCACCTACATTACCATTTAGCATTTGAATTATCTATTCTATCAAAAAAAAAAAAGTACATACATCTATGACGGGCGAAGTCAATTTTTTTTTTTTTTTTTAAGAAAAAGATATATCAATTAAAAAATTCATGTTTTATGAGAAATAGTAGACTAATACCATTCCAAAATTATTCATTTAATTTCTCTTTTGAAATATTAACATTATGAGTTTTAATTAGACACCATCTTTGCATAAAAAAAATGTATAAATCTCAATTTGAAAAAAATATAACACCCATTCTTTTGAGAGGGGAGCTCATATTTTTTTAGAATCAAACTCAAAGCTCAAAAAATTAAAATTGTAATGAGTTTGTAAGAGGCCATGGCCGCACCAAACACGGCTGATAGCTCCACCACTATATGAGGTTTTGGATTGCACATTGTCTTTTGCCAAAAATTACATAGAGATATAAGAAACATATTTTAAGCAAAAAAAAAAACAGACATATAACAAACACGGATGATGGATCCCAATTTTAGTTCTATAAATTTAGATCCAATGATTTTTTTGGGTAAGTGAATTGGTCTTGAATTCACAAAACCATTCTGCCAAAAGAGATGAAACTTTGAATAAATTGATTCCACAGAAGTAAGATCCGGTTTAAAAAAAATGTATTTTTTTCCGAAAAAACCATATATAATCTACGAAGAACCGAAGAACTAAAACATATACATATGTTGATATCATTGTATATGCTAGAAAAGTTGTAAACATGGAATGGGGTGGTGTTTATTTAAACTTTTTGAAGTACCTCGTTAAGTTTGGTCTGAGGAAAGTAAAGGCCATCTTCAAGGCCAGACATCAGGGTACGTTGATATGGATCGACGGAGATGAAGATGTTCTGAACAATGAGATGGTGGTCCGGAATTGAATCAACATCGAGTGATAAAGTGACTGTACGGAGTTTGAGATGATCAGACGTTGGAACACCTTCGGGTGCATATGCAGCCAAGTGCCATTCTCTGCTCTCAACCACCCCTGCCATTGTTTTGTCTCTAGCTTTTGTGTATGAAAATGTCTGTGTCTCTGTGTGAAGGAGAGTTAATAACCACCTAGTGTTGTGAACTACTTTTTAGGTGGAGATTGGACCTGATTTACTCTTGAGATGTGGTCTTGTACATTAGTGATCGATAGTAGCGTGGAAAAAGTTGTGTTGGTGCAGGGTGGCCCATAGAGTCATTAAGATATGAAAATAGTTGTTCTATTTTGGCCAAATTTTCTTGAGCATGCACAACTTTTTCCTAAATATATAGGTTGTCACTGTCAAACAAACTTATTGGATGATAAAAGAGATTCGAATTGGTAGAGAATAAAATATGGGTTATTTTTAACTGTATCTATAATTGACTTTAATAATTGTAAAGTTTATTGTGAAAAATTATGATATTGCGAGTATTATTAGTAAATTGTCAATTAGCACGTCTCCCTTTTCAATTCTTCATAAATAGTCCCAACTGCTTAAGACCAAAATTTTCAACATTCTTGATCTTCTCTCTTGTAAGTTTTTCCAGTTTGCGTCAATGAGGTTTCTTACTTCTTTTTTGAAAAGATGAGGTTCTTACTTCTTATAGTAGCTTCCCTTGAAAACTAAATGCAATAAATGAATCATTATTGTTTCCTTTTCCATTAAATTAGTAGATTAACTAGTTTTAACAACTCTTTTTCAATTGAATTCATTAAAAATACGTACAAAAAAAGGAAAATAAATGAGAAGAGAAAATTATGTGATTAATTCTATTTTTCTCATCATTTCTTAAAAGTTACAATGTATTTTAAGTGGAGTTTGTGATATGTCTTTGTGTTATAAGTTATAACTCATTCTCACTCCCTCATGTGTGTGTATGTTTGTTTAAAAAAAAAAAAAAAAAAAAAAAAAAAAAGATGTTCAAATGTGTTTTATTGAAGCAACAATTATAATAAGTTAAGAGATGGGGCAAAAATTAAAAAATGAAAACATTATGCATTGATTTTATTTTTAAAAAGCTCCATATAAGAATTAAAGAAGGGGAAGCAATAACATGGTGTAGCCACCCTCTACCTTTAAGCCAGCCAAGCAACCCCCCTTACTCTTAGGATTAATAACTGATGATACACGAAAATCGTCAGCGAGCTGCTAGCTCCAAATCACGTTAATGGGCACCTGCAAAACAAAAGCACAAGGACCAAACAGAAGGCACTGGTGTGGTACCAACCAAAGACCCTCCAAAGGTCAAGTTAATGAATGAGAAATCTCTAAGAACTCTATAATGAGAGAGATAGGGATTTTCTGCATACCTAAAAAAAGAGGAGGTCCGGTGCTTATATAGTGTCAAGTAGTGAACCAAGATCCCTCAGAAGTGGGGATTTTTCCTTGTAGGGAAGATCTAGTATTAGGGTTTCCGAGATTTTAGGGTATCTTTCCATACAAGAAAGATATGGGTGCATAGTAGGGTCTTTGTACGTGATACACAAGATGTTTCCATATATGAGTATGCGTGAGAATCAAGTAAGGCCACATAGGGTCCGTCGATGTGCTTTTCGTTAGCTAATGGTCTTTCGTTGGTTTGCGGGGGTGATGTGCCCGTCAGCTTTGTCATTGGTCTATCTTCAGGGTCGTTGGTTTTCTGGGGAAACCATCGATTTTAGTGATGCTGACAGTTCCACAGGACCCGTCAACTTTTCCTATTATGCCTTGATATTTGCACCCAAAAAACCCCCATCAGCTGTCCTCTACTCCGTGGCCCCGTCAGCTATGGTCAACAGGTTTTGGAGTAATTAAGGGGTTTTTTATGAGCATTAAATGCCCCATTGAAGAGTGTGTCATTTATGGCGTAGGTCACTCGAGAATGAATGCTAGTTGACATGTGGCACTCATTGATTGGCCTCATTCCTAATAAGAAGTTTTGCTTCGTATATCGCGCCCTTCTGCTCTATAAATAGTTCTTAGTTCCTCAAGTTTCATTCTCACTTTCTTGAGGAATTGTGATCCAGAGCCACCTTGCTACCGTGTTATTCCATCGGCACATTCATCCGTCACTCTTTATCAGCGATTAACCCGTCAGCTTGAGCAACTGTTGACTTTTTCCGTAAGTCTCTTCTCCCTTTCTTCGTTTTATTGCTCTGCTAGTTTGGTCGTCATTCTTCTCTTTTTTTCTTTTTAGAGACCCATCGAATAGATTCTTAAAATACCTCCGTCGCTTGTAGGTGAATAGATGTCAGGTGGTAAAGAAGTGACGAGTGAACAGTCATCATCAGTCCATGAAGGTGCAAGCTACAATGAAATCTATCCGTTAGGGTGCAAGCCCGTGGAGGATTTAACTTGGTCCAAGGAGGAAGAGTACATAGGTGATGAAAGAGACAAAGAAGAGGGTAAGGAAGAAGGGGAAGAAGAAGGAGATAAGGGATAAGAAGAAGAAGAGGAAGAGGAAGAAGGGGACGGTGGTGAGGAAGGCCATGTAGAGGGCGATAGGGATGTAGCCCAAGCAGACAGTAGTGGCCATAGAAAGTTTATCCTTCCGCTAATATGGACGGATAATGATTTCTACCCTACCATGTCTCAGAAGGTATTCGACACCCTTCACGACTGTTATCAAATCTCTGAACATATCCCTCTTCGATTGCCAAGGAAATTCAAGAGGTGCTACTCAAGGAAGACAGCGGACGTCGGCATGTATGATGTCATATTCACCGTAGGATTGAGGTTACTGCTGATGAAGCTTCACCGTTAGCTTGCCAACTATTTGGGCTTGTCCGTCAACGAACTTGCCCCCAACGCATGGAGACTTTTTATTAGTGCTGAGGTGATATGGGATTAGTTAAGTGGTGGAAACCGTCGACTTAACCTCGACGAGTTTTTTTATTGTTACAAGCCTCTGCAGATTTCCTTGTCAAATGGTATCTACCACTTCCTTGTCATCTCTTGGATTGGTATCTGATACGCCTGACTCCAATAGGGATTGGAAGAACAGATACTTTTTTGTCAAGGGGACAGACTAGGTGTGTAGACTGGAGGAATGGGATAGCATGTCCGACAGGTGTGATAATACTCAGGGTGTTGTCAGGGAGTCTAGTAAGTTGTTAGTATTTATCTCTTATTACCTCGTCAGTTTATGTATCTAACTTTCTGCCCTTTGCTTTTCAGCTCAAGTTCGTCCACAGATAACTGACGAGTAGGAGAGTTTCCTCCAATGAGTTTAACCGATCCCTCTTGATCAGAGGAAGTGGAAGGACCTTATGACCCTTAATACCCTCCACGCTTTCTACAGAGGTCCAATGCTGACACTCGAAACCCGACAACTGAACACTTTTTTACGCCAACGTAGGCTCCCTCTCCATCCATATATCTTTTGGTCAGTTACCTTTATTTTGTTCCTTTTTATCTAATTTCGTCTGTCACCTTTTGCAGAGATGGATGATGGCCGACAAAGGGCAATGAAGAGGAAGTCAACGGTTGTGCGAAAGCAACAGGGGGAGACATCAGCGTCGACTCCCAAGGTGGCCTCCAAAGTGGCCCCAAAAAGAAAAAGCAATGCGAAGGATAACCGTCTGCTTAAGAAAGTGACAGGCCCATCCGTTAGAGTTGACGGTGGAGATCAGCAGCAAAAATGTTCGCCTCCCCATCATGGAGTTAGAAAGGGTCTAATGACGAGGAAAGGCCCCATCGTCCCTGGCTTCATCTAGAGGCTAGTCACCCACAAGAACTACGTCATCGAGATAATTAACTCGATCATCAAGGAGACGGATATGGATGCATGTGGTGAGCACACCACAACGGACCTAGGGGTTTTGGCCTTTATGACCTGTCGAAGGTCTGTATTCCTCAGTTTTATTACTCCATATTTTCTATCTCTTCATTCTAACCGTCGTTCTTTCATTTCAGGCGATGGTGTAGATGAGGGCTTTCAGGATAGGTGTGTGGCCAATGAAGGGGTAATCTGTCGATTCCACAAGCTACAAGAGATTAAGAACAAGGAGCGGGATCAGTACAAGGAGGCCGTCTGTACTCTTAACATAGAGTTGACAGCCAAGCTTGCCCTACTGGAGAAAGAGACCTGCCGTCGCGATGAGGTGCAAAAAAGGAACACCAACCTGACTACAAAGCTAGCCACCCTTCACGAGTAGATGGAAAAGGCTAAGGGCGATGCTATGACCGAGTTCCGAGTATCTCAACCATATTACAATGAGTGCAGCAGCTACTATGTTGATGGGTTCGACGACTACTTGAAGCAGGTGGCCGTCATCTACCATGATTTGGACCTGTCTCGGGTCATCATTGATGATACCGTCCTACCGACTCCTGGTGGTCCTGACACTACTAGTGACAAAGTTGATGACTCCATCCACATGGTTGAGGATGAGGTGAAGGAACCCAAGGTTGAGGCCATCGACCATCCTACTCCCAAGGAACAGATGATTCTTGATAATTTGGTCGCTCAAATAGATCTGTTTGCCATTAATGGCACGTCTTCAAAGGAATAGTCCACTCCCAAAGCCCCTCTATCCCGATTTTTATTTTAATCTGTTATTTTAATGCTTTTGTAAGACCAATCCTGAGACAATGGTAGGCCCTATTTTGGGCATTTATGTATAAACATTTGGTCTTGTCGGGTCTATATTTATCGTATTTTATTATTATTGTTGCTAATTGCCTTCGTTTTGTATACTATTATTGCTTATATGCCCCCTCTACGTCATAAAGACTTAGCCATATTTGTGCATTTACTAACCATTGGCAAATTTTGGTGACCATCCATCGGTATCCCTGGTTATCCATCCACCCTGTAAGTTGAACTTAGTAAATTTTTATGACCAGGTATTCATTGGTATCCTTAGTCATCAGTCCACCCTGTAGGTAGGACTTGACAATTTTGTGACCAAGTACCCATTTATATCCTTAGTCATCCATCCATCCCGTAGGTAGGACTTAGTAAACTTTGTAACCAGGTACCCGTCAGTATCTTCGATCATCCGTCCACCCCATAGGTAAGACTTGGTAAAAATCGTAATCAGGTATCCTCAGTTTTCCGTCCACCCCGTAGATAGGACTTAGTAAATTTTTGTGACCAGGTACCCGTTGGTATCCTTAGTCATCCATCCACCCCATAAGTAGAACTTAGTAAAAATCGTAACCAGGTACCCGTAGGTATCCTCGATCATCCATCCACCCCGTAGGTAGGACTTAGTAAAAATCGTAACCGGGTACTCGTCGATATCCTCAGTCTTCCGTCCACCCTGTAGGTAGGACCTAGTAAAAATTGTAACCGAGTACCCGTCGGTATCTTTGATCTTCCGTCCACCCCATAGGTAGGACTTAGTAAAAATTGTAGGCAATTTATTGAAGGGTAGAGTGGAACAATGTGTCTAACAAACCTCCCAAGTCTTTATTTTTAATAATAAAAAGCTTAAAAACTTAAAACTTCAACATCTTTCAATATCTAACTTTAACATAATAAACAAAAGAAAATGATAACATAGGCTGCATTTGTTTACTACTGGCAATACTTCCTCAAGTGTTCGGTGTTCTATGGGTGATGGAGCATTTACCCGTTGTTGAGGTCTAAAAGGATCACAGTGAGAGAAGCCCAAAGAAGTGAGCCAAGCCCAAAAGAAAATAAGCCAAGTCCGAGGAAGTAGGTGCAAGGGGACCACGAAAGAAAAAGAAATGGCAGGTCTAGGAGGCTTGAAGCCCAAAAGAAGAAGCATCAAGAAAGAAAAGAAACCCATGGCAAGAGATTAAAGAAAATAGCCAGGATCCTCAGCAACCACCAAAAGGCGCAGATCCTTCCAGGCGCATAAACACAGTCAAAGGAAGATTAAGACAGCTCGAAAGAAAAGGACAAGAAAAGAAAATAAGAAACAGAGTAGAAGCCACAAGCGCCAAAAGACCCAGCAAAAAAAGAAGAAATAACCAGCGACCTTTCATGGCACAAGTGGGAAGCGTCTCGGGGAACCAGAATGAAGAAATACGAAAAGGGGAATGGCAACAAGTGACTTTCAAGTCGGCAGAATGGGATTCCACCCAAATGGGAAAAAGGGCAAAAAGGGAACTGCCAAACGGTGAGATCGAGAAGGGCATACTTCAGCACATCCCGAAGTAGGTAATCAGCCATGGACTTTCAAAGGAATCAAAGCTGAAAGAGGGAAAGAATGAAAAAAATAGAAAATAGAACCTGCCGAGTGATGGGCACGGAACAGGCTCTGTTAACCATAAGACGAAATAGGAGAACCAATGGTTCCCCTGGGATGCCAGAATTTCACTATAAAAGGAAGGGTAGATTACGAAGAAAAGACAGAGATTTTTGGAGAGAAAAAACTATCAGTAAAGTTTTGTAAAAGAAGGGAAAACTGAGGGAAAGTTAATAATATTGCTTCTCGGTATCCTGCAAAAAGCCACTATTGCACATACTCGAATTCAAAGAGAATCAAACTTTACAAGTTTAGAAGGCTGAAATAGCCATTTAAGACTGTAATTTTTGAGTTTGATTGAACCTTGTATCACGTCTTAGTGAGCATTCTGTAATCATAACAAAGAACATATTAATGAAATATGTCCCATTGATTTAAAGATCCTTATAACATTATTTTGTGCTCCTTTGTTGATCCTGTTCTCTGAATTTACCTTGTTGTTTTGATATATCTTTCAATACGAATATCCTTACTTGTCATTTTACGTATATTGTAGGAAGCATCCCCTGTGCATCACTTGATTCTTAAACAGCCTGTTAGCTGCGATGAATCAAGGGCCGGTCCACCAAACCACTTATTAGGCCCGGGATCCTTGGGCCTGAGTGTCACAAAAAAGGGCACTCTCACACCCGTTGAGGGTCTCTAGGTGGTAGGTCCCCTTTCTATGGTAGTCGACGATCTTGTAGGGCCCTTTCCAGTTGGGGCCCAATTTTCCCTATACGAGCTCTTTGGTAGCTACCGTCACTTTCCTCAGGACCAGATCCCCGACCTAAAAATGCCGAGGCTTGACCTTGGTGTTGTAATGTTTTGCCATCAAGTCCTGATAACACGCAATCCGCTACTCAGCCATTGCCCTAACTTCATCCAAAAGATCCAACTATAGGCACATCCCTTCTTCATTCCTTCCTTCGTCATGGTGGGATATCCGATGGCTGGTTAGTCCCACTTCTACCAGGATGATGGCTTCACTCTCGAATGCAAGGCAAAAAGGTGTCTCCCCTATAGGTGTGCAAGCTGTCGTCTGGTACGTTCATAGAAAACCGGGTAGTTCGTCTGGCCGTATACCATTTGCCCCCTCAAGCCAAGTCTTGATCATCTTGAGAAAGGTTCGTAACCTTAACTTATCCATTGGATTGAAGGTGGGCAGGAGAGGAATAGTGGTTCTTGATCCTCAACTGTTGACAGAAATCTCTGAATGTGTCATTATTGAATTTCTTTCCATTGTCTGAGATGAAGACCCTGGGGATTCCGAAGCAGTAAATGATACTTTTCCAAATGAAGTTTCAGACATTTTTCTCCATGATAGTGGCCAATGGTTCTGCCTTGACCCATTTAGTGAAGTAGTCGATCCCTACGACAAAGAACTTGAGCTGTCACACTGTCATAGGGAAGGGTCCTACTATGTCCAACCCCCACTGGGCGAACGGCCAATGGGGCATACATTGGTGTAAGTTCCTCCAATGGTTGTTGTATGATGTTGCTGAAGCATTGGCATTTATCACACGCCATCACATAAGACTGGGTTTCCTTCTACATAGTGGGCCAATAATATCCTGCTCGTATCAGCTTGTTGACCAACAAGCGTGCTCTTGAATGGTTCCCACATGCTCCTTCGTGGACTTCTTTAATAACATAGTCCGCTTATTCAGGGATTAAGCATCTTAGATATGGACGGGAGAAGCCCCTCTTGTAAAGGGCATCTCCAATTAGTACAAAATGTGGCAACTACACCTTTAGCCTGTAAGAAGCATTGTGGTCTTCTAGGAGCATCCCATTCCTAAGGTAGGATACAATTGGTGTTGTCCAGTCGGCTCCCATTAGAATCACATGTACCTTTACTTTGTCACGGCAAGAGTATATTGAACAAAGGATAGTACCTGATTAGTGACAAATGTATGTTCTGCAGATGCAACTTTGGCCAGACGATCTGCCTACTCATTCTCTTCCCTTGGGATTTGTACAAATTTGGCTGAGAGCCCCTTGCTTACCTTTCCTTTGATCATGCTCAGATATTCTCTCATCCATTCCCCCTTGGCCTCATAGTCATCGTTGATGTGTTCAACGACAACTTGTAAATCACAGTGTATGACTACTAACGAGGCCCCTGCTGCTTTAACCAGGTCGAGGCTTGAGAGGACCGCTTCATATTTGGCCTCATTGTTGGTTGTCAGGAATTGGAGGCGGACTGCACACTCTACTATATCTCCCCCTGGTGACTGTAGTAGGATCCCAACTCCTCCGGCCCGCTGGTTGGACGAAATGGTTGTCCATATCATCTATAATGTCGTCCTATTGTCTTCATCCTCTTTCGCTGTGAACTTGGCAACGAAATCAGCCAAAGCCTGAGCCTTGATCCCAATTCTAGGTCGGTATTGGATATTGAACTCGCCTAGCTCTATTACCCATAGAACCAGTCGCCTTACTGCTTTTGAGTTATTCATTGCTCACTATAGTGGTTTGTCCATCTGGACCACTATGGTGTGCGCTTGGAAGTATGGCCTGAGTTTTTGAGCAACTATGATCAGTGTGAAGGCCAGTTTTTCCATAGGGGAATATCTTCCTTCAGCTCCTCAGAGCACTCGGCTAGTTTAGTAGACGGATAACTATATACGATCTTATTCTCAGATAAGAATGGAGCTGACGGCCGTTGGAGACACAGCCAAGTAGAGGGAGAGCTCTTCACGGGTTTTGGATGGACTAAGCAATGGTGGGGATGCAAAGTGTGCCTTTAATTCCTCAAAATCCTTCGAAAGCCTTCTTTATTGTCTTGAAGAAGGGAAAACACCTATCCATTGCCCTGGAGACAAACCAATTGAGAGCCGCTACCCTACCATTTGGGCTTTGTACCTCCTTGACGTTCTCCGAAGGTGTCATCTCCAGTATGGCCTGAATCTTGTCGGAATTGGCTTCCACATCTCGTTGTGACACCATAAAGCCCAGAAATTTTCTTGACGCTACTCCGAACATGCATTTACTAGGGTTAAACTTCATGTTATAGAGGTGGAGGGTTTCGAATGTTTCCCGAAGGTCGTCTAAGTGGCTACTTTCCCTTGTGCTCTTTACAAGTATATCATCCACGTACACTTCTCCATTTCGCCCAATCTACTGGGTGAACATCTTGTTCATAAGCCTTTGGTATGTCACCCCTATGTTCTTCAGTTCGAACGACATGCCTTTGTAACAGAAGAGCCCTTGGCTCATGATAAACGACGACTTCTCCCAGTTCGCTTCATCCAATCTAATCTGGTTGTACCTGGAGAAGGCGTCCATAAAACTTAATAGTTGGTGACCAGCCGTTGAGTCCACAAGGAGGTCAATACGCGAGAGCAAATAGCTATCCTTAGGGCGTGCCTTGTTTAGTTCAGTAAAATCTACACACATTCTCCACTTGCCATTTGCTTTTTTTACCATGACTACGTTGACCAACCATTTGGGGTAGTAGATTTCCCTAATGAAATCTACCTCCAGCAGTTTGCGTACCTCCTCGACTATGGCATTGTCTCTTTCTTGAGCAAAGACTCTCTTCTTCTGTCAGACTAGAGGGAAGGATGGGCATATGTTGAGCTTGTGGACCATGATACTTAGACTAATCCCTGGCATGTCATCATGGCTCCAAGTGAAAACATCCTGATTGTTCTTTAGGAAGAGGGCGATCTCTTTGCGAACTGAAGGATCAGCCTGCATGCTGATACGAGTGATTCGGCTTGGGACATTATTGTCCAGGGAGATTTCTTCCAAGTCTTTTGTTGGTTCTACTATAACTCGTTTTTCTTCGATGCTCAGTGCTTGTAAGTGATCATCCATTTCCAGCATGGAAATGTAGCATTCATGAGCGTCCATTTGGTCCCCTTGTGCTTCTCCTATCCCATATTTTGTTAGGAACTTCACTAGTAGGTGGTACATGGATGTGGCTGCTCTCCATGCATTAAGTGTGGGTCGACCAATGATGGCATTGTAGGTAGAGGAGCAATCAACGACAAGGAAGTTGACTTCCTTAGTGAGCTGCTAAGGGTACGTCCCAATGATTACTAGTAAGGCGATAATGTAGACACTCGATTTTGCACCCATAATTTAATTTTAAAAGATTACTAAAATGACCATTTCATATACCTAAAAATTAGATTTGCATTACTTGAATTAACTCATTCATTGCATATCATAAATATGATCTTGAGATTTTAAAGGTCGCGACGGTATGCCCGATTCCCAAATCGGACTATCGAATTGAAAGATATTATGAGATCAAATTTTCATGGTCTACATGCATTGTATAGGGGTGAAACTATCACGTGTAATTAATTGAAATTAATTTTGATTGGTTAATGATTAAAATTAATTAAAAGAATTTTTGTGATTAGTTAAGTATTTTTCTTAAAGTGAGATTTGTTACATAGGATTAAAACAAATAAGCTAATAATATTTAAAGACCGTAGATAATTAGGCTTTTAGGATAATTATATTCAAAATAATTATTTTAAAAAACCTAATTATCACTTTGGGATGAGGTTTATCGTGAAAATAACTTTAAAATTCGTCAAAATATAGTTTTGGACTTGGAAAACACTTCAAAAACGTGCTAATCAAGTAGCAGATTTCAGATTCACGTTCCAAGGCACTTTTGGCATAGTAGAACTCCAAATTCGGACTAGGCTATTTCTGGAAAAGTTGTAGAGAATATAATTTCCCTTCAGCTGTCAAAATTTCAGCTTAATCAGAATTTTGAGTAGAAATACATGATCAAAATACTGAAACTTATTCTAATCTAAAAAATCAGCTTACTCTTATCCAAATCTCTCTCTTTTTTTTAGGATTTTCCCCATACGTTTTTTTTTTTTTTATAAGCTGATTGGAATTAATTTTTAAGCAAACCTAGCTTATTTTCTAAGCAACTAACACCTTTATAAATAGGGAAGGCCTCCTAACATTCATGGACCTCTTTTTCTGACAAGCCCTGCTTTAGGAACTTCCTTTTTGTTAAGAGGTTTCACTTAAATCCTTAAAAAAAATTGTTTCTCTTTGAGAAACTCTTTCCTTAAGGATTAAGTTCATGCCAGTATAACTCTAACTTTGTTTCCATAACATGCTTTCATATATGTTTTAGTTTCCATAGACATGATGTTTTCTTTTGTGTTTAAATAATCATGTTTCTCATATGTTATCACATGTTCTCTTTTACTTTCAAAAGTTTTCACATGATTAATTGATGAACATGCCTAGATCTAAGGTTGAATTGTGCCTTAGAATTTTAGATCTGCAATTTTTCTTTGTGTTTTTTTAAAAAAACTAAAATCAAATTTGCAAGTTTTCTTCATTTTTTTTTTTTTTATTAAAAGTCGGATCTTTTTCTTTTCTTTTCTTTTTTCTCTTTGTTTCTTTTTAAAAGTAAAACCAAATCTGCATTTTTCCAAATAAAAACCTGTTTTGTTTTTAATAAAAAATCTGATCTGAATTTTCCAAATAAAAATCTACTCTTTTTTTAATTAAAAAAACCATATCTACATTTTTCCAAATAAAAATCTGCTCTGTTTTTAATACCAAAAAAAAAAAAAAAATCTTATTTGAATTTTCCAAATAAAAATCTGCTCTGTTTTAATAAAAAAAAAAAACCAGATCTGCATTTTTTCAAATGAAAATCTGTTTTGTTTTTTAATAAAAAAACAAGATCTGCATTTTTTTCAAATAAAAATCTGCTCTGTTTTTAATAAAAAAATTTATATGCATTTTTTCCAAATAAAAATCTGGTCTGTTTTAAATAAAAAATCTGATTTGCATTTTTTAAAAAAATAAAAATCTGATTGTTTTTTTAATCAAAATCAGATCTACATCTTTCAATAAAAAATTTGTGTTTTCAAAATAAAAATCTTTTTTTTTTTTCCACATTAAAAAAAAAATCCAAATCAGGTTTGAATTTTTATTTTAAATCCATTCTTTTCTTTTATGGAAACTCAAGATTAAATTTTTCATTAACTGTTCTCATCAATTATTTTAAATCCATTTTATTCACACAAAATAAAATGGTAGATCTAAGGTTCTTGACTAAAAGTTTAACCCTAAATCTAGGATTTGACATAGCATTTGTTGCATAACATTTCATACTTTGAATATGGGGTATATAATGGTCATGTAGAGTTTAGAAGACCATATTTCGTCTGGGTGGAATGGGTGCCTAACACCTTCCCATTCAGTAACTTAGCCCCTGAAATTAGGTTTTTGGATAGTAGACTAGTGTTTTATCTTTTGTTTTGGTAGATTGTAAGTAGGATCAAAGCTTTGCAATTTTCACATGGATTGTATCTAAGACTAAGGCCTTGTAAAGTTATTCTACCAAGTTGTATTTGTATAATCAATTAATGAATTTGAGATATTTTTGGACATGTGAATTGTATTTTATTTTTTCTTATTTTTTTTATATAAAATAAGTAGTGACTCCACACAATTACCTAAAAGAAAGGTTCCTTAAGCACCCAAATCTCTTTTTAAGAGCACCCCTCAAGCAACACAGTTTCTCACAGATGGTTCTCACAGAGAAGACCTTGGTGCCATCGAATCCTACTAATGGTGTATCTGAGGGTAGGAGACATTTTTTGTCGATCCTCATTTGTTAGAATGCAGGATAGTAGAGGATGTCTACTAAGCTCCTGTTGTTTACTAGTACCTGTAGGGTATTAAAGCCTACAATTGACAAGCTAATGACTAGGGCGTCATCATCAGGGTGGTGGAGTCATCTAGTATCCTCCTCTATGAAGCTGATGGTTGGGTTATCGACCCTGGTCACTTTAGGCAGTCGTCCAGAAATCTGTACGTTTTGCACCATTCATAAGTACGTTTTCCTTGTCTTGTTAGAGGATCCTACCATCGTGCTTCCTCAAATGATTACCCTTATCTCTCCAAACGGAGCTCTAGGTCTTTTTTCGACCAGCTAGTTGGGCTCGAGGTCCCTTGGCGGGTTCTCTCCACCCCAGACAAACCGCTATAACTTCCTTTGCTCGATAAGGGTTTCGATCTGCTACTTGAGGTTATAGCACTCGGAAGTGTCGTGCCCATAGTCTTGGTGGAAATGACAGTACTTGTTTCTAGGCCTCTTGTTCAAATCACCCTTCAGTTTATCCAGCCAAATCAGTGCTATGTCGTCCCTTATTTGCATGAGGACTTGATCCAACAAGATATTCAAAGGATTGAAGTTCACAGTCCTCCCAAACAGAGGACTTGATCTCCTGTCGTCCCTTCGATCGCTTGCTCGAGCTGACTTTCTTTCTTTGTCTAGACGAGGATCATCCTGCCTTTCTCTCTTCTTTGGTCTGCCCCCTCGGCCAATCATTGCATCTTCAGAATTCATGTATTTCGTGGCCTTGTATAGCATATCGACCATCGTCTTCGGGTCATTCTTGTAAATAGAGAAGAGGAACACACCAGATTGTAAACTATTAGTGAATGCGATAACAAGAACTTTGTCGTCGGCTTCGTCAATCGAGAGAGCCTTCTTGCTGAAATGTGTCACGTATGACCTTAGGCTCTCGTCTTCCCACTGCTTTATGTTCAGTAGACTTGTTGAAGATCTCTTGTACCTTTGCCCCCCCTAATAAAGTGGGTGACGAAGTGTTCGCTCAATTCTTTAAAGGTGGAGACTGTGTTGGGGGTAAGCTTGCTAAACCATACCCTCGCTGGTCCCTTGAATGTAGTAGGGAACACCCTACATATAATCTCATCTGGGACCTCTTGTAGGTGCATGAGGGTTTTGAATGACTCTAGATGGTTGAGCAGGTCCCGCAATCCGTCGTGTGTTTCTACTTACGGCATCTAGAACTTTGCAGGGAGGGGAAACGAAGTCACTGCGCTGTGAAAGGTGAGTCTGTTCGTTGAACTAATTCATCCAAGTTGGTGGACACCCATCCCCTCATGACGTTCATCATCACGTCCATCTTCTTCTTCATCATCTGCATGTCTTGGGCCATGCACATCATGCTGATTTATATTTCTAACAAGTGATTTGTGTCCTCCGGTTCGTCACGTTTGCTGTGGAGGTTACTTTCTTCCTGATCCTTCCTCTCCTAATGGTCCCCCGTTAGGAGGTGACTATTGTTCTACTCATCATTGTCCCATTCGTCGCGTTGGACTTCTAAACGTCACTCATTCCTTTGGTTCAGCTGTTGCTCCAACTCTTGGTTGTGCTGGGTAAGTCGTTCTACTGTCGCAATTGGGGTCTGCACTTGTCTTTCCAAGGCGTTGGAGGGATTCCTTGTTTCCTAGTTGATGGTAGCCATTAAACGCGTCTAGACCATGCAACTCTTTGTCTTAGAAGTGGTGATTGGCTAATCACTTAATTCCCACAGACAGTGCTAACTGATGATGCACGAAAATCGTCAGTGAGCTGTTGGCTCCAAATCACGCTAATGGGCACCTGCAGAACAAAAGCACAAGGACCAAACAGAAGGCACCGGCATGGTACTGGCCAAAGACCCTCCGAAAGTCAATTTAGTGAATGAGAAATCTCTAAGAACTCTATAGTGAGAGAGCTAGGGCTTTTCTGCGTATCTGAGAAAAGAGGAGGTCTGGTGCTTATATAGTGGCAAGTAGTGAATTAAGATCCCTCAGAAGTGGGGATTTTTCCTTGTAGGGAAGATATGGTATTAGGGTTTCCAAGATTTTAGGGTATCTTTCCATACGAGGAAGATATGGGTATGTAGTAAGGACTTTGTGTGTGGTACGCAAGATGTTTCCATATATGAGTATGCGTAAGGATCAAGTAAGGCCACATAGGGTCCATCAGTGTGCTTTTTGTCAGCTAATGGTCTTTCGTCAGTTTGCGGGGTGACGTGCCCGTCAACTTCGTCGTTGGTCTATCTTCAGGGTCGTTGGTTTTCTAGGTTTTAACGATGCTGACAGTTCCACAGGACCCGTCAACTTTTCCTGTTATGCCTTGATATTTGCGCCAAAAACACCCCCATCAATAACCAACCACTCTCTACTCTTAAGCCAAAACAACCCTACCATCCTTTTTGACATCTTAGGGCAACCAATCAACTCCTTATTTTGACTTATCAAATCTGTAATTTGTTCTCATTAATTTCAGCTTTAACTTACATTATGATAGCATGTCTAGCTGTAACTATTAGCTAGTTTATTTCCTAGCAGTTACAAATTATATTAGACTTGTTATGTAAAAGTATAATCATTTTTTTTTTTTTATGTAACTTTAGCTTAGTTTCAAACCAAGATAGAGAATTTATTTTTCCAAATTTTCTTTGTAATTCCAGCTTTGATTCTTAATTCTAAGGCAATTCTATTTCAAGTTCTCAATTATTTAATCCTGATTTCCATCGTAACAGTTTTATATTTTAACAAAATTAGACATGGAATTGACAAAAAGAAAAAAAGAACACACTAGAAGGAGTGCTAACTTTTAAATGTTAACAAAATTTAGAAATGAGGTAAGGGGAAAAAATTAAATAAAGAATATGATTGAAGGACTGCTTTCTTCTAGATATACACTTTTTTTTAAAGTGTGTTTTGATGGGCTTGGCTATTTGTTCATTTGTTAAAAATGCTTAGAAAACGAAAGGAAAAATTATTTTGTATTTTTGTATGAATTTACCAAAATCAACTCAAAAGGCTAACCTTGTTTGGCTTCTCCCAAAAAAAAAAAAAAAAAAAAAAAAAAGGGCTGGCCTTTTTTTTTTTTTTTAGCTTGTATCAACTTATTTAGTTTTTCTTTTTTCTTTTTTATAGGACTTATTTGGTTATTTGTTGAAAATAGGTAAAAATACAGTTATTTTGAAGATTTGGACTCTTAAAAATTTATATATAAGCAAATAAGCTAAATAAACTTCAAGAAAGTTTTAAAAAAAAAAACAAAAAACAAAAAACACTTAGATGCTCTTTTTTTTTTTTTTTTAATCTATATTTACTAAGAGGGGGCGGGGAAAGAAAAGGCTACACAATTTTCAAAAAAAATCATACATATATTAGTGCTTTTTCTTGCATGTACTCTTAGAATTTCCTATTTTTAAATAGCTACAATTATATATTAAAAAGCTATTAAGAGTTCTTTTTTTCGTTATATTGTGGATGGGCCTCTAATCCCAACTAGCTTAATGGACAAAAGAAACCTATACAGGCCTCTAAGACAATAAATGCCCATTATATATACACAATAGTAAAAGTGTGTTAGGCCTCTCCAACGCAGGTTACGCAGCCCAACCCACTTTCAAAAAATCAACTCATATTTTGTGACTAACCAAATTCACACAGCCTTTCGGGTCTAATAAACCTTCTAGCAAAACCACTCAAACTCCTTAGTCTTTTGACTGAATCCAACAGCTCATGGAGACACCAAACTTTTCAGGAACCCAAACACACGAGTCACACTTCTAAGAGGTGGTAGTGTTCTAATCAAATCAAAGTTATCTGATGATTCGGATCATCCACTCACACATGTAACCTGACCTTCCAGCTTAACCAAATTTTCACTTTTATAAAAACAAAAAGCACCCATGATTTGTAATCAAGGAAACCTAATTTGGGTCCAATAAATAAAATCCCAAATAGGAAACTTTTTATTATCTTCTCCAAACCATTATATTTTCATGGGCTTCATTGGAACTTTTTCACTTTTTTTTTTTTAATTATTTTTATATATTATCAAATCCCTTTATCCATCGCCAAAAATCCTTCTATCAAAGTGATGAAAAGGGAATTTAGTCATGAACCAAATACCAGACATTGCTTGTCACTCATATATACCATTGTCACCACCATCTTCATTAAATTCATCTTTGCTAAATAACCCCCATGTGAAAGAACATCGCTTAAACTTCCAGTAAGACTAGAATTTCACATTTAGCAAAGGCACAACAACCAAAGTTCACTAATAATCGTTTTATTAATTAATTGGCCTCCATGGTCACCATTCACAAGTATAGCAGAACCAAAAATACTTCCAACAAGACAAAGGAGAAAGCAACTTAATTTTTGTTGATTGCATCACCAAAACTCATGTCCTCCCCATATCTAATTCACTTTTCTCTCTATCTTACTACTTTGTTTGAAATCATTAGCTTGGATTTATTATTAATCATGTGTTTATAGAGTTTTACCGGTAAGGTTTATATTACTTAATTTGCTAACTCTTTTACTTCACCTTGCCGGACACTTTAATTGTGATAGATACTTGATTTTGTCATCATTGAACATGTAAACTTGAGTTTGCTAAACTCTCCCCGATTAATTTGTTGGATTCATTTGTTTAGAATTGTTAGACCTTATTCTCAAAAAAAAAAAAAAAAGAGAATTGTTAGACCTTTGTGTTGTCTTTTTTTACATGTTTATTTCAACATGTTGCACTTGCTGAATCTTGTCAACTTGAGCTTTTTGGATTCTCAACTTTAGCATTATTGGGCTCTTAAGTCTTAAGACCAATTTCACTCACAAGACACATTTGGTTACCATTGCTGAATGCTTTTATTTTAGTATATCTGAAATATTATTTCGATATCTCTAAATGCACACAAATCATGACTTCACAAAACACATTATCCTAACTTTATTGGATGCATTGTAATATTTAGTCGAACATATTATTTTAACCTTGTTGAGTGTTTCATGATCTCACTGAATATCATTCCTGTATTGTTGCACTGCTAGAAGCAAATACATGTAGACCTAACTTGTTACCATTGTGCATCTCTGCCCTATAAGTTTCACTATTGTTAGACTATTTTGCAACCTTTTTATTACAACAAAACACTCATAATATCACCACTAGATGTCTTTAATTATCACTGGATATTTCACATTTGTAATTGTATTACTATTAGAAGTTGTTTGGCTTTACTTAGACATCACTGTAGTATGTCTCAACTAATCAACATCAGTGTTGTTGGGTGCCTTGTGGTGTCGCTGTTGGATACTCTTTTCTGAACTACCTCTTATATTATATATATGGTGCTGTTGGATAACTTTTGACACTGCTAAAGCACCTCATAACTATCCTTATCATTGATGTATGCTCTATGATCTAACTACCCCATGATCAAGGGAAAACTATTTCTCCCTCTATTGCAAATTTTCATGTCTATATCATGTTTTATCTTAATTTACATACTAATCACACTAATTTATTGTTAAAGGGGAAGCACAATGGTACCAACTAATGGATGACCCATTGGCATCAATTTTGGACTCAACTACTCTCATAAACTCGATTCTAATTACCATTGACACATAGTTTTAGATGTTCCTACTTGAAAAAGCGACTGTTCTAAATTAAAAAGGAAAAGGTGGGAAAACAAAAGCAACAACACAACTAGAAATTTAAAGCAACAATACTTTTTCAATTTTAACAAAATTTAGAAACGGGTTTAAAAGAAAGAACAATTGAAACCAGGAGGAGTTTATTTAATTTAATGTATGTTGATGTTCAAATTTTAGAAATGGGGTTTGAAAGAAGAAGAATTACTCTAGATTTTTTTTTCCTCTTTAGTGCACGGTTATATATATAAAGATAAAATGGATATTAAAAAAAAGCTAAAATTATAAATTATCACGTTTATATTATTTTACTTACTAAACACATTAATTTGTTGCTGAAGGGGAAGCACACTGATAACAACTAAAGGGTGACCCATGTCTAACTACGTATTTATGTATTGAACCACGACACATATTTGAATAAATCAACAAAACAAAACAAAAATCCTAACAAAGTGAAATGGAATTGGGAGAGGGGAGAAGAAATAAGAAGAAAAAAAATTATGCCATAGGCCCATATCTAGTGTTGAACTCCCTTTCCCCTCCGACCCACACCATGTAATCTTAGATGTTCTTTCTTAATTGAAAAGGAAAATGTTGGAAACAACATTGGTAACAATAACTTCTCAATGTTAACAAAATTTCAACAAGTTATTCATTCAAAATAAGAAATTGAAACAGGTTAAAGAGAAAATACCATATGGAGGGATATTGTATGTAACTGTTACACATAATACCATATTCACCCTCCTTCCTCTCTCTCTCCCCCCATAATGTACTCTTAGATGTTCTAAATTTGCTTCTTAAAAAAAAGATGTTCTTATTTTGAAAAACTACAATTCTTAATTGAAAAGAAAAAGGTTGGAAAGAAATAAAGGAGCAACAACACAATTGGAAAACTAAAGCAACAATAACTTCCCAATTTTAACAAAATTTAGAAACATGTTTAAGCAAAAGGAAAATTAAAAAATATGGCAAACATCACTTTTCATTTTTAAAAACATTTAGAAATGGGGTTGGAAGGAGAGAAGAAGGGAGTTTACTATAGAAAGTAGAAAGAGGTTTTACCTTTAATGTTTTTTTTTTTTTTAATCTTTAATGTAGAAGGCTCAGATGTTTTTGTTTTTTTTTTCAAGCTAAAGTTGAGATTCTAAAAAATTAAAGTTATGAATGAATGTACACTTTAGATGTTCTCATTTTAAAAATAACTAAAGAGGAAGAAAAAAATTAATAAAAACCTAAGTTATAAATGAAAGTACACTTTAGATGTTATCAATAGGAAGAAAAAATAAAAGAGAAGAGCAATGTAGAAGAGAGCAAAATATAAATAAAAGAGAGAAAAAAATAACAAAATATAAATAAAAGAGAGAGCAATGTACAACTGTACAAGAGAGAGCAAAATATAAATAAAAGAGAAAGCAATGAAAAATATCGCTAGAAGGAGGGCTTGAACCTCCGACCTTGTGGTTAACAGCCACACGCTCTAACCAACTGAGCTATTCCAGCTTTGTTACTCTTTAATTTGTTTAAATTATATAAATAATTAAATTGTAATCAAGTGAACATCGAGAGTCGCCTGATTCACATGATTCATAGAGTCGTATCCACGGCAACTACGACATCTGCACCAAGGGAATATAGGACAGATAAAATTCATCCGCAGTTTGCTTTGTTGCAAATATTTAAGATAACAGGCTTTGGTGCTCCTCTAATACGTGGAGACATCATGGGCTTTGAAAATTTGCAACAAAGCAAAAAAAAAAAAAAAATGCAAGTTTGGTATGGAAGAAAAGTACCATAAATGGCTTCCAATGTGGGAAAGTGCAAGAACTTCATGCCTAAAATGGTATGAAAATTTGAAAATAGCACAGATTCACGTTACCTTGCAGAGATAAAATGTAAAAGAGTGAAGTTACCTGGGCACAATAATTTTCATAACAGAATACACGTCTGTTAAGTTATAAAGTTAGTTATTATTGATTTGATATCATTAACACTACTTTATTATCTATTGTTAATAACTTGTCATCAATGTAAAATTTGTTGTCAATTTTGGTACGAGGGTAAGAAGGTAAAAAAGGAAAGTAGTACAGCTAGGAAACCAACCTAGGCTACATCTGCTCACGCCACCTTCAGTTAACTTCAATACTACTTAGCAATAATAATAAATAAATATAAATATAAATAAAAACCTCCCTCTGCCTCTAATCCTCTTTGGACGTTATTACTATCACAAGTTCCAACTGCAAGCACCCACACCCACACCCACTTTCTGTGTCTCAAATTTCTCTAGACCCTCTCACTAGTCTTCAACATCAAGGTACTCAGTTCTCTTCCTCTCTAGCTACGAGGTACTCGTGTGTTTTTTTGTATGTGTGAGGGAGAAAATCTTGAAATTTATTATCAGTAGCCTAATAAATCCGTTTTATGCGAAATTGATTCTTGCAATATATTTCTTTAATTTAATTCTCTGCACAGATTATTTGATTTGTCAAAATAGTGGGAAAACAAAGCATTGCTTGCCTGGTGAATTTCGTATATCTTACATGAATTAGGCACATAGTTTCTCAAATGGATTGTTATATATTATAACCCCCAAACTTGATTTGTTCTTTATAGTTTGTTAAAACTCTTAAGACTCTGATTGGAATGTGACTCCCACTTGATTTGATTAATCTCTATTCTTTATTTCTATGCTCGATCTAGGGGGCTTTCTTTTTAATTATTTAGTCAAGATCTTGCTCTCTGATCCATAGGTTAGGCATCATCTATCCAAGAGTTCATACTAAGAAACCTGTTTTCCCCCAGAAACACATACCTACTATACATGGTTTAATTGAATAATGATTTTCATAAAATCTAAATGGGTCTGTGTCTTTGAACAAAATTCAGATACCATGGGAAGTAAGGCACCAAGCTGGGGTGAGCAATGGAGCGCAGAAGGTTATGGTGGCATTGATGATGATGACAAGCTCATGAACAAGGTAGGAAACGGCAGTGGCAGCAAGATGGGAGATGTGAAAGCAGCAGCATCGGCAGGACTCGGCAAGGCCAAGGCAGCTGCATCAGTGAGCGCCCAAAAGGTTAAGAGCGGAACCTCGGTGGGAATCAAATGGGTCAAGAATCAATACCAGAAAAAGGTCTCTAAATGAACAAAGATTTGCTCCTTTGATTGGATGAATGAAAACTTGTATTTGTTCCAAAAAAAAAATAACCAAGAACATTTTACATGAAACTTTATACATACTAGGTGGACAATGTGAACAGCTCTCTTTGTTGGCTTGGTAGTCAGTTGCTCACTTTTCTTATCCCAAGCCCGAAGATGGACAATTTGATTTAGTTTTGCTGTTCCTCACCCTCTATAATATATTAATATTTTTGTGCTTTATGATGTACATTAAGAAGATTGTGTAAAATCCTTTTAGTGACATAATGCCATGGCAGTGCTAGCAAGCTCTACCATAGTAGCAGATAGCTCCCACAGGATAGCGATGGCAGAATTAAGACTATGATCTCAGTTTTGACTCAAAATTTCAATCGCAGATGACTATTTCTGTCTCCCAGAATGGTCTGTATAACAGCCGAGTCTATAAATTTGTTGGAACTTTTCGTAATAATCTCACAGGAAAACACTTCTAGTTTTTAATAGTAAGGGTTACCATTAAACCATAGAAAAATAGAAAAAAATACACATTACAACAGTTCTAAAACCAGAGACGGCTCCATGGTATATTTTTAGGGGTTAATAAGAAGATGCATTTTGGGTAAAAAAATGAATCTTGCGGTATACGTAATTTTCTCACTGTAAATTTGTTCATAGTAGGTACTAGTAAGAGAATAAAAGATATAAAGTGTTGCATTCACAAAATTTTCACAATACTTTTTCAACAAATCTTAGGTGATAAGTTGTCATTAGTTCTAATTCAAACCCACGACTAAAATTACTTTTTGTCTATCAATAACAATTTGTCACTTAGAATTTGTTGTAAAAAGTGTTATGAACATAGCATTTCTCATATAAGATAAACTATAATTTCATTACATATTGTTTCTTAATACAATGAATATACTAATTATTATTGCTAAGATTAGAGCTAATTTGGTACATGTGTTTAAACACATGTTTTCAGTTTTTAAACAACATTACACGTATTTTCACGCACTTTTTCATTAACACGTATTTTCAAAAAATACAAACAATATTACTAGAACAACATTACCAAACGGGCTCTAAATCTTTGAAATCATCTATTATTTTTAAATACAATAAACCTTATAATTATTGTTGTTTAGTGAACTCCAAGCAAGATCTAAATGGTTTTTTTTTTCTTTTTTTTTTTAAAGATTTAAGCTAAACAAATTTATACATTTGTTGTTAGGCTTACTTTTTTTTTTCCCCATATTTTAGATCAAATTGGTTTGTTATAAGTTTTTTTTTTTTTTTTTTTTTTTTTTTTTTTGTTTAAAAATACCAAGACATTGTCAAAATGATCATATTCAAGTTTATTTCATTTGGGCTTAAAAAAAAAAGGTTTATGGTTTAAAATTTTATTTTAAGAGGGTAAAAAAAATTATATACAATTTTTTTTTTTTTTGAGCCCAGCTCAATGGGCTGTACCTAAAGACGCCCATGTCTGAAACACGATACAATCACTAGACTATCACTAAACTAAAAATTGTTTTCAAATCCTTCAGGGGGATCTGCAAAGATAGATTTTGTAGTAGTAAAGCAACTACGTTTGGCAAGTACATTTGCTTCTCATGCAAATGTGAAAACAGATTTTGCAATAGTAAAACAATCACGCTTGACAAGTACATTTGCTTCTCACGCAAAGCTACTTCCCACGCAAGCCAATTATGCAGAGGATTGGGCCTTCACCGGCCAAGTAAGTCTAGGGACAAATCCTAGTTCAGGAGAAATACATTTGCACATCTATTTGCTTTACACACAAACCAATTATGCAAAGGACCAACCTTCATCGACCAAGTAAGTCTTGGCACATGAGAGTGAATCCCACACTCCCCACAAGTGAGAGCGATGATACATGTATTAATATCACCTCCAAGTAGACACGCAAAAACACATGTTTAAGTGTGAAGTTGTAATTGATGCGCTTAAATCTTTTTAATTCAACAAGTACTCATGGTGGTCCCATGTATAATTGCTTAAACGATAACACTGATGCATATTGTGAAGTTGGGGGGTGGGTGCGTCAATAGGCAGACTAGTCACTGACCACAGCTTGTAAAATTCTATCCTTAGATGTGCCATTGTTTATTAACGATGCCAATAACAATTTCTGCACCAGGTCCAACTTCTAAAACTATTATCTCAAACTGGAGGACTAGGTGGAGGCCATCCTTTGCCCGTGGCGCTCAAGAAACCAGTCCATTTGCCATTATCATCCCTGTTCTGCTTTCAACCCTCCACTTCTATCAATTGATTCAATACCTCCTCCGCCCTCCCCTTTTTTTCCCACATACCCATCGGTGTTGAGCTTATGCCAACCCGAGAACTCTAAAATACAAAGTCAAGCGCACACACATCCATAGAGCTGCACAAACAATTCATTTACTTAAAATAGTCATTCACCCTAATCATAAAGGAGGTAGTCAAACTGACAAGAGTATACATTGATCCAAACCATCTGGAATTTAAAAAGAACATAATACTAAAATGTTGACAAACTAAAAAAATGTAGTCATTGATCCAAACCATAGTGTACTGCCTAGAACATCAATCTAACGAACTGCAGAGAATTTACATCTAATCTAATTCCATCATTTTCTTAGTTTTATTTGCAATTCCTATTCACATAGATGCAACTTAATCACAATTCAGCAAATCCCAAAGGTATTCTCGCCACTGTAGGTCATATAAAGGAAACCATCTTCTTCCTTATTTTCCTCATAAATTGCAGACATCATAGCCGCTGCAATAAAAAACCAATACCCCAAATCATAAAAGTGAAAAGGAAGGGAGTGCAAATTTGGAAACAAAAATAGTGACTATCTTACCAGTGGGTGGTAGAATGTTCTTGACAAAAATGAATATAGCCTTCTCAGGACTTAACTTGATCCTCTTCCGAACCACATACACAAACTGGCCAACAGTCAAATCAGCAGGAACCAGATACCTACATTCATCCCAACGGAGCACATTTAATTTCAGATCCAGTAAAAAGAATGGAAAGGCCTGGAGAACGAACACAATGTATGAACATAACCTTCCAAATCCACTCAGTGATAAATGAGAACTAAACTGCGAACTAGGAAATGGTTTTTTTTTTTTTTAATTGAACCCAAGACCTTTCTTAGGAGGTGAGATCATTGGCCTAAACTATGAAATGGTTACATGTGACTAATCTAGGAAACTCTTAAAACATATTAAAAGCATGTCTATTTCTTGAGAATGCATCATGGACAATTTGTGATAAAAGGATTGGCATTGCATAAAATATCACAAGTACATGATATATATATATATGAGAGAGAGAGAGAACAAATACACAAATACCCATTTAACAACTAATAAAACTCAGAGATGCAAGCAGATAATAGCATCAACAAAAAGCATATTTAACTTGGTTTTTGTAAACCTAGTAGCTGTTACAAGTTTTTAATTCAAAAATTCTAACTTCGATGACAAAGTGATTATTCAAGATGTTCTATTAAAACAAATAATAATAACAATAAATTGCTTTAATTTCCTCTAGTGTCCAAAACAGAACTCAGCAAATGAATCCATAGGTTACATACAGTCCAAAAAGGATTCACATCAAAAGGCAAAAATTGCAATCAAACATAACATAATATTTCAAAATGAGAGCATTTTATGATTCCACAACATATCAAAACATTACAAATATATGGAAGTTGTAAAACAATGGCATAGAAGAACTGACTTCTTCTTATCAATGTCAGGGACATCACTCTTTTCAGCCCTCTCTACAATCACCTACACCAGGCAACCATTTATGTTAGAATCAAAACTAAAACTAAAACAGACACACACACACACACACACACAAAAAACAACAATCATACTGGAATTCTATCTGGGTACTTCTCTCTGATGCGGGCAGCTTCAGCCTGCCTCCTCTCTGACATATAGAAGAACACAAACAGTAACACATAGACAATAGTAGAATTATATACATAAGCCTATATACAGAAACACACAGTGCATCTAAATATAAACACAATGTGTGTGTGTAAATATATATTAAGTGTATATGCCTAAGGTTCTTAACACACCAATTGATTACAGTAAGCATAACAAGACGGCTAAATACCTATACAATAATTTCCCAATTGCAAAATAAGCAATTATACAAGAAAACTTACATAAAAGTACAATAGAACATCATAATTACCAAACCCATTTATATTAACCTAAAAAAATTAAAAACAATTTATATAAAAAAAATAAAAAAAAAAACTAGACCAAAAATAGAAAATTCCAAAATCCCCGTTAGGGTTGGCAAAGAAGCTAATAAAAAAAAATAATAATAATAATAATAAAAAAATTTCTGAACCTAACAAAGCGTGACCCAAATTTGAGAATTGCCTTTCAAGGAAGAGAGAGGAAATATGAAAATTTTCTAGGAATCTAAATCAGTGATCCTATCGTCGAAAATCTAGCCCAAAATATTAAAAATCTAGGGTTCCTCAACATGATCAAACGCAATTATCTCTAATAAAAAATCAATACAAAAAAGCACCAACCAAGTGGGTGCTCCATCTTAAAGGAACTCTTGGCCATGGCGACAAATTCTGCAACCAAAAAATAATTGTAAATTAGGGTTTGTCAGTTTGATATCAAATTATCAATGAAGCAATCGATCAAATCAGATTTTAAAAAGCCAAAGAAAAATAAAATAAATAATTTTGTACCAAATTGGGGAGAGAGAGAGAGATTGATTGACTTGAGATCCCAAAAAGAGGGGCGAAAAAACGAGAAAAGGACAATTGACCCGAACTGGAAGCGAAGGGAATTCCTTAAATATATACGGTTCGTTTATAGAAGGGCTCTTAAACTTTGTCGTTTTGATTTTTTAATATAAGTTTTTTTAAAAAAATTTTAAAATTAAATATGGTATTTTTTTACAAAAATTTTGGTTTTGACTTACTTTTTTTTTTTTTTTTTTTTTTTTCTTTAGCCACAAATGGCTAGTGAATTTTTAATTTTTATTTTATCGAATTATTATTGGCCAAATCAGTAAATATTAAACTATATATATTATTTTAATTCCATAGTTGGGTGAGGGATAATTTAAAATCTTTAATGTCTCATTGGATAATATCAAAATATGACAACTAGGTCGTCCATGGTGGTCGTCCGTGGACGATGATCAGATGTCTAGGGACAACCAAATCGTCCATACAATGGACAGATGAACGCGCAACACTTAGGAAACTTTCAAACACTTTGGAACGGTTAATAAACCCATAACTATTGCCATGAGTTCCTCGAATAAATTAACTTCCCTTAGCGGTTACAACTTCTGTAGCCGTTAAGGAAGTTATGTCCGGACTCATTGGCTTCCACGAATCCCGAGGAAGTTATTGGGTGAATAACCATCCCTAGGGTCTCTATATAAAGGGCTGGTTTGAACCAAACAAAGGTAAGAACATTTTGATACTTTACTCCCAAAAAGTTGAACTCCTTTCCTGCGAGAGACTAACTTTGCCATCGGAGGGTGTTTGGCCGGTCTACTCCGATCCCCTTTTGATTGGGTTTTCACTTGTGTAGGCCTTCCACAGTCACCAGTAGCTCACCAAAATCGAAGCGTTCAACCCACTGATTCTGTACGATATCAATTAGCGCCGTCTGTGGGAAGAGAAATTGTTTTGCAGTTTTCTTTTCCATGACAAAGGGTTGGATGGTTAGGACCAGATCGAGGGCTACTAACTCAGGCCATCAAGGAAGCAGAGATGCTTCAAGCAATCCCCAACGCGATCGCCAATCTGCACCGGTCATGCAAACATCGTCTGTCCAACATGCGCAACAATCTATGGCGGTTGCAATGGCAGAGTTAACTCGTCAAAACCAAGAGTTAAGAATGGAGAGTAATCTGAGAAGGTAGACACGTGAGGAACGTGAAGGAGAAGGACAAACACAGAGTCATGATGATAGAGAAAATACTGAAATTAGAAGTCAGTTAAGAGGCACCACTTCACAAACGGTACCACACTTGAAAGAAGAGATGGACCAAATGAAGAAAGTCATGGAGAAAATGAAAGAGAACATGAGAAGGACGAATCCTATAGAAGATTTGGTCCACAGAACCGATTCCCCCTTTACGGCTTCCATCAACGGTCACCCACTACCATCAAAATTCAAGTTGCCTTCTCTAGATTCGTATAATGGAACACGTGACCCATTTGATCATATTGCTACTTTCAAGACAACAATGCACCTTCAAAGGGGCCCAGATGAAATCATATGTAGAGTCTTCCCGACCACCCTCAAAGGTCCGGCACGAGTTTGATTCAGCAAAATACCCACGAATTCTGTAAGTTCTTTCAAAGAGTTGAGTAAGTTCTTTGTTAACAATTTCATTGGGGGACAAAGACACAAGCGTTCCTCGTCCAGCTTGTTGACCATAGAGCAAGGAGAGAATGAAAGCCTGCGCTCCTTCATCACTCGTTTTAACAAGGAAGCCTTAACCGTGGACGAGGTGGATGACAAGCTACTCTTGGCGGCCTTCCACAATGGGGTTAATTCTGATTTATTTATCCACAAGCTATATGAGAAGGAGCCTCAATCCATGGCTGAGCTCGTCCATTCGGCTTTGAACTTTATGAATGTAGAGGATGCGATCATAACCAAGAAGGGGAAAATAGTTTAAAGGATGGAAGCGCACCCTTCACGCCACTCGGAACAAGGCCCTCATCCAAAGAAGGGACAGACAGAAGATAAGAAGGAACAAGATAATAGGAAGACGGGTCCCTCGGGAAGAAGTTAGAACTAAATGCTCCACTTGATCAGGTGCTCATGCAAATCAAAGATGACCCTTCTTTAAAATGGCCAGAGAAGATGAAAGGAGATTCCAATAAGCGCAATAAGAATAAATATTGTCGCTTCCATAGGGACCACGGGCATGACACGGATGAATGTTATGACCTGAAGCAGCAAATCGAAAATCTCATTAGACAAGGAAAGCTAAGGCACTTCGTTGGAATGGATCATAAAGATGAGAAGTTGAAGGGAAAAATGGAAGAATCGTCCTGGCCCCCACTAGGAGAGATAAAGATTATCATAGGAGGAACTTCGACGGGGCAATCTTCCAAGTCAAAGAAGACATATCTCAAAGTGGTGCAAAACGTCCAACTCTCTGGACGATCACCAAGGACGAGATCAATGGACGAGCCGGCTATTTCATTCACTAACGAAGAGGCTGAAAAGATCCATCACCCGCATGACGATACAATTGTCATTACTCTGCTCATTGCAGATTATATAACCAGGAGAGTGTTAACTGATAATAGAAGTTCAGCAGATATATTGTACTACCCTGCCTTCCAACATATGAGGCTTGGGCGGGATCAACTTCGTCCAGTGTGCTCACCATTGATAAGGTTCAGAGGAATGAAGGTGCAACCTGTAGGCACCATTACGTTACCTGTGGTGGTGGGATCATACCCGCAGCAGATAACTAGGGAAGTCAATTTCCTCGTGGTGGATTGTTCATCCTCATACAATGTCATTATTGGAAGACCAACTCTGAACAGTTGGAAGACGATAACATCTACCTACCATCTATCAGTCAAATTCCCTACGGAGTACGGGATAGGACAAGCACAAGAAGATCAGTTGGTAACTAGAGAATGTTATTTAGCCATGATGGCTTTGGACTAGTAGGTGCTGAGTATTGAGGAAAGAAGGGTTGTTGCAGAGCCTACTAAAGTGCTGGAAAATGTTCTTTTGCAAGAAGATGATCTCGAGAAATTCACCAGAATTGGAACAGGTATGAAGGAGAAGGCAAGAAAAGACCTCATCCAGTTCTTGAGAATGAGTATCGATGTTTTTGCATGGAGTCATGATGACATGCCAGGAATCAATCCAAGTGTAATCACTCATCAATTGAATGTGTACCCCTTTTCTAAGCCTGTTCATTAGAAGAAGATGGTGTCTGCTCCTGAGCGAGATAAGGCAATCAAGGAAGAGGTTTTAGAAACTAACCACAACACAGTTTATTAAGGAAGTCTATTACCCGGATTGGTTAGCCAATGTGGCTATGGTGAAGAAAGCAAATGGAAAATGGAGAATGTGCATAGACTTCACTGATTTGAACACCTAAGGATAGTTATCCTTTGCCACGCATTGATCAATTGGTGGACTTTACAGCTGGCCATCAGTTGTTGAGCTTCATGGACGCCTTCTCAAGATATAATCAGATAAAGATGGACGAAGTTGACTAGGAAAAGACCTCCTTTATTACCAGTCAAGGTTTGTTTTGTTATATGGTGATGTCCTTTGGTCTAAAAAACGCAGGGGCAACTTATTAAAAGTTGGTTAATCACATGTTCTGTCCACAGATAGGGTGGAATGTAGAGGTCTATGTCGACGACATGCTTGTGAAGAGCCTAGACGAGGGAAGCCACTTGGACGATCTACAAGAAACCTTTGAAACACTTAAGTGATATAAGATGAAATTAAACCCAAGTAAATGTGCATTTGGAGTATCGTCGGGAAAGTTTTTGGGATTCATGGTTTCGCAAAGAGGAATTGAAGCGAATCCAAACAAGATCCAAGTCATATTGGACATGGAACCACCAAAGAATATTAAGGAAGTCCAATCCCTCAGTGGGCGAGTTGCTGCTTTGAACAGGTTTGTTTCGAAAGCCACAGACAAATGTTTACCCTTCTTTAAAGTTCTCAGGAAGGCGTTCGAATGGACGGACGAATGTCAAAAGGCCTTCCAAGATCTGAAGGACTATCTCACTACAGCTCCATTATTGAGTCCGTCCGTGCAAGGAGAGGAATTGTATCTGTACTTAACAGTGTCTCCACATGCCGTAAGTTCAGCGCTAATCAGGGAGGAAGGAAAGGTGCAAAAACCCGTGTACTACACTAGCTGAGAACTCAGAGGAGTAGAAGGAAGGTACTCACTGATAAAGAAGTTGGCTTTTGCACTAATAACAACTTCTAGAAAGTTAAGACATTACTTCTAAGTTCATGTCATCAATGTCATGACGGACCATCCACTCATGAAGGCAATGAACAAGCTAGAAGCTGCAAGACGATTGATTCAATGGGCAGTCGAACTTAGTGAATTTGACATTCGGTACCAACCGAGAAATGCAATAAAGGCCCAAGCCCTGGCAGATTTCATTACAGAGTTCACTCCAAGTTATGAGGACTTAGACGGAAAAGAGGACAATAAAAAATGGGTCGTCCACGTTGACGGATTGTCTACACTGCATGATGGAGGTATAAGAGTTGTTTTACAGTCACCAGAAGAAGACAAATTAAAGCACAAGGTTCATTTGCAATACCAAACCACTAATAATGAAGTGGAGTATGAAGCCCTTTTAAAAGGATTGGAGTTGGCTAAATCTATAGAAGCAGACTCAATACTTGTCTTGGGAGACTCTCAGTTGGTCATAAGCCAAGTAAATGGGACATGTGAAGCCAAGGAAGACAGAATGAAGAGATATTTAAAGAAGGTAGTACGCCTTGTGAAGAAATTCAAAGAAACTGATTTCATTCAAATCCCAAGGGAAGAGAATGTGGAAGCAGATACTCTTGCAAAGGAAGTCTCCGCAAATGAAGCAATGGACGAGTTGGATGAAGTACAATACATACCAAGTATAGACCTTCCAGAAATGCTGCAGATAGAGGGTGATGAAAATTGGATGACCCCAATAGTGTCATACTTGAAGGACAGAAGGCTTCCAGAGGAGAAGGACGAGGCTAGAAAGCTCAAGGTTAAATCAGCCAGGTACATCCTTATGGACGAAGCGTTATACAAAAGAGGTTTTTCCCAGCCTCTCCTAAGGTGTTTGGCTCCAGACGAGGCCAATTACATGTTGAGGGAGGTTCATGAAGGAGCATGTGGTAACCATTTAGGAGCCAGATCACTCGTCCATAAAGTCATCCGTAGCAAATTCTATTGGCCAACCATCCAAGCTGATGCTAATGCATATGTTAAGGTATGTGATCAATGTCAGCGCTTCAGTAATATTCCTAGACAACCAGCAGAGTATCTTACGGCAATGATGGCCCATTGGCTTTTCGCGCAATGGGGCCCGGATATTTTAGGGCCCTTTCCAACTGGAACTCGGCAAATAACGTTTTTGGTGGTAGGAATAGATTATTTCACTAAATGGGTGGAAGCCGAACCCTTGGCAAAAATTACACAACAGAATGTCAAGAACTTCGTTTGGAAGAACATTGTATGCAGATTTGGGGTACCTAGGGTACTAGTGTCTGACAATGGATGACAGTTCGACAACACACCTTTCAGGGAATTTTGTGAACAGTTTGGAATCAAGAACCATTACTCCTCACCCTCCCACCCACAGGCCAACGGCCAGGCAGAAGTAGCAAACCAATCCTTGTTAAAGATCATTAAGACTCGGCTTGAAGGGGCAGAGGGAGTATGGCTGGATGAGTTACCAGGTGTTTTGTGAGCTTACAGAATGATAGTGAGAACTCCCACAGGGGAAACTCCTTTTAAACTAGCCTATGGAAGTGAGGCAGTTATACCGGTAGAGGTACGTATGGCCAGCCACAGGGTGAAGAAGTATCAAGCTGAAGAAAACGAAGAACAACTCGGTCTTAACCTTGACCTTATGAACAAGGTGAGGATGGATGCAGAATAGAGAGCAGCAAGGTACAAAAATCTTATGGCAAGACAATATGATGCCATGGTGAAGCCTAGACGCTTCAATATTGGGGATCTCGTCCTGAAAAGGGTTACCTTGGCAACAAGAAATCTGGCCTATGGGAAACTGAGGCCAAATTGGGAAGGACCTTATAGGGTTATCAACTGCAAGAGGCAAGGATCCTACTATTTGGAAGTTTTGGATGAACAGAGGCTAGAACACCCTTAGAATGTTGAGCACCCAAGGAAATACTATCAATAAATGCTGACTCTGGACGAAAGTGGCCCACGGACGAGATACCTGGACGAGTGGAAGTATTCTCGTGTTTGTTTGTTTACTACTACTATGTGTTTTAAGTATTTCAATAATCCCCTAGAAAGTACATTAGTGTTTTCACTTTTGTGCTATTCATGGACGAGTTGGTGTGTATTTTTAATTCCCTAAGGCACTAGCTCTCGAGCATGTGCCATGCTTGTGGACGAATGTTTGCATAAGTTTGGATTTTCAGATATATATATGATGTATTTTCAAGTATATTGTATGGGAATCCTTTATTTTTGTACATTCATTCAGAGTGATCCACGAAGAAGCAAACAAGCATGGACGAATGAAATCCTTGGACGCAAGGATGTATCGTCCATAAGCTTTCCTTGAAGGAAAAATAAAACAAGGTACATCCGTCTAAAGCTTAAGACGAGATGAAACCTGAGAAATTTTCGTCCAAAACATGGAGGAGCAAAGATTGTGCAAAAGCACAAGCCCATAAACGAATCTAAGCAAAAGCACAAGCCCATAAACGAATCTAACCAGCATAACAATCCAATGCATGGACGAGAAATTGCTGGGAACAGTTTTACCAAGAATGGAAATATGATCATCCCTATATTTGAATAACGAATAAAAGCTAACCAAGAAGAACGTCATTCATAGACGAGTTGCACTTGGTAGCTAAAGGATTCAATTTGCTCTATTTCGGTGATGTAATAAATTCACCCATATACTCAAGATGAGGCAAACTGATTTCCTGAGTGGACGAACCACACAGCCATAAAAATAATATGAATAATGAAAATAAATTTCATACATAAAGCTGGAAATGTATGTATTCAAACATAATGGAAGGTGAAAATAGAAAATATTCATTTGTTCATAGAATTTAAAGAAGGGTGGATGACCCACGTCCAAAAAACCCTTAAAAGTTATGAAAATATAACTGATTGTATATAAGGCTCGTCCATAATCTTGGACGAGATAATTGTACTTGGATAAACTTGAATAAAAGAAGCAAGAACAAAGCCCAAAACAACGAGCACTTCCAAATAAAAGTAAAATAAATTTTCTAAAGAAAATGTAATCACTTGGGTCAGCTAGTCTTGGGGTCGTCTTGAGTCACTTCATTGTTAGCATCGTCCATTATGCTGACGTCCTCAGAACCCGTCTGCAGCAAGGAGCTTTCATTAGCAAGTGGAAGCTTGAAAGAATCAAAGTCCAAATCAGGATATGTTTCCTTAGCATTAGCACGAAAATCCTCATAGTCAGCTGCATAGTGGCTGTCTAGACGATTCTTGTACTCGTCAGACTTCTTGAAGGCTGCTATGGCTTCTTCACGTGCTTTCTCTAAGGATAAGACAAACTCAGAGACTTGTCCTTCGAGATAGATGATACGAGTATCTTTTTCTATGTTATCAGCTTTAAGCTCTTCCACCTCGTTCTTCAGCTTCATCTCAATTTCTTGTAGACGATTAAAATCTTCAGTCAACCTAAGGACCTCCCCCTTTTTTAGTAGAATTTCATTGTTCAGCTCCTTAGTTTTGTCCTTTGCAGTCTTAGCCTCTGTAGCGAGTTCCTTAGCCTAGTAGGTTGCTGTATAAAATTTTGACATAACCTGCATATGGACGAAGGGGAGTTAGACATCCTATTAAAAAAAAAAAAAAATTTACACGTAAGGACGAAGGAAACACTTACCTTAAAGAGGTCATGGATGCTAGAACGTTCAAATTCTTTCACTGACATGTTATAGAATTCATTGACTTCATGCTCAGTGACGATTTCTTTGAACGTCCTCCATGCGTAGCTCTCGTCCAGAACCAGGTTGGAAGGACGATCAGATGGCTCTGACGAATTAGGCTTGCGAGAACCTTTGACTGGAGGGGGAGGAGGACCAGTCTGGACGGGATGGACTGTTTGGACAGGCTCCACATCAATTGGAGGGTCGTCCAGGTTCACCGTTGGAGGTGTAAACTTGGGAACCTTGGGAAGAGAAGTCTTACCAGGCTTTTGCTTCTTGGGGCCTCGACAACTTGGAAGTTCGTCCAGGTCCACAGCACTGGATATCGACTTAGACTTTCTCTTTCCTGTCTGGACGGAAGTCACTTGGACAACTGGTGGTGCAGTTGGGGGTGCAGTAGCATCTTCATCCCCACTAGTTATTGTTTTTTCTTTATTTTCCCTCATTGTAGTTATCCCTGTGATGAGGAAAATCAAATTTTAAGGAAAAAAAAAAGAAAAAGAAAAGAAATGAAATAAAGTGAACGATACTTACTTCGACGGGTAGTCTCTTCGTGACTGAGATTTTCAGCAGTAGGTACTAGGCCAAGCCCCTAAGCTGCTAGATGACTGAGAGTAACTAGATCGTGAAAAGTTCTCCTAGGGAAGGTACAAATCTCGTCTATTCGATCCAAGTAAAATTTGTCCAAACGTGGACGGACAACAACTGCATCACCAAAGGAAAGAGTTAGACGATTGAAAGATAGAAAATATGTAAAGAAAAACAAAATAAAGTGGAAAGAAAACATACCCTTAGGATGAAGACGACCTAAAGAGCTAGTCAAAGGTGGGAAGGGGAGATTACCCACATTAGCTGGGTCCTCAGCCCAATTTCCAGAAATAATAAAAAATTCTTTTTTCTAGAGCCGGTCAGACGAGATACGACCCTTTATTATACTGTAATAAGAGCCCCTGGACGAGAATTGGTAAAAACCAGCAGATTTCTTTATCTCCGAGGGCTTATAACAGTAAAGAAACTCGTCCACCGTAATTGGACAGTTCCCTTCCAGTGCCTTACGCCATAACACTTGCATGGCGACTATTGTCCTCCAACCATTGGGATTGAGCTAGTTAGGTCCAATACCCAACCTATGGAAGAGGTCTCTGCAGAAGGAATTTAGAGGAAACCTAAGGCCAGCTAAAAGGTAGGAAGTGTATACCCCTAAACCAGAGGAAGGAGAACAACACCATTCTCCAACTTGGGGCAGACGAGGGTTAAGCTCCCTAGGAATCTAGTATCTATCTACAAGAGTTTTTTACTTGGCAGCGTCTAAGGTGGATGCTACCTCTAGGGCACAACTATAAATGACATCCTCATCGTCCTCTTCCTCATCTTAAGGAGGGCTAGGAGGCTGTCTGGATGAGCTAGCCCCAGATCCAGAAGCCATCCTACGTTGTAGTTCCTGAAATTCCTCCAAGGGAATGCCAGGAACCCTAGACAGATAATGCTCATCTGAGGAATCGCTACAGGACGAGCTACCTACACTACTCTCAGCACTACCCTCACTCCTAGAAGAATCGTCCTGGTACTCATCTATCTCCTTCTCTAAACTACTAAACGAAGACATGGTTGAAATGAAGAAAGATTTAAGATGAAAGCCTAAAAAGAAAGAGGAAATACCTGATAGAACTAGGAGGAGAGCTAGACGAGGCTCTTGGACGAGATGGCAGAAAGGAAAATGATAGGAAAGTGAGGGGCATGAAAGAGAATGCACTATTTATAGGCCCTAGAAACAGGGTTAGTGAAACGATGCGCGCCACTCAAAAATTGACACGTGGCGGTTCCTTTGGGAAACGAGATCGACAGAACTGGCCAACCAATAGCTTCGTGACACGTGGCTCACAAAAAAGTAAAACTCGGTTAAAATTATATAAACACACGTTAAATCACAACAATATCCTAGACAACCCTTTGAACAAAGGGGCAACTGATAGGATAGTGAAAAATTAGTCCATCTCTAGTTCGTCCATAAAGATCGTCCAGGGCCATTAGAGCAGGCAAGATCAAGAATCACCCAAGGACAAGAAAAGATGTTCATGGACAATAATATCGTTCATGAACAAAGAGGTCTCCCATGGATGATGACTAGGTCATCCATGGTGGTCGTCCGTGGACGATGATCAGATGTCCAGGGACAACCAAATCATCCATACAATGGACAGACGAACGCGCAACACTTAGGAAACTTTCAAACACTTTGGAACGGTTAATAAACCCATAACTATCGCCATAAGTTCCTCGAATAAATTAACTTCCTTTAGCAGTTCCAACTTCTGTGGCCGTTGAGGAAGTTATGCCCAGACTCATTGGCTTCCACGAATCCTGGGGAAGTTATTGGGTGAATAATCATCTCCAAGGTCTCTATATAAAGGGCCGGTCTGAACCAAATAGAGGTAAGAACATTCTGATGCTTTACTCCTAAAAAGTTGAACTCCTTTCCTGCGAGAGACTAACTTTGCCATCGGAGGGTGTTTAGTCGGTTTACTCCGGTCCCCTTTTGATTGCGTTTTCACTTTTGTAGGCCTTCCACAGTCACCAATAGCCCACCAAAGCCGGAGCGTTCAACTCACTGATTCTATACGATATCAAATATGAAATTTGATACTTTTGATAGCTATTAATAAAATATTATGGTAGTTATTAATAGTTTGTCTAGTGGTCAAAGTTGTCGTTCTAACTATCAGTGCTAACAATTCAATCACCAGAGGCATCGCTCTGGTGGTGATGGTCGCCAGCAGTCTGATTCTCCGGCACCAATAGTTTTAGTGGCTTAAGCCACCAATTTTAGTGATTTACTTTAAAATTTTTACTTATCAATTATCATACCAAACACTTGAAGACGTAAAATATTTTACTACCAGACAAAGAAAGCGCCTGAGAAAGGGTTTGTGAATTCTTTAGTAAGATGGGAACGTGACCGTTAATTGTTAAAGTACGTGGGCTATTGGGCTTTGAATTTGGGTTATGCCTCAAAGAAGGATGAGCCAGACTTTAAGCTTTTGGGCATAAGGGATTAGATGGGCTTGAGTTAACATAAATGAGCTTGGGCTCACAATGAAGTGAACTTTGTACTTTGGGAAGTGAATCCAAACAATAATCTCTGGTGTCGATTCCCTCCTGTAGTGGCTTCTACAGTACTTTGAGAGTAGTCTCCATCATTAAAAGATTTTTTTTTTTTTGAGAAGATCATTAAAAGATTTTGGAATCAATAATTTTGTCAATACACATATCTCTTTGTCAAACACAATTGTCGTGTTCTTCTTCTATGTCGATGAGAAACTCTTGCATATATCCCTTCTAAAATTCTTTCATCATTGAAAGAGTAATTACTCTCGACCCGCAAAACTAGTCTCGAAACTCATAGAGAGACCATCCAAGTAGTGAAACCTTTTTTTTTTTTTTTTTTTTTTTGGGTCCTCTTAAGAGATTCCTTGATCCCACCAAACACTTATTATAATTGAAAATATTTAATTTCTTCATTTTCTATTTTTTCACCCTACCAAACAAAGGCTAAAGGGACTAGTAGGGGTGATTAGAGTTAGTTAATGAGCATTTGGATCCACGTTGAGTTGCGTTTTACGTTTGAATTTTCCTCTTTTTTTTATTCACGCGCAATAGCTTTTAGGAGACAGTATACTGTTCATGCATTATTTGTGCACTGTTCACTACTATTTGTGCACTGTTCATAAAAAAAATTAAAAATAGGTCCCATGACACTATTCATATATTTAAAAATTATTTTATTACAGTATTTTCAGTTTTCAGTTTCAGCAAAAATAAGTTGTATCCAAACGGACCCTTAGTATGCAAAAACAAAATGGTGTCAGAGAATGTAAATACTATTAGTCAGTAAGGTTGAGTTGCGTTTCTCGTTTGCGTTTTCCTTTTTTTTTTTTTTTTTCTTTTTTTTGATTCACGCGCAACAGCTTTTAGGAGACAGTGCACTGTTCATGCATTGTTTGTGCACTATTCACTACTGTTTGTGCACTGTTCATTAAAAAAATATATTAAAAATGGGTCCCACGGCACTATTCACATATTTAAAAATTATTTTACTACAGTATTTTCAGTTTTCAATTTTCAGTTTCAGTAAAAATAAGTTATATCAAAATGGACCCTTAGTGTGCAAAAACAAAATCATGTCGGAGAATGTAAATACTATTAGTTAGTAAGGTTGAGTTGCATTTTACGTTTGCATTTTCCTTTTTTTTTTTTTTTTTTTTTTGATTCATGCACAACAGCTTTTAGGAGACAATGCACTGTTCATGTACTATTTGTGCACTGTTCACTACTGTTTTTGCACTGTTCATCAGAAGAAAAAAAATATTAAAAATGGGTCTCACGGCACTATTTACACATTTAAAAATTATTTTACTACAGTATTTTCAGTTTTCAGTTTCAACAAAAATAAATTGTATCCAAACGGACCCTTAGTGTGCAAAAACAAAATGGTGTCGGAGAATGTAAATACTATTAGTCAGTAAGGTTGAGTTACGTTTTACGTTTGTGTTTTCCTTTTTTTTTTTTTTATTCACGCGCATCAACTTTTAGGAGACGGTGCACTGTTCATGCATTGTTTGTGCACTGTTCATCAAAAAAATTTAAAAATGGGTCCCATGGTACTATTCACACATTTAAAAATTATTTTACTACATTGTTTTCAATTTTCAGTTTCAACAAAAATAAGTTATATCCAAACAGACCCTTAGTGTGCAAAAACAAAATGGTGTCGGAGAATGTAAATACTATTAGTCAGTAAGGTTGAGTTGCGTTTTATGTTTGCGTTTTCCTTTTTTTTTTTTTTTTTATTCACGCGCAACAGCTTTTAGGAGACAGTGCACTGTTCATGCACAGTTCACTACTGTTTTTGCACTGTTCATCAGAAAAAAATATAAAAAATGGGTCTCACGATACTATTCACACATTTAAAAATTATTTTACTACAGTGTTTTCAGTTTTCAGTTTCAGCAAAAATAAGTTGTATCCAAACGGACCCTTAGTGTGCAAAAACAAAATGGTGTTGGAGAATGTAAATACTATTAGTAAGTAAGGGATAAAAGTAATAAAGCCATGGTTGTTCAAAAAGTCAAGAATTAACTTGTTTAGTTCATTAAAATACCGATTCTTTCAAATGATTAAGTAATTCAAAAATTATAAATTTAATTATTTAATCATATATTTTTAATACTCTCCTTCATATGTGAACTTAAACTTTCTTTTCACAGTTGAGGCCTAAGACGTAAGATTTTAAATAAAAGGTCGAGCGGAAGAGATAGAGATTGCCCTCATGCTCCTACCATATTAAATGACTAAGAAAATTAGTATCTGAGGATGTAAAAAAGTGTCTATTATATATCCTCAAAACTTACTTTATCTATTTTACCATCTCATTATTCAACTCACCAAACATCCAGTTTCTATTTTTACATACAACTCATTAAAATATACCAACAAATAATATAAACAAATCTATTCTCTCTCTTCTCTGCCATCTTTCTCTTCCCTCTTTTCCTCTCTTCCCCTCTCCTCCCAATTAAAATATTATTTTTTATTTTTACAACCCACAAACAGTAAGATTGTATATATACAACCTTAATTACTATTCACAGATGCTAAAAAAATTTACATACCCATATCCAGGATAACGCTCTATTTTTTTTTTGAAAAGGATAATGCTCTATTTTAATGTCTTAGTTGCTAAAATAGCAATTGTGAGATTTTTACGCCCTAATGCTAATGCTTTTAGGGGATGTTAATGTGTTATTATCTCAACATTTAAGATATTGAAATATTGTAATTTAACCATGCGCATGATTGCAATGGTAGAATGTAGCTGAAATAGCCACTGTTATAAGGAACGTAATTTGTCAGAGACAGTAAGAGCTTAAGTTTGCGTATACAGCAAGTGTGATTTAAACTAGTCGATCAGGCGTGTTTGGTTCAACTTGCAAACTTGGCTGTCATGCCAGATTCCAAATCTTTTTTATTTTGTACCAGTGTCAACTGAAGTTGAACCTATTTGTACGATGTCGTTTTTTCAGCGTTTGATTCCAAATTAAAGTGTCAGTTTGTTTTACTATTTAATACATTTTTGTTATTATTTAAGTATTTTACTGTATTTTTTGGTATTATTTATGAGTTCTATTATACTATTTCAACTAATTTTTACCTTTATCTACAATACTTTCAGCAAAAAAATTTCAATTTTAACAAAATAAACGGATTCCAAACTGATTTATTGTATACATTTTTACACAGGCTATTTTGTTTTGTAGATTTTGTAATTTTTGACTCGGGGGCATCAAAAATCATAAAGAAAAAAACAATAGCAGTTCTGTATAAGAGTACATTTAGTGTGTCATATTTGTTGTCACTTTATTAAACTCAAAATTGTGTCCAATACTAAAGTCTAAAACAACCGCGGCACCACTGGGCCCAGGAGAAGAAAATATAACACAATGGGCCCATAAGCGAAAACGGGAAGCCCCTGTAAACAACTACTCTCAGCTATTCTGAATCCAAGTGGTGGGTTTCTTCATGTTCAGTCACTTGTCCAACTGCGACCCATCATTTGGCCCATTGGGCCCTATTCATTAAGCTTCCACGTTTTACATTTTCATTTTTTTTTTCTCTCTAGCAACTATTATTAAAGTATCAAAATTGGTAGACCCCATGGTCACACATCCTTTTTTTTCTTAAGCCTTAAAAGGACCACTTGTTTCATTATTTTTTTGCACAGCTCTCCTTCTCGAGGTTTCTACTTCCTAGTTAAAGAGCCAAGACTCGTACACATAAGGAGCAAAATAGGAGCAAGACATGGCACAGTTTGATTTTGTGGAAAACCAGCATTTGGAGGAGCAAAAAAACTTTTGGAAGAGGTGTGTGGCCATGGCAAAGGAGCAAAAGGCAAGGTTTTACATACTGAGGAGGTGTGTGGTCATGTTACTATGCTGGCACAAGCATGGGAAGTATAATTAGATGGTTTAATTTTTTATTTTATTTTGTTAGGTACTTGTATTTTAAGCTATTTATTAAGCAGGAAGTTTAAGTGTAATACCAATTTTATATAATTACACCAATTAAAATTATTATATGTTTAATTTTTAGTGGTATATATATTTTGAGCAAGTGTTCATGGTGATGTAATGAGGGCTATATATATTATATAGTTTTTTATGTTTTTATGCCTAGATAAACTAAGCATGTGTCGTGAAACAAACGAAAACTTATTATCATGGATCCAGTCTCCATGAGGTGCCATTATGTTTCAATGAAGATTATTTTTCCCCTTGTCTTGCAAGAATGGCGCTCTAGAATGCGACAGCCAACATCAATTTAAGGTGTAAAATCAAATGCAGGTTTTTGACAAAGCCAATTCATCTGGCATGCATCAATCTTTCGGCATGTCATTTCCTTACTTTCATGCGTATTAAATTGATTTTTGGGACCCTCGGATTCTCACCTTATCAATTCATATTTACATAGCACTAGGTTTTCAAATATCAAATTTACCATAAAAACTATTTTAGTTTCACAAATAAATATTTAATTAGTGTAGAGCACTATATATAAATCATCAAAGATTACAACTGCCGCTAGCAGTTTTGTGAGATGGCGTGTTCTGTTAATCAAAAAAATAAAGCATCAAAGATTAGTGAACATGAACTTGAAAATTACATGAGTCCCCAGCCTAACTCAAATGCAAAACAACGACTCTATAGTGTGTTAGAAAGTTTGAAGGGAGAGGGAAGTAAAGGGTTAGGGGGAAAGGAGAGGAAAGGAGAGGAGAGGAGAGGAGAGGATAGGGAAGTGGTACCCCTTCCTCTTATTTGGAAATTTTAAAAATGATTTTTATATGTTTTACATTGTACTTGCAATGTAAATTTACATTGTAAAATGTAGATATACAAAAAGTGGCAAATTTTGTATATATTTGCAAAATTATACAATATACAATGTTAATATATATATATATATATATATATATATATCCCCCTTTATTTAAATATTTTAAAAATTAAGTATAGAGATGACAATTTGTATCCAACCCGTGTACTCAATGGGGGTGGGAGAGGGTATTAAGATGTCCAGCAGTAGCAGGTCCATGATGGGGGACTAGGGATGCATCCTCCAACCAACACCATACTTGTGTAGATTATATATAGATATGTATTAAATATTTATCTCTCTCTCTACAACGACCATTGTGCTTCGTCTCAAACCCATTGTCGATTTGAGAACCAAGGGCATGTTTGGTAGACTGTAATAAGCACTGTAATGTAATAGTTATTCCTATAGTTTAGTTATTTTTTAATTTGATTATATTTTTATTACAAGGAATAATCATTCCTTATGAATAGCTATTCTTCAAAATGAGGAATAATTATTCCTCTTTAAAAGGTTGTATTAGTTATTCCTTAGTAAGTGCAATAATTTCAAAACTTAATATATTTCCAAGTAAACAAACTTTTCATATACATTTAACAATTATAAAAATAAAAAATCATAAAAAATAACACATATCTCTCTTAAATTTAAAAATAACAATTTTTAAAGAAATATAATTGTATGAGTAAGAAATTTCCTAAAATAAATGTTAAGTTTCATTCTAATGTTATAACTCACAACCAAACTAATTAATAGGTTTAATTATTACATTACAACACATTTTATTCATAGTAATAAATATTACAATTCTTGTCGTAATCTTCATTCAGTGTACCAAAAGTACCCCAAGTCTCCTTTCTAACAACTACCATGCCTCTCTCTCTCTCTCTCTCAACACAAGATGAGGCGGGGTCCAATGGGTGCCCATTGGGGTGAGTATGGGAGCAACAAATTCCCCCTAATGCAAGGGTGGGGTAGAAAATATGATATCCGTCCCAAGCCTATTTTGTTGCCATTCCTATTAAGTAAGGAAAGAAGAGGGCAGGAAAATAGTCATATAAATTAACAATTATGACTATGTTTTACTAATTAAAAAAAAGATATATATTATAGAAATAAATTAACAATTTATTTATTTTTAATATAAATGGAACTCCTCTGTTTTTCATCCCTTTCCCCAAAATGAGGGGTTTGGAGGGTAAGATTATAAGATACCCCCAAACACACTCTTAAGTCTTAAGATATTCTATTCTAATAACTCCACTTTCCTCTTCTCTACCGTCATTTACTATTCCAACCTTACCATTTTAGACACATTATATCTCCCCCTCATTGGCAATGTGAGACTTTGTCCATGTAGACTCATCAATTGTTTTTTCTTTTTTTGCTAATTAATTTAAAGGAGAGGAGTAGACAACGCCTTATAGTTATAGCCTTATAGGTGATTCGGTGAAAATCTTACGCTTACTTTTAAAGGATAATTCTAATTCTCGAATAGCTTATGTAGTCACAAGACCATCGATCACCAACAATACTTAAAACTTGTAGTGCTGTCACCATGTAATTTGTTTCAAAGTTAACATGTGCAATCTTTATATTTCTCGATGTTCATGGAAGATTAATTAGATTATCAAAGTTCGTCACTTTAAGTCTGAATCAATTTAAGGTTGAATTAGCTTTTCTTGTTGATAGGGAAGATCAGCATTATTGAAAGTTCTAAAATGCTTACCACGATTGAATTACTTACCTTATCGCCTGCAAAAAAAAAAAATAATAATAATAATTCTCTACTGCATCCATTAATTAGATCTTGAGATGTTCCTATTCATCTTTTGTGATATCAAAATCTCTTTTATCAGTTGATGAGAATAATAATAGAGAAATGGTTCTGAAAAAGTAGGAGACATGTCTCGTACACCACAACGAGGAGCTTGAATGAAAAGGAACAACGATTATGATTGGAACCATACAAATGTAAGCTGTAGACAATTAGTCTAACAAAGTAATCCTATTTTTACAGTACTAGATAGCAACTAGTTTGCTTGAACAATTGGAAAGGTCGATAAACTTGAAGATTTGAAATCTTGGCATGGAAAATGACTTGCTACTATTATAGGTTCATTTGAATTCAATTTTCAGCTACTTAGCCTACTTTTATTGAAACATAATCTCGCTCTCATGCTTATTATAGATGACCATATACACACAATTTAGCATATTGTAATACTTTCCAAAAAGATTGCAGGCAGACGACACAATAAGAAAGTTACATACTATGCATTAGTTGCAAAAGTGATTGAACAACTGAACCTACGAAGTGCCTCATCGGAGGTTGGGTACCAAAAACACCAACCAAATCCAAAAGCAAAGGTTCTTGCCGTTTGATACATAAATGCTAATTGAACAAAGCCAACATCCTTCTCCCCCTACTCCATCATCCATAAATGCTACATTAAAAGCTCCAGATTTGTGTCCGTGAGCTTTTTCACGATTCCTGTACCTTCTTAAATTAATATTCCAACTTCCTTTGTTGTTGGGTAGTTGGAAATTTAAATGCAACTTCTTCAATGCTACCATTACTACCCATCTATTTTTGTTGCATATGGGGCACTACTTTAAGAGATAGAGAGTCTCTTCTCTCTTTAGTAGGAGTACATACATGATCTCCAACCCCCACACTGCCTTGTCCCTCACTCATTCTCTTCCAGTTCCTTTCTTAATAAACTCTTTAAAGTCATTTAGTTTGAGGTGCTAGCTATGAATTGCATCACTCTCACTTCTACCAAATAATTGCATTTTCCTTCATATATATTATGTCTTCTTGTGAATATATGCTACTTCTTTCAATTTTTATTTATTTATTTTTTTTATTGGTGTTATGAATTGCTTTTTCTCTTTTCTTAGGTTTTGTTTTATTTGCAGATTTGTTGCTAGCTAAGCTAAGATCAAACGTGGTGACGGGAGAGATGGATCAGTTTAACGGGATATTGGTCCGGTTCAATAAGAAATCAGTGTTCAGAATGTTATGGGCCCTGCTTTTTGATTGAGCCGTGCCAATATCACGTTCCACTGCTCCCAAATCCTCGTATCTGTTCCATCAAAGGATCAAAGATAGTTTCTTTCTTTCATAGCCTGAAACCCCGGGGCATGGAAGGTAAGTCCTAGTGCATTCTTTCTTTTCTTTTTTCCGTTTTATCATTTTAACTCAACAGTTAACTTTTCTTTTCTTTTTCTAATTTTTTGGCATTGATGAATTGAGGTAATTAAAAGTCTCCTTGTGCAGTTTGTTCAACCCAAGCTCTTTGTCATGATGATATGGTTCTGTGGTAGACTCGTTCACAAGAAGAAGACTCATGGAGCAATGTTGAAAATAAACTTTGATAGTCTTTTTTTATTTTTTTTGCTTTACTTGCTTTTTTTGTGTAAGATGGTCTTTTTTATTTTCTTTGCTTTACTTGCTTTTTTTGTGTAAGAGAAAGGTTAGAGCACGTACCATTGCTGCTATTTTTTGCTTCATTAATGGGTCTTTCAAGTACAACTCGTTGCTAAAATTTGACACTTCTGCTCATTTCTCTTTGAATATTCACTGAGCAAATCGTTTTTGCTGCAAATTTAGCGCCAGCATATGGAAAGTAAAGAGAAATTTAACAAGTATGAAGTTTGTTGTAATGAATCTGAGGCGGCAAGAACAATTTTAATGTATGTTTCCTTTCGAATCTAAAACAACAGCTTGCGTTTATAAAATAAAATAAATAAATAAAACAACAGTTTGCATAAAGAAGTAGTACTATTATTAGTAGGTTAAAAACTCACGTTGAGAGTAGGAACTTTGGCCGCCGGCTTAAAGTTTGGCCATAAGAGAACACCTCAGCAAACACATTCATATTTTGCTAAGATATGAACTAAGTATTCTGGTTTTTGAAACATAATGCTCCTCGTTGATTATTACAAGATTTTATAATAATATGATTGTTCTTAAGGTCCATTTGGGAGGCAAAAAGAGCTTCTTAGACCCAAAAAGCTCTTTATATGCATTTGGCTGGATATCAGTAAACCTATTCTGGGGACGGAAGAGGAAAACTGCATTCTTAAAAGCCAAAGCTTCATGCACGACTCCTTCAAAATTTGTATGTATGTGTGCGTTCAAAGATAATTTTTAGTATTTGTAATTCACAATATCTCAAATTATCACTTTAATAAACCTTCTTCTATAATGTTTGTAGCTCCCAACTTGCTCCTACTTTTAACTTTCCAACTAATTAAATATTAAAATAAAATAAAGGAAGACGAAAATGGTATTATTCTCTCATGATTTAACCACGAGGTTGAATAAATCCACATTATTCTTTTATGCTATTCTTAGAAGATTAAGATAAACTAGTTCATTTTTTTCTTTTACATTTTTGCTTTGGGTCAAAGACACGAAAAAAGTGTGATAATTTTGTTAATCTCAGAACGTATTTATTATTTATTAAGTTTGATTTACACTTTTTTTTACATCTTTAAAGAACACTTCATTTTCATGTTAAACGTGTTTATTATTTTTTAACCAACTTTTTTGTTCTGGCTAACATGAGTTTTCATAGCTTCTTGAGCACCTAAATATTTCTTTGAGTGTATGTAGTCTCATGTCTCTCTCACACGTTACATAAGTATTAGGAGTTGTAAACCTAACTACGTACCCAAGGTTTCATAGACCTCATGATGCTTGAAAGCTACTAGAAGTTTTATTTCTTTTATTTTTTATATTATTGTATAAAAATAAATAAATCATCATCAAATTTTAATTTAGTCTCCAAAGATAAATTTCTGGCTCAATCCCCAGTGTACACGTAGTCTTAGTAAGGATTTTCCATTGAAGAAATAGAACTTGAAACCTTTTGGAAAAATTAACCATCTTCAGCAAAATCGTGGCCTGAAAATGATTTCCATTGCTAAGAAAGAATCTTCAGCTGACTTTTTACACGACAGAACTGCGCCGAAAGGAAATTTGATCCTCCTAGTCCTCGCTCTTCCTTTTTTTCAATTGTCATATCTATCAATTCTAAAATGTCAATTTCAAAGTAAGGTCCAATTTTTTCTACCGTAAGAGTAATGACTAATAACTTAAAAAGAAATTACCATATCTTGCAAAGCTGCAAAGAGCTTAGCGGGAGGAAACTTTCTATCATTGTTCTGATATCACTTATTAATCAAGTTGCATTAATAATTATATATATATATATATATATATATATATATATATAATTGATCTGTTTTTAACTTTGCGCATGACTTTCAATATCTTGGCAAAGTTTACCTAGAGTGCTTGGGTCTTCACATTAAAATGTATTGATAGTTTGATACTGCTTCTTGAGATATGTCTGGACGTCAATCTTTTCTTAAATCCATGTATGTTATGTGTTAAAAATATTGTGAATTTATGTAATGGTGACTAAATATATTGTATGCCCAACTAGGATTTTAACCTAGCTAGATCCTCTATATACCCTTGTTTAAGTTTTATTGTATAAATAATTGAACACAGTAAAAATATAGCCACTTAAGCTTTCTCCTGTGTATGTCAAACCACTTAAGAATATTCTTCATCTCATGGCTGGGCTTCTCTCTATAATCTACATCAATATTCTGTATTATCTTTCATCTTTCCTAACATTATAAATATGTAAATATTTAACCAATTGATTTAGCCAAATTAGTAATCCATCAAACATTTAGATTCCCTGGTAACCCTGTATCAATTCTATTGAAATTCATTTATTATAATGCCAAAAAACTGCAGGGTTTTTAATACTATATGGTTCCCGAGATCAATTCAAACTCTTATTTACTCCATCTGTCCCAATTTGTTTGTCCTGTTTGAAAAATCAAACTTTTTAAAGAAACATCATTTATTGTCTTGTCCACCTTATAAAAATGTATAAGCTTACAAAACTACCCTTAAATAAATTTATCAGCTTTTAAAAAAAAAAAAAAAGTTATTCTTAGTGAGGCAACAAAAAAGGTGTCCCAATTAGATTGATTTTTTTTTTAAATATTTGCTAGTTTTCTTTTCAAATAGTTTTGAAAATAAAGTAGGGGTATACTAGGAACATTGGTAAATTAATAACTTTTATTTTTAGAAACAGGACAATATTTTGAGACATTCCAAAATGGAATAGAGGACAAACAAACTAGGACAGAGGGAATATATAATTATTGTATCCAAAAGAATGCAAATATGGAGATCTAAGACATGGAATTTACAACAAAAAAAATATATGGAGTCACAAGACAGAATTTAGGAAAGAGATCATCAAGAGAGCATTTCTTCAAATTAATACTTGAAAACAGTAAGGAAGGGTGCCAAAAGCCACCAGATATTTATATTTTATTAAAAGCTTGATAGCCATGGAACTGTAACTTACAAATTGGCCTTCCAAGCATCAAAGAATGGGTGTTGACTATCTCTTGCTTCCTTTTCTGGCTGCTACTATGGGCAATCTCCTCTCTTAAAATAAAGAATGTCCTTGTAGCAAGGCCCCTCTTTTCTCTCTCTCTCTCTCTCTCTTAGTGTAAGATGATATACTCTCTATTCTCACACAAAAATACAGGGCAAAAAAAAAAAAAAAAAGCATGGTTACTTAACTACTCTTGCTTATCATCCTCCTGAGTTTGGAAGAAGTCCAAGCCGCTGCATCTCAGAAAGAAGCACTCCACAAAGCATTTTCACCTTCCCCACACCGCCGATGAACTTCCTTAATCCTATCAGCAGACCTGCAAATCCCACTGCAGGTCCAATCAAACGAAGCTACACAGACATTGCCTGCCTGAGCCTTCCACTCACAATCTGCATCAATAAGTTACATCAGAAATTTAAAACTATATAGAATATAGCGACACATACCCATCCTCAAAGTGTGTAAACAAACCAAACAAAAGCTAGCGTTCTCAGCATTTTGCTGCAACCCCATACCACAGACCAAAGGTACATGAAAATGGTAGTCCAGGTGAGGGGGAAGAAGTCAGTAAGCCATGTGTCCACCTTTATAATCACTATATACAATACATTTAATCCACTTTCAAACTCAAGATGCATAACATTCTAAGTTAGAGACTATTTGAACATAAGATAAGAGGACCCCCCCCCCCCCCACCCCCCTCTTTTTTTCCTCTTCTCTCTCTTGCAGACCATTTGTAAATAAGAAGACATTGTAGATATTTTAGTCATTACAAGAAAAGGTAGAAATTAAGGAGTACGAGAGTCAATTAAATAAGATCAAGGTAAATCTCACTTAATGGTGAATATGGTAACCAGTATAGTTGTAACCATCACAGAAAACAGTGGGTTTTTTAATATCTGCCATTCAATATTCAATACTCTCACCATCTGGGGTCCAGCACAAATTATCTTTATTGGTTGTACAGTATATACTTTCCCAGGACTCTACATGATAAGTTCTTACCTTTCAGAAAGATAAAAAATAAAAATCACATTGTTGCTATCATTTAGTCAATTCAATTTCTGGTGTGAAGTATCTTTCTTCTAGAAGAACAATTGGAATGATGGACTTTCCCCTCGCTTGAGCAAAACGTGTGAATTAATGCTCTACTGTCATTCAGGTAGAGAGTAATTTCAATTTAAATGACTGGATTTATATTTTGATCTTTTCAGTTTATTTGATTGAATCTATTTGTATTATATTTTCTTTACAAAGTATCTAAACATTTGTTGCTCAAACAGCCTTTTTATCCCTTTTTTCTATTAAAAAAAAAAAAAAAAAAACCATATTGTCCTGACAATTTACAAGTTCTCAGGAAAGCAGGACTTTACCAGGTGGAGTGCCACAACATAGTCTCCGATCATCGATATGGTCCACATCAAGTCCAATAAACCAAGATCCCAGTGAGACATCTTCATTAGCATACTTGTGTAGAACATGCCTGAAATAATTATGCAACAACCATCATTAGTGCAAGAAACAAGCCAACAACTTGTAGATCCACACATTAGCATCCATAATTTATTTTGGGTAACAATAAGTGTGCTTACTGGTTTATTGATATATAAGTTGCCAGATCTTTGGAAATAGCATAGAGCTGTCCTGTAGCATGACGGAAATACTTGTTCCCAGCCTCACCAAATTTCCAGTACTCAGGTTCATGGTATCTCACTCCCCTGTATGATGAAATGGGCAATTAAGAAACTAGAAGTTAATTACTTGGTCAAAATTCATCAGAAAAAGATAAAATCATTTTAAAAAGGAAGGAGGAAAAAAATGCTTACTTTTGATTAAGGACAGGACCAGATTTCATGCATCCAATATATACCCGTGGTTTTGATCGATGTCTAACTAGAGTTTCTCCAAGTGTTGCTGTAGAAATTTAAAATTAGTTAGAATCAATGTAACAAGAATAACATATAAAAACAAACTGCAGAAATACTTGACGATATAAGAAACTAGAAGGTTAAACTTCTATGACAAATTTAGAGCTTCGGCTTGCATTAATGATTGTAAATGTCATATTGAGTTATTATTCTCAATAAGAAAGATACATAATTACAAACTAAATAACGTTTTATGGAGTATTCACCATAAAGAAAAAAAATTTTACTCACCTATATTTACATGTACGTCATCATCAACTTTAATATAGAAATCTGCATCCCACAAAGCAACAGCAGTAGCAAAATATATCTTTGTCTTGGCAGACAATTCCAGGTAACCTTCAACATGATCCTGCTCACATGTAACACAGATGTAAATTCAAATGGTATTTTCTATTTAATGAATCAATACAGTGAAAACGTATTTTGAAGCAATAATACATACAGCAGGAAAGAGTAGGCAACAATGGAAGAACAAAATATGAAATTATTACCAGCCTTAGCAAATCTCCATGCTTTCTGTCCTCAGCTTCAACAGCTCTGTCTAGAATACCCCCTGATGTGGCACTAAATAATGACAAGAAATGTTGAATTAATCATCCATTATGTCTATATTCTCAGGATTTAAAATGACCATCAGTTGTTGGAAAGACAAGGGAATATGCAGGTGAAAGTTCCTGGGTGCAACCTCATAAGGGATTTCAACAGTAACAAAGCCTTAGTCCCAAAATTTTGGGGTCGGCTATAGAACAGATTAGTTAGGGTTGCCCACATGTATTCTAATATGGAATTTCAAAACTAACCCCAAAATATAAAAAGAAATGCATACAGAAACAGTGTGCATGAAATAGAAGTGAGAAAAGATTGATTTAGGAGATCAAATTTTGACCGCAAGAGATTGACTTATGTTTCTACCTCTAAGGAAAAACGATGATGCCTCATGATTTCCTAGAGACCTTTCAGGACATACATGACTAAATAATCTGCTTGTCAAGAAATATGAGTATCCAGCAAAAGCCCAAGTGCACAGGAGCTATTATAGAATGAGGAAACGATGGATTCTTAATTAGAGATTTAAGGATTCCACTGATTTGCTACCTAGCATTCAAAAGTGGTTGCAACTAAATTGTTGTTCTAAAGACATACCAAAACCGTAACACCCCACCCAAACTCCCCCAACCAAAAAGGCCAGCATTGCTTGCAGTATTAATAGACAAAAGGCTCAGCAGGTGAGTTTAAGATAAAGTTATGCAAGAACAAAATCATGTCAACTTATCGAATATTAGCATCAAAAGAAAATTAAATGCCCACCTATGACCAATGACAAACCGAACAATAATGCCCTTCTCTTCCTCCAGCTTCTTTCTCTTTTCACCTATTTTCCATGTTTTCAAAAGCAAAGAACGTCATAAACTAAATCCAAATAAAAAACCAAAATAGCATAAGAATAATCCAGAAAAAACTAAGAGGGAGAAAGCGAGAAATAAATATATGAACCTTGTGGCATCCATGTTGCACGAACTGAATCTCGTCTTTTCCGGCTGCTGAAAGCAGTATTTATTCCTATGACCATTAGATACTTTCTTTTCCCAGGTGATTCATTCTTCTCTATATCTTGTGACAAAGGAGAGCCACTTCGTATAGACTCCTGAGCTGCCCTGGCAGCAGATAATTCCATCTCTAAACTTGAAATAGTCTTGTCTAATGTCCTACATTCAACAAAATATGTTAAGTGTTGTATTCAGAATACCTCTGAACGAAGCTCAGAATAAGACATAAGGTAATCAAGATAAATAAATAAGCATAACTTACTGTATAGCATTATGAGTCTTAAAAACTTCCCCCAAAATTTCCTTGGATTCACGCTTTACTTCCTTCAGATGCAACTAGAGGAATCCAAACAGAATTTTATTTTTATTTTTATGAGGCACATAACAAAGATTACATATAATCAAACACAAACGTTTAACACAATTCTAAATAAGAATTAAATGAAATCAAGCACTTATAAGAAAGAGATGCTCACAATTTTTGGATCACAGCCCTCTGAAACCAGTTTTAATCTTTCAGCTTCCATTGCTGTTGTCCGTGTGATACCTTGAGGCTCAGGAACAGTCCACATCCTGTACCAGTTTACTCTTATCATTAAAATGTTACAAAATTTCAGAAACAAGTATTCTTGTCAAAAATTCAGATATATTTTATATGATTGTTGTTTATAAAATGAGAAAAATTATTTATACAAATGTATATATAACTACTTGTTAATACTAATTAAAACAGAAATTTGACAACATTAAAGAATATAAGCAAAGGAGATGACTGGAATTTTTTGCAAATATGAAATCTTCTTTGTTAACAATTCAATGGCTCAGTTATGATTTTACCAACCATAGTAGCAGGTGGGGACCATATAAAATTAAAACATCAACTAATAAGCTGCAAATTGATCAATGAACTACAAGATAAACCAAAAAGACTTGTAAAAGTACTTTTGTAGTTTTGTGGACTTGTGGGAGGTTTTGGGTGGCTAGTAACAACAAAATCAAGAACTTCCAGTTCCCTCAGCCAGAGGTAAAATTAAGAGTATGGTATTGACTAGGAGACATCAAATGCCTTCTGTTCTTTAATGAGAAAATGGAAGAAAAGGAGAAGTCGAAAGCATTCTTCAGGGACCACAAAACTGACATACAAGCAGAGCATCTATATCTCATCCCAAAAAGTAAATTTCTACATACAAACAGAAACAAAAACTGAACCATCTATAAATGATAATGGAATTGACACAAATTTGTGCAGAGTTGTTCAGTCTAGAATTGACAAGTCCTAAATAGTATTAAATACACAAATTTATACATACGGAGGAGTGGTTTCTTAAACAGAAAACTAATATAGCTTGCAACCATAATATAAACTCAATTTAGATCTATCCAACTTTTACAATCAAATGGGTCGAGTAAATATATTATTGGCATGAATTTCAAAGAACACTCAGATGTTATATGCCATGAAACAATGAAAAATAAAAATGAAAAGTACCTTTCAATGCCATCAAAACATTGAAAATCATAAAAACTAAGAACTACCCAGCTGAAGAGAACACAGAAATCATTAATTTAAAAATCCTAAATATGTTGACAAAACATGTAAAGTATAATTCGGATCTCATAAAAATGGTTTAGAGATTAATTATTCTTCACACCAATAAAAAGGGATTGAAGTTGAACCCACTTCAGGGGAAAAAAAAAAGAAGCATAATTGAACAATTATCTTTGAAAAAGTTGCAGGAACTGAGAATTCCAAGAAAGCATAATAGAATACAACATATCCATACCTATTGGTGAAGAGCATTCCAGCACAGAAACTGCCCAAACAAAGAAAGAGGGACCATTTTTGTGATATAACACTTCTAGAAGAATGCTCTCCTTTGCTTTTCCAAGACATTTTTATTGCTAGATTCTCCTATATTTTCCAAAACCAATAACTTTCTTAAGCAAGACCCATATACAATACAGAGACTGAGAACAAAATCAATAAGACCCAGAAGCAGACCAAGCCCAAAGTAGCTTATAATCAAATTTGAAACTCAAAGTGAGCTCTGAAACAAGATTTGAGACAGAGCAAAAGTCTGGAGAGAGAGAGAGATAGAAGGAAAGTATCAGAACAGAGAAGTTGCTCTGTTTTTTAACTTATCAGTTTGTTCTTTTCTTTATCCTTTGCTTTGTTCTCTCTCTCTCTCTCTCTCTCTCTCTCTCTCTAAACACTTCTTTGCAGGCAAGGGAAGTTGAAGTTGAACAGAAGTGAGAGGACTCGCTAACTGCTATGTTCCAAATTACCAAACAGTCCATGTCAGAGCTTCCTTTCTTCATAATGACCTCGGACCCAAGAAACTCTTACGGCAGTGACATTAATGCCCTTAGGACTGGTTTGTTTTTCTTTTCATTATTATTATTTTTTTTTTATAGGGTTTTCATTATATTACTAAGTATTATTGTTTTTGAATAAATTTTACAGGAACATGTTCTTGTTACTGGATGCTGGTGGTCTCATCCACTTAGATAATATATACAGCTTGGGCTTTAATCATGATACGTGCAGTGCACATGATTTTCTTTATTTTATGTCATTTATTAGGTTGATGGTCGTTTATTTACTCAATTTTTCATTCTACCCAACTCAATGCTTAATCATTTGAGCCACCCAAACTTTAAGTTTATTAACTAGTATTTTGGTTCGGACATTAAAGGCTAGGGTAAAATAATAAACTTACCCTTGAGGCTGGGCTAATTAATATAAGCCATTGTGTAGGTTTGTTTCTCCAAAAAAAAAAATAATAAATAAAATTTGCTTCTTAAGTTGAAACGTCATTTAATATTGTTGAAAATTTCCCTACTCCTCTAGCTTCCCTCTCTATCTCTAACTACTATTTATCTACCATTGACTATCCAAATACTCCCTCTCCCATATAATTAGGGGTGATCGTGAACCGATCCAAGCTGAACCATTGAACCAGTTCTACACCAATTGAACCGCTAAAGAGGGATTTTGATGGTGACTAGGGTGACTATCAGAGGAATTTTTGATTTTCTAATGTTAGTTGGCACAATTGTCAGTCATATAACTATGTTTTTGACGATACTAAAGGTCAACACACGCTCACACACACATATAGAGTATATAAAATTAGTTAAAAATTATATTAAAATAAAATGATGTTGTTTAGTTCTTTAAGAAAATATATAATAATTATATAAACAAAGCAATGCTGTTTTGTCCCTAACCTTAATAAAAATGTGAACTCTCTCTCTCCCTCTCTCTCTCTCTCTCTCTCTCTCATTTTCACCCCAAATTCACTCCCTAAACCTACCATTGTCAATTCATTGAGTTCCACCACTTCTTTTAAGGTCTACTAAGTCATTGTTTTTTCTTTGTCTCATATAAGAACCAACCAATTTAGACCGAAATTTCAACCTTCAACGATGCAAATTGCCTCCTTTATAGTTGTCACCAATGTACATTCCTGCATATAGTTGTCATAATATAGTCACTATGAGACTTGTACAATCAAGATAAGTTGCCAAAAGAAAGTAGAGGACTTGGAGTTTTAAGGAACTTTTAAACGGTGTTAAGTGTTATTTGTGCTTAAAGAGCAAATATGATATTTTTAAAAATCTTGATAGTAAATAATATTAACCTGGTTTTTGTATTTTACCCTAAAAACTAAACAAGGATAATTGTACATGCATTGCAACACTACCTAGCAAATATATATATTTTTTTTCTTGGCTAGGTAATGTTTTAATTATTTCAATTTAATCATAAATATTCGATTATTTTTCAGTTATAATAGAGTTTCTTCACAAAAACTGCCATTTATTACCTTCTTATGATCATAAAAACAAGCATCAATTCCTCCACACAAAACCAAATGGCAAAACAAGAACAAGCATTCGTGTTTACATAATTAGCACTTCATTATAAAGTGGGACAATAACAGGGAAGCAGTGGACCGTGGAAGAAAGATGACAAGGAAGTGAGCAAGCATATAATATAACACAGTCTCTTGAAAAGGATAAGTTTTGTTTTTCCATATTAATGCGACTTTAACATGACCTGGCTCCTGAGTCCTGAGAGTAAAGCATTTCTTTATAGACTCACGAGTTATGAGTTTAAATAGTTGACTTAATTTTGCCACTGGGATGACTTTAATATGCGTTTATAGGTTGATGGGGATTGGGAATGGGGCCTAATAATGTGCATAATTATGCTCTTAGCAAATCTCAAACGTTTTGCTAAGAAATAACGCAAACATTATTAGCTTTGATATAGCCTTCCGTCCCATTTCTATTGATGTTGACCCTTTGCAATTATAGTGTTTTTTTAGGATACAATTCCTTAGAAGTCATAATTTAAGTTTTCCCATTGATTTTTAACCTCACGGTTCTCTCATCAATAGATAAAAATTAGAAAAAAAAAAAAGTGTTTTCTATCTAAAAAACAATTAAATTTAATAATGTGGTTTATTAGTCAATGCAACAAAATTAATACTCCTACTTAATACCACTGTACTCTTTTTAAAAATAATAATAATAATTAACCAAAACTGGTGTACGTTTTAAATTAGTATAACAAATGCAGTTTCTTTAATTTCACAAACTAGCATAGAAATTAAAAACTACTTGGTTTGGAGAGAGAGTACTGCTTTTGCTTTGGCTTTGGCTTTAGCTTTGAGAATGCACTGGGTATTAGAATCTGCGAAGCAAATATTGATAAGAAATCCTACTTATACGAACCCAAGGCAACAAGTTAACAAGCACAGCTGGGGATTAGAAAGAAAAGTGGCTAGCTGAAAGTGCACGTGAAATAGTGATAAGATGTGGTAGGAGCTTGTAAAACGTGGCACACCTTGTTGGATGGGGACAATTTGGGTCCCATAGTTTTAAAAGCTTTCTTGCCAATACCATATGTCACCAGTCATCAAGTGGATATTTGCATCCCTAATCACGTGGGTGCTGCCAAACTCTGCATGGGAGGTGACCCACATCACGAGGAACTGATACGTGTCATTATGTAGTGAGCCCACACTGAATTTGATGCTTTTTTTATTATTGAGAATTTGAATTTGATGCTTCTTTAGCCAATGAAAAAAAATCAAAAGGGACATCCCCTCTTGTTTGATGCTTCTCTGGAGGGAGGGGCAATTTCGTCACTTTATAACCACTTAATTTCATTTTCCAGTAGTATTTTCTTATCTTGGGATAAATATTCTTGGAAACATGGGTCTTGAATTTACCACTAAATTGTTTTTGTTAGTAAATAATTAATAATGTAATGTAAAATTAGTATACTATGAGGATTTTGTAGAGAGCTAAAATGGAACCGACCATGATCCATGAAAAAAAGAAATGCTAAAAATTATAATCTAATTTTGTTTAAAGATTTGGATTTCTCTTCTTTCAGTAAGTTCACGCTATTGTCGGCTTGGACTAATCCGCACCATCAGATCTTGGAAGAATAAATTTGATATTATAATTGTGTCATTTGCAAATATAAAAAATAAAATAATAAAAAAAATTTAAATTGGACCAATCTTGATGAATATGCAATAGAGTTTGGATAAACTCGAACTTCGAAAAGTTTTTTTTTTTTACCCAAGTACTCTTTTGGTACTATGCTTAAATGTTATGGCCAAAAGTAGTTCAATTGGTACGGTGATATGTAAACCAACCTTGTTAAATTAATTAGTGTTGATCTAAGCCCTAATAATAAAAAGAAAAGCAAAGAAACATTCTTGTCCTTTTATGGTCATCTATAGTCATTCTTATTTTCGTAATGAAAATATGTCTTCGAAAATTTGAGAAAAGAGAGTTTGATGATGACGATAATACTTCAGAAAATTCTTTTAAATTTATTATTTTTGTAATATTTTGTTCATCTATGTTTATCGAATTATCTTCTTTATTTATTTTATTTTTTGTTCTACTATTTTGGCTTTTGTCATTAAGTCTTGTAGAGTTTTTGGTTTTATATCTACGCCATTTTGTTTCTTTTTTGTCTTTTATTTCTTATCTTTTCCTTTCTTAGCTTTTTCTTTTTTCCCACATTCCATAGCATGATGTCCATATTTCTTACACTTAATACAAACAATAGATATGTTTATAGATGCTTTCTTTTCTTTCTTTTTTTTTTTCTTTTTTTTTTTTGAGAAACTGTTTATAGATTCTTTCAATTTTAGTAAATAGTCTTTTTTTATCTTTTAGGTGATTGGGTAGATTATTTATCAATTTCATTATTATGACTTTTTGTTTTCTTTTTCTTTTATTGACTTTAAGTGGGTTGGTTGATTTTAGTTCTTCCTTTTTCTTTACTTGGTCCATCTCTTTTTGCTTAACACCAAACATTTCCATTAATTCATTTATTACATCTTTCTCAAATTCTAATTTATTGATTTGTTTAACAATTTTATTATGTCTATCACATTGTTTCTTAGTATGTCCATATTCTTTATATTTATGACAAATAGTATTTCTAATATGTCTATCAATTTTCTGATTATCTGATAACTCAGTATTATTTAAAACTGTTATGTCTCTTTTTTTGTCTATATCTAAAGGTAAATTTAAAATTTCTATCTTTTTATTTAATTCTGCCAAACTATTATTTTGGATATATGTCATAGTTCTTTCAATTGATTTAAGTCTTTCATCAATTTTTTCCTTTAAATTATCATTTTTCTTGGAACTATCCTTTTTCCATCCTTTGTTGACTAGACTATCATTCTCTTTCTTTTTCTCTATCTAACATCTTACGTGGGATTTCTTTTGAGTTGGTTAGAATACTATTGCCTTGTTGTCTTTCTATTCCTTTTTCTTTGTCTTCATCAATTATATCTAGCTTCTTCTTTTATATTATTTCTATAGAAAATTTTTCTTTCTCTACTTCTATTAATTTTTGTGACTATAGTCTTTTCTTTCATCAAAGTCTATCTTGTTGTCTTTATAGGCTATAGTTATAGGTCTATTAGTTGCTTTTAATTCCCTATCATCTTTTCTAGTACTATTTATATGCCAGTTTTCTATTACATTATTCATTTCATTATATCAATTATCTGTCATGGTTTTTGTTAAAAGTGATCTATGAAGAGGTTTAAATTCTCTTTCTGAATTTACAACTTTCAATTTTTCTAGGAGGTCCAAAAAACTATCACTTTTATTTTCTACTCTAGTATCCATTATGGATCTTTCCTCAATTTCTAAAGATTCTAATTTTTTATTAATTCTATCTAAGAAACTATTATTGTAACTATCAGTAGGTTGGTTGATTTTATCTCCTATTAATGTACTCCATTTATTTGTGTTACTATTATAGTTATAATCATCAATATAACTTTCAGAATCAAAATCTGTTTCCTCATTATCCATATTTCCATTTAACCAATTATTATCTATATCTCTTATGCTATAACCTTCATCATAATCTATATCATCATAGTTCATGTTTCTTATTAGTGTGTGCCTAGCCTAAGTGTGAACAAGCAAACAAAAGATGAGCTGATAAACGTATTTATTCTATTTCCAAGCATTTGGTTTAGTTTATAAATTTTTTCCCTCATATTCCATTTTTTTTAAATCACTTTTTCCTAAACATAACTATATTTTTATGTACTTCCAATAAATAAGCCATTCTAATTTCTAAATGTATATTGGTCTTATGGTAAAGAATAATTATTAAATACAGAATATGAGCTATAAATTTAAATCTTATTGTATTTATAAAATAATAATAATAATAATAATAATAATAATAATAATAATAATAATAGAGGTTAATATTCTAATAAATTTGATGTATAATTATATTATCAATTAAAAATAAAAACAATAATTTATTCAGAAATTTATTGCATAAAATATATAAATCTATAATATGTATAAAACAGGATTCATTTGATTTTTTTTTAATTAACATATAAATTTTTGAAGTCTCACAATTTTACACGCTATTATTTTAGTATGTATTCACTATTCATACAATTTTAAATTATAATCTTTTTTTTTTTAGAAGGATTTTAAATTAAAATCTTGATATATCATATTTTCTTTAAACAATAGAATAGAAATTTTCATACACAAACGCAATCATAATATATATGTCAAATGATAAAATATATATTTTCATATATTATCTAATAAATGTCTATTGATGACAATAATAATGATCAAATTTAAGAGAGAGAGAGAGAGAGAGAGAGAGAGGAAAATCATATTAGGTTAAACTCTAATAATTATCAAACACATGCTTAGTGTTATATAAAAATTAAAAACCATATATCATTGGTCACTTTGGTTAAGACTTACGTGCTACCTCTTCCTTTCAGATTTTTATAAATTATAATACAGGAAGTATAATAATGATGATAAGGGCGAGAGAAAAAAAAAAAAAAAAAAACTGCTAAGCATGTGTTGCAAAGCACAATCGACAAGGAAGAAACAGATTCCACATGTTGACATGTTCTTTTGCAAAAGCTCGTGACAATTTTAAGCAAAAAAAAACTTCACATGACTTTGATTTTAGAAGTATTTGAACTTGCATATAAAAAGCTTTAGTTAATCATTTGAATTATAACTTTGAAAGACTTCAAACTTCAAATTAAGTTAACTTGCTAGAAGAACCAATTATGAAGACCTTAAACCTTCATTTGTGCGGGCCAGAATTGCCAAATTGTAATCAAGTTGATATATTGGTGTTTGGTAATGTTGTTCTACTAACGTTGTTTGTATTTTTTGAAAATAAGTGTAGGTGAAAAAGTGTGTGAAAATACGTATAATGTTGTTTAAATACTGAAAAACGTTGTTTAAAATCCCTTGCCAAACACCCCCCGTCTTTTAGGCAAGACCAGAAATTCCACAGGCTCTCATAAGAAACACTTTTCTCTTAGAATAAATAATTTATTAGTAAATTTTGTAGAACGAATCTTCAAGTTTAATATGCATTAACTATCTATGAATTAACTCACAAAGCTTTCAATCCAAAAAATTAAAAAATAAATCAAAACTTGTATGTCAAAATTAAATACCGTGTAGTCAATAATCTTGTATCTTAATGGCATAGTCTATTCTTCTTTATCTTTATTAAGAGAATTAGAGTTCAAATTCCCTTCTCACTTTAGCTACTATCAAATTATTAAAAATGTAACATGTTTATAAGAGGCGCGTTCCATTGAATGGGCTCATAAAATACCGTCTCATGGGGTCTCAGGGACCAAAGAGAACCCAAGTTGAATTATAATTCATCATTCAAAATTTGAAAATATGAAAATTATATAATCCAATCCAATGGGCAACTGGGCAGGCAGACTGAATTCAGAATTGCATGATTCACTTGTCCCTTTGCCAACTTTTAGGTATTATGACTCAACGTTACAAACCTGCCAAAGCATTTTGCTGTGGAGCACAACTGACAAGTGGATTCCTCATCGTCTACCCCAATTTTACATATGTATGTATATATCTTTCAATCCCAAAGCCATTCCAGCCTAGGGACAAATTTCATTTCTTTTTCTTTTTTTCAATGTTTTTTCACATATGGAAAAGGTGAAAAGAGTGCATTTTTGTGGTGTAGAATTAGTTGGATATGCGTTGCTTGCAGTAGAGAGTCACTGTCGCTTTACAACACCACTTCTTACTCTGTCTAAGCAACCCCCAAAGCTGCCATTGCACGAGACCATCTGTTAGTTGGTGCAGTTTCTTTGTCAAAAAACAATAAAAATGACGTGGTTCATTCACCTTTGGGGGTTCTTGAGTCTTTCTTAACAAGTTAAAAGGCAATCTAGTTCAAAAGCTAAATCCAATATCGAAAGAATGAACTTTAAGAATGGGCCAATTTACCGCTTTGGTGCTACCAATCTTCCACTATAAGTCTATAATGACTCCTTTTTAAGTCTTGGTCAAGATATTTTAGCAAATAGGCTTATGATAAGGGCATGATTGCCCATTACTTTATATCAAATTGCTCACTTTTTAAAGTTTTTTTATATGATTAAAGAGAATGAGATTGTGTTTACCTCACCAACCGAAGGAAGGGAGACAAAAGAAAGATTCTTCTCGTCGGTTGAGGCTATTCTAGATGCACATCAAAATGGACTAGGATTGAAGAGCAAGACTTCTAGGATCTCCTAAAAAATGTAATAGGCCGACATCTTTCCTACATTTTTAGTTCCAAGGGAATTACAAGATTAGATAAAATTTTAAAATTTTCATCTTAATCTTAATAAAAATCTTGTGAGGAATTCATTATTTTGATTGAAGATATTTTTTATTGGCTAGGTGACATGTCTAGTCTTTCATAAAAAAATTTATCAAAAAAATGTCATTTTTTTTTTTTGGTATTTTCACTTAATTGTGAGTATTAATAAAATGTCTCATTCTCCTAATAAAAATAATAAGAAAAATGTCTTATTAGAAAAAAAAAATGTTTACATTTAATAAGACGCAAAAAGAAAAACAGACATATAGTTCTAAATTAATTATCAAATACCATCACATCACATCATTCACATTCTAACATGTTACCATTCATCACATGTTATCATTCATCACATCTCAAGATACTCATCATCACATCCATCCTATCATAGAATAGCATGTTATTATGTATTCATTACATGTTATCATCACATCATCATCATCACACGATCATCACATGTTACATGTTACATGTTCGTCATACATTATGACATCACATGTTCATCACACCCCACCACCATGCATGGTAGGTCGTCATGTTATCACTTACCTTACAACATTATCTCAACACCATGACAATTAGAATGCATGTTCATGTTAAAATTCATGTTCTAATCTTCTTCATATCTAAATCCTAATTATGTTTCTATTCAATCAACTTTTCCTAGACATGTTCCTATATAACCAAAAATAAATAAATAAAATCTAACACATTGTTTCTTCCTTAGTCATCACTATAAGAAATTTAATAGAATATGACAAAAAGACCGAATAAGGTCGTTTTTAAAATCAATCACTTTAAACATTAGTAACAAAAAAATTAAAAATGTTTAGAAACAAGATATTTTGACCATTTAAAATAGATAGATGTTAGCTAATTTGTCAATTAATATTATAAATAGAAAATTACAAATTAATCTCAAATTAAGTTATGAATTTTTGAATTTTATAAGAAAAAAGTTTGCCTCTAAACTGATTTTCTACTCTCTTGCTTTAACTTATTATTATATAACAATTAAATCGCCTATATATAGTTTTAGTCACATGACTTTTTATATAAGTTATATAACTCATTTAAATAATATTCATGGATAATCTTATAATTCGCCACGTAATAAGTTGAGAAAGATAATTCCAAACCGATTTGAAGCCAAACTTTGTCTTTTTTATAATTATAACAATGTGATACCTCACACCAGGTAAATTCTTAACCATTCCCTCTCTTATTAAGACTACATAATGTTTTTGTAAACTATGGCCAATACCAGAAATATAAGCAATAATTTCAAATCCAGATGTTAAGCACATAATTAAGGATATTTTGTGACCAAAAGCCTTGTAGCTGTAGTAGCTCACATTCATCAAAAAAATTTATTTTTTTTTTCTTTGCGGTCTCAAGGTATGTAGATTTATGTTTGTACAATACTTATGAGCGGTTTGAATTGAGGGAGCGGGAGGGGAGTAGAGTAGATTTAAGAGTAGAGTAGATTTAGTGTATGTTTGGATACCACTTATTTTGCTGAAAACTGAAAACAATAAAAAATTAATTTTCGATTACTGTTCACACTAAAAAAAATATTGTTCATTTGCCTTGATGCACTGTTCATGTCCCATGAACAGTGCACCAGGTGCTGGTCAAAAAAAAAAAAAAAAAGCCAGACGTAGACGCAAACCATCCAAAACGCAAACCAAACAGAGCCTTAGTCCAAAATTAGCCTATTTCAACCAACTCTACTCTACTCCCCTCTACTCCCCCTCCTTCCCCTCTTTATCCAAACGGACCCTTAAATAATGTTCTAACTGAAGAACTTATATATAAGGCATATATGAAGATTCCTGATCTCACAATGCTAAGAAATGCTAACCCCTTTCTCATGCATATATATTAGAAGGGAAAAAAATTATAAAACAAGTCATAATAATCGTCTCACAAAGGCAACTTCAAGGATAAATTATCTATAGTATACTAATATTTGCGAGGATTCCCCACTTTAGCCTATGCATGAAAGTTAGTTTACATAAGATAAACGAATGAAAAAGAAATATACATAAAACGTGTTTGATTTACAAGATACTTCAACAAGTTGAAAATATATATATATGAAATCACTCCGAGACATTTGGGAACTTTGAGCTTTTATTATTATCATCATCATGCACTTCATGAAAATCTCACCTCAGACAACGCTTGCAGCTGTTGAAGACCATCTAGGCGTAACTTCAGCACGAAAATCAACTCTAGAAGGTGGCAGTGGCACAAACAAAAACTCCTTAATATTATTTAGAATACCTTTATCAAATGGATTTTTAGAACCCACATAACTTTGCCGAAAATTCTCATAAGCTGTCTGCAAAAACAGGGAAAAAAAATGAGAGAGAAAAAATCAATTAAAAGCAAACTTGTGCAAGTAATGCAAATCCAGTAATTTGAATTGCTAAACAATATTAGGTACAAACATAAAGCTAATGCCTTAAGAAGTTGACCATAAATTAGGTTATACATAAAGAACCTGGTTTTTAGTAGTAAGGTACACATGAAATAGAACAAGGCCTCCTAGGAATCCGATGGAAATGGCACCAAACAATATCAATGCCACTGTTTCAGGACAGTTCTTTAGCAAACCAAACAATCCAGTTCCATTTCTCAATATTCTTAGGTGAATTCTCCAGCAGGAAAAGGCAAAGATGTAGACAAAGAAAACCAAGGCCGATACAACAAATGCTAGGAAAAAGCGATAGTTCCTCTGCACATAAAAACATCAAAATTCAATTGGCTGCTATCATAATAAAACATTACAGAGCAATTGGTGTATGTACCAATGTGCAATTTTGGTTGTAACCTTACCAGTGCAATACATTGACCAACCAATGGGCAATGGTGATCATATTTCTCAACACAATTGTCGCATATAGCACAGTGGCAACTCCTAGGTGGCCGATAAATCTTACAAACTCGACAATATTTTAGTTTCAAATCCACCCCATTAACAATTATCTTCCTACTCTTTGTGCCATCACTAGTACCAGCATCTTCAATGGATAATTGATCATTTCTCGGAATAATTCCCGGTTCAATTACAGTAAGCATAATCAAGTTGACGAGAACCTACGTGCAGTCGAATACAATAAATATATAGTAATCATGCTATATTAATTTCAAATTTTTGTTACGTATGTTCCAAAAGATTAATCATGAGTCTTTTATGTCAATTACACATAAAATAAATTTTTTTTTTTTAATAGAAAGTTTGATATAGAGTTAGAAACTAACAATTATTGTCAAAATCATAGAGATGGCGATTATGAGTCTAGAATGACTTGGTAGATCACCCCCAACATACACGGCAAAAATCCAACTTGAGAGAATAATAGAAAATGTTGTCAAAACCAACCCTCTTGGATCTGGACCACAAATGAGTCTCCCATGGAAGAAAAATACCTGTAAATGAAGTAACAAGTAAACAACTTTAGTACAAAACCAAGAAAAAAAAATGTGCAACTAATTTAAAAACAAGATTTAAGTGTCACATAGTATATATAAAAAAAAAGTGTCACATAGTAAAAAGAGAGACATTTTTCCCAGGCCAAACTTGGTAGACTCTAGTTCTTTCCGAATTGCTGCCACGAAAATATTGGACCAATTGATCCTTTACAACCCTTTTGAAAGTAAACAACTTCTCCCACATAGTGACCATGATATTCCCACCCTTCTCGCTAACTTCAGGATTTTCTCTGCCGATTTCTTTTTCTGATGGGTCAGAAAGAAAAATGTTAGGCACCTTCAATTCCATTGTGGGTTGACGACACTTCAAGCATTTGAATTCATTTGCTGCAGTGAACTAAAATACAATTATAACTAACTTTTGAAAACTGATTTTTTTTTTTAAATCTTTTGAAAATTGAAAAACGGTTTTCATTGGTGCTAAATTGAAGGCCTAGGCCTAGCCCCCTTGGGCCCAATCATGAAACACTACCATTGGGCCTCCAAATTGAGACCTTCGGCCCGTTTCTAAGCCCACAAAAAAGTGTGTTGCCACGTAAGCCAGTAACCCACTATGCAATGCAATACATAGTGGAGAAGATTGAAGAACAAGGGGAAAACTGCAATGACCCATTTTAGATTTCACACAGAACTCCCCTACTTCATAGCTTGAGCTTCAAAGATTTAGGATTTATAATAATCTGTAATGTAAAAATTATTTTAATTAATATGATTAGCATAACATAATTAGCGGTAAAACATACAACCAAGAGAAATTTAACGTGATAAAGAAGCCACCAAAACTGATGGAGTTGATATGAACAAAAAGAACATTAAAAAAAAAATAAAAAAAAAATTACGTAATCATCAAATAGGAAAACACAAATTGTAAGAAGTAAGATGAAGCACATTTTTAAGAAAATAATTATACAAGAAATTCATGATATTAATCAAGGTCAATAGACTTTGTAAAAGAACTGGAAATCCAGATACCTATCGGTTTTAAAGGGAATTTACATTCTTACAAAATGAGGGTTGAGGGGAATTTAGATATCCTAATATCTGATTTTCTAGTGTGATTTGCAACCAAACGTAGGGATCTTTCAACATTTCTTGAAATCCTAAAACATTATCCCATACACATAAGTAGTTTTTGAAAACTGAAAAATGATAACTGATATCTAATTTTCTGGTGTGATTTACAACCAAACGTAAGGATCTTTTAACATATCTTGAAATCCTAAAACATTACCAGTACATACAAATAGCTTTCGAAAACTGAAAAACGGAAACAATTGGTGCTATTTACAAGCCCACATCTTCTTAGGTTCAAACTTGACACTTTCATTGGGCCTCTAACTTGAGACCATCGGCCCGTTTAGAAGCCCATTAAGGTGTTCTGCCACGTAAAGGCATGTTTTTTCCCTGCTGGACTGCCACGTAAATGTTGAAGCCTTAAAACCTAAACCCTGCCCCTGAGCTTTGAAGAACCAGAGGAAATCCGAAAAAAGAACACACGCATTTTAGTGAAAGCAGAAAACAAGAAAGAAAAACAGATTTCTTTTATTTTTTGAATTCATAGAAAATGGAAAATAGGTACAAGATGAGAGTGATGGCTTTAACAATTGGTACCTTGGCGGCACTCTCGATCTTCATAACCGTACGGTACCGGAGACGAAGGCGGAGCCAAAAGTGCCCTTCCAATTCGTGTTATTTACAAGGAGACCACTGCCAGAACCAGAAGAAGCCACAGCACGCATTTAAGCGAGTCTTGGCCGATAATTCATACTCTCCTTTCAAGCACTTGAAGAAGCTTCACGATTCTCCCAACGGTACATTTTTCCTATAACCCTGTTTGGTTGCTGAGAAAATAATATAGGAAATGAAAAATAAAATTTTAATCCGAGTCGGGGGAAACTTTGTAACTGATATTCTTAAACTGAAATATGCGGTGACATGAGGTGAAGTTCTGTTTGGCTGCGGAGAAAATTGAACGAAAAGTTTTTGAATTTCTGCAATTTGTACTGTGAAATATTTGATAGAAATTAATTTTCTTCGAATTAAAGATTTTTCTTAGTTACTAGAGAACTTAGCTGGAGTTATTTTCTGTTGAAACAAATGGAACTAACGAAGCGAAAATCTCAGCTCAAGTGCTCAACTCAGCGAAAAGCTTGGATTTCTCTTTCTTTTTGTTGTTGTTGTTGAAGTTTTCGTTTGCTTTCTGATCAATCAAAACGGAGCTTAAAGCATAAGAATCTAAATGATTATTTTCCTTATATTTTTGTTACGGTGGTATAATAATGGTGGTAATTAAAATTGGAGGGTGCTCTTTTTTGGTAACAGAGAATGATTTGAATTCGCATCCATATGAGGCGGAGATTACAGCCTTGTTGGACAATCCGGGACTTGAATTCAGCTTCATAAATGCATATACCGATTTGAAAATGAGTGAGACGTATACCTGGGTTGAGACTGAGACGCAGTTGAAGGAGCTCGTGGATGTTCTGAGCAAAGAGAGGGTTTTTTCTGTGGATACTGAGCAGCATAGTTTACGATCTTTTCTAGGTTTTACGGCTTTGATACAGGTACATTGTTTAGTTTTTACTGCAATTTGCAGGTTTTGTAAAGCAATATGATGGATTTATGTGTTTTCGTTGTAATTTGAACAGATTTCTACTCAGAAGGAAGATTATTTGGTGGACACAATTGCTCTTCATGATGCAATGAGCATTATTCGCCCAGTTTTTGCAGATCCTAGTATTTGTAAGGTGTTTATATTGTGAATTTGTTTTACATTTTGAACGCAATTATGTTGGGTAGATGAGATTTATGTCACACAGACAATGCAACTTTTTAATAACTCTGTTCAAAAAGATAGGATGAGTGTGGGAGAGAGAACTTCTAGGGTATACATACATACATACATACATATATATATATATATATAGTTGTTATTACAGTATTAGGTGCCATTGATATCAGGAAGTTTTGTTGTGTAGGTGTTCCATGGGTCTGATAATGACATTCTCTGGCTACAAAGAGACTTCCATATATACGTTGTAAATTTATTTGATACAGCAAAGGTTAGTTTTTATGAGGTCCTTCATTAGATGTGTTTACCATATGTATTGATTTTGGTTGAATGACCGTTTACTGGACATATGATGGGCTGAGAGAGAGGAAGACGATGCATACAGAAACTAACTGCCCACTATTCTTTTGACACTTTGTATTCCTGTTGCTACATTGCAGGCATGTGAGGTGTTGTCAAAACCACAGAAATCACTGGCATACTTACTTGAAACTTATTGTGGAGTGACGACAAACAAATTGTTACAGGTTTGGCTTTCAGGCTAACTGACATACATGTTGCTTCATTTCAAAATTTACTGGTCATTTTTGTAAGAGAACTAATTAGATTTTTATGAGATTAGCATCCCAATCTATTGTACTCTATACTAATAAAGTCCACATATTTTAGAGTTTCAATTGTATCTCTACTAAGAAAACAAAATTTTTTCTACTTATTGGATTTTATTTCACATTAAATTGTAGCGTGAAGACTGGAGACAACGACCCCTATCAAATGAAATGGTGCAATATGCTCGAATAGATGCACACTATCTATTGTACATTGCGAATTGCTTAATTGCTGAACTCAAACAACAGGAAAATGGTATTCCTTCTATCTTCTGTTCATGTCTCAAATCCAACATTTGGCATTTAATTTGTTTGTGTTGGAATGGAGGGAAAAAAAATAGGTGAAAATATTATCCAATAAAAATCGTGTACATTCGGCATTTGGTTGACTGCTAAAATGCAAATTCACTAAATGCTAGTTGTGATTTTTTTTTCTTTTTTTTTTGGGGGGGGGGGGGGGGGGGGGTGGAAGAAGAATTTGGAACATTCCAAAAACTTGGGGACCCGACTACATTGAAGGGTGGGGGAGGGGATCCCTACAAGGGAGTTCATATCCTTGAGAGGATAATTAATTGGAATGGTTTATCATGTGACAATTGCCAGATATTGGGAGACATAAAATTGAAAGTTTCTAACTTGTTCTTAAATGTAGTATAGGTTAAGCTTGAAATGAATGTATGTCTTCCACTCTTTCGTAGGTATTACTCCATGCTTACATATGGCTTGCTGCTGGTAACTTTAGAAACCTACATTTACTACTGCACATAACAACAGAATTTTTAATATAGCAATAATATCTCAGAAATCTCCTGTCCCGATGACAAATTCCATTTTGTTCTCGAGGCTAGTCGGCGTTCCAATATGACTTGTTTGCAACTCTACACAAAAGACGTTGAAGGTTTTCCTGGAGAGTCTGCTGCATCATCATTATCTTCCCGTCATTTGAATGGTCAAGGAGGTGTTTCATCAAATTTTGAAGCCAAGGTTTGCTGCATTTTCATTTGAATATCACTTTAGGTCAGTAGAAAGTTGCAGTTCTACATTTTATAAAATTCTGAATTTTTTTTCAAATTTTATTTTTTGCAGTTTCCAGATCTTGTGAGGCGATTGTGTGCTTGGAGAGATTTAATGGTTAGTAGTAACTTTTCCAAAAATTTAGCTACCACCTTGAGAATAGCTTTATTGCTATAAGAGCAATGCAGCAAAAGTATCAGGTTTACTTGCTTAGGGGAAAGTTGTTTAATATATTTGTGAAATATATTTAAACAATCAGCCAAGGGTGCCTGTTCATTTGACGTCCCACCTCATGCTTCTTCATCATTAGTTTACCTTATTTCTATGCTCAAGGCTCACCAACAAATATATATATATATATATATATATATATATCAGTTCGACCTTAATGAGAACAATGTTCATAATCAGAACAATGATATGCCTAACATCTTAAATATATATACACTTTATATTTTCTTTCCACAATATGACATTAGGTGTGTATATGGGCAGATTATTTTGGCTAGGCCATCGAATTATGATCCCCAAATTTCCAGATTCCTCATTTATCCATAGTGCTGCTCATCTTGTCTAAGTCATTGTAAACAAAACAGGAAAGTACTTTGAAGTTAGTTAAGCTTATTGTGTTGCATTTATCTCCTTTCAGGCTCGTTTGCATGATGAGAGCTTAAGATACGTATTATCAGATCAGGCTATTGTTGCTCTTGCAGACAGAGCTCCAATGACAACAACAGAAGTATGTAACACCATAAATCAAGCTGATCTGAATGTGGATTTGAGTTTCCATTATTTCCTCCCATCTCCATCCCCTGTTGTTTGCAGTCATTTGGATGATGTCTGTTCTCTGCTCCAGGACAAGATAGGCAACCTTAATGATATTTTCCCAATGATTATCCAAAAGTGCCTGGGTCCAAGTGGGAGTTGTCCCATTTCTATTTATAATTATGCTTTATTGATTAACTGTAATCTGAAATTGGAATTTGTATCCAAACAAAATGGGGTAAAAAGTTCAAAGCAAGTTGCTAAAAAGGCTTCTCGAGATCTATTTGTTCAAAAATTCTCCTGCAAATCTCCAGTTTATCATAATTGCAGAATTTATGCAAATGATGGGCGACTGCTTTGTTACTGTGATCAAAGGAAGCTTGAATGGTTGGTGAGCCTTTCTGTTGCCATTATTTGTGCCACAAAAAGAAATGCATTCAATGTGATCAATGTCATATTCTAACAGGTATCTTTGTAGAGATTTGGCAAAAATTGTGGATGACAATCCGCCTGCCATTATGCTTCTCTTTGAACCCAAAGGCCGTCCAGAAGATGAAGACAATGATTTTTATATCCAGAGTAAGAAAAATATATGTGTTGGCTGTGGTGAAGGAAGTCACTACTTACGCTACCGAATAATTCCCTCATGCTACAGAATGCACTTTCCTGAGCACATGAAAAGCCACCGTTCTCATGATATTGTCTTAGTTTGTGTGGACTGTCATGAAGTTGCCCATGCTTCTGCTGAGAAGTACAAAAAGCAAATTGCTGCAGAATTTGGAATTCCCCTTTTTGTTCGTAAAGTTGTTGATTTAAAACAAGCGCAAGTTATGTCTGGGTCATCTGAGTCAGAAACAAACCTTGAGGAGGGAGGTGTATCTCCTTTACAATTGCGAACAGCTGCTATGGCACTTCTGCGCCATGGACCAAGAATGCCATCCAAGCGCCGTAATGAGCTGACACAGGTTTAGAAAACTCTCTACTTTGTTTTTTTTTTCCCCCTATTCTGAAGCAGAGCAGACATATACAAACAATAATGCTAGAGATACAACAAATTTCGTGAAATTTTTTCACAATATGCTGAGGTGGCAGATTGTGATTAATTCAACATCTCTTTCACATGGGGCCACCTCTAACATCACCTTTATTGTACATCAATTATAACCTGCCACTTCACCAATTGTGGAAAAAGTTGTGAAATTTGTTATGTTTCTAGACTTATTGATATAAGAATTTGTATTGAATGTAACTTCTGTTTATAGTTGAATAATCAGCACAAATAGCCATCCTGGAGTACAAGATGTAGGTCTCTAGTTCAACAGTATCATTTGAATTGTAGAGAGCTGAAATTGGTGGTATAAATTTATCTTAGGGTGTGTTCAAGATAGCTCACTGGTTAAACATAATCAGTTGTATTACATTATTACAGAGAGCTGAAATTGGTGGTTATTAATTTAATTATTTTCGGGTGTGAACAAGATGTAGGTATCTGCTTAAACATAATCAGTTGAATTAAACAGCTGGAATTGGTGGTTATTAACCCAATTATCTCACAGCATTTGTTGGAAATCTCATTAGAATTTGAATGGCTTCATTGTGAAAGTTTCAAGATGAAAATTTATGATTTCTGAATAAGACCATTTTCACAAATCACATGTCCTCTTTATCAGTTTCATTGCAGCTTGTTACTCATTAGCTTCACTGGGGGAATAAAAGCGGGAACTTTTTTAACATTATGGAGTTTTTTTCCTTCTTTCCTGTCCTGCTGTTTGCAGATTGTCATGAGTTATTATGGAGGGAGGGAGATATCTGAGGTAGATTTGGAAAAGGCTTTGCTAGTTGGCATGAGTCCTCATGAGAGAAGACGACTTGAGAAGAAGAAAGGATTGTCTTTCAAGCCTTCTGCTGTGAGCATACTTCCAAATGTGGAGCAAGAGAATAATAATGGTAGCGCAGAGACATCTGGCATTGTGGAGACATCAGAAGTTAGTACCCTAGATGATTCTCAAAGCACTAAAGCAGAAGCACATAGTAGAAAAGAAGATAGAGAAACAGGTGCTGATGTAGGTGACTCCTCTGTTTGTGCTGATTCAGGGATTAAAGAAGAAGTCAGTTCTACTTTTAAAGAGAACGTAAAGCCTGATAAAAATGGAGTTTCTGATATAAATGGTGTCCATTTGATAAATTCTAATGATGATTGTGAGAGTAGAAGTCCATCAAACAGAATAGTTGACTTATATCATACAGAATATGATGGAACTGCCCAACCTAAGCATCACCCAAAATTATCACTATTAGGACATGGTCCACATGGGAAACAAGTTGTAGATCATCTCCTAAAGGAATATGGTGAGGATGGTATTCGGCAATTCAGTCAAAGGTGGAGACAAGTATTTGTTGAGGCTGTTCATCCTCGTTTCTTACCTGCTGGCTGGGATGTAATGCACAGGTACACTAATAAGTAATCATGCTTGTTTTCAGTCTTGTAGCACATAATCACACAGTTTCCTTCCGTCCCTTAACTCCTCTCATGGATGATATGTATTGCATTCACCACCACTACAGCATACTAACACCACCTCTGCCTCACCATCACACATACTAACACCACCTCTGCCTCCAATACCATAATTCACATTAACATCAGTCTAACCATCACTGCTGTCATTACCATTATGTCATCATCACCTATTCCTATGCAATGTCATAACCAGACCACTCTTTCATTACACTAGATAGTCATTCCATGCAGAAGTATAATAGATAGTGGTATTAATTTCTTAATATGTAGAACAAATAACCCACAAATCAAAATTTAAATCTATGTGTAAGTGTAAGCATGTGCTTCTGACAAAGTTTAATCTATAGCAATGACATCTAAATCAAATAGAGAAATGCTATGTCCATAACATTTTCACAACAAATCGTAAGTGGTAGGTTGTTACTGGCCATTACCGGTAGGCAAAAAAGTAATTTCAGTAATGGGTTGTGAAAGTGTTGTGAAAATGTTGTAAATATAACACTTCTCAATCAAGTATATATCTCATCCAATCTTAGTGGCACACACACAGATACTCCAAAAGAATTTAATAAGTTCTTGATAGCAAGATGTTTTGGAATACCATATCTATTCACTGACGAGAAGGGACAATAGAATTCTATCACTGTTTTAATCAGAAAGGGACTAAAAGCCCCATAAATTTAATTTTTATCTATGTAAAACTCATGCAGTAACAGCACTATGAATTTTATTCTAATGCATAATTGCAGTCCATATACTAGTAATGGGGGGAGTGGTTATGTATTGATCTGCTAGCCTGCATCTAATTGTTGGTGATGATCTAAATATTGCTTAAGAGTACTAATTTGATGTGAATAACATTAGAAGTTGGTGTGTGACTGCACGGTTACTAAAACATGGATAATTTAATGAATTGTTTTTCCTATTGTGTGAAAGAGAGACTTCAAATTATGTTGAGGAACTGAATTTGTCATTTTGTCTCAAGGATTTGATTGTGGGCAATGTTTTTGCCAGTGGTAGAAGGGACTTCGGTGAATATAGTGTATACAATCCTGCCAAGAAAACTTCTGCTCCTGTTCAGAGTTAGTTCCAACATCTAGGATGCTGCGACATCATGCATGGACTTAATAAGGTTGGATGGCGTTGAATGTGGCGCAATGGTACATCAAGATCCAATTGGTCGTAAACCCCCTGGTTGGCATATACACTTCTGTTTTGTGTCTTATTTATTTATTTATTCCAGTTCTTTTCTTATGTAAGATCTTAGAGCTTCCATGTTCAAACTTTTGACATTTTCAATTTGTTAATCGCAATTATTTTTTTTCATAACCTGTTGAAATGAATCTCTCCTTTTCCTTGTCATAAGATCTACATTATAAAACCTCGGATTTGCAATCTACCAGGTAAACATGGAATCAATCTCAAGCAGGCATCCACGATAACAATGTATAGGTTGCTGGGTTGGGTACATTTTATATGGGCATAAAAGCTGTGCCCTATTTTAAGAATTAAGCTGAGAGCACCCAAGACCAACAAGAAGATTTATCATGCTCTATAATGTAAGAAATTGAGATGATATATATATATATATTTATTCTATTACGTCGAAATTAGTGATTATGGATCCATTCCAGCACACCAAATTTTATTGGAAAATAGTCAAACGCACCGAAGATCTCCTGGGCTTAAATTTTGCAAACAGGGCCTCGGTCTTCACTCTTCAGGCAATATCTTCCATTCGGAAATAGAATTGAAGGTTGAAATCCTAACCTTTTTCTAGAGAGAATAAAAAAGAAAGTGCTCCTAAAGATTCATTTACCATTTGAAGAAAAAATTAAAAAAAGAAAATCCCTGAAGGGACAGTTATAATTCAGTAGCATACAGGTACATTTTGCGAAATAAGCTTTTCTTTTTGAAGGGGCTATGACTTTCACAGACCAAAATAGGTGAACTTCATTTTAAACTAATATTCCTTCTCTCTCTCTCCCCAAGTGGCATTTGGATTAAAGTTACAAAACTTTATCTCTCAAGGAACTTACACCAAACTATCAGAATGCTGCATATATAACATGTTTAGCAAAGCTGTCCTCACACAAGTTGCTGCTCCATCTACTGGAGGGATCTCCCAACGAAAATCACATAGCTGTCAAGGAACTTACAAATGAGATTATGATTAGAACATATATACAGCAATAGAAGATGGGAACATACCAGTCATTTCAAAGCAGATTTACAGTGACAATATTTGTGACTTGTGATCAATGCCATTAAAGATGAAAGTCCCAGGCATGGGTACAAATTGCCTTGTTATGAGCTGCAGTGGAAAGTGACAATTGTCATGAGGGGTTTTGGGGGTCACATAAAATGGAAAAGAACTTTTAATAGCTTTTTAAAGATATAAACAATTGTGCTTTCTGATGATTGTGCTCATCAAACATGGTTAAATACTCATCATTCAACCACCTTTTGGTCCTTAATAAAACAGATGGATCCAAATTAGATAGGCCAAGAGATAGAACCTTGATCACTTCTTGTGATGCAATTCCTCCAATGAAGGCAGAGACTGCATGGAGCTCTGAAGCACCAAATCGGCAGATCTCATTGATAAGGTCCTCTGTCAAGGTTGAGCCATTGCAACCCAAGTCAGTGAGGAGGCCAACAGCTGTAGTCTTCAATCGAGAAATGTCTTCATCCATCCCACTATAAGAATCAATAGGTGAGGTTAAAAGTGCAGTATGATCTTTTAGAAAGATATGATAATTGTTAACAGTATCTCAGGTGTTACCCATCAAATTGCCCAGGAAAACTGTTGTAATTTGCAGCAAACCGATCAACAGCTCGAAGCAAAATATAGAACCCCACAGCTGTACTGCTACACATATAAGAGAATTGTAGCATGTAAGAGAATCACTTTCAGTACGCAACTTTTTCTTTTTGTTTGGGGTGTAGTGTTGATTCATGCATATGTATATTTTCATTTTGTTTTACCTCTAGCAAAAAATAATTCCCCAAAAGGAAAGATAGTAGTTAATTTAGAGGGTCAAAAACAAAAATATTCGCAGAAGATATAGAATTCCACATGATAAAGTTGTTAACCAAACACAATCAAAGGTGGTAGGATCCAGAAATTAGACAGTAGGCAATCCAATCCTGACCAAATGTTTTACATAAACAGAATGCATCACTTGGTCTGCAGGATTAACAGTATACCATATGCAAAAGTATACCATCCTAATTTTTTAATGACTGCACATCCTTTTCTTGAATTTCAACATTATTAACAATATATAAAAAAAATTCTACATTGGCCAATTGGTAATGCAAACGAAATGTTCTTAATCCACATGCATTCTTGACACAAATTTTAGATTTTGAATCAGAAAATTCAATTCTCTCAAAGAAACAAGTTCATACTATGCATGAGGTCCAGAAATGATTAAACTACAGTATAAATACATTTAAGAATTGGACACTAAATTTTTTAATAAGTAGAAGTTGGACACTAAATTATTATCTGAAAGCATAAAAAATAAATTCAACGAAACCTGTAATCTTCATCTGTAAGATACTTCTGTAACTCTGGTAAGATCGGAGAATTAATCTCATTCTCAATGGAGCGATACCTGCAAACCTACAAAGTAAAAATCAATACCTTATTGTACCCAGGCAAAAATAATAGCGAACATGAGTCATGCTTGATCTATAAGAAAATATATAACATCAAGGCCATAAGAAGCTATAAGCCCATAGGTGCATGATTAGCTGAGGGCAATTTTTGGGAAATAAGTATTCATTACTAAAAGGTAAGATGTACTTAGGTCAGTAGCAAAATTAATTATGAACATATAGCTGTAATTTACGACTACTAACATAGAGGAACGATGTGATCAAAGCTGATTACAACAACATATTGGACAGGACTTGTTTAGAATCAACCACAAACTTCAGGTCATGGTATGTCAAGGTTCTATCTAATATTACTCGGAAGTTAGGAACCTTATGAGATTTACTACAGTGTCACCACATTCATAATTGAGAGTAATTTGTCATCCCAATGAGTGAATACCAATAAAAGAACACCGCCCCCCCCCCACCAAAAAAAAAAAGACAGTAACTCCAGACTTACTTTGAGTTTTCTTGCATTTCTACAGAAGCTTTTTATGGCTGTCTTCGAGATGCTAAGCGGATCTTTACCAATTTTTTTCAGAATATTCCTCACTCGTTGCTCAATAACAAGAAAATCGGCCTCAGCCTTTGCTTGGTAAATGTTCTGCAGATTAACATAAAGCCTACAAGAGAATTGATACAACTCTTGTCTCAACAAACTGATTTCTTTTTTAGTTCTAAATTTTACTACGAGATACTTAGATACTAACTCAGTTGTAGATGTCATATCAGGAATTGATCCCTCAAGGGGTGCCTCACCACCACCTTCATTTGATATAAAGTCCTGCAAAATCAGGAAAGAAGTGCAGAATTATACAACTTCAACAAATGCATATCACCATGTCCATATTTAGAACATTCTGAATAGTTGATGTCCAAATAACATAGAGATTGACTGTGATAAACATTAATGATATTTCTTGCTGGCCCATCCAACGGGAATGATCTTAGCATAAGAAAACAATCTCCACATTTTCCTGGCATTTCAAACAGTTGAACCAGCATGCAGAGTATTTTTGGACCATTTTGGAAAGCATGAAAAAAAGTATGCATTCAGTCCATTACCAATGAGCATAGGTACTTTAAATCAAAATTTCAAAGTACATTTGTAAGGAAAAAGGAAGTACAAAGGCACCATAAGCCAAGGAAGCATGTGTGTGCATAGAGAGAGGGAGGGACTGAAAAAAATTAAATGAAGGGAGGTCAAAGCTTTATATCAAATGAGAAAAGAGACCCTCCACACAATCTGTTCCGTAAGAGTACAAATGATCAACAAAGCTACACAAGAGTTGGTAATGTCTGTGAAGCAGACTTTCTAAGAAATATAAACACAAGAATTGGTTTGATGAATCTGCTAGAACATCAGTAGGGCTATAAATGAACTAGCCTGTTTACGAACAACTAGGCTTGGCTCAAGAAAACACTTGTTTACGTTCATTTATTTATTAAACAAGCCAAGCTCAAACATAATAATATGTTTGTAAACAAGCTCGTGAATATAAGGCTCGATTAAGTAAATATGATATTATATGTTTATATGTATTAAAAAAAAAACACTCATATAGATACCAAATTATTTTTTTTACTTTATTGTTAGTATAAATAGTCCATCTCATAGTAAAATTATATACATTTTTCAACAATGCAAGGTTGGTATCCAATTCTTATATGTTCATAATGAAAATCATTCTATCTAATTAACTCATGTAATATAATTTAGTTATTAATTATTAGCATAGATTTATGGGAGTAAAAAATTTTAATTGTGAACAAGCTTGAATATAATGTGTTTACTATATATATGAGAAAAGATTAAGTTAATCAAGTAGCTTATGAAAAATCTCAAACTTGTTTCAATAAAAAAATGAACCAAGCATGAACATGTAGTCTAGTTTGTTGATGAGCTCAAGTTCAGCTCATGTTCGAAATTAAAATAAATGAGTAAACCTAAACTTTTAACACTCAGCCTAGCTCCTTGTTTACAGCCCTAAACATCAGTATTTTCCACCCCCAATTTTGACTCTATGGGGCGTACGAAGAGCTTGTCAGTCAACTTAGGATCTAAGCTAAAAGTACCTCTTTGCAGAAACATATCAGTATATATTATCACTTGACTTCAGCGAATTGGATGTCAGTATCAGATTCAACTAAAGAATAACAAATGTCACCAATGCCATTTTGGAATTACCTTCAAAGCAGCCACCATCACCCAAAAATCTGATGAATTAGAATCAACTTCAGCACAGCTGTCATTAAGTATCTGTTGCAAATCTGGGCCTGAAATGCAAAAAATAACAAAACTTCAGCTCTTAGTTACATGCAACCAATTACAGAATTCTTAATTTTCAGGCAGAAATCACACATTTCTTGATGACAAAATCAGAAGCATATTGCAATCCCACATTAGAACTTCATTAGAATTGCAGTAAGTTTACAACCACATAAGCATGCCGTCTCCATCATTCAAATTGTTTACCACTTGTGATTTGTTTTAAATATAGATATGTTTTAAGAACCTTACTTTCTTTTTTTTTATAAGTATTTTAAGAACCTTACTTTCTTGTTGGATTAATTTAATGAGGCCTATTGCAGGAAGGTGACTCAAATGCAGGTAAAAGTGCCAAAGCTACTCAATCCCAATATGGTTGGAATTGAAATAGCGGATTCCTAGCATCCAGACCACCTTCCAACCATGCATTTGGAAAAGAAGGGGGAAGCCCAAAGCATTTGGACCTAGTCTCTCTGCATTTTTTCCTTATATATATATAAACACGAATCCTCAAGTATTTACCCAACATAAAAACACCTGAACGAGCAAAACATTAATGATAGTTATTTAATCCATATTATTTAACTTTGACATGTTCATCACAATTTATCGTGAAAAATCTGAATCTATGCTTAAGAAATTATACAGTTTGTTGCCAACTAGCTCAATGGGCACCTCCTCCCCTTATAATTTCGAGGGGGGGGTTTTTTTTATGAAATCAACACCCACTAGATGCGAGTGTAACTTACCGATAAAAAAAAAATTACATAGTTTGTTACTTACTAATTCCCCGAGGAGCAAAGACCTTAAAGGAGGCCTCAATAGCTTCTTTGTAGTTATCTCCATCCAATGCAACCATCCTGGCTTTAAGAAGCTCCTAAAATGTTCAAGGCCCAACTGTGTCACTTTACTTTCAGTTTTTTTTATCAGCAACTGTGTCACTTTATTTTCAAAAAAAATCAATAAGACAAGGAAGCCAACAGAAGAGCTATGAAACAAACAAGTTAACCTTGAATTCTTTCTTCTCTTCCCTGGTTGATGGAAGACTACCACCATGGCTTTTGACCCACTGCTCTGCCATCTTGATAAGAAGAACTACGTATGGTGTGTGCTTGAGGGCCACAGGATCTTGTGCATCTATATCAATGCTTTCTGCAAAACTATTGTGTGAAAATAGACAATCAGAAGCATTTATATGGAATACAAGGTGTGCGTTTTTAGGGTCAAAGGTTTAAGCTGAGAATTGTGCCAGATACTAACATACATTAGACAATGTGCAATTGCAAAATCAACCAAAGAAAATAAATATAAAAACAAAATCTGCACCTCTTAAGCTCGGGCCATGGGTTATTTAACCGGAGGTCATCCAGAAAATGATCAGGCTTTGACTCGACCACAGTATGTTCCTGCAACAAATAAGAAAAAGTGGGTATAAAATTGATTTGGTATAGAGAAAATTTTCAATATTTGATCTTGATAAAAGTTTTTTACTAGATTTTGACAGAACAATTATTTTTTTTTGATAAGTAAACAGTAAGTAGTAAAGAACAATTATAGTTGCTACCTTACAGAAATTCTGTTCAAAGTTCAAGAGATTGTCCGTTTTGATAAAAAAAAATATTTTAAAAGGAATGTTAGTGATGATTCAAACCAACAGATGTTATACTAGGACAGAGCTTTATAATAAAACAACTGATCACCCTTCCAGTGTCCAAGTTTTTCCTTTGGAGGAACCCAATGAAGTAAAACCACATTACCTTTAAACTGATTCGAACAAGCCCAGTAAGCCCATAGGAGCGAGCAAAGATCAATATTACATTTGCCTCCCTACAGATCCTATCAAGCTTTACCATTGAATCTTCCATCAGCTGAAAGTGAAAGTAGAAAAACTCTATCATATTTATTGCACTTCTTTTTTCTTTTTAAGTAACAAAAGATTTTATTAATAAAAGCAGAACTAAGTAACAATCACACTCTCATACTGCAACGATTGATATCTTATTTATTGCACTTGATAAGAAGAAACAGAAAAAATTGTTAAAATCTAGGAAAGTAGGTTACAAATCCAGAAGTCCATTGAATTCATTTATGTAATCAGACCATGCAAATCTTACAAAAAAAAAATCAAACCGCAGTGAAATTGTGAGTACAGGCTACAAGCCACCTTGACATTCAAATTTATCTACATCTTTGTGATAATAACAAAGAAAATGTTTGGCAATACAAACATTGCAGAGCACACAAAACAATGCTTTTTTAATTAACTATTTTCATGGTCAAAAAAAGTAAGGTAAACATTAGCTTCATACCTGAGTGGCAACTACCAAGGTAAACTGAGAAAAAAATGAGGGGTTTGTCTCAATTAACGTCACCGGATACTCTTCGATAAACTTGGCCTTAACAGCATCATTCAGCTCTTGAAGAAATGCACATACACACTTCGCCTTAGATTGCCCAACACATGATTCATCAACTATCAAAATCAGAAACTAAAGATAAGCACCCAGAATTTAAAAGGTACTCCTTCCCTCCCATTTTATATAGCTTAATTTTCATTTTGAGTCACCTCAAAATACATATCAGCATTCCAAAGTTGGAATTTTTTCTTTTCAACTCCAAATATCCATATCATATCCTTTTAAAACAAACAAGACTCTTATTAAATGTCATGATATCTTTGACATACAGTGACCATAAGCCTAGGGACACAACTTTTTTCACAATTGCTGACATGACCTATTGTGGTTGATATATGATAAAAGTCGTGTCAACTATGGACTCAAGTGAAAGTGATGTTGTTCCAATCACAACGAACCATATCAGAAGTTGTGAGAAAGTTGAGAAAAATATTGTATCCCTAGAATTAGTCATCATAAAGTAAATGGCATTTTGAAAACATCGCTATATTTTACCTAGACATCTAAAATGTGTTAGAGAGAGTAAGTAAAATTCAAATAACAAAAGAAGCATAACATTAACATACCCATAAAATTATTTCCAAGGTCCCCAAGTTCAACCTTGGAACCATCAATTACAGTTATGCTTCCAACCCCACCAAGAACAAGATTCTTTAATGTCTCAGAACCAGTAGGACCACAATTGAGTAAGCATATACTAGCTTTCTCAAGAGCTGCTTGTCCTTGATCACCCCAGATCCTGCAATTTCAGTTTCACATCAAGTTTCAGAATAGAATTCTCAAAGGAAAACAACAACAAAAACCAAGCCTTAGTCCTGAAATTTTTGATGTCGGTTATGGATTTTCAACAGACTAGTTAGGGTTGGCTACATGTAATTTTCTTTTTCTTTTTTCATCATTCTATTCTATTCGAGTCATACACTCAGTTACTTCCCTAATTGACAAGTCCTATTTGACTCCTTCCATTAATATTATTTTCAATCTTTCTCTACTTTTCTTTTTTCGTTAATCTCTCTTATCTGAACCAAACCATCTCAAGCGACTATGCCTCAAGTTTTCAGGAATAAGGTTCACCCATATCTTTAAGAGAATTTCACCATTTTGAATACTATATCTTCCACGGAAATGCAACTTTGTCTATGTATTTCCAAGCTATTCTTCATCATTAACATAAGAAAGGTATTAAGAAAACATTAAACAAGTTCTTAAAAATTTAAAACAAACAATGCCAAAAAAAAAAAAAAAAAGAATTAGGGACAATCAGTAGCTTCTTTATAATAAATCAATATGCTTTTTATTGTCAGAGCGTTTGCAGTAAATTTACAAAATTCCCACCTAAAAAAAATAATAATCTATTGAGCCTCACTCAATCTCACTGATTAACCTTTACATAAATTTTTTTTTTTCCTCGGGAAAAAAATTTCCAGGGAAAATAATTTACGTGGAAAGAAAAGGGACTGAGAGAGAGAGTGAGAGAAGTGTGTCCAGGGTTGATAAAGCAAAAGGACAAAAGTAAAGGAGGAAGAAGAGTAGAATGTTGGGAGTGGCAAAACGGTGATTTAATTTGTACCTGAGCTGGCGATCGTATTTGGTTTTGGGTTCAGCCATTGCTCTTCGGCTGATTTCCTCTTTTCTTTTTTCTGTGAAAAGCGTTCGGTGCTCGCTCTCTCTCTCTCTCTCTCTCTCACAGTGGCTCGCTTGATAGTTACGCTACGCAGTGTGTGCGACTGCGATTGGATTTGGTGGACCTTTGGTCCTTTGCTTTGGGCTTTTTTTCTTCTGAAAAACCCACACTGTGTTTTGGGGTTGAGCTTATTAAAAAGAGAGAGAAATGAAATGGAAATGTGTACAAAGGAGACAAAATCAAGATTTCAACTAATGTTTTTCTTATATTTTAGAAAAATCTTTTTTAAATGAAAACTTTGATCACCAAATTTGATATATATTTTTAATAAAATAATTTTTGATAGTTGGGATTGAGGAATTTGAATCCCTACTACAACCAACATTTAAAGGAGCATTTTTTATAATATATACTAATCTTTTTAATTTTGTAAGATCTGATCATTATTAATCTCATATATATATATATATATATATATATATATATATATCTTCACTTGTAAATTATTTGAAATACATAGGTATTACTTTTTATGAAAAATATAAATACGTATTACGTAATTTTTTTAATTGTTTTTTTATAATGTTTGTTGTCTATTTCTTTTCTTTTCTTTTTTACAGAATTTGTTGTCTATTTCAAGTTCAACTAAAAATCATCTTCCGATTTTTAATTACATTTTCATGCGAGCCTTTAATTAAAAATCAAACTAAATAATTTGCATGTGAACACTAATATTAATATCTACTAAGCACTCCTACTTCCATAGCTAATTGGTTACTTTACATCAAAGCCCACTTGTGGATTGCTGCCTATTATACTCTTATGAACGTTTCTAATCCAATTCAGCCACAATCTTACGTACTTGGAAACAGTTGGTTCGTTCAGTCCAACCTAAATTAATTATCACTCGATATAGTAAAATCTCTTAAGCCCAAGTGATGGACTATGTCGGGTTCTCCTTCTAATGTATCTCTATCTAATTTAAAACATGAGCTGACATCCCATATTAATATTGAAGATGATCTTCAAAGAAGTCATGCTTGATCTATGGGATAACATCTTTCTACCACTAGTGCCTTATCACCCGTGGAGGATATGATCTAACCGGAAAATTATTAGGTACTCCTGGAGTACCATAAATGTGCTAACATCTCATATTAAAACATGAGCTGACATCCCATATTAATATTGAAGATGATCTTCAAAGAAGTCATGCTTGAGCTATGGGATAACATCTTTCTACCACTAGTGCCTTATCACCTGTGGAGGATATGATCTAATCAGAAAATTATTAGGTACTCCTGGAGTACCATAAATGTGTACTCCCCCCTCTCATATAAATAGTGGGTCCCACCATGAATTTAATTAGTGGGACCCATCATTTATGTGAAATGATGAAGTATGCATTTATGGTACTCCGGAAGTACACAATAATTTTCCGATCTAACCTCATCGATCACAGTGAAAACATCAATTTTGTGCTTTGCAACCCCAATAAAAGAAGGATTGAGATCTTCTAGAGTTCTTAGGGTACTCTACCATGTAGAGTTCCTTTAATCTTAACATTTCATTTATAATAAAAGGTCTAGATTTTGCCATATCATTAATCCACTAAAAAATCTACAAAAATAATGATTTTCAAAAATAACTACTCATAAATGATAGTTATTACCTTCAATGTGAATAGTGGCTATGACATTGCAGCATTAAATGCAAAAGAAATTTGCTTATTTAGAAAATTGATTATTATGTACATAGGCCAAGAAGCATATATATATATATATATATGGATAATTAACATTTTTTTTCTCAAAATTGATTATTATGCTTGTATAACTATGGCTGAAGCTTTTCATGACCAGTAATTTCGGTGATGAAATGGGTAAACTAGAGTACTTAGTTCACAGATTAGACATATCTCTTAAAAATGTAACCAGTATGCAATAGCATTCTTATGGGTTATAAAATGATCACACATCATATTCAGGGCCACTAGAACTGTAATATATACATTGCTCGTATCACATTTTTTTTAGCCTCTGATTGTTCACAATGTCTAAAAGCGGACCAGCGTTCAGCAAAAGCTATTTCTACTGGCTGGCCATTAATCCATCTAAGCTTTCTTCACAGGATTGAGCAATCCATTATCTAGAGGATCTCAATCCATGTTAAAGATAATGGAACTTTCTGATTTTTTTTTAAAGAAAGATATTCTCCATTGAGTTTTGTAAGTTTTGAGATTTATAATGGATTTTCATTGGTTAGGTGAAAGCAAACTATAAAAGGCCAGTTGTTTAGGTGGGCTGAAGTGTCTAATATTGTTTTGTATATATCTCTCAAATATTTCTTCCAAATTCAAGTTGCAAAATAATCAATTTTCTAAATAAGCAAATTTCTTTTGCATTTAATACTGCAATGTCATAGCCACTATTCACATTTAAGGTAATAACTATCATTTATGAGTAGTTATTTTTTAAAATCATTATTTTTGTAGATTTGTTAGTGGATTAATGATATGGCAAAATTTAGACCTTTTATTATAAATGAAAGGTTAAGATTAAAAGAACTCTACATGGTAGAGTACCCTAGGAACTCTAGAGGATCTCAATCCATAAAAGAAGCATTTGTATCGTTTGGAAGTCACAAGGATACTTGAAGATATTATTCTAATTTATGAAAGTTTTTCATTCATATTTTCTCTTTCCAATCGCACAACATAATTATGAAACAAATAGAGTCTTCTACCAATTTTCCTTAAAAAAAAAAAAAAAATCTATAAAATATATACAAAATATCAAAGTAAATATTAGGGGTGTGCAAAAAACTGAGAAACCGAAAAACCGCTTCAAACCAACCGAACCATTGCCAAAATTTCGGTTTGATTTCGGTTCGATTCGGTTTTGGTTTTATTATATTAAAAACCAAAATTTTCGATTTGGTTTTCGCTGGCAAACTTTCATGCACCGAACCAACCGAAACCAAACCGAATATATTATTATATTATATTTTATATTAAATATATAATATAATGTTTGTAAATATATGGAACTTTGGGCCTCTGTTAGTTTATATATTCTTTGCTTTGGGCCTCCATTAGTTTATATATGCTTTGGGCCTCCATCATTTTTATTTTAAAACATTTGGGCCTTGGCTTTTCATTTTATCTAATCAGAATCATCAAACCATCCGGCCTTGGCTTTTCATTTTAATGATTTTATCTTTTTAAACTAATACTTATCAAAAAACTAATAAACTTATCAAAAAAAAAAAAAAAAAAAACCTTATCAAACCATCACGCCTCCATCACTTTCTCTCTCTCTCACACACAGCCTCCATCACTCCATCTCACACACACCGGCCTCCATCAACCCACATTTGCCGCTGGCCTCCACGACTACTCCTCACGTCGGCCTCTGCGTCTCTCATGGTATGATTCTTCTCTTTTATTTCTATCCCTTCTTTTTCTTTGTCTGTCTCTGAATATCATGAGAGTACCATCTAGCCTGCAGGGGCTTCTTTCTTCTACAATATTTTGCTAAAATTTCATTGTTTCACATTGCATATTCCAACACCTCAAATGGGTACACTTCACTTTTCTAAGTTTTCTTGCTTCCTTTTCAAACCAACCGAAACTACAATAAAACCGAAACCAATTAATTCCCAACTATTTCGGTCGGTTTCAGTTGAGAATTTCACAAACCAAAATTTTCGGTTTCGGTTGGCCAAACACAAAAAAAAAACCAACCGAACCGAACCAATTACACCCTTAGTAAATATAAAATCTTGTACATTAACCCATATTTTTTTGGGTGCGCTGTGCACTTGAGAATTTTAGTGGGCTATGTGAGACATTAAGCCCAATTAAATATGGGGGTGAAGTTATGTTAAGGATAAGCAGCACGTGAGACATTTGAGCCCAATAGAAGTCTCCACTGTCCCACAAAGAGGAGATAGGAAACCGAGAAGGAGGAAGAAGACAGAGACAAAAAGATTCAGAAATCAAATCGCATTTGCGAATTTTAACATAAAGCAGCAGATCAAATCAGTTCGAATCAAATCAATCAAATCGGATCGGAATGTCAAGCACAGGAGTATATCCGGGCACATGGGCCCACGCCCTCGTAAAGGTCTCCCCTTACACCTTTTCTACCATCGGTACCACCATCGCCATTAGCGTCTCCGCCCTCGATGCCGCCTAGTCTCTCTCAATTCTCTACTCTCTAATATCTTTCTATCATTATCTTTCATTTTTATGAAAATTTCGTTCTCTAAAATTTGTGAAAATCCTAATGTTGTAATTATGTGGTTGTTGATAGGGGCATTTACCTAACCAGAAGCAGTTTGATCGGCATTGCAATCAAAGCTCCCTGTATTACTTCCAAAAATCTCATTAGGTATTCTATCATTTCTTCATATTTTAGTCTAAACAAAATTAGTCTTATTTGTTGATATGAATTTTAAATCTAATTAGCCATTGATCGATTCAACTTCACTGTTTGTTGGTTTACAAAGTGGTTTTCTGGGGTTGTGGAATTGTTAATTATCTACTACTACATGTTAATTTTATCTTTTGAGTTTTGGTTAAATTTGAATTGAACTTGATAACAAAACTCGCACTTGCTTGGTGTTTTCTATAATTGAAATGCAATAAGCCCTATGAATTCATAGAGAAGAGGTGTTGGCTCGGTAGGTTTTAGTATATAATAGTATAATTCATATCTATGTAGTTGATAAACTATGCAGAAGTCACTGAAGAAGTTGTGATTATCGCATAGAAAATATGATATGATTTTCCTCAAGTCTTTTAAAGTTTAGGATACAATATGACATGAATACTTCAATAAATTTATATATAAATCAATATCTTTAAGTGCATAATATGTAAATTTTATTTTTAATAGATAACTAAGAAATGTTAGGAAGCCTAAAATGTGTGTCTGTTTAAGAGAGAGGGAGAGAAAAATAAAATTAAAGAAGTATGCCACTGTATCCATGAGTATCTGGATTGGATACAGATACGACTTCTACTGTGTAGTATACATGCTTCCTAGACTTTAATGACGGAATTGAAATCTGTCAGTAAATGTGCATTGCATTTGTGTATTATGCAGAACATGAACTCACTCCTTAGCCTAGTATTCAGTGATTTGGTGATGCAGGACAAATTGTGGAAACCTATCTAGCGTGCTTGTGGTGGGTTTAGAGTTATTTTTTTGAGAAAGTGGGTTTAGAGTTATGAAAAATTGTGGACTTGGGATTCAGAGTTTAAGAAGAAGGGGTTAGGGCGATAAGATGGGAAAAAAAGGACAATATACTATTTCTTGAAACAAACAAGTTGTCAGAAAATAATGGTTACAGTTTTGTTTAGGAATCAAAGGTTGGTTTAATGATTATTTGATAGAAATAGTATGTGGGGTCTTAGAGTTCTAATAGGTAAGAGAAAGGACTTGATTGGAAGTTCTAACGAAGAGGGAAAACAGAGAAATTAATGGTGTCAGGTGCTGTTTGAGCTAGATCTCATTGTTGTATTTAGGGGAATCATATTTTGTGGAGATAGGTGTTTGTTTCACTAAATTCCTTATTTTGTGAATTTACTTTCCCAATTCAGCATCCTTATTAATAGGATTAACTTAAAAATTGACAAAACTTCAGGGGAAACAGGAGGATAGGTTAAAAATGATATAGAAGATCAATTAAGAAAGAGGAACATATGTGTTGTTAACAGATGCAGCATGTGTAAGAATAGTTAGGAGTCAGTGGATCACCTACTCTTGCACTATTCTTATGCTTATAATTTATGGACATTTGTGTTTAGCCTGTTTGGTGTTTCATGGGTGATGCCTAAGCTAGTGGTGAACTTGCCAGTTTGTTGGAATAGGGCTGTTGGTCGATGTCAAATAGCAGTTGCTTGGGGGGTGATTCTGTTGTCTCTCATGTGGACTATTTGGAGAGAACAGAACCATCCTTGAGTTGAAACAGTTCTTTTTGCTTTCTTTGTTTGATTGGATTATTCCTTCACTTTTGGATTTTTAAGATTTGTGTACTTTTGCTTAGTTTTTTGTATTCCCTCAATACACGGCTTGGGTACCCATGGGAGCATTTTGTACTTTTTCTATTTTCTTTTAATCAAGTTCTCTTTACCTATAAACAATAAACAAAGCCTTAGTCCCAAAATTTTGGGGTCGGCTATGGATACTCAATAGGATAGTGTCCTCCATTCTACTCTATCTATAGTCATACTCTCTGTTACTCCCTTAATTGTTATATCATTTTTTATTACTTCTACTAATGCAATTTTTGGTCTTCCTATACTTTTTTTCATTCCTTCAACTTAGATCAACTTGTTCTTTCTCATTGGTGCCTAAGTCGCTCTCCTTTGAATATGTCCAAACCATTTTAAACTACTCTCCCTCTTTTTTTTTATCAATAGGGGCTACTCTTATCTTTAAGCAAATTTCTTCATCTCGAACCCTATCTTTCTATATATTTCCACTTATCCATTTTAACATTCTCATTTCAGTCATACTCATTTTATGAATATGCTGCTTCTTAAAAACCCAACATTCGATATCATAGAGCATAGCTAGTCATATAGTAGTCTTATAAAAATTTTCCTCTAACTTAATAGGTATTCTAGTATTCTATGATTGCACAACACTCTTGATGCGCTTCTCCACGTCATCCACCCTGCCCTTATCCTATGATTCACGTCCTCTTCAATCTCTCCATCTTTATGAATTATTGATCTAAGATATCAAAAGTGTCACGTTAGTATCCCTTGACCATCAAGTCTTACCACCCCTTATTTTTGTTTCTTTTTTTACTAAATTTACACTCCATATACTCTGTTCTAGTCCTACTTAATTGAAAGCCTTTAGATTCTAGAGCATCTAGTCAAATTTTTTTAACTTGGCATTAAGCAGATCAATCAAGATGATTTGGTAAATATTATGATGAGAATGATGTTATCTCTCTCTTGTCCACAGGTGGCTTGAGGTGTATGTGCTTATAATTTTGGGTTTTGGGGGCAGGGCGTAGACACTCGATTTTTCATCCATGATTTAATCAAGGAGAATGACTAGAGTGACCATCTATGTACCCCAAAAATCATGATTGCATTACATTCATTAATTCATTCATTGCATATCATAAAAATGATCTTGAGATTCTAACGATTGCGACTGTATGTCCGGTTTCCAAATTGGACTGTCAAATCGAAAGATATCGCATGATTAAGTTTGCACAGTCAGCATGCATTGTGTCTAGGTAAAGTCAACCACGCATGATTAATTTAAATTAATTCTGATTGGTTAAACAATTAAAATTAATTAAATACTTTTGTGATTGGTTGATAATTAGTATCTAAAATAGGATTGCTTGAATAGGATTAAAGAAGATAATTGGATAACAATAAAATCATGGATATTCTGAACTTTATCAAGATTTATTTTAGAGTATTTATCTACAAATTTTTCTTAAAAAGGCCTGAATTATCTAAAAATAGATAAAAATCTTAAAATACGGATTGAAAACACGTCTAAGTGCAAGAACCGGCTCAAGGAAACCTAAAAAAGGAATCCAAAACACACCCAAACATGAAAGTGTGATCAGCACCCAAGGGCACTTTTGGAGTGCCGATCGGCACTTTAAAAGTGCCGAATTGCACCCTTAAGGGCTAAGGCCCAATTCTTTTCGGGTGCCGATAAGGCACACCCTTTTTGACTTTTTTGTAGAACGACACGTCCCGATTCACATTCTACCCATGGTTGCTTATTTTTTAAGCATTCCAATCTCTATAAATAGGGACTGGATCCCAAAATTTAGGAGATTCTTTTACGCTCTAGGAGAGACACCTTTTCACACTCTCAAATTTCTCACCTCCTCTCTAGTATTCTCTCTTAAACTAGGGTTTTTAGGTTTCAAAGATAATTGAATAAATTTCTTTGAACCCTAAAACATCCTCTCAAGAAGAAGAAGTACTCCGTGCAAGAGGTTGTTTCCGATTACCCTTTTCTTTTCTTTATGCTTCTCTTATAGTGATGATGCATGTTTGGATTTTTTTTTTTTTTTTTTTTTTTTGTTAGTTGTTTAAAGTATTCATACCATGAATTATTGATTTAATTTGTCAAAACATGTTCTTAATTCTTTTATTATTGTTGTAACTTATTTTCAAAAATCTGTATGTAAAAAATTCTTTTTTTTGACCCAAAAATGGATCTACATCTTCATTGGAGGTAGATCTGAATTTTCCTTAAAATAAAAACGGATTTACATCTTCTTTAGATGTAGATCTAATTTTTTTTCTTAAGATCAAAAAAGGATCTACATCTTCATTAGATGTAGATCTAAATTTTTCTTAAAATAAAAACGAGTCTACATCTTCATTAGATGTAGATCTGAATTTTTTCTTAAATAAAAACAGATCTACATCTTCATTAGACGTAAATCTGAATTTTTTTTTCTTATAAAAATAGATCTACATCTTCATTAGATGTAGATTTGAATTTTTCTTAAATCAAAAACTGATTTGAATTTTTCTTAAATCAAAAACTGATTTGTATCTTCCTTAGATACAAATCTAATTTTTTTTAACATAGCAGATTTTGAAATAAAGAAAAAGATCATGAATGGTTGTATTTGTTGTGTTTGTTTTATTCAATATATGTAACATAAATTTATTCCATGAATGAAATACTCTTCTCAAGCAATCTTTTTCATATTTTCTTCGAACATACAAAAACAGATCTGATCTTTTGTAAACCAAAATCATTTTTTTTTTTTAAAGTTCTTAAAAACAAATCTAAATTTTCTCCCTAAAAACCACCTTTTTCTTACACAACAAAAGCAAATCTAATTTTTTTTATAAACCAAAATTTAATTTTTTACTCACAACAACAGATCTGATTTTTTTTTAAACAAAGAAGAGAATGCATTCATAAATAAATTTGTGTGATTTAGTTTTATTCACATGTACAACATATCATTCATAGCATGCATAAAATTGGTACATTGGTCACAAGAGTCAAGAAGACCAGACTTTGTCTGAGCAAAATGGGTGCCTAACACCTTCCCATTTCGTAACCTAGCCTCCGAATTTAGGTCTTTTGGATTGGTAGATCTAGCCTTATCTTTGTTTTATTTTGGATAGATTGTAACTAAGACAAAAAGCCATGTAATTATTTGGTAGTTTGTAACTAGGACTCAAAGCCATGTAATTTTTAATTTTTCAAACATGTATTTTTTTTATTCAATCAATGCGAATGGTACAATTTAGTCATGTATTTTTTGTATTTAGTTTTTCTTTTCTTTTTGTATAAAAAAAATAGGTGACGACTCCACACCACTTACCCAAAAAGAGAGGTGCCCTAAAAAGTACCCAAATATCTTTTTTGAGAGCACCCAGGTTTTGTGGTCTCTCACAAGGTGGGGAGGGGGGGGGGGGGGGGGTGTTGTTTACTTGCCGTGATGATTTTTAAGCCTAGGAGGTAGATTGTCTCATATCCTTCAAAATAATCTTTATACATCTAGTTGTAGTAGTAGATCTGTTATTTGGATGGAGGAATTGGTTAGCACTCATCTGATTTTTGGAAATTGGCACCATTGTGTTTGATGTGGAGCATTTTAAGAGAGCGTTATAATCATACATTTGAGGATGAGGAGGGTTTGGGGAATCAGCTTCTTGCCTCATTTATGGACTCCTTGTTTGATTGGTCTCAGGCTTGGGGACTCACATTTAGTGACTTCCTTCCGATAACATTTTTTTAGTTGTTTTGTTCTTCTTTGTACTTCTTGGCTGCCTTGTGATCTTTTCTCATGAAGTAGTTTTTTTTTTTAATAAATCTTTTCTTACTTATCAAAAAAAAATTTATTACCCAAAAAAGAAGAAATAGCATTGGTTCGACATCAAACTTGAAATTATGAAAAAGTAGTTGGAGCACTAATATTTCTAGCGTTTTGCTTTAGTTTAAAGATATGGCATTCTTTCAAACTATGATAGAAAACAATTCTCACTTACATTGTCTTCAAGCATATACAATTTACAAGCTACTATATAGTATATAGACTTCTCTAGGTCATCATGAGTTGGATTTGATGACCACCTTAAATATGTTTTTGTACAAGCAAGCTTGGATAAATATATATATATATATATATATATATATTTTTTAATGGATGAAGTTGCTCAACCCAGTTTGTGGTTTTATTTTATAAATGGGTAACTGGGTTTCTATTTTCAAGTATCATATATTATGCCCCAATCATCCCCACAATGTTAAAATTCAAGGCAAGTTCAAACTTTAGAGAATTTGATTTAGAAGCACACAATACCATATGGTTGCAAATTATATAATGTCTAGATATGGAAATTGCAATTTTTTACCTTCAATGATACCTTGAATTGAATCTATTTTTAGCCCATTCAATGGACCAACAATGCACTTCTTCTAGTTGAACTTCTCATGCACAACTAATTATTATTTTTGTGGTATAAACCTATGATACCTCTTTATGTGATGATGGCTCCGGTTCTTTTGTTATTTTAGTTGTTGGGAAATTTAGACCCCAGTTGATAAAATTAACAAGTTTTAAATCTTGTTAAAACAAACAAACATCAATATCATGTCAAAATCATGCGGTAAAAAAAAAAAAGACAAGATATGATGACTTAGGAAAACCAATGAAACAAACTAGTTTCACAGTAAAAAATCTGGGAGGAAACCTTCCCGAAAAGCAATCCACTATAGTAAAGAGAAGTTTCAAATCTAGTACAAAATCTTTGTCCTTAGACTCTATAATCCCTGTAGATGAACTTACAATAGAAACCTTCTACCACTTCAGAACTTCTAAACTCTTCAATATATAAACGCCACCCTTTTTGGACGGATCCCAATACATGACTAACCAATGATGCACAACTCCCAATACGTGACTAACACACCAACTTGAAAAGGAATGTTGGCTGCAAAGTTCTTCACTTCATCAACAATGAAGATCAAGAAGCACTTGGTTACAAAACCCTAAGGTGCAAAGACGCAGTAGTCTTTCAGAGAGAATAAGGCACCGGTCACCTTTTAGATGTGTTCTCCTTGTATTCTCTTATGTGACGGCCTTTAAAATAAGCCTTATATATGTTTAGGGTTGTGAGAAAAGAAACCCTACACATACATGTCAGCATGGGCCGAAAATCAAATCTGGAAATTTGAATTTCGTAAAACTCAATAGATACCTCGATAGATAGCTATTTGTCGAGACCTGTTGCAAGCTATCGAGAGGTGTCGAGAAGCTATCGAGCCTATCTGTTGCGAGCTATCGAGAGCTATTGAGGAGCTATCGAGGGGACAGAAAGTTTCTCGATCGATCGATCGACCTAGCTATCGAGAGGTATCGAGATTGCGATAAAAGAGTTGAAGAGCTCGATAGATAGCCTAGCTGTCGAGAGGTGTCGAGCAGCTATCGAGTTTTAAAAAATCAGCAATTCTTCACTTGTTTCTTTGACAGATTTGCATGGCTTCAATACTAGACTTGAACTCTTGTTCCTTGAAGTATTAAATACATCCTAGACCTACCCAATTACAAATAAAGTGCATTTTGTCAAAAGATTAGCCAATTACATAAAATATTGACATATGTTCCTAACATTGAATCACATATGTCCTAACATCAGTATTATCTTTTGTGAAGCTATTGCTATTTATGGTGTCATTGTGGCAATTATTCTACAAACAAAGCTAGAGAGTGTTCCACAATCACAGATTTATGAACCCGAGTCTCTTAGAGCAAGATATGCAATCTTTGCGTCTGGGATTATCGTGGGCTTTGGAAACCTTGTCTACAGGTTCAAATCTCCGCTCTTTTACACTTACATACTCCATTGGAATTCTCCTAATCAAAACTCAGAATTATTTTCTTTCCTTGCTCTTACAATCCTTCTGATTCTTCTTTTGACAACAGGTTGTGTGTTAGAATCATTGGAAGCAGCTGTGCTTTATCTAATGCTCAAACTCCACTCTTTTTGTGAATATTCTTATGATCGAAATCTTTGGTAGTGCACTTGGTTTGTTCGAAGTGATTATGGGAATTATCATGTTAGCTTAAGCCACATGGCCTGCGAAAGCGTAATTTGTAGTTCGCATTTGAACACTATGAAGCGGTTATGACAGAGTGCAATGTATTATGTATCGTAAATGGACTTTGTATCTTGTTCTTTCAGCCGTTATTAATAAGCATCATAAAAGTTGGTGTGGAGATAGAGATTATTCAATCTTAGGTTGCATTTCTATTGATGGAAATGAATTTTGTTAGCATGTTAAGGTTGGTATAGAGATTCATTTGCCTCATTGTAATGTTGGGCTGCATTCCAGTGGAAACAAAAGAAATTTTAGGAATATGTATCATTCTATTGACTTTTTTTCCCTCTTTTTTATACAAAGTGGTGCCCAACTTTACTATTTCACTCTATACCCATGAAACACCAACTCCATGGACCAATAATGTGTTGAGTGGAACTTAAAACACTCTGAGTTTACAGGTGCTTCAAATATATAGAGACCATCACCCGAATGTACCCAACAGAACTTCGTAATCTTGACTTATTAGGGGTATTGTGTTGAACCTCTCTCTCCATGCCGACCCTTTTTTCCCTTTGTAGATTAGTTTACTTGTTAAACATGTTATTTCTCATAAGATGGGTATGAATATAGATTAGGGTGATTATCAGTTGGTGGATCTCTAACACCACGTTGACCCCTGCTTTTCGGAAGAATGCTTTCCGACTACTTATCACAATTGTTAGTGGTTGTTGAGGTACAAATTTTCGGGCCTTGATTTTATTGGCCCACTCACAAAATACCCACATGAGCCTACACATTATTTAAAACCCACATAAATATTTCCCATATGTATTACCCAAATATTCTCCATATTATTGGGCCTTCACAAATACTCCATACCCAAGCCCATAAATTGCCATGGGTCCTCTCACAAGTATTGCCTATTATATCCCACATATCATCCAACTTAAATTCTCTACAAAATATGCTCATCATATCACTACCAAAATTGGGCCGCAAAATTGCACTATCCCCACACAAAGCCCAACATCATTCGGCTTGTGGGCAAAACTCAAAGGAAGCCCAAATTCCAAAAGTCCCACTACGATATGGCTAATTCCAGAGTCCCACTACGATGTGGCTAATTCCAAAAGTCCCACTACGATGTGGCAAATTCAAAACTCGCTACGATGCGGCACTATTTACAAAGCCCGTTGCTACACGGCACCCCTAAAGCCCATTGCTACACGACAATACTTTACAAAATCTCAAAATCATTTTTCGCAAAGCCCAAATGCTTATTTGGCATCTATTTTTACAAAGACCAAATTCTTATTTGGCATCTATTTTTCACAACGCCCAAATACTTATTTGGCATCTATTTTTACAAAGCCCAAATTCTAATTTGGCACTATTCTTATAAAGCCCAAATACTAATTTGGCACTATTTTATAAAACCCAAATATTATTTTGGCAATTCTTTCATAAAGCCCAAATACTAATTTGGCAATTATCTTTACACTATTTTTATAAAAGCCCAAATGCTAATTTGGCATCCATTTTACAAAGCCTAAAACCATTCTAGCAATTATCTTACAAAGCCCAAAATGACATTTTGGCAAAAACAATTACTTTATACTCAAAGCCCAAATGTTAATTTGACACTTATTTTTGCAAAGCCCAAATAATCTTTTGGCAACTATTTCGTGAAGTGCAAATGCTAATTTGGCATATATTTACTAAATTCAAATATTATTTTAACATTTGTTAAATCCCCAATTCATGGGAATATAAATTACTCATTTCTCAAAAGAATATCTCTTTCACAAAATTTTTATGGGAACTATGTCTATTATTTCCATAATCAACTAACTATAAAGCCAATGAATATCACCCATGGCAAAACTACTCATCTTGTAGGGTTAACAAAGCCCAAGCAAGCTTATCAACAAAGCCCAACTTGGTCAGAACAGCCCACACACAAATCTCAGCAATTGAAGAACACATGAACTGGTCAGCCAAATTTCAGCAATAAATGAACAGCTGGAGCCCCTTCTCATCAAGTCCCAACATGTCTAATCAGATTAGAAAACAGACATGTGTCCACCAGGGGATGAATCCTTTCTCCACAAGCTGAAATCCCATCATTTCTCAAGTGACATAAAACTGAAGGTGATGTGACAAAAAACTAGTAAAGCTGAGAAAGCTTCAGCCAGCTGTTACTTCTTTCTCCTTCAACTCACTCAGTCAAGAAACCAAAGCTATCATGACCAGACCAATGAAGCTCCTGAAACGACACAAAATCAACTCATTTTCATACTAAAAATACGTATTTTTTGGTTCATGAATCAAGCACATGAACCCCAAATGGGGAAACTTAGGGAAATGTGGTTTGGAGGGCACTAAAGGGGATCCTAGCAGAGTTCTCAACAAGGGCTCCAAGGTTGACACCTGGCTTGGGGTGGTCCAATTTGCCCTAGGGAACTCTGATTCTAGTTGTAGCATATCCAAGATCATTAGCCTAAAGCATGCTCTAATCCATCAGCCAAGGCTAATCAGCATTTAATGCTAAAACTAGAAACCCAGCTGATTGTTACCCAAAATAGCAAGAACCTCCTAAAGTGAAGCTTACTACTCTTAGCTAAAAATCTTAAGAATGATTCTCCAAGGATTTTCTGGAGATTGAGGAAGATTTTGCAAAGATTCTTTGCTAATCACCCCCAGAAAACCCTAATATAAATGGAGCTCTCCATTAATGCTTCAACAACCAACAACACACTAAGACTTACACCAGAAAAGTTTTTGCCTTAAACTCTCTGCTTAAGCTTTCTCTAAGCTCTGAAAAAGCTTTTGAGTTCTTAGTTTCAAGCATAGAAACTAAGTCCCCCAACTTCTAACTCACAAGTACTTTCTCATAGCTCTACTCTTAAATACTTACTTGCCCCAGCAGAACATTCTAGTAGTACTACTATACACTCTCACTCATTACTTATACTTCTCACAAATGATTCTCTCTACTCACTACATATATTATATTCATAAGCATGTCATAGCACCATAATGATCTTGCTGCGATGGCGGATCTCTCTCTCTCCCTTCATCTCACACTAAGTCTTCTCCATTATTTGTTATTATGGAACCTATGATATTTACTTATTCATTTACTATTAATAGTTATGATGTAACTGTTACTATAGAGTTTTTCCCTCGTATTGTTGTATTAGAAGACTCCTCCCCAAAATTAACGGATGATGAGTCTGAAAACATAGATATTTCTCTTAGTCTGTAAAGTAACTAACGGCTAGAGACTTATCTTGTGTTGTTTTACTTTACTGCTGGGCTATTTTCTGCAAGAATACCTTACCGCTGGGCCCTTTTTGCTGCGGAAACATTTTTACCGCTGGGCTGTTTTCTGCAAAAATACTTTACTGCTGGGTTATTTTTTATAGTATTTTTTCAACCGTACTGACGTGTTCGCTGTAGGGATTGTTCATGGGCCACTCTTGACAGCTCCAATCTAAGCCCAAGGCATAAAATATAGTAGACTTCTTGGATCTTCACCGATAGCTTTTGGGCGGTGCATCGAGCCCATTGTCAAGTTTCGGTTTAGACCCCCCAACCCAAAATAAATCTTATTTGTCGAGAAGGAAATTTTTTCGCCCCCGACAGTGGTCAACAGCCAAAATGACCAAATACCACTGTTGGCTAAAATATGTAGTGTTTTACCACTGTTCGAAAAATATTTAACAATCTATCACATTTTTTTAATTTGATAAAAAACATGGATTATTTTAATAAAAAAATGTCACACAGAACTCCAAAATGGGGGTTCCTGTAATATGAAACTCCTCTTCAAGCTTGAGTTCTTCAAAATTTGACATAAACGTTTTAATAGGAAAATACAACACGCTTCCGGATAAATATGTTTTGTCTCTTACTATGCTTTAACTATTGACTAGAACACGCGAACAAAGACACTTTTATTGACAAAAAATTAATTCACCAAAGGTACACCACCTTTGCTTATGGAAATCTAACTGCTCTTACACTACTGAGACAAGTAGGTAGACTTTTACACTCACTCCCCTACAGCACTAGGTCCTCACTTTTCCCTATGCTTGATATCCAGGCTTTGTTGACATTAAAGCTTTGTTCAAATTGTTTAAGAACTCGAGCTTGAAGAGCTCAAATTTTGTTTACAAAGAATTCAAGCTCCCTATGGATTTTTTATAATTAAAAAATTCAACCTCAGCGAGTGCCACGGTGGTTATTTTTATGGAGCTCGGGTTCCAAAAGAATAGTAGATTCTTAAATATTTTCAAAACAGTGGTAGATCGCTACAAATTTTGGCCAACAACGATACTTGGCTGTTTTAGCCCGTGGTCAACTCGTGCCACTATTTCCATCGATTAGCCATTAGTTTTTTCTTTTTCTCAACTATCAAGCATAAATACAAAACCAAACAACCAATGTCTCATTCTTGATAACACAGAGAGAGAGAGAGAGAGAGAGAGAGAGAGAGAGAGAGAGAGAGAGAGAGAGAGAGAGAGAGAGAGAGAGAGAGAGAGAGAGAGAGAGAGAGAGCCTAGCACTACAACACCTCGATCATGGCTAATTTTGTAAATGAATCATAAAACAACTCAAATTAAGATCAAGAAAAAACTTATTTATGTTCATTTATTTAGTAAACAAGCTAAGTTTAAGTCTAGGTTTATGCTTAACTGTGAACGAGACAAACTCAAACATAATAATATGTTTGTGAACAAGTTCATGAGTATAAGAGTTGACTTGAGTCTATATATATATATATATATATATATATATATATTAGAATCTTATATATTTAAAAATAGATATATAAAAAAATATAGTTAAACATAAATGAGACGGGATTGTATAAGTGAAAAAATTATATACTTATTTATTATATTACTTTTATTTATTATTTGTAATTTATTGATAATATAAATATATATTATAAATTGTAAATTATTTTTTATGATATGATGGTAGGAAATCTCATTTTCATAAATGAAAAATCATTCTACTAATTAACTCAAATAATAAAATTGCAATTATAATTTAGCTATTTATTATTATTAGCATAGATTTGTGAAGTGGAAAAAAATTATTGTGGTTTTTACTATATATAGGAGAAAAATAAGTAAATCAAGCAACTCGTGAACAAACTCAAACTTGTTCGACAAGAAAATGAACTAATTTTGAATGTAAAATCTAGTTTGGCGATGAGCTCAAGCTCTACTCATGTTTAAAATAGAATTAAATGAATCAATTTGAACTTTTATTCTCAACTTGACTCATTTACAACACTAACCATGACATGAATTGAAATACAATAATTTGGCTTCTTAGCTAGAGCTGAGTGAGTTGAAGATAGCTTGAACCTGTTAAGATTAGTGGCCTAAAATCCTATTGTATGATGCTATGTATGTTATTATGTATGACTTAATGTTGTGATTAATAAAGTTTTGTTTTATTATTATCTAAAATGATGGTAACATGAATATTTGGACATTATCATATGATCCATGAGATGCATAGTATGTGATTTATGTGAAAAGTTACAGAAGATATAAATCACAAATTCTTTGTAAACTCAGAATTTTAGTTCATAGTCAGTGATAAAATTGGACATTTCATCTGCGAAAACTATAACATATCAACTAAAATAATTTGTCTTGATCATGGAAGTGGAGATTTCTAGTTGATGTGTTAATATGTTTTAAGAGTTAAAACATATTGAATTGGACTACTGTGAGATTTATTATTCTTCTAACGACTGTCAAATGAATAATAAATCTCATGACTTCTTTTTACATGAATTCTTAATCCTGAAAGAATAATGGACATGATCATGAAGTGTAGGTTACTTTGATATATTAGGAGTAAGATCTATAGTAACGGTCAAAACCTCAGTATGTTGGTCAGTCACATTTAGTGTTGATAGAATATATATTCTCAAAATGGAATTCATAGTCTCTTAACGGAGATACAAAACATTCTCATGAGATAAGTTTAATAGGTTTGTTATTCAGAATGTTAGGCCCAACAACTTTAGTAAATAGTTACTAAAGTATATATTTATGAAATTGAATTTCATAAATATATGATGAATAGCTTAAAAGATTAAACCGGGTACTCAAGAATTAAGATGTAGTAATCTACAAAGTGGCAGTCTACATTTATGACTTTGTATTACTATGAATATTTTATGAAGGGGTTGCATGTACAATAAAATCTTGGGATATAATTTTTTAATAAGGCCTAGAGTACAATTATATTTATGTAGTGGTATTAAATGTAATTAATGGTAATCTTGGACTTGTCAAGAGTTGACAGAAAAGCCCAAGGCCCATTGTAGCTAGTGTCTTATTTGTTCCCTTTTGGTCCCACTCCAAGCCACATACTAGAGTCCAATTGGAAAAGCCTAAAAGGCTAACCCAATTAGATAATCAGTTATAAGGAGAGAAACATACAGAATTTTAAGAAGAGACATGAAATGGTTTGTATATGAGTGTTGGACACTCTCTAATTCTCCCTTGAACAAATTCATATAAATGATTGAGAGACCACACTTCTTGGGCATTAGTGGAATTGAAGTGAAGATTAAAAATGTTCTCAAGTACTTCTAATCTTTGTTTTGAAATTCACCACACCAAGGTACACTTTCTTGTTCTTAATTTCTGAAATTTACATAGTACATGTTATCAATTGTGAATGAAGTAGATCCATTAATTTTTCCCCTACGTATGTATTGTATGCGATACAAACACGTTTTTTCAACAATTGGTATCAGAGCCAGGTTTTCAATTTCCAATCTGTATAACATGTTTTGTGAGTTTTGGAATTAGAGATAATAGTTTCATGATGTTAGAAGATTATATATATTTAATTTTCTGCATGGCTGTTGAAACTATGGTTTGATGAAAACTGATATTGATATTTTGATGTTGTTTAAATTTGAATTTAAGTATGTTAAATTGAACTTTAAGGCTATAACATCAATGGAATTCAGTTTTGATATCAAATACTATCCATTATGTTCATATGGTGGTTGTCTATTCATAAAAAACCATTGAAAACTGTCTACATCTGCACTTTTAAAAACTGAAAACACGCGTTTTTCACGGGTTAACTTCTCGCAAAGCTACTCGCGAAAAATGCCTCTGAAGCACAAAATTTTTCGCGGGTAAGCTTTACTCGCAAAACAGTCGCAAGATAATCACGAAAGTTTCTGTCTGAATTTTGTGTTTTCACTATTTTGCCTTAACCCATTTTCACAGGAAGAGCTTAGTCGCGAGATTCTTGCGAAAATGCTTTTTAAGTGTTTTCAAATGTATAAAGTGCAAGGCTGTCTGCGATTAGATTACACATGTCTACAAAATAAAAACCTTTAATTTAAAACATCTAGTGGGAGAGAGATACAAGGGTTGGATCTCACGGTCTCCATTGTCGGTTCATAGTAGTGTGAAATATATACTTTGTCTTTGCTTCGAGCTTAGCATTCCATGCGGAGAGTATTCATTTCATGGTCCTACAAGATTGAATTTCTTGGTTTATAGTGGTTTGATCAAACACCTTGTCTTAGCTTCGAGCTTTGCATTCCATGCAGAGGGTGTTTTTTTTATCATGGTACTACAAAATAAACATGTTAAGGAGATGAAATGTGGCTACACATGATTCTAGACAATGGTATATACTAGACTAAATATTATAGTATCCTCTATACTGAGTTCTTACTATTATTATTTAAAGGCCAAATTTATAACGGCATATTATTAGTGTTTGATAAGAGTTGTCATGATAGCACTAATAATGAGAATAGTTCTCAATCAATCATAGTATTTAATGTTCACTCTATGCTAAGGGATATTAAATATGGGATTGGGTTGTCGTTGCATATATTATATTATGGTTTTATTAAGGTTCCATACTATATGTTTATATGCTAAATTGATAATGTCCAGTTTACTTATTATATTCATGTTTATTATTTTTAGATTTGAACATGGCATAATTTAGCCCACTTGTTACTATACTTAATCAAAACAAACTGACTAGATCCAACTATGTTGACTGGAAAAGAAATTTGGACATTGTTCTTACAGCTGAAGAGCACAAATATGTGCTTACTCAACCATGTCCCAACTTTCCTTCATTAGATGCTCCTCCTGAGGAAAAACGGCGATATGATCGTTGGCAAAAATCTAATGAGATGGTCAAGTGCTATATCCTAGCATCTACCTCAAATGTTCTACAGCATCAAATGCAGGATGTAGAACTAGCTTTGGACATAATGTTAAGTCTGAAGGAGATGTTTGGTAAGCAAGGCCGTTCTATAAGGCAAGAAACTACGAGGCAAATTTATAATACCAAAATGGTTGAAGGCAGTTCAGTGAGGAAGCATTGTCTTACAATGATCTCTAATCTAAATAAATTGGAAGTTTTAGGTGTCGATATTGATGGAGAATCACAAGTGGATATGATACTCCAGTCACTACTGGAATCATTCAAGGAATTCATACTCAATTATAATATGAACAAAAAGATTTATTCATTATCTGAATTAATGAATGAGTTGGTAGCGGCAGAAGGCATTCTTGGTACATCTAGTGTTAATGCTAATATGGCCGAAGCTTTTACTTCTCAACATAAGTCGAAAGGCAAGGATAAGAAGAAGAAGAAGAAGAAAAAGGACTTCACCAAGCAAGATGGTAAACAAATTGCCTTACGGGTTGTCGACAAAGGAAAGAAGATCAAAGGAAAGTGTTTCCATTTTGGTGAGAAAGGACATTGGAAGAGGAATTTTCCAAAATTCAAGGCTGCCAATAATAAGGGTATGAAAAGTTCATTCCTCCTTGAAATATGTTTAGTACAAAATCCCACGGATTCCTAGTGTGTGGATTCAGGTTGTACTAATCATATCTACAATTCTTTGCAAGGGTTCCAGGAGACCATAAAGTTTAATGAAGGGAATTGTTTCTTACTTTGGTTGATGGGCGCAGGATTCCGATTATAGCTGTTAGAGTTGTTAATTTATGCTTTGAGTCTAGGGTTTTAATATTGGAAGGCTATCTATATGTACCTAATGTTCGTAGGAATTTAATTTCTGCAACTTATTCAGTAAACATGGATATTGTGTTATCCTTAAAGACAATGTTGTAATAAAGAAGGGTAAAGTGTTTATCTGTTTTGACAATATTGTGGATGATCTTTATATGTTAACTCCTGATAAGCATGAATTATATAATTTTGAATTAGATAATAACTCTCATGCGAAATCATTAAAGAGAAAGTTTCCTTCCACTAGTGATGCATATCTTTGGCATTTATGTTTGGGTCATATTAATTCAAATAGGATTCAAAGACTGATCAAAGATGGTCTCTTAGAGCCATTGGACTTTGATAAATTTCCAATTTGTGAATCTTGTTTGGAAGACAAAATGACTAAACGGCCTTTTAGTGCAAAAGGTAGAAGAGCCCAAGAGTTGCTAGAACTAGTGCATTCAGATGTATGTGGTCCAATATCAATCCAAGCAAGAGGTGGTTATGAGTATTTCATTACTTTCATTGATGATTACTCTAGATTTGGTTATGTGTACCTAATGAAACGGAAGTCCAAAACCTTTGAAAAGTTCAAAGAGTTTAGGGCTGAAGTTGAGAATCAATTGGGTAAACGCATAAAAGCCATTCGATCTGATCGTGGTGGTGAATACCTTCATGGGGATTTTAAGGATTACTTAACTCAAAACGGGATTGTATCCCAATTGATTGTGCCTAGAACTCCCCAACAAAATGGTGTAGCAGAAAGAAGGAATAGGATTCTTTTAGATATGGTTAGGTCCATGTTGAGTTATTTGACTCTACCAATTTCTTTTTGGGGATATGCCTTAAATACTGCAATGTATCTTCTGAATTTAGTACCTTCGAAGTCTGTTCCTAAAACACCTGTAGAGATGTGGAATGGGCATAAGCCTAGTATGAGACATCTCCATATTTGGGGTTGTCAAGTATATGTGTTGAAAGGAAAGTTTGATAAGTTACAATCTAAAACAGAAGTGGTTTTCTTTGTAGGGTATCCAAAAGGAACCATTGGAGGTTTATTCTATAGTCATAAAGATAATAAAGTGTTTGTTAGTACAAATGCCAAATTCTTGGAAAATGACTATATGAATGATTATACTCCTAGAAGTAGAGTTGTTTTGGCTGAAATGAATGAACCTGTAAATAAACAACCAATGAATGAAACTAGGGATGATGTGGTTGTTTTAGATACACCACAAGATACTAGTGATGAGATGTTTAGTACACAGGTCTCTCGTCGTAGTGGGAGGATTGTTAGGCCACCTATAAGATTTATAGGTCTGGGAGAAACTTATGAAGCTATCTCAGAAGAGGCTGAAACTGATCCTTACACTTATGAAGAAGCAATGAATGATATGATGCACATCATTGGGTCAAAGCTATGAAATTTGCATTAGATTCAATGTATTCCAATCAAGTTTGGAATCTTGTAAAGGCGCCTAATGGCATTAAACCTGTTAGTTGCAAATGGGTTGACAAGAGGAAGAGAGGGATAGATGGAAAGGTTGAAACCTTTAAAGCAAGGCTAGTGGCGAAAGGGTATACACAAAAAAAAAGGTATTGATTATGAAGAAACCTTTTCACTAGTAGAAATGCTTAAATCTATCAGAATTCTCTTATTCATTGCTACTCTTTATGATTATGAGATTTGGTAAATGGATGTCAAGACTGCTTTTCTAAATGGCAATCTTGAAGAAGAAATCTATATGATGTAACCAGAAGGTTTCATAGCAATGAATCAAGAGCATATGGTATGCAAGTTGAAAAGATCCATTTATGGACTTAAGTAAGCATCTAGGTCATGGAACATCAGATTTGGTCAAGCAATCAAGTCATTTGGTTTTGAACAAAATCTTGATGAAGTAGTAATGTTCCTAGTACTTTAAGTTGATAATATTCTACTCATTGGAAATGATGTAGGGGTGATGTCATCGATAAAGATTTGGATGTCAAGCCAATTTGATATGAAGGACTTGGGTGAGGCTAACTTTATTCTAGGGATCAAGCTTTGGCAAGATCGCAAGAATAAGATGTTTGGCTTATCACAAGCTAGATATATAGATAAGGTTCTAGAACGGTTTAGCATGCAAAACTCCAATAAAGGATTACTTCCTTTTAGACATGGAGTTCCTCTGTCTAATGACCAAAGGCCTAAGACTCAAGAGGAAGAAAATATGATGAGACAAGTTCCTCATGCTTCTGCAGTAGGAAGTCTCATGTATGCCATGCTTTGTACTAGACCAGATATTTGTTATTTAGTTGGCATGGTCAGCCGATATCAATCAAATCTAGGACCAAAACATTGGCAAGTTGTAAAGCATATTCTCAAGTATCTACGAAGAACGGAGATTAAATGCTTGTTTACCGGTGTAAGGATTTTATTCTTGTTGGCTATACAGATTCAGACTTTCAATCATATCTAGATTTTAGAAAGTCCACTTCAGGTTGTGTGTTCACCTTGGGAGGTGGAGCCATAAGTTGGAGGAGTGTTAAGTAATCTTGTATTGCGGACTCCACCATGGAAGCTAAATATGTTGCTGCTTGTGAAGCGATAAAAGAAGCTGTTTGGCTCAAGAAATTCCTTTCTGATCAACGTGTAGTGAGAATGGAGTAAGTTCCTATCACATTGTTTTGCGACAATAGTGGAGTGGTTGCAAAATCCAAAGATCTAAGGAATCATAAGAAAGGAAAGCACATTAAGAGAAAGTACCACATCATTCGAGACATTGTTGCTCGTGGAGATATAGTAGTTTCATAGATTGAAAGTGCAAATAATCTATCAGATCCCTTTACCAAAACCTTGCCTCAAAGGACTTTCGAGTCACATTTGGAGGGAATTGGAGTTAGATTAGTGCACAATAGTCTTTAGGGCAAGTGGGAGATTGTTAGGATTAGTTCCCTAAAATCCTATTGTATAATGTTATCTATGTTATTATGTATGACTTGATGTTGTGATTAATAAAGTTGCTTTATTATTATCTAAAATGATGGTAACATGAATATTTGGACATTATCATATAGTCCATAAGATTCATAGTATGTGATTTATGTGAAAAGTCACAGAAGATATAAATCACAAGTTCTTTGTAAACTCAAAATTTTAGTTCGTAGTCGATGATGAAATTGGGCATTTCATTTGCAAAGACTATAACATATCAACTAAAATGATTTATCTTGATCATGGAAGTGGAGACTTCTAGTTGATGTGTTGATATGTTTTAAGAGTTAAAACATATTAAACTGGACCGCTATGAGATTTATTATTCTCCTAACGATTGTCAAATGAATAATAAATCACACAAATTTTTTTTACATGAACTCTTAATCCTAAGAGAATAATGGATTTGATCATGAAGTGTAGGTTGCTTTAATATATTAGGAGTGAGATCTATGGTAACGGTCAAAATCTTAGTATGTTGGGCAGCCACATTTAGTGTTGATAGAACATATATTCTCAAGATGGAATTCATAGTCTCTTAACAGAGATACAAAATATTTCCTAGAGATACAAAATATTCCCTTGAGATAAGTTTAATGGGTTTGTTATTCAGAATGTTAAACCTAACTACTTTAGTAAATAGTTATTAAAGTATATATTTATGAAATTGAATTTCATAAATATATGATGAATAACTTAAAGGATTAAATTGGGTACTCAAGGATTAAAACATAGTAATCTACAAAGTGGCAGTCTACATTTATGACTTTGTATTACTACGAATATTTTATGAAGGGGTTGCATGTAAAGTCTTGGGATATAATTTATTAATAAGGCCTAGAGTACAATTATATTTATATAGTAGTATTAAATATAATTAGTGGTAACTTTGAACTTGTCATGAGTTGACAGAAAAGCCCAAGACCCATTGTAGCTAATGTCTTATTTGTTCCCTTTTGGTCCCACTCTAAGCCAAGGAAGTCAATTCCGTACCGTACCGACTAGTGCACCGATACAAATAACCCCCTTGTTTCGTACCGGAAAAAATACCGACCGTACCGGCCAAATCCGGTTGTTTCGGCCAGTAAATGGATATCGGGCCGAAACACAAAAAGTCTCATTTGTAAGGAAAGAAAACAGAGAAGGAGAAAAGGAAGAAGACAACAACAAAGCAAGGGTGGCGCCACGAAGCAGCTTCTTCTTTGTCCATCTCTAGTCTCCACTGCTCTGTAAATGACTTAATACACTCTTTTTTTTTTTTGCTAAACACTATTATGTATGTGGTTTCTCACTTTCTCTTTCTTTGCTTTGTACTCCATTTCTTTTTGAAGTTTCCTAAGCTCTCCATGTGACTACTAACACTAGCATTGGAAATATTGAAAACTTTTATTTTTTGAATAAAAGATGAGCTGAATCCATTACTTCTTTTCAGCTTTGGCCTTTGTATTAACCAAAAAAAAAAAAGCTTTGGCCTTTGAGCCCAATGTGATGTGAGTCATGTGACATAATGTACATGTATTGCCGGATTGCCTTTGTATTGCAACAAATTTATATTTAGAACAATGCTAATATTACAACATTTTAAACAATTTTTGTCATAATTTGTTGTGTGAGGAGTTGTGAGTGATGAAAATGTGAACCCACATACACTCACAATTTTTTTCACCTCTCACAACTTATCATATATCAAGTTGTGTGAAGTATTATAATACTAATATTGCTACAATATTTAAAGTTTTTTTTTTTTTTTTTTGGAAATAGATATACTTATACTTATAATTATAAATTATTAAATAATTATTTTAATTTTTAAATTATTAGACGATTTAAATATTTTATTTTATTTGAGGTAATTGTCCTTCTCATTATTATATATTTAAATGTTGATAACTCCATCAAAAAATATAAAAAGTTGCCAATGTGATATATTGAGTTATTAGAAATATAACTTTGTATATTGTATAAAATAGTAAAAAATAGCGGTAAATCGAAAACGGTACATTGGTATTGACCGGTATCCGAAATATATTGTACCGTTGGCCAAACCGGTACAGCCTCTGGTATGGTATTGACTTCTTTGCTCCAAGCCACGTACTAGAATCCAATTGGAAAGGCCTAAAAGGCTAACCCAATTAGATAATCAGTTATAAAGAGAGAAACATACAAAATTTTAACAAGAAACATGAAATGGTTTGTATGTGAATGTTGGACACTCTAATTCTCCCTTGAACAAATTCATATAACTAATTGAGAGACCATACTTCTTGGGCATTAGTGGAATTGGAGTGAAGATTAAAAGTGTTTCCAAGTACTTCTAATCTTTATTTTGAAATTCACCACACCAAGGTACACTCTCTTGTTCTTAATTTTTGAAATTTACATAGTACATGTTATCAATTGTGAATGAAGTAGATCCGTTAATTTTTTCTCTACGTATGTTTTGTATGCGATACAAACACGTTTTTTTCAACAGAACCAAGTTATTCGCCTTGATGAGCTTTCTAGAATTCATGAACTTCTTCAAATGGAAGAGAAAAATCTTGTGCAAATTTGAAGACAATTGCAAAAATTCAAAGGCCTTTAAGCTTCTTAAAATAAGGGATCTAATTTTTTTAGGAATGGACAATCTGCTTTCTAGTTTGGGGATAGGTGATTTGAAGGGAAAATGGGGGTTCAAGCAGTCGGTTTCCAAGTGGTTTTTTCAAAACCTTCTAGCAAACATTATCTTTTTAGTATTGAGGATTTCATTACCCAAACTTGTCAAAAGTCGTCATTGTCTATCAATGAGGTGTGGTAAGGTCTGTTCTGGTGGTTGGTGGCTGGTGCTTGAATAAACCTTGATACAAATTGTGATTTATGCTACTTTGCGTTTAATTTTGTTATTTGTCAAAGGATCTAAAACTTGTCAATCAAACATTTTAAATTATCTTGTCATTGACAAAGGTGTGGTCACACATGGAAACAATGTTTAACATTGAATAATGCAAAACTTTCACAATAAAACTGAGCTTTGCCTTATTTTTCACAATTGAAATCCAAAAGAGATCCATATTTATGCGTACATCGTGCACCGATAGTATTCCATTACCATAGGGCACCAAAATGTCCCACATAGGCACACATATTAAGTGGGTGCATTTGGACCTTGATCAACCCTCGATATAAAACTCTGCAAAGTTAGTCACCTCCTAATCAATTCTAGTCAAAATTTCTCTAAATCTAGGTTTAACAATAAATCAATGGAGTTTACTGTTCTTATATCAGATTGAGGTGAATTGGTTTGTTTGCTTTCAACCTTAGTGGTTCCAGCACAAATTTGGTGAAGTCTAGTACCCAAGTCACATGAAAACCATTTGAAAAGTTTGGGATGTCAAAATGGGGTAGTGATCAATTTAACAAAAATTGATTTCACATTAAGTGCTAGTTTGGATAGCACTTATTAGTGCTGCGTCTGCGTTTCCTCAGTTTTTTTTTTTTTTTTTTCCTTTTCAGCCGCAATGGTTGACCCATTCTTCTGTGAAGAGTGCACTTGTGCACTGTTCACGGGTCCCACAAACTCCACTTTTTATCAACTTTTTCATTAAAAATGGGTCCCACAGCACTATTCACACATTTAAAATTTATTTTACTACAGTGTTTTCAGTTTTCAATTTTCAATTTCAGCAAAATAAATTCTATCCAAACAGACCCTAAATCTTATCCATTGGCCCAAATACTAGGTGGATAACTATTTGTCAAAATTTCAGTTATGTTCAACCAATCTGTCATTTCATTTATGGAAAAAGATGTAGATGCACCAACATCTACATGTAACCAATAGTCTCTATCTACCATATTCCACAATTTTATAATGTCACTACAATTCAAAGGACTCAATAGACAATAATCCTTAAAACTCAACACTATTATATCACAATTGTATTTTTTTTTTTAAATTTGATAGGTCACAACTGTATAAAAGAAATGTATACTCATTCTCATTAACTCAACACCATTACACTGTAATTGTATGATAGAAATGTCTGTCTGTTCTCTTCTTGGCATAGGTTATGGGTGCCCACTATTTTGGCATAGATAATAACAACTATTTTAAATAAAGGTATCATTATATCTTTACTATATAATAGGAATACCCATTCGATATGACTTTATTATTTTTACTTAGCAAATTAGGAAATGTCTTTTTCACCATTATAAGATATATTTCTCACATTTGAACCCAACAAAATATTTTTCCTTTTCATTTAAATTCTCAAAAGAATTCTCATGATTGAAATTTACCAACTTCAATTGTGTGAGTCCCATAAAATATTTCTCAATCGATATAATTTTCCAACACATATTTCTCTTTTTTACAAAATACCTCACTAGTAAGAAAATTTGAAAAGAAAATGTGCCTAATGAATTCTCAATTTTCTTTTTTTCATATACTTAGAAAATTCTCAAAATATCAAAAACTAAAGAAATTACATTATAGCCATTATATCTGGCAATATAAAGTTTTCTTTTTTATAAGAAACTTTTTACTACAAGATCTCATAAAATTGCAACAAATCTTTCAAATAGTAAATTTTGTGTGTGTGTGTGTATGGGTTTGTTTCTCAAATATATATTGTTAATACCCATTTTTGCAAATTTGCATCCGGAAGCCCATGACTCCATGAGGAGAAAAGCCCAAGAAAGCCCAAGAAAGCCCTAAGAGATGGGTTAAAGTATGAGCAAAGAAATAGTAATCGGTTCGTATTCTAAAAGCCCAAAGAGAAGAGAATACATAAATAAGGTCCAAGTGATGACCTGAAAAGGAAGAGTATTTTAAGAATGAAATGGAGCCCAATAAGTGAGGCCCAACAAAATTAAAGGAGAAAAAAAAATGGTCAACAAGCCCAACCCAATGAAGTGAATAAATGAAGAGAAAAGAAAGTAAAAGGATTAGCAGGCTCAACCCAATGAAGTGAATAAATGAAGAGAAAAGAAAGTAAAAGGGTCAACAGGCCCAACCCAATGTAGTGAATAAATGAAAAGAAAAGAAAGCAAAATGGATTAACAAGCCCAACCCAATACATGGCAGAAAGCCCATAATGCCCTTCTATAAGGGGATAAGGATGAATTCTAATTCTGCGGAAGTAAAGCAAAGTGAAACTGTGCAGAGTCACAACAGCAAGAAACGCATGAAGAAGAAATAAGACAAAGCCATAGTGGCAGGAAATGCATGAAGGAGAAACAAGCCAAAATCAAAAGCAGTAGAAACGTATGAAGAGGAAGAAAGCCAAATAACAAGAAGTGTAGTAGTTGGAGCCCTGTTGACCTGCAACTTAGCCAATGCAAGGGAGACAAGGCCCGCAGTTGAAGAGGAATAGAGGGTATGGTTTTGGAGTTTGGTGGAGGGGGGAAAAGACCTAGATTTGGTATCCTACCAAGACCCTTTTTGGGAAATGCTTTGCTAGGAAAGCATACTTACCAAAATGGGTAGGAAATTGGTGGGAACCATCTGATTCATGTTAGAGAGTGAGGACAAGAGAGATTAATAAGGGTTTGTCGTTAAGAGAAAGAGAGAAATAGTGGTATTGTGGCCGAATTGGCTTTTACCCAAAAATGGAAAAAAGGTTTGTCACTAAGCAAGTAGTGGGACTAAACCCACTACCAACGGCCAGAAGATAGTGGGAGTGAACCCACCTATATACAGCTAGAATGTGTTGAGTGCCTGCAACAAACAAAAATGGTTGGTGGAAAGTAAGGGCAAAAAAGGGAAATCACATAAGATTGATATTGGGTATAAAAGGAACAATGCCCATGAATATGGGAAGAACACACAACAATCAAGAGAAGAGGGACAACAAGAATAGAAAGAGCCTAGTAACCAAGGAAATTAGAAACAGTGAGTTGAAAGTGAAAAAAGAGAGAAAGAGGGAAAGAAAGTGAAAGTAAGAGAAAATAGAGAGTTGAGAAAATAAAGTATACATGGCAGACCTAACATGCATCACTAGGCAACCTTTTCCTTTCTCATACAAAATCATACTCTCTGTCATGTCAATCAAAAGGATAGCTATTCTAACCCATTCTCCAAACTACATAACTTTATGGCCTTGTAGGTAATAAGGTTAAGTAAGTTGGAGTTTGGGCTCTTTTAGTGTTATCCTGCAGAGAATACTTTTATTGTTTGTTGTTATGTTTGCTGTTATTATTATTATTTATTTCTACTGTTAACATTCTTGGACTAACAGTTATTCTGCTATTACTATATACATATACGTATATATATTTCTCTTTGTTTGGAGTGTTTGGTCTTGTGCACAGATTGATTCCAGGGGAATCCTGCAGAGAGAACCAGACCCAACTTCCCTACCCTTGCAGAAAGCCTTAGCCCAATAGCACAAAAAGGCACCCATATATATATATAAGCATTTCTTTTTTCTTTTTTTATAATAAAAGGCATTTCGCTATCTCATATCTCACTAAATTGCATAACCATATATTTTAATTAACTCACCAAGATCGTTGTGAGTTGCCTTTGAAATTATACTTGAGACAAGTATCTTGAGAATCTCATTAATAAGAAATTATCTTTTATGTTCAGATAAAACATATTACTGTGTAACAATAAACATTATCACATAACGAAAGCATGAGATCTCAATTCATAAACAAACTCTTAAAACACAAACTATAATTTTAGGAACGAATAAGACTAATCTTTATTATCTGTATGACTTCAACATGGACAAACAAATCAGAAATTAATAACTGCTGGATTTTTTTTACCTCAGATTAGACAGAGAATATATTCAAACACATCTCAAGTAGCGCAACATGTTCAATACTGCACCACGGCACCACCTCCACCTGCACCACCCCCAAGATACATTAGCGTAAGCTCCATGGATCTACACTGCACTATATTCTATATAGCAAAAGCTCCACTAAAGAAACACCTTTCACAAAATAACAATTACAAATTGTCCATTCTATTTTTAATACGTGTGTTCAGTGTTTTACTATCTTGGTATTTCTCATCTATCCCTTTCGTTTTTGTTCATCTAAAGAGACATTCTATATAATCTTTTCAAGAATGGAAAAGCCTTTCTATATAGAACTATCATTTAGTATTAGGTATTTCAAATGCTAAATTTTTAGCATTTGGCACACCAAACACTTAAAAACCATACCTCATGAGATGCGTCAAATACCAAACAAATTTGGCATTTGTTATAGTACAATTATAACAATAGCACTATATGGCAAAGTAATGTGTTAAAATAGATCAAGTGAGTTTTTTATTTGTCAAAATAGCTTCTTTTTTTTTTAAATGACTGATGCTAGTGCTCTTACAAGAAAATTTAATCACAAAATAATGGAAAATAAATTAGGCGATAAAAAAACATTACAATTGGGCTATTTCATTTTCATGACAAGGTTTATACTTTATAACAACATTATAATTATTATATAGATAAAGTGATTTTTTTATTTGTCAAAATAGCTTCTTCTTTTTTTTCTTTTTTCTTTTTTTCCTTTTTAAGAATGTTTGATGCTAGTGCTCTTACAAGAAAATTTAATCACAAAATAATGGAAAATAATTCAGGCGATAACAAAAACATTACAATTGGGCTATTTCATTTTCATGACAAGGTTTATACTATATAACAACATTATAATTATTATATATTTTTATCAAAATACACCAACACAATATTTTTGGGGGGGGGGGGGGGGGGGGGGAATTTCGGTCACAAAAAGTTTTGAACTGCTTACATGAAAGAGCTAGCAATGATGGGTTCTAGGGTTCAATCTTTACCTACACCACAAACCAATTAGTGTCTTGATTTGATGATAAAGAACTATTATCATAAACAAATGTCATAGGTTAAAATTATCTCAAGAAAAAGAGCTGGCAATGACGACGTTAGATATTTCTGGAAAATGACAACTATCATTTGAAATGTAAGGAGGATCCATATCATTCTATTGGCAGATTTTGAATAACTATGAAAAATAGTCGTGCTTGATTTTGAATAACTAGTACAATGTTCAAGATATTCATCATCACAAGCATTAAGTTCACATTATTAATTCAACACAAGAAAAAGATGGTGCTGGTAGAACTACAATGTATTGGATTCTATTAAGCTATTGATAATACCAAACAAACTTTCTTTCCGTGGGACCTACCAGGTTTGAGTTATAAGTGATGAAAATAAAGTGATAGGTGATGAAAACAAAGTGATAGGTGATGAAAACTTGCAAATCCAAACAGCCCCTAGAGCACGCGGTTGTTGATAATTGGTCCACTATTAGGCTATTGATAATCAAACAATCGGTAAAGCCATGTACAGAATCTACAGACATATATGGTCAAATTACTAGGTTATTCCCTCAAAATTTCTTTTCATAGATTTCAAAAGAATGCACATTTTCAAAAATATCAGAGCATAATCAATCATCAAAACCATAATTCATTTCAATAATTCCAAAAGCAATTAAAAAAAGAGTTATAAATATGCATAGCATAGATATACAAGGTAGAGCATACTTCAGCAAATTAGGGTGAACCAGATCAATTATTAGGCTATTCATGTTAATAAAGCACATATACTTAAATAAATAATCTGAAACAAATTAGTTAATAGGTTATTTAAAACAATAAGGTAGGACTAATCTCAGCTTGAAACAAGTTCTGAGTACCCTATTCAGACATCCTTTTAATGGATTTAGCAAGATTGAGTTTCCGTATTAACCTCATTCATAACTACTGTGCATTGACATTGATTCAAGACCCATGCTTTCATGAAAGGGCAACATTGCAACTTCCAAGTTTACTCTTCATACCACTAAATCTTTTATGAAAGGGCAACATTCCAAGTTTACTCTTCACCATACCACTATATGATAACGATATATCTATGTTACCTCTCAAGACATCTCAAGAGTTTCTTTAGCATGTTTCTCAAAAGTCGAAACAAAACATAAGCACAACCCTACACAGCAAGTTTACAAAAAGAATGTGATATGATTCCAAAAGCACGTAGAAATCAGGTGCTCATATGATACCACCATACCATCCACATCTTTTCTATACTCCATTAACTACTCAAGAACATAACCAGAACCAGAAAGTAATGTGCACCTAATTCATATTTCCTCCATACCGAATATAATCCCTTGTAGTAAAACTAGCTGAGCATTAAACAGCAAATGGAGTGTTCAATGCAAATGATATTCTAACGCACGCTGAGAATAAAGCTAATGCATCTCTGTTACACTGCCAATAGGAAATCAATCCTTAAGAGACAGAACTCCAAAGTCCCAAAGGCAATCTGTGAAAGCGACACCCATCAACATAATCAAGCTATATCAAAGTTAAAAGTTAACTATATCACTAGTAACTTACTACCACGTCTTTACAATGGAGTAGTCAACTGTTGACGCGCACACACACACACACACACACCAACTTCACATTAGCTTGACAAGTTAAAGCAAATAAACAATTTTACACTATACAAACCAACCCAAAATTACATTCTGTGTTCTAATGTGCATCATGTGTATTAAGTATTAACAAGGCCACAAAGGTATCTTACTCTCTCAACTGTGATTTCCAATTCCAATATAACCACCACCAACTCAAAACTAAATGCTACTACACTAGGTGGAGCACCAAAATGGCTTAACCTAGCTGAAAAACAATATATGTCTCTACACAAACACAAATCCAACATCATAAATCATCAGAAGAAGGCATTGACACTAGGCACCATGAGAGCCTTTCTTCAGCAAGCTCTAGCTCTCTTTTTACCATACACAAACGATAATTCAGTTTCTCAATAACTCAAATTGGCAAAGTGAGCAGATCAAGAATCTAAAATCCCAAACAACTACACTAAAAAGGTATAAACACAAATAAAGTCAAAGATAAAAGTAGAACGATGAAGACCAACAATGCATGCAAATGGTGAAAGGAACCAGCAAAACAGAAAAGAGAAATTAACACTATAACCCCATTCAAGATAATGCTTTTAATTCGACAATTAAGCAACAATGCAGTTCAAAACAAGTCAACACAAAGCATTCCCGTGCCATTATTACATTCGGATTGAGTAAGTATCAACACGCAATCCGCAATCAAAACTTTTGGAGTTGCAATTATAGTAAAAGTAGGACAATATTACCAAACTAATACACTATATAGTAGCAATATGATTCAAAAGAAGTCGACACAGTCTTCCCATGCCAGCATTACATTCGGAATGAGTCAGTATCAACATGCAATAATGCAATCCGCAATCAAAACCTTTATACTTGCAATTATAGTAAAATTAAGACAATATTACCAAACTAATACACTATATAGTAGCAACATGATTCAAAACAAGTCAACACAAAGTCTTCCCATTCTAGCATTACATTCGGATTGAGTCAGAATCAACACGCAATAACGCAATTTGCAATCATAACCTTTCAACTTGCAATTATAGTAAAATTCAATCAAAATTACCAAACTAATAGACCATTTATCAAACACAAGCAAGTTGTCCCAAATTCTAATTGAGAATTAATTGTAAAATGAGGGCATCAATAAGAACCACAGAAACTCAAAATAATCAATGGATCTGCGATTGTAGATCAAGAATTGGAAAATTTTGGATAAATTTATTATTGATTTCAGTTCTATCTAACAAAATTTTTTTCTTCTTGTTTTTTTTTCACATAATTGAACAAAGTACAAACAACTACATATAGAACGCTCTCTACAACATGAAAAATCTTTGACTAAGAATCGAAGTAATCCATTTCAGTGAGCGAGGAGAATGTCATTACTGAACGAATCGATGACCGAATCGGGCGAGTCCTGGACCGAGTTAGGGAGCGGGTTGAGGAAAAGCACAGACTTGGCCGCCACGAGCTTCTTCCTCTGGGGGCAGCGCGGGCCGTAGATCCTGCCAGAGAAGCAAGGGATACCGTCGGTGAATGCGTTGACCGGAGCTTGTTGAGCGGCGGCGTTGGAGGACGGCGGAGATGACGGCGGGGTCGTGCGGTGGAGATGGATCGAGGAGGAGGAGAGGAGGTAGAGCGAGTTGACTCGGTGAGTCCGGTGGGCGCTGATTCGGGAGTCACGGATTTGGGCTAGGGCGCCGGGCTTGAGGTACTTGTGGAAAGGTTCGGATCTGGTTGGTGAGGAAGAGGAGAAGGGTTTGGTAGATGCTCTGATTCTACGGTTCATGGTGAATGAAGAGTAGAGAGAGAGAGAGATTAGGGTTTGAGAGAGAGAGAGAGAGTGGGGCATTGAGGAAATGGAGTGGTGAAGGGGTTTTTATTTTAAAGTGAAGAAGGGGGAGAGGCGGGAAAGAAATGGAGGGAGGGATAGAGGAACGTGGGGTTTTGAAAGGGAGTGAGAGTGGCGCGGAAGGAGAAATACATTAGGAAGGAACCTCAATTATGAGGTTTTCCCCCCCTCATACACTACTTTTCTGACGCGTGCCCTTTGCGGTCCTTCTTAAGACTTGTTTTTTTTGGGGGGCTTCTATGTGTATCCCAGCCAATAGGAGACCCCCCTTAAAAAAAACCAATTGGAGATTTTTTTCCCCATTTTTAATTTTATGTGGGTTTATGTCAAGTGGTAATTAAATATGGTAATATTCAACACAACACGAATTTTTCTGGGTTAGTAAAAAAAAGGGGCTAACACACTTTAAAATGATTAATAAAAGAGTCATTCTGTGTTAATATGCTTAACTCGCCATCAACCTGATTAATATAAATAAGTGTCATTTTTCTTTAAAATTATTATAAATATAATTAAGTAATTAAAATGATTTTAATGGTTATATTGTTAAATTTATTGTTAAAATTCTAAAGTCCCTTAGCTTTTATCTAAAACGAAGAAAAGAAAAACTCTCTTTTTTACTTTATTTTTCTTAGACTGTATATTAAAACTTAAAAGGGGTGAATGACTCATGCCATCTCAACCAGCATAATTAATGGGTTATGTTAGGGTTAAAAGGGTTTAACACAATAATTAAATGAGTCAAATTAGGTTTAAGTCATGTATTCGAATACCCATATCTTGACACAACACAAACACGACCAACTAACTTAAATTGCCACCCTTAGGTAGTATTTTCACAAATATCCAATTTACTCTTTAGGCACAGACATCATTTAATACTATTTTAAAAATTCTCATGCTCCTCTTACTTCCTTCTTTATCTTGAAACTGCTATTTATTTACCATTGGCTATCTAGATAGTTCTTCATGCATATAATTGCCATAATATAGTCACTATGACAAGGGCAGCGTTACCTTAAGCTCAGGCGGTTCAAATGAACCCCCTAACCTAGCCATTTTATATATATATATATATATATATATATATATATGATTTTTAATATTTTTTTTTGAGCCCTTAAAATAAAATTTTGAACCCTTGACCCTAAACTTTGTTTAAACCTAACTAATATAAGTTTGAATATGATAATCTTAATGTTACTTTCATAATATTTTAACAATAAAGGTTAAGTAGCAAGTTGTAACTGGATTCTATCAGAACCCACAACTAACGTCACTTTTTCCCTACCTTTAATAACTTGCCACCTAGGTTTTGTTGTGAAAGTGTTATGTCAATGGCACTACTCTTAAAATATTTATTTTATAAGAAAGAAAAAAAAATGTTTCATATTTTTGCTCATTTGTTAAAAAAAAAAAAAAATCTAGGACTTTGGCTTACTTTTTCATTGACAGTAGAATAAAGTTGTTTTTCCCTACTTTTTTCTTCTTCATCAACAAAAAAGTACACCACCATTACAACAAACAGATCTGTATCTATATCTGTGATTCTTTCATCATTCTGAGATCTTTCGTTTTCTCTTTTATGTTTTCTTAGTTTTTCTCTCTATTTGATAAAGTAGTTTGATAAATAGTATATAGATTTCCAAATCCAATAACTCTTTTAGTGCTTGCTCCAATTCCAAGAGACTGACCACGTGTGTGGTTAAGAAATCATACACTTCAAAAGCAAAAACTTATATCAGTTACTTTTTTTTTCCTTAGTCTCATATTTAATGTTAGTCCAACTCTAAAAGGCTGGTCACGTGTATGATTAGTTATTTTTATGCAATCAATGGTTGTTATCTTACCAATATTTATACTAAAATATATTTAGAATACTATTTTAGGTTTCTCAAAAAAAATACTATTTTAGATTATTATATAATGTATATAATATGGAAGTTGTACATATATTTTTTTGGGGATAATTACAGTAAATCCACCTGTGGTATGGCATGTTTTCACTTTGCCTACCTGTGGTTCAATCATTTAGACTTTCCCCACCTGAGATTAGTTTCGTTAACCTTCCGTAACCCACCTCTCCGTTTGCCATTAGAAAAACACATTTTTAGGCAAAAACAAACATAACAAGAATAAAAAAAACTAGGGTTTTTCATTGCTTAAGAACTTCTATAAGAACAAAGTGGAAGAATAGCGCACGAATCCCACTCTGATCTTGGCTTCTCTCCCCAATGTGGCTGGGATTCAAAGTGGGTTTGAAGTTGGAATTGGGGTCCGAATGAGAACATGGGGCAAATGGGTGTTCAAAATCCGAGAGCCCAGGAAGAAAACCCACCACCAATCTGATCTCCATGGCTCTACCACTCTCCACATTAATTCAAACAAGCTCCAGCCATTGATTCAAACCATAATAAGTGAAACCCACAATGATTCAAAATGCAAAACTCAACAACTGAAACCCACGCAAAATGCAACCACCAATCTAATCTCCCTATCTCCACCACTCTCATCAATTCAAACAAGCTCTAGCCACCGAAATCGATTCAAAAACCCACCACCGATTCAGCAACCCACACCGATTCAGCAACCCACACCGATTCAACAACACACACTAATTCAACCCACCTCTGAAACCCAATCACTAATTCAACTTCAATACTGGAACTGAAACCCAGCCAACACCCAAATGACCACTACGACACCAAACTCATGGGTGATCTACCATGATCCAAACCCACGGCTGGATTTTTCTATACCTCACACTTCAGTTATTAGCTTATCTCTATCTCACTCTCTCTTTGTTGATAACGTTGCTAGTTGTTTTAAGATGTCGGTCTTCTTGTAAAATTTGGTTTAAAATTTTGAGTTGTTGTGAAATTGTTGATATTTTTATAAATTAAAAATAATTTCATTGAGCCATTTGATTGGTGTGTTGTTCCTTCACTTTGTTCTCATTGAAGTTCATGAGCAATGAAAAACCCTAGCTTTTTTATTCTTGTTATATTTGTTTTTGCCTAAGAATGTGTTTTCCTAACGACAAACGGAGAGGTGGGTTACAGAAGGCTAATGGAACTAATCTCAGGTGGGCAAAGTGTAAATGATTGAACCACATGTAGGCAAAGTAAAAACGGGACATACCATAGGTAGGTTTACTGTAATTATCCCTTCTTTTGTTTTTTACTTGCCCCTCATGACAAGTTCCTAGCTCTATCATTGCTGACCCCACTACAAAAAAATCCTAAAGCTGCACTATGAGACCTATACAATCAAGATAAGCTATTGGAAGAAGTCATAAGACTTATTAGAGAGCATAAAATTTTCAAACAATGTTCATTTGTACGTAGAGAGCAAATTAGATATTTTTTAGAAGTCTTTATAGCATCTAATACAAGCCCAAACCTCAACTCATGGGTGCTTTTTATGTTTTACCCTTTAAAAAAAATGTAAATAGACACTAAAGCTCAGGATAAATTAATTGCCTTGATTAGAGAAGATTATATGCATCGTCAAACGAAATGATTTAATCTATACTATTATTTAAAGGGCTTCCCTTATTTGGATTCTTTATTTTTTAGTTCAAAAATATCTCTACACTTCTATGTTTAAGTAAAGACAAAACTAATGGACAATTCGGTAAAAATGTAACTCTAACTCCCACTAAAACATTGTCTAAAAAATAGGACCGCTCTGCTGTTAATTTCCAAATTATTTTATTCACTTATAAATTAGATTTTCAAAATAAAAATTATATATATAAAATAAAAACACAGTTTTTTTTTTTTTTTTTGCTAAAAGAAAAGTCTCATTGCACGTGCAAAGTGCATGTGATGAGGCTAGTAATTTCTAAAGCGTATGATTAATTTATGGTTGTTGTTGGATCACTATTAATTGATGCATGCTTGTTTGGTATGTATGTTTGAGGTTGATTTTTCTCTCCCCACAAGTAAATACGTAAGTTTGATATGTTTATAAGAGATTTAGATATGGTGAAATAGTTAAGACTATTGCACTATGTAATATTGAATTAATTGGTGTGATTGAAAGAAAAAAAAAAAATCAATTCTAATCTCATCAGATTAGAAAAAATTTGTTACTTTTCACTTTTTTGCTTTTCTAATTTTTAGATCTCACGCATACATACGGTAATTGCATGGAATCCAAATATGTTTACAAGCAACTTATACAAAATGCAAATAAAATTAATTAGGCACGGAACATGTTTAAATATTTTTTTAATTCCATGACAAACTATTTAATACAAGTGACAATTTGTCGACGTTTCTCTGTTGCTTGAGAGCTCAGTTTCTTGTGCTGCACTCTCTTGTACTGTAGAATTGTTTGTTGCCTTCTGTTGAAGGTGTCGTCAGGTCCCTTGGAGTACCAAGTGTATTCCTCGGCTAGTGGGTTTTTTTTTCAGGGGTGAGGGAAACAGTTTCTATGGAGGATCTTGCCCAATCTTGGACACGCCTTTCCCTATCTGAGAGAGAAGGGCCAGGTTGCTGCCTCATGCCAGAAGATGGTGTAAAAACCTTCTCCATTGCAGCAAAGTTTCTGACTAAAAGAGCCCTTAATGCTGAAGCGATTGCTAGAACTTTTAATCCTTTGTGGCGAGCAAGAAAGGGTTTCAAAATTCAGAATATTGGTGATCATAAGATTTTATTTTCTTTCGAAGACAAAGATGATGTAGACAGGATCATTGGCAGCAAGCCGTGGAGTTTCGATAAGCACTTGGTTGCTATGCAGCGCTATGACAATGATAGACCACTTGAGGACATCAAGTATGATAGGACTACCTTTTGGGTACAAGTCCATGGACTCCCATTGAGGTATATGACCATTGAGGCGGCGGAAAAAATATGCGGAGGGGTGGGAGAGGTGATCAAGCAGTCGGATTCGAAGGTTTATGATGGAGGTCACTTTATTCGAGTCAAAGTCTCAGTTGATATCACAATGCCGTTATGCAGGGGGCAACTTATCTCGTTGAAAGATGATAAGCAAGTGTGGGTCTCATTCAAGTACGAGCGATTGCCAAACATCTGTTATTGGTGTGGTTGACTTACGCATGATGACAGGGACTGCGAGATTTGGATCGAAAGCGAGGGGACTTTAAGGAATGATCAAAAGGAGTTTGGTCCCAGCTTACGTGCTCCTCCATTCATGGCCTCCAAAAAGAATACCATTGTGGTGCCAGGTTATTATTCTACGAGGAAGACGAGTACGAAGGCTGGACAAACATCACAGCCGATGGAAGAGGAGCAACCTGACATGCAGAACCAGTCCAGTGGTAACTCTGAAACGGAGAATGACTCAAACGGCAGTGACCGTTTCAGGCAAGGAGCCGTTACGCATTCAATGGGCAACGGCCATAAAGGAATTAATCCCACTGATCATGCAGGTCCGGTTTCTTCGCTGCCTTTAAACTATAATTTAAATGGGCTGCCCAACTGTTTAAATGGAATTGATTCTGCCTTAAAAGAGACAATTAAAGAGTCATCAAAGTCAGAGAGGTCTGGAATGAGTTCGGATACAGCTGAGTTCTCCATGTCACGTGCCTCTTTAAGTGGAACAAATCCAAGTCAGCCAAGTGAAGCACCTCTCCCTCACGTGCCAAGGCAGCCAAGTGCAGAACCACATCCTCACGTGCCTGATAGGGTTTCACAAAATATTGTTCAGGGACGTGTTCTTCCTTCTTGGACCCGTAGGAGCAGACCACAAACAACAAATGAAATCACACCCACTCAATTTACCACAGGAAGAAAAAGGCCTATTCATTCTCAAGTCTCAAGTGTTTTTTCTGAACTTCCATCAAAGCGGTTTCAGGCGTCTCAGAAAGATGATGAAGGGTTAATTATATTGGCGGAGGCTGATTATCAGCCCTGCCAGGAGCAATGAGTTGCTTAGCATGGAACTGTCATGGGCTTGGGAACCTACGTACAGGTAGAGAGCTTGTGGAAATTACACGGGCAAAAGATCCCTCTGTAGTGTTTTTGGCCGAGACACTCACAGATGATGCAAGGCTAGAAATTATACAAAGAAGTATTGAGTTTGACCATCGGTGGGTAGTCCCAAGGGAAGGGAGAGGTGGAGGACTGGCTTTATTTTGGAAGTCTTCAATCAATCTGACAGTAGTGGATTCTTCGAAGTATTATATTCATGCAGTCATCAATAAGGATTCAGAAAATAAATGGCGTTTGACAGGTTTTTATGGTGAACCAGAGACAGCAAGGAGAACTGAAGCATGGGATCAACTTAGGTACCTCAACTCTCATTCTAATACTCCATGGTTGTGTGTTGGGGATTTTAATGAGATCATTAGGCAAGACGAGAAGGTGGGAGGTGGAATTAGGCCTCACAATCAAATGCAACTTTTTAGAAAAGTAATAGATAAGTGTGGGTTTATGGATTTGGGATATGTGGGTCCTAAATTCACATGGGCTAGACATTTTGAGAATGGAAGCTCGATATGGGAAAGATTAGATAGAGGTTTAGCCACAAATAGTTGGTTTTTGAAATTTCCCGGGACTAAGGTTCATCACTTGTGTTGTGATTCTTCTGATCATATCCCCCTTCACATTATTTTTTCGGGTTTGGAACCACACAATAGAAAGAAGCCGTTTAGATTTGAGGAAATGTGGCTTTCCAATCCGGGTTGTAATGAAATTGTTGAAGCAGTATGGCATAACTCTAGTACCGTTGAGTCTAGTGTGGGTATTTTACATAGGGTGGAGAAGTGTGGTAGGGATCTAAGTTGGTGGAATAGGAATGTCTTTGGGAATGTGCGGAGGGAGTTGGATAAATTGAGGAAATTACTAATCAAGGCCGAAGGTGTGGCTGTCCTTAGTGGGGATAATACTAGGGTTAGGCAGTTGAAGAAGGATATTGAAGTGTTGAGGGATAGGGAGGCAAATATGTGGGCCCAAAGGTCGAGGTTACTATGGGCAAGACAAGGGGATAAAAATACGAAATACTTCCATAGCTGTGCCACGAAGAGGTTTAGGAAAAATCTGATTGAGGGTGTTAGAGATGGAGATGGTAATTGGAAGGCCCATCCAGAGGAGATAGCACCTGTTTTTGTCAACTACTTTAACACACTTTTCTCTTCATCAGGATATAATGGGTTTGCAAGAGTGTTGGAGTTTGTACCTAATGTTATTACAGATGAGATGAATTCTTCACTTAGCCGTGCCTTTGATGCAAGTGAAGTTCAAGTGGCGTTGAATCAAATGGCTCCTTTAAAAGCTCCTGGACCGGATGGAATGCCCCCCCCTTTCTACCAACATTTTTGGGGCACGGTAAACCATGATGTCACTTCTTCCATTTTGATGTGGTTAAATTCAGGTACTCTACCTACTCCCCTAAACCATACTTTTATTACACTTATCCCAAAAATTAATTCTCCCGAACATGTTCACCAATACCGTCCCATAAGCCTTTGCAACGTATTGTATAAAATTTTCTCCAAAGTTTTAGCCAACCGTTTGAAGAAAATACTACCTCTCATCATTTCTGAACACCAATCTACTTTTACTAAGGATAGATTAATTTCTGATAACATTATGGTGGCATTTGAGACTTTACATTGCTTGCAAAGATATAACTCTAGTAGACATGGTTATATGGCCATTAAGCTAGACATGAGTAAAGCCTATGATAGGGTTGAGTGGCATTTCCTTGAGGGGATTATGAGGAAGATGGGTTTTAATGAAGGGTGGATTAATCTTATTATGGTGTGTGTAAGCACAGTCACTTACTCAGTTTTGGTTAATGGAGAGCCTAGTGGTTTGATTCGCCCAACAAGGGAGATAAGGCAAGGAGACCCATTATCTCCTTTCCTGTTTTTACTATGCACGGAGGGGCTGAATGGGTTGATTAAAAAGGCGGAGATGGATGGTGATATCCATGGTTTTTCCTTATGTAGGAGAGGCCCAAAACTAACACATCTGCTTTTTGCAGATGATTGTCTTCTTTTTTGCAGGGCAACCATTGAGGAGTGTGGGAGGGTGCTGGATATTTTGAATGCTTATGAAGAGGCATCGGGACAAAAAATTAACAAAGCCAAAACAGCCCTATTCTTTAGCAAAGCAACTGATGCTGCAATAAAGAATAATATCAAAGAAGCTTGGGGAGTTCCAGAAATTATGCAGTATGAGAAGTATTTGGGTCTACCATCCTTGGTTGGGAAAGGGAAAAAAGCAAGCTTCAACTACATTAGGGAGAGGGTGTGGAGAAAAATTCAAGGATGGGAAGGGAAGCTACTCTCACAAGCAGGTAGGGAAGTGTTGATAAAATCAGTCATCCAAGCCATCCCAACATACACAATGGGATATTTCAAAATTCCCTTGGGACTATGCGATGAGATTGAAGCTATGATTAAAAAGTTTTGGTGGGGACAACGAGGTGACCGGAGGAAAATTCATTGGGTAAAATGGGATGACTTAACTAAATCAAAAGCAGTGGGTGGTATGGGTTTTAAAGATCTTGCCATGTTCAACGATTCACTCCTAGCAAAACAAGCTTGGCGGCTTTTGCATGATCATAATACTCTCTTCTACAAGGTCTTTAAGGCAAGGTTTTTTCCAAATACAACGATCATGGAGGCTAAGGATTCAAGATTGGGCTCTTATGCATGGAAGAGCATTCTCATTGGGAGAGATGTGATTCAAAAGGGAGCGAGGTGGAGGGTTGGCAATGGGAAAAAAATTAGAGTTTGGCAGGATCACTGGCTGCCAAGGAAGCATCCTCCCTTGTTATGTAATTGTCCAATAGTAGACTTTGAAGACTCAACTGTGGATATCCTCATCGATCCACAAACTAGGCAATGGAACGTGGAGATGGTGGAGGGTTTATTTCATGAGGAAGAAGCGGAATTAATCAAGAATATTCCATTAGGCCGAACTGAGGCAGAGGACGTTCTGTTTTGGCCTTATTCAAGCAACGGAGTGTACAGTTGTAAATCTGGATACAAATTCCTAAAAACGGAGGAAGAAATGATGGAGAGAGCTCATGACTCGGCAACAACTGAAGATACACAAGTATGAAAGCATATATGGTCCATGAATGTGCCACAAAAAGTGAAGACTTTACTGTGGAGGGCGTGCCGTGAAGCCATGCCAACAAAACATGCTCTGTTTCGACGCAGAATTACAGAGGATGATTTATGTGTGAGGTGCCGAGATGATACAGAAAATTCACTCCACGCACTGTGGTCGTGCTCTGAGCTTGATTTGGTTTGGGCAAATCCGGAACAGTGGAGTTTTAGAGGTGAAGTACATTTCTTAACCTTCAAAGAACTCTTATCTTGGATAATCAAACACACACAGCTGCTGGAATTATTTGCAGTCACGATTTGGTCCATTTGGAACCAGGGAAACCGAGTGCGGCTTAACCAAACGGCAAATGCCATCCATCAGATTGCTCTTCTCTCAAAAAAATGGCTAGCCGAGTACCAAGCAAGACAGATCAGTCCTAATCCAGTTCCCATGCGCACTCAACCAACGAGATGTAAGTGGAAGCCTCCACCATCAGGTACTTTCAAGATTAACTTTGATGGAGCGAACTTCCCAACGGAAAAGAAATCTGGTATATGAGTGGTTATTAGAGATAGCAGAGGTCTTGTTATTGCCTCATGTTCGAAGGTGGTGCACCAGATGTTAGGTGCTTCTGAGGTAGAAGCTTTGGCTGCGACATGGGCTCTTTCCTTTGCAGCTGATGTAGGGGTGAACCGGGCTGTGTTAGAGGGAGATTCATTGGATGTTATTGCGGGTTTAAGGGAGGATAGGATGGTATTGGTGCCATACGGATTACTTTTGGAGGATGCAAAGTTTTTGTCCCAACAATTTGATGAGTTGCGTTACTCTCATACAAAGAGGGAAGGCAACAGGTTAGCACATAGTCTGGCTAGATATGCAGTTGGCATACCAGATTTTCTAGTTTGGATGGAGGATGTTCCACCTCAATTTTATTCTGTATTCCAAACCGATTTATCGGGTTTTTCTTAATAAATTACATTGACTTCTTCCTCAAAAAAAAAAAAAAAAAAAGTGACAATTTGTCATTATTCAAAATAATTCAAAATTTTATTTTGATTATTCTTATGATAGAATGAGTTAATCACCCACCAATTTAGTATCTTATTATAAATAAATTAATTGATGACATTGTTAATCCATTTTCTTACAAGCTCGGTATAAGAATGGAATATTGTTTTTCTTCCAGTCTATAGATGAGCTTATAAATTGGATGTAAGTATCATTTAATTTGATCACATACAGCATGCTGCACATAACGCTCATATCAGTAGAACATGAGCTAAAAGTAATTGGGACTCGCACATGCAATCTTTTGTTGCATCATAATGTTTATGAATGATAATATAATATTTTTGTATTACAATTTACATATAACAATTCATGAACAGACTTGAGTTAGGTGGCGCCAATACTATTAGTCTCTCCCTTGTAGGAGTCCATCTCTCCACCTCCGTGTGGTTCTCTATCACCTGCTGTGTGATCTTTCCCTACCACTGCGTGGTTTTATCCCCATCACCGTGTGGCCTTTCTCCACTTTCATTGAGTGGATTTCTTCTCCCCACTCTCACTGTGGGTATTTTCAGCTATTTCCGATTTTCCCTAATCTTTCCCCAAATCTCTATACATTTTCCCACATTATCATACCCATCCTCTAGTGCTTACACAGGGAGGAAATCAGTGTCACCAATTTGTGGGTTTGGTTGTTATCTTCTCTGTTCAGTGGGCTTGACGTTTGTGGGTCCTGGAGCGGGTTTGGCCAAACCCTTAGCTGTTTGGTTCGATGACCTAATTGATAGCTCTACCAGCAACAAGTGCCTATTCTAGATGGTGGGTCTCGCTGCAATCAATTCCAGATAAAGCCATAACAACGCCAATCTTCGACAATGACTGCGTCGTTGGTGAGGAATCTTCCAAATGGTAATTTTTTCTGATGCGCTTATGGTTGGGCTTTTTGAGTTTGGTTTCAATTTTTGCTTATGGTTTGGTGATGTTAGCTGAATGTTGGTGTCCTTATATTTGTGGGTGGTTTTTATAACAATTACTGTTCTAGTATTGGGTATGAAAATACTATCCTAGAACTGTCGGGGTGCTGGTAGTGCCCCAACAGTCAGAGCTCTCAAGGCGCTAGTTCATAAAGAAAGCCCAGATATTATCTTCATCTCAGAATCAAAAGCAAAGTCTCCTAGGGTAGAAAAAATTAAAGAATGTTTGAAATTTAGAGATTGTTTCTGTGTGAATGCAGAAAATAAATCTGGTGGTTTGGCCTTATATTGGGTGAATGGAGTTAGTTTGGAAGTTATCTATGATAACAAAAATATCATTGCATGTCTTGTATATTCTGATCCCCCTTCAGATGTCTGGCTTCTTCTTCTGGTTTATGGACCCCCTAAAGTTGCCCACAGAGAAGCTTTTTGGGAGTTAGTCACAAACTTGACAGAATCATTCTCAGGCTCGTGGATGCTGTTGGGCGATTGTAATAGTTATAGTTCAAGGTCAGATAAGTGTGGTGGAAGCAGCAGAGGGGATTCTTCCTCCAAGCCTTTTCGTAATTTCCTATCTAATGCAGCGGCTATTGAGCTGGGTTTCCATGGGCCCCAATATACATGGGTGGGTCGTAGAAGTGGTGGAGTTCATGTAAGAATCAGATTAGACCAGGGATGTTGCAACCAAGAGTGGCAGGAGATGTTTCCTAAAGCAGGAATAAAGCATTTGACTGCCCCTACTTCGGACCACAAGCCAATACTTCTCGACACCCATTTTGAGAATAATATCATAAACAAGCCTTTCCGCTTTGAGGCGATGTGGGCTAGAGATCCCGAATGCGAGGAAGTTGTAGACCAAGCTTGGAGAAAAGAATTTTCTGGATCATATGGATTCAATCTAATGAAAAAAATAGCCCATTCAGGCTGCCTGCTGAACAAGTGGAACAAATCCAACTTTGGTCAAACCAAAACTAAAATCCTGGAGATAGAAAGGCAGATTGATGTAATCCAGTCAAAACCTCCTAGTTTTGAAGTTTTGAAGGAGGAAGCAAGCCTTATGTTGGAATTAGAAGAGTGGCAAACCAGAGAAGAGATTAGATTGAAGCAAAAGTCTCGTGAATTATGGCTAAAAGAGGGGGACAGGAACTCTAACTTTTTCCATGCCTCCACACTGATTAGAAGAAGAAGAAACAATATCTCAGAGATTAAATTAGAGAATGGGGGGAAAATTTTTGGCAGGGAGAATATTGAAAAGTATTTTGGAGATCATTTCAGTGAGCTTTTTAGCTGTTCAAACCCATCCTTCCCTGCGGACTTGGAGAAGCTAATTGAACCTTGTATTTCGGCAGCTGAAAATGCAATGCTGCTCAAAATCCCTTCAAAAGAAGAAATCAAAAGAACGATTTTTGAAATGAACCCTCTGAAAGCCCCTGGGCCAGATGGTATGCCGGGATTATTTTAAAGAAAATTTTGGCATATTGTTAGGAACCAGCTCATACGAACGGTTCAAAGTTTTTTCAGAGATGGTTGGATGCTAAAGGAGATGAATGAGACCTTCATTACCCTAATCCCAAAGGTTCAAGGTGCCCATAAATTTGGGCATTTCAGACCTATTAGCCTATGCAACTTCTGCTACAAAGTTATTTCAAGAATTTTGGTGGCAAGATTACGACCACTGCTGGATAAGCTAATAGACCCTGCACAAACAGCTTTTGTCCCTAACAGAAACATAGCAGAAAATATTCTGTTGGCCCAAGAAGTAGTGCACTCTTTCTACTCCACCAAGAAGAAAAAGGGGTTTGTGGGTTTGAAGTTAGACTTCCAAAAGGCTTATGACAGAGTAGAATGGCCCTTCCTAATCCAGGTTTTAAAAAATTTTGGTTTCCACCAGAAGTTTATTCACCTCATATATCAATGTATCTCTACTGTGAGTTTCACTCTTTTACTAAATGGGGGAAAAGGCCCTAGAATCATGCCCTCGCGAGGCCTAAGACAAGGGGATCCCCTATCCCCTTATCTTTTCATTATTGGAAGTGAAGTTCTTGCTAGAATGATTAATAGATGCTCAGCCCAAAGATTAATAAATGGCATTAGGATTGCCCCATCAATAGCTGGAATCTCCAAACTCTTCTATGCAGATGATGTTTTATTGGTCTGCAAGGCAAAACATTCAGAGATTAATGAGATCATGAACATCTTGGGAAAATATTGTGATTGGTCAGGCCAGCAAATCAATTTTGAGAAGTCAGGGGTCTTTGCTTCAAAAGGGGTTCACTCTCAATTCCTAAATCAGCTTAAGAATCAAAGAGGGTTAAAGAAACTTCCCCAAGGTACTAAATACTTGGGTGTCCCTCTTTTTCTCTCAAGTAGCAAGAAGAAGGACTTTACTTATCTTAAAGAATCTTTGGAATCTAAGGTAAGCAACTGGAAGAGCAAATCCTTGTCTTGGATGGGTAGAGCAACACTAGTGAAATCTATAGCCTTGTCTACTCCGATTTACGCTATGTCTTGCTTTCTCATTCCAAAAAGTTTATGTGAGGAGATGGATAGTATGCTAACAAAATTTTGGTGGAGCCCATCAAAGAACTCAAACCAGTATTTCACTCCTCTTGCTTGGGACAATTTATGTCAGCCTAAATATTTGGGTGGCCTTGGTTTTAGGCACTTTTCAGATACTAATATGGCCCTCCTGTCCAAAGTAGCTTGGTGGATTCTAATTCAGTCCAATAAACCATGTGTGCAAGCACTTATTGCTAAATACAGGGTGAGAAGAAATTGGCTTGATGCGGATCCATCCAAGAAGGCTTCTTGGACATGGAAAAGTGTGGAATCAGCCAGGCATATTCTTATGGCTGGAGCTTGTAAGCAAGTTAACAATGGGGAAAGCATTCTCACGTGGGAAGATCCTTGGGTCCCGGACCTTCCTAACTATAAACCGGTTCCATTGTCTCCTGATAAGCTATCTAGTTGCTTGGTGGTGTCTCAGATTCTATCACCAGATAAATCAAGATGGGATGAGTCGAAACTCTATGAATTATTCACTGTAGAATCAGCCAAGGCTATCATGAGAATTCCAATCAAAGTGAGTCATAGGGTGGACAAATGGGTATGGGTAAAATCCCATAATGGCAAACTTTTAGTGAAGTCGGCATATAAGGAACTTCTTGATCATTCTGAGCCCAACGAGTCTGACCAGGTGAAGTCAAAAATTTGGAAATCAAAAATTCATGATAGACTTAAGATGGTTTTATGGAGAGTGGCTTCAGATATTCTTCCAACCAAGGAAAAATTGGCAAGATTCTTTCCAGCCATGGATCCTAAGTGTCCCCTATGTGATGCCTCACCCGAATCCTCCTTACATCTATTTGTCTACTGTCATGCTGCAAGATTTTTGTGGGCTGGCAATGAGTGGGGCTGCATACCAGATGCATTGCAGTTTGACTGCCCAGGTCAGTTTATAAAATTTCTCTTATCCCCCCAAGTCTCTTCCCATGGCACTTTTGACAGGGAGGGTTTCCTTTTATTCGGGGCTTTGGTGTTGGAGAATCTGTGGTATGCTAGAAATCAAGCTATTCATAAAGGAAGTAAATTCTCCCCAAATAAAGAAATCCAAGTAGTCTTAAAAAAATTTTTTGAACACCGTGTTGCGCTCACTGATGTCCCCTTAGTGTTGCCTAGACCTTTTTATTCTTGGATCAGGCCTGAGCAAGGAGCTGTTAAAATAAATTGTGATGCAGCGGTGGGGCTAGATCACTCATTTATTGCCATTGTGGCGTGAGATTGGAGAGGGGATTTGATTTTTTCCATGTCCAAACGGTTGAAAACCAACATCCCCATCCAAGCAGAGGCTGAAGCCATTAATTTGGCGACTTGTGTTGCTGTTAACCGCGGGTTTGAGTTTGTAGTGGTTGAGAGCGATGCCAAAGCCTGCATTGATGCTCTCAAAGTCCCCTTTGATGAAGTGCCTTGGAGAATTTCATCCATTACAGCTGATACTCTTTTGCTGGCAGTCCATGGTAAGAAGTTTGTTTTCAGGTGGAGTCCAAGAGAATCAAACAAAGCAGCCCATGTTTTAGCTTCTTGGTGCCTTGGGAAAAATTTATCTGGATGTTTTGGTCAGGGTTATGCTCCTAGCCCTTTTTTAGATGTAATTAATTCTGACCTCTTAGCAGCTGTAGCTGTTGGCTAGCCTTTGTTTCTTTTTGGTTTGTCAATAAAATTTTCTGTTCATCAAAAAAAAAAAAAAACAATTCATGAACGTTTTTGAATTCAATACTTGTTCCCAACTTTTCCAAGAGAGAGACAATGACTATATCTAAAAATAAAAGGCAAAAACAAATAAACACATACTTTCTCTCCATCTTGATTTTTGAAGGAATCAAACCTCCCCACAGCCGACTCACGTTGCTACTCTGCATCTTGATTTTTTTTTTTCCTAACTTGTTTGTTGTTGCTCATCAATTGGTTTATGGTGTGATAATTGCTCTTTAGGTTGGTTTTTATTTACTCTTCATTCTTTTTGTTGTTGTTCTTCTTGTTGTTTGTACTATTGCAAAGCTTTCACCCTTTTATTATTGTTCTTGCTGGTTGGGTGTGAATGAAAGAGTTTAAATTTTTTATTTTTATCTGGATCCTCACTGTCTTAGGTTTTATATTTGAATATTTGATACTTTACCATTTAAATTCATACAGTCAATACTTATCCTTTAGTTTATTAGTACTTTTTTTTTTTTAATTTAGTTTTTTATACTCTACAGGTTTTCTACCTTTTATTGTAAACTAGTTTGGTCTGCGTGCAAGGCACATGACGCCCTTTTCGTGAGAAAATTAATATGTAAATTTTTTGGGAAAAAGTACAAAGTTATGTACTTAAATTTAAAATAACTTTTTAACATATAAATATCTATTTATTATGACAATTTCCTAGAACCTATTTACTAAATGTAATATCTACTCACTAAAAAATTATACTAAGAATGATAATAAATGTCATTATCTTTCAACAATAAACAACTAAATTTTGATAAGATATTGTAACAATATATAAAATTTCTCAATAAATGATAATATATGCTACACACTCTTAATCAAATGAAATACTTGCAATCATCTGCAATAAAGATTTTGTTATTCATGCATACTTCTCTCTCTCTTTTTTTTTTTTTTCTTATTTTATGAGCACAACTATGATGTTTAACTTACTAAATTTTTAATATGAAAAACCCTTTTAAGCAAGAAAATAATTTTTTTTTTTTTTAAAGATAACAAAAAACATATACCATCAAAGTTTCCATTAGATAAAATTATAAGTATAGAAGATTTAAACTTAATAAATTAGTGCTTTCTTGGCAACAAATAGAACACCGTATATCACCATTCTCACTTTCCAGGCATGACTATTACATAAAATTCAAAATACACGAAGAAAATTTTTGGAACATTAAAATTCAGTGGGGTGTATTTTAGACATTTTCAGAATAGAATATTTTAGAAATCATAAGATTTCATCAGGGTTTATCTAAGAGTGTAAAAGTTGGGGTATATGCTTCTTACAAAATATAAATGAGGAAAATTTTCAACTCTAGTTTAGGGAAGGAATGAAACTACCCCAAATATAAATGGTGAAAGTGCTTTTTTGCCTCTCTTTTGTGTGTGTGTGTGTGTTTTAAACATTAAACAATGTGTTAAAAAAATAAAAATAAAAAAGTCAACCCAGGAAAACTCTGCATAAAACAATGAATTTTGACTCAACAAATTGACTAATTCAAAAAAAAAAAAAAAATTCTAGGAACATAACAAAATTTCACGATATTTTTAGTGTGTGTGTGTGTTTTAAACATTAAACAATGTGTTAAAAAAATAAAAATAAAAAAGTCAACCCAGGAAAACTCTGCATAAAACAATGAATTTTGACTCAACAAATTGACTAATTCAAAAAAAAAAAAAAAAATTCTAGGAACATAACAAAATTTCACGATATTTTTAGTGTGTGTGTTTTAAACATTAAAAAATGTGTTAAAAAAATAAAAATAAAAAAGTCAACCCAGGAAAACTGTGCATAAAACAATGAATTTTGACTAAACAAATTGACTAATTCAAAAAAAAAAAAAAATTCTAGGAACATAACAAAATTTCACGATACTTTTACAATACTTTTATTTTTAGCTATGGTGGGTTCTAGTCTAATATTTTATTTTAGAGTAATGCTATATCCACAATATTTTCACAACAAATCTTAGGTGGTAAATTGTTAGTGGTTTTAAACTATGCATTTAAAAATCAAACAAGAAGCCAATTGAAAAAAATTGTGTCTGAAACAGTGAATTTTGGCTCACCAAATTTTATTAACCAAAAAAAAAGCCTAGGAATACAACAAAATATCACAACATTTTCACAATATATTTTTTTTCCCAGTTGTGGTAGGTCTCGATCTAATATTTTATTTTTTACGTCCATAACAATTTCACAAAAAATTTTAAGTGGCAAATTGCTACTGGTTTTAAATTGAAACCACCACTTTAAATTGTGTATTAAAAACAAAAAACCATCACAAGAAAATAGTGTATGAATAATGAATTTTGCTCACCCAAATTGACTAAAAAAAAAAAAAATCTAAGAACACAACAAAATGTCATAATATTTTCACAATACCTTTATTTTCAGCTATGATAGGTCCTGGTCTGATATATATTTTATTATTTTATTTTAGAGAAATGTTACCTCCACAACATTTTCACAACAAATTTTCGATGACAAATTGTTATCGGTTTTAAACCAGGTCCATTATTGATATCACTTTTTTATTCATCAATAATACATTGCCACTTAGAATTTGCTATGAAATTATCATGAAAATGTTGTGAACTTAGTATTTTGTATTATTTTATTTTGATCTATAAGAAACTGAGATCTCAGCAATTGTAAAAATATTGTGACAACAACAAAATGTTATAATATTTTCACAATACATTTATTTTCAATTATAGTTGGTCCCAGTCTCATATTTTATTATTTTATTTTGAGCCATAAGAAATTAACACCTCAATAATTGTGAAAATATTGTAAGAATATTTTGAGTCAGTATAGCAATATTGTGTCCGCACATATAAATATTTAAAAGAAAAAAACAAAAAGGGCAAAAACTAAAACACTGGCATACTATGACCACAAAAAAAAAAAAAAAACCCAACTCAAGCATTATGGTGAGTTTTGCCTCACCCAATTATATAAACCAAAAATTACTATAGATTGAGGCTATTGACACTTTTTATATAGTTAGTAGATATTTTGAATCAATATAGCAATATTGTGTCCACACATATAAATATTTAAAAGAAAAAACAAAAAGGGTACAAACTAAAACACTGGCATACTATGACCAAAAAAAAGCCCAGCACAAGCAAAACGGTGAGTTTTTGCCTTAGCCAATTGAATAAACCAAAAATTACTGTAGATTGAGGCTATTGACACTTTTTATATAGTTTTTTTTTTTTTTTTTTTTTTTTTTTTGAGGAAGTAGAAAAGCGAAACAATATTATTTATTTAGTCTTATCATAAATTATTATATCAAAAACCTGAATAATAATTTGAATAATGTAATGCTATGTACACAATAATTTTCACATTTGAGAACTTGTGGAAAGTAGGAAATTTATGCTCTAACCTTTCAAGGAACTATTCAACCATGGAAGCTGAGTACACCACCTTGACCCAACATTCAAGTGAAGAAGAGGACAAGTTACATTGGAGTGTTAAGAAGTTGAAGGATAGTCATGGAACAAGAAGCTTCTCTCAGCCAAGGACCTCTGTCAGCTACAAAGACACCCTTGTGGGTGACATCCTTGGAGCCTATCAACAGGCCTTCTAGGTAGACAAGATTTAGGAGGGGGATTATGAATCAGATTTTGACTTAGAACCATTGGTAGAGGGGATGGGGGAAGTCACACTCTCAAAGGAAACTAAGGTGTGTATCAGAGCACCATGGTCAAAGGCTTTGATCGTGAAAGTGTTTGGTAAGTCTATGGGTTTTAACTACCTCACTTTCAAAATCAATGCCTTATGGAAACCCATGGCCAGGATGGACTGTGTAAATCTAGGAAAAGATTAATTTTTAATCTGATTCAATAATGATGAGGATTATGACAAGGTGTTGCAAGGAGGGCCTTGGTTTGTAGGAGGGCACTTCCTTGCAATCAAACCTTGGGAGCCTTATATTAAAGCTTCTAAGGCCAGGCTTTCTTCAGTGGCAGTGTGGGTGAGGTTTCATGAGCTCCCAATTGAATTTTATGATACCACAGTCCTTAAAGAAATAGGTAGCGCTATTGGGCCAGCCTTACGTATTGACTCCTATACTGCATCTGAGTCTAAAGGAAGCTATGCGAGGCTTTGCATCCAAGTTGAGTTAGATAAGCCTCTCATTCATTCCATCCGAATAGGCAGATTAGTGCAGCAAGTGTTGTATGAAGGGATATCCACTCTTTGCTTTTGCTGTGGAAGACCGGGACATAAGCAGGAGAATTGCTGTTACTGTATCGGGCCAGTGACCAAAGAGGTTGAGGCGCCAACTTCTCTTAAGACTGTCAACTCTTTGGATAACATTCAGTCTGAAACGAACTACAGGCCCTGGATGGTTATGACTAGGAAAAGAAGTCCAGTTAAAAATGAACAAGGGCGTGGGCCCACCAAGGTAAACACTTCTCCAAGCTTCACTTCGAAGGGCATTATGGACTTTCATGATGACACTTTTAGGGGCAAGGTTGGCATTCCTGAAACTAATTCCTGTCATGGGGAAGGGGCAAGTAGTGACATCCCACTCTCTAAGATATCTGCTAACGCTGGCATATCTGAGGCACGTGAGAAGCAAGTCCATATGACATAAGTGATGGACGTGTGCCAAGATTCATTGAGTAGTGGGGAAAAACCTATAGGAAAAGCCTTAAAGGGTTCTCAAAGCAAACTCTCTCAAAAAAACAAACAGAAAGGTATTAAGGGGCTAAGGGTTAAAAGTGCAAAGAACCTCAAAGGAACTAGATTGCAGAAACGCTCGTTCCATGAGTCTAACGAGATTGAAGATTTTTCTTAACACCTTGAACTACCCGATAACAGCAAGCATGGAGGGGATAATGCTCGGGATCTGCCTAATTCCTCGTTCAGGCTGGGCCATGCAATACAGGAACAGGATTGTGATCATCCCTAACGAGGTTATTGCTCAGATAAGGGCAGCTTCGACGGAAGTTCCAGGGTGGTTTGAAACGGAGCTGAGTCAGACTTGGAAGCATTTGTTCCTAATAACCCCAGTGAGTGTACGAATAGGGGATTTGCCTCTAGACCACCCAGAGTGGAACCTCACCCCCAATCAATGGTGGAAATTCCTCACGGATCTCCCCGAAATCTCTTGGGAAAAGGCGAAGGCCATCAGTTGTGCCCCATTGGGACGAGTTAGGGTGGCTTATTCAAGAAAGGAGGCTGGTGGACTTCAGGGGGATGGCCACGGCTCACTTAGGGAATCATCCCACCTTGAAGTTAATCTAGTTAATTGCCCCAGTTTAGAGATGCGATGTGCTCTTGTGCTGCAGAGAGGAAACTCTGGGTATACTGAAGCATATGATGGTGTGGAAACTGGACTGGGTGGCTTTCAAGGACATACTGAGGAGGATAGGATGGAGTATGGTGGAGACAGCCATGATGAACTCTAACCCTTCGGAGATTGAGGTCTCGCTTGGTCAATTTGTCAAAATGAACATCCTACTTTAGAATTGCAAAGGTGCTTTGAACGCGGACTTTAAGAGAAGAATTTTTGAAATGGCTATTAACCACTACCCCTCGATCATGGTGATCATGGAAACTAGAGTTGGGGGGGATAGGGCTGCTAGAATTCTAGAAGATTTACCTTTTGATGGAAGCATAGTTACTGATACCATTGGCTATGCAGGGGAATTATGGCTTCTGTGGAAAAAAGATGATGTTGATGTGGTGCTCCTGTCCGCAACAAAATAGGAGATACACGCGACTGTGAAGTTGCGTACCTCTGTCCCTATCTGGCTTATTTCTGCTATATATGCTAAACCTAGGTTATCTGAGAGAAGAATTCTCTGGGATAACCTAAAAATTGTTGCCCAGCTCCACAATCTGCCTTGGCTCTTGCTTGGAGACTTCAATGAAGTATTAAGTGGTGAAGATAAATTTGGAGGGAATCGGGTGAAATTAAATAGGGCTCTCCAATTTAAAGAATGTTTGGATGATTGTAACATGGTGGACCTGGGGTTTACTTGGCCTAAGTATACATGGACTAACTGTAGGCCCATCTCCGCCCTCATACTTGAGAGAATTAATAGGTGCTTTGCCAACCCTTCTTGGAGAGTTCTATTTCCTGAAGTAGCAGTGACCCATTTACCAAGGACCTTCTCGAACCATTGTCCAGTTCTAATTGAACTGTTTAGGATGGACCCCCCTGCTCATAACAAACCTTTTCGTTTCCACACTATGTGGCTCCTCCATCCAAGATTCCCAAATATTGTCCAGGAGGGTTGGACTGAGGATAAAGATTTTCAAGGGGCTATTTTGGAGTTTGTTAGCAAGGCCAAGCATTGGAACTACAATGTCTTTGAGAATTTATTTGCTAGGAAGAAAAGAGTTTTGGCCATAATTAATGGTGCCCAGAAAGCGCTAGCCAACAGACTAACTAATTTTTTGTTGACCCTAGAGAAGCAACTCATTGAGGAATACTCCTTAATTTTGCTCCAGGAAGAGGAATACTGGGCTCTCAAGTCTAGGTTGGATGCAGCCACATTTGGAGACAGCGATACAGCTTTCTTCCATGTCTCCACTTTGGTTAGGTGTCATAGGAATAAAATCAAATGTATAAAGGATTCTGTGGGGAATTGGATCATTAATGAGAATGAGATTAAGAAACATATCAAAAGCGGTTTTGAAAAGCTTTACTTGACCGAGCTTTGTATGTCTCCCTTGTCTTCATCTGTCTCTACCTTTTCGTGCTGCTTCCTGTCTGCTGAGATTTGCTCTAGCATTGGTAGCATGGTCAAGGATGAAGAAGTCAAGGCTAACTTATGGACCTTAAAGCCATTTAAAGTCCCTGGGCCTGACGGTCTCCATGTGGGTTTTTTTCAGTATTTTTGGGCAGAAGTGGGTAGCTCTGTCTGCTCAGAGGTTAAGAGAGCCTTTAAGACAGGGATAGTTCCTAAGTACCTTAATGAGACGTTGATTACTCTTGTACCCAAATGCCAAAATCCAGAATCATTAAGCAACTATAGGCCTATCAGCCTATGTAATTCGGTCTATAAGATTATTTCTAAAATTATTGTGGCTCACATTCGACCCTTCCTGAGCAATCTGATATCTACTGATAAGGATAAAATTATAAATATACTCACTAATATAGAGGCGTAGAGCAACATTCCAGACAAAGCCGCCGGTCTTGTATCCACTGATATATGGCAATAGTATGGAGTCTATGGCTCCAAGCTGACGGCGTCAACTTGGGACGAAGTAAAATGCTGACGACATTAAGCTGAAAGGTATGCATGAGACTGACGGTTCTAACATAACTTAAACTTGGCCTCGACGTATACATATACAAGGAAATATCTTGTACCCCACGCTTAGAAAGACTCCTACAAGGAAAGGGTTCCGTAAAATACGCTCATAAGGACTCCTATAAGGAAAAGACTTCTAAACCAAGAAAAAGATGTCAACCCTCTACTATTATAAAAGCCCCAATACCCTCACTAACTAAGGTACGCATAATTCACCTCAGTTCTGGCACTCTAGAGTATTGAGAAGTTCTAACTTGACCTTCGGAGGGTATTTGGCTGACACCACACCAGTGCTCTCTGTTAGGTCTTCTCTTTTTGTTGTGCAGGTATTGTTTCGAGCACGTGAGGCCGTGTGACTTACTGTTGATTTTTCGGCATCATCAATTGGCGCCGTCTGTGAAAAAAACAACAATTTGTAAGCCACATTATCGCCTCCTAGACAAAAAGTTGCATGGTACTTACTTGCTCGATGGCAACCACCACCAACAATCAAGGCAACAAACCGCGACCTATTGCCCTGGAGAGGCAAGTCCAAATCCTCACAGCAGCAGTGGAACGCCTCACCAAGCAGAATCATGACTTGGAGGAACAGTTGCGCCAGAAGAATGTGGCGATGGACACCCAAGAGGAAGACCAAGAAGGCACTAGTGCTAAGAGAAGGAACCAAGAAAGACCAGAAGGTAGCAACGCCCCGAGTAGGCCAGAACAACAAGATGCTAGTCGCCTATCTGTCACTGATACGGTTCCACCTCAAATAGTAGCTGAGATGAAGATGAAGAAGGAGCAGATGGATTTTATGATGAATGCCCTTAGAGGACGAGTATCCACTGACCTTGATGATTTAGTCCACCAAATTAATTCACCATTCACAACATCCGTCACCTCATTCCCCCTTCCACCAAAGTTTCGCATGTCGCAGGTGGAAAACTACGATGGATCAAAGGATCCCTTAGATCACCTAGAGTCTTTCAAGACCCTGATGCACTTACAAGAGATACCAGATGAGATCATGTGCAGAGCCTTCCCTACCACACTAAAGGGATTTGCAAGGATCTGGTTCAGCAGGCTGACGCCCAACTCCATTGGTACCTTCAAAGACTTAAGTGCCCAATTCGCCTCACACTTCATTAGGGGACATAGGTATAAGAAGTCTACTGCATGCCTCATGAACATTAAGTAGTAAGAGGATGAGATGCTGAAATCCTACATCACCCGTTTTAACAAAGAGGCTCTCTCGATATATGAAGCCGACGACAAGATACTTGTGGCTACCTTCATGAACGGACTACGAAAGGGTAAGTTCATGTTTTCCTTATACAAGAACGACCCGAAAACTATGTCAGAAGTGTTGTACAAGGCAACAAAGTACATGGACGTGGAAGATGCGTTGTCAGCTCGAGAAGAAAGGCCTAAGAAGAGGGAAAGACAGGAAGATGTATGGACAGATAGGGGGCGCAAGATGGCCAGGACCGGAGAACAGCGGGAGGACAGACGCTCCAAACCCCCTGTGGGGAAGTTCACGTGTTTATTATCAAGTCCATAAAATGGACAAGTTCATTATTTCGTAAAGTGGACGGGATCATTAGTCCATAAAGTGGACGAGTTTACAACTAAGTCCATAAAATGGATGAATTTACTACCAAGTCCATAAAATGGACAAGTTCATTGGTCTATAAAGTGGTTGAGTTTATTACTAAGTCCACAAAGTGGACGAGTTTATTATTGAGTCCCAAACGTAGACGAGTTCATAATCAAGTCCATAAAGTGGACAAATCCACAAAGCAGATGAGTTTATTGCTAAGTCCACAAAGTGGACGAATGTATTATCAAGTCCACAAAGTGGACGAGTCTACAAAGTGGACGGGTTTATTACCAAGTCCATAAAGTGGACGGATTCATTTCACATGAAGACGAATTCATAAAAGCAAGAAAATGAACATAAAACAACAAAAGAAATGGATATAAAACACCATAAATAAAATGAAGTTTTTACAAACAAAGCCCAAGAGAAAACAATAAGGGCAGTGTCTAGAAATTAGACTACAGTTACAGTAAAAAAGAAAATGCTAGATTCATGAAGCAGGGGGGTCTTGTGGGGCCTCGTCACCTTGGAGAGGAAGGTTTGGGGCATCCTGAGCTAAAGGGTCGTCAGCAGCTAGAGGATTGGCCGACGGAGTTAGAATGACGGGAGGATTTAAAGCAAGCTGAGCAAGGATGACGCCGTCATCTTAAGTATCCTGATTCGACTCGGTAGAGTCATCAGTCTCTTCTGGAACAATGTCACCTGTAGGTGTTGCTGGTAAGGGGGCATCCATTGAGATCTTCGCCAAGTCTAGGTCAAGGTAATTGGATTTGACCTGTTGAAGGCAATCCTCAAACCCCACACCATAATATTCGGTACAAGAATCAATGAATGCCTGTAAATCCTTGAACTCTTTTACAGCGTTGGCCTTGGTCGTCTCCACTTGGCCTAACTGAGTTACCAACTCCTTCTCCGCCGTCTCCTTGGCTTCTAGATCTTTTTTCCGCTGACGACCCTCCTCCTCCAGCTTTTCCTTCAACTCCTTCAACTCTTGGTTGAGGGTATGAAGGGTGCTCTTATATTGTTCTTGCTCGTCAGTCATGTTCTTAATACGCTTTTGCTAACGGGCAATCACCCCTTCATTGACAACACCCTTGACCTATAAAGCCTTCATACGAACTAGGGCCTACAAGACAGAGCAACTGTTAGCTGATTCACATGAAAATGAGTAAGTAAAAGAAAGATTGAAAGATACTTACCCGAGCAAGGTCATAGAGGCCTGAATCCCTGAGCTCCCCCGTCGCCTGGCCAACATAAGGATCTACGTCTTTATCTTTGATGATGGACTCAAGCATCTCGACAGCATAATCCTTGTGGGTAAGGAGACGACGTTCAAAATCTTGAGTGACGGGGCCAGGCATCATCATCAACCCCTTACTAGCCCCGTGCTTTGGAGGTGACAGCTTTTTAGGAAGTTTCTCTCCAGGAGTGGCGAACACCTTTTTCGACAAGCGGTTGTCCTTCCCGTCAGCTTTCCTCTTAGTCGCCCCCTTACCAACGGCCTTAGGGGCTGACGAGGACTCCCCCACCTTAGTTTTCTCCTCCTCTTTCTTACGAGCAGCAGCTGCCATCACCCTCTATCTAGCTGCCTCCATTTCTACAAAAGCAAAAGACGAGTATGCACAAGTGACGACCAAAAAGAAAACGAGTACAAAGATGACGGGAAATTAAGAGATACTTACGTCGACGAGAATAGGTCTTTAGCTTACGAGCAACTGGTGTCGGCTCCAGACCTCCGCAGTAAAGGTGTAAAGTGTCGAGTGTAATGAGATCCCGACACTTTCTCTACTCCAACGGGATTCTGTTACCCGATGGATGAAGGCTTCTTGCTCCTCTGTGAAATGACGACGAATGCTAGTTGAAAATAAGGGAAGTAGATGGTGTTAGAAGTTTGAAACAAACAAATAAAGGAAAAAGAGTAGACGGAATTAACCTGAATCCTTGACAAAAGCCCAAGTGTTGTCAAAATAACCATGGGGCATCGTCTTGCATTCTTCCTGATGACACACCCAGTTCATCCCTTTTACAAAGAAATACCTACCCTTCCAATTCCTATTGGAGTCGGGCATATCAAATACTAGCTTCAGCCCCTTCTTCCTCACCGCAAAGTGGTATATCCCCTTAGACGAGACTATATGTTGAGGTTGGTAGCACCAAAAGAACTCGTCAATTGTCAGCTGACGGTTCCTGCCACTTAGACGACCCCACAAAATCTCAACCCCAATGAATATCCTTCAAGCGTTGGGGGCAATTTGGCTGATGGACAAGCCCAAAAAATTGGCTAGTTGACGATGAAGCGCTGTCAGCAGCAGCCTCAATCCTGTTGAGAACATGGCATCATACATGCCAACGTTCGTAGTCTTCCCCAAGTAGCACTTCTCAAACTTCCCAGGGAGACGGATTGGGATGTTGTCCGGTATCTGGTAACGATCTCGTAGGGTTTTAAAGACTTTGTCCGACATTGTCGGCAAAAAGTCATTGACGGTCCATATCTTAGGGAGGATGAAAGGACAGTCATCTCCAAGGGCTCCCGAGGTGCTATCTAAAGCCTCCTCATCACCGTCATTATTGTCCCCGTCACTCTCTCTTCCTTCCCCCTTATCTTCCTCGTTACTCATCACTCCCTCATCTTCCTCACTACTCATCGCTCTCTCATCTTCCCCTCTATAACTCTCCAATTCCTCGTTAGAAGGTTGGGCTGACGTTTCCCTTTCTGACAACCAGGAGAAGCCCTCATCAGGCTCATGACCTGACGAGAAGACCTTTTCGTAGCCCACTCCATCGCGGATTGACGACTGTTCACTCGTCACTTCTCTAGACATCTGACTACTTACAAGTGACAGAGGCATTCTAAGAACCTAAGTTAAGGGCCTTTCTAAAAAATACATAAAAAATAGAAGGTAATAAGAGCAAGGGTGACTTACCAAAGTGAAGCTAACGGATTCTTGGAAGATGACAGTTTTAGTTAAAGCAGATGACAAAGGCAAAGATCTCTCAAGTGACGAGTTCACTCTGACAATCAATAACAGTAAAATAAAGAAAAATGAGGGGAAAGGCGAGATATATATATGGGAGGATAGGCACAGAAGACGAAGCGACACCCTCGTCCAGAGGCGAAGCCAATTAGGTCGCACCACGTGTCCAAGCATTAAATAAATGCTACTCGAGGAATCGCCCATAAATGATTCTCCCTCTCTCTTGAGCAAAAGAAAACTAATAAATAAAGTTCAACTCCATAATCCGTTAGCTTAGACTAACGGAGCTATGGAGTAAGGGGCAGCTGATAAGGATAAAATTATAAATATACTCACTGATATAGAGGCGTAAAGCAAAGTTCTAGACTAACCCGTCGGCCTTGTATCCACTGACATATGGCAATAGTATGGAGTCTACGGCTCTAAGTTGATGGCGTCAATTTGGGACAAAGATGAAATGATGACGACATTAAGCTGAAGTGTATGCACGAGACTGACGGCTTTGACATAACTTAAACTTGGCCTTCACGCATACGTATACAAGGAAATATCTTGTGCCCCATGCTTAGAAAGACTCCTACAAGGAAACAATTCCGTAAAATACGCTCATAAGGACTCCTATAAGGAAAAGACTTCTAAACCAAAGAAAAGATGCCAACCTCTACTACTATAAAAGCCCCAATACCCTCACTAACCAAGGTACGCATAATTCACCTCAGTTCTGGAACTCTAGAGTATTGAGAAGTTCTAACTTGACCTTTGGAGGGTATTTGGCCGGCACCACACTGGTGCTTTCTGTTAGGTCTTCTCTTTTTGTTGTGCAGGTATTGTTTTGAGCACGTGAGGCCGTGTGACTTACTGTTGATTTTTCGGCATCATCATCTCCTATGCAGACCACATTTGTGCCTGGACGTAGAGGTTTGGATAATGTTATCATAGCACAGGAGCTTGTTTACACCCTGGATAGGAAAAAAGGGGCAGTGGGTTATATGGCAATCAAGCTAGACCTAGAAAAGGCTTACAACAGACTTGAGTGGAGTTTTATCCACCAGGTTTTATAAGCTTTTCACTTTCCCCCAAATCTGATCAAAGTAATCATGAGATGTGTGACTACTACAAGCATCTCGATGCTGGTAAATGGTGGAGCTTTGGAACCCTTCAACCCCTCGAGGGGTATTAGGCAGGGAGATCCCTGTCTCCCTATTTATTCATATTGTGTATGGAGTATTTGAGTCACTTGATTAAGCATGAGTGTAGAGCTGGTTCTTGGACTCCATTTAAGGCTTCTCGAGGAAATGTAGGAGTCTGCCGTCTATTATTTGCAGATGATATAATCCTATTTAGCAAAGTGGACTCCATGGCATGTAATGCAATTGCTGAAGTTTTGGAGAAGTTTTGTGAAGAGTCTAGGCAAAAAATTAGTCAAGGAAAATCCCGTGTATACTACTCTCCAAATGTTAGTGAGGATATGAAGGTGGAGGTATGGGAGAGACTGGGGATTAATGAAACTCGAAATATAGGGAAATATCTTGGTTTCCCTATTCTACATAAAAGTGCCAATCGGAGGCAATACAATGATATTGTTGAGAGAGTTATGAATAAATTATCAGGGTGGAAAGCGAATTTTTTTTCCTTTGCAAGTCGGTTTGTTTTGATCAAGTCTGTCATGCCAGCCATACCTAACCATATAATGCAAGGTGCTACCTTCCAGTTCATATTTGTGACAAATTGGATAAGATTAATAGAGATTTTTTATAGGGCTCCACAAGTGATAGGAAAATGATGCACCTGGTAGGCTAGAACAAAATTGTTAAACCTAAGGAAGAAGGAGGGTTAGGGATTCAAGCAACCAGAGCAAAGGACATTGCTTTGCTTGCAAAATTAAACTGGAGGATGCACCATGAACAAGATGCAAATTGGGCCAGAATAATACTTAAGAAATACTATGCTGGTCTGCAAGCTAGGTCTAGCAATTTGGATAGTCTTCCATCATCTCTTAATTGGAGGGCCATCAAGGTGGGGTTTCCTATGTTTCTGAAGGGTGGTTGTTGGGGTATAGGAGATGGGTCAAGGATCGGAGTTTGGTCAGATAGCTGGATAAGGGGTGAGTCATTGAGAGAGTTGATTGAGGGACCCCTTAATCAGGGTGACCTTGATCTTACTGTTGCTAATATAAGTCACGAGGGAATATGGAATTGGGAAGCTATTTCTTTTGATGTTCCTGAAGCTATTAAAGATAAGATTATAGCTATCACAATCCGGAGTTGTGAAGTGAGAAGTGACTTCATCATATGGAAGTTTTCAAAGGATGGGGAATTTTCTGCAAAATCAGCCTACCAAGTGGCTAGGCAAGAGGAAACTTCTGGGAATTCCTTTCAAGCTTTCTGGATCTGGAAGCTGGACATTCTACCTAAGATCATCCACTTCCTATGGCTAGGCGTCCATGACAGCATTCCTGTGCATGGCGTATTGGCTTCACAAGGCATAAATTGTGATAAGCTCTGTCCCTTGTGTAAATATAGTGAGGAATCTATCCTGCATCTCCTACGTGATTGCATTTTATCCCATGACTTTTGGAGGAAGCTGGGACCTCCCCCTACCCTTCTTAGCACCTTCTCTGATAATTTTGAGGCTTGGTTAAAGGTCAATAGCACAAGTAGAGTTATGCACAAAACCTCAATCCAATGGGGCACACTATTCCTCTTCTCAATATGGTGCTTGTGGAAGAACAGAAACAAGGTTGTGTTTGAGAATTCTATACCTAACCCCAACCAAGGCTTGTATTTATTAGGCAAGGGAATTTTATTATTGTGTGAGCAAAACTATTCAGTCAACTAGGAAAGTTGCCATTCAAGTTTGGTGGAATAAACCAGCTGATGGGTGGTTTAACTTAACTTTGATGGGGCATCTTCTGGAGATCCTGGCAAGGTAGGGGGTGGAGGCATCATTAGGAATAGTCATGGTCATAGGGTTAAAGGGTATCCAAGATCAATAGGATACACCACTAGTATTATAGCTGAATGGTGGACTTTAAGGGATGGTCTCACTTTAGCTATTCAATTAGGGTGTCAGTAATTGGAGGTTGAGCTGGACGCCAAGGTGATTGTGGAGCTCTTGAAGTCTAACAGCATCTCTAATAGAGGTTACTCCCTTCTTTTGCATGATTGTAGGATGTTGCTAGGCCAACTACAGCAAGTCAGAGTGATGAACGTGTTTAGGGAGGCTAATAAATGTGCAAATTTTTTGGCTAGGAGGGGCTGCTGTATGCAATCTGATTTTGTCATTTTTGATCACCCCCCTTCTGCTGAATTTCTACCTTTACTGTATTCGAATATGTATGGTGTGTCTTTTTGTAGGCTGGCAAGCCCATCTCTAGTGTCTGTAAACAGTTAGTCTATTTAATAATATTTCCCTTTTAACCAATTTCACATTTCGTTTAGGATCCACTTATTTTACCAAAATTGAAAACTTTTTGCTGAAAGTACTATAGATAAAGGTAAAAGTTAGCTGAAATAGTATAGTAGGACCCATAAATAGTACCAAAAAGTACAGTGGAACCCATAAATAATAGCAAAAAGAAGTTCAATAGTAAAATAAGTTGGCAAAAATAATCTTTGTCAAACATACACTTAGGGTCTGTTTGGGATCCGCTTATTTTGTTGAAACTGAAAACTTTTTACCCAAAATACTATAGATAAGGGTAAAAGTTAGCTGAAATAGTACAGTGAAAAGTGCAGTGGGGCCCATGAATAGTAGAGAAAATAAATTGAATAGTAAAATAAACTGGCAAAAAATAAGCTATCCAAACGAACACTTAATAAGTATTCATTTGAGATCCACTTATTTTGCTGAAACTAAAAATTTTTGTTAAAAATACTATAGATAAAAGTAAAAGTTAGTTGAAATAATACAGTGGGACCCATAAATAGTATCAAAAAGTGCAATGAAATTCATGAATAAAAGCAAAAATAAGCTGAATAATAAAATAAGTTGGCAAAAATAATCCATGGCAAACACACACTAAGTTTTTATTAGTTCACATTTCATCCACTACTAATATCACCTTTTTTTTGCTTATTAATAATTTTTTTTTTATAATAACCTACGCATATTATCTACCAATAACAACTTACTATCAGTAGTCTTGATTTTATTTTTTAGTGTTTTTTAACTTATTGTAATAATTTTGCATATAAAAAATAGATAAAAAACAAATTAATACCATTTAGTTAATATTTAAATAAAAAAATGCTCACTTCAAATTTTCACCTTATATCCCAAAACAATTGTGCTAGCCCTACTCTCTTTTTGATACAAGATAGAAACTTTACTCTAACCTAATCACAATGTATATGTGTGTGAAGCTCCTTGCTTGAAACTTGAATCCTGGCCCTTATACCCCCTACACTTTACAAGCACGTATACTTGTGGAGTGACCATCGTGCCAGGGATACACGGTGGTAGCTAACCCTACCCTTGGCCCTTTGATTTGCAGTCAATGAGTGACCCTTTCTTTAGAATGCAAAAGAGGTAAGCCAATGTTCATGGAGTAATAATTAAGAAAATAAAATGGCGGTGGTTAAGGAAGGTGGGGAGAGAGAGAGACATTAAACTTTAAGGACAATATGATAATTCAATTTTTTTAGAGAGTTTCAACTTATGGCATCCGCCTTTGATAATAGCTCTTTATTATTAGATCAAGATATCAATTGATTTTGTTGAAAAAAAAATCACCATTCAATGTTAATTTTTTTTTTTTTTTGTTAATAAAAAAAATTTAAGATTGAATGGCGATTACTCGTGTGACACACACCAATTGCATGTGCATATCCAGAGTCTTCCCATCTTATGTCTATAGATTTTCTTAGGTACTCCATTTAATGGTTTTCGTGTCATTTCATAAATCTTAAAAAAAAAAAAAAAAAAGATTTATAAACTTTAAATGTGAGACAAACCTCAAGACCCAAATGCATTTCTATTTTCGAGAAATGATATGTCCATAACATTTTTACAACAAATCCTAAGTAGCAGGTTGTTACTGGTTATTATTGGTTATTATTGTTAGGGCAAAAAAGTAATCTTAGTGTTAGGTTCAAATTTGAACCAATAACAACTAACCACATATAACTTTTTATGAAAATATTGTGAATGTAATACCTCTTTTCCATTTTCACAATCTACTACACGAACTTTTAACAAAAGCAAAAATGAAGGGCATCAGTTTTACCTAACCGTCAATCTAGCTAGCCATTTATAAATTATAAGCCAAGATGTCCTCTTTTTACCACTATTGATTTGAGCCCTAGGATAGTGGAGAGATGAGGTATTTATACCGCTCTATTTGTGTCAATAGAAAATTTTATGTGAAAATAAGTTTTTGTATTTTTCATTATTTGGTAGCATAAAAATACTAGGTTAAAAGAAAACTATCTTTGGTTTATGAAAAACTCTATTAAAAATAAGGCTTATTTTTAGATAATATCCAATGAGATTTCCAATCCAATTATCATTGTGTTCCACTGTTGCAAAGCTCCTCAATGCCTTGTGTAGTAACAGATTCAACAACTCACTCAGCAAGGCTATTAAGCTAGTCTAGATGGTTTCTACAACTATTAAGAAAGTGGCATCCTATAGTGCTATTGCGTAAAAAAAAAAAAAACCTATTTCAACCTCATTGTGCTACGTTACATGGAGGACAACAATTTTTTTTTTTTGCCCACTTGGGTTACCTTTGGCTACCACACATATAATTATATAAAAAAAAAATTTATAGTTTTTTTTTGTAATGTGTATTTGCTATACTACTATATATATATATATATATATATATATATATATTTTTTTTTTTTTGATAATTTGAGAGATATAATTAGAAGGGATTGAATTATGGATATCTCTATTAGAAACATCACGAGGTGTCAACCAATTGAACTACGAAACTCTTGGTTATGTATTATTTTATATTGACTATGTAGTTAATTTACACAATATACATGTTATATATGTTTTGAATTATACAAGAAATTAGTTATATTTTGTTTTTACGCACACCAATCACCAGAAAATGTTTTTAGCTATTTTTATAATTAATACTAGACACAAGAAAATGAGACGGTTTTTTAGAATATGCTTTTCGAAAAGTGACCAATTTTTTAAAAATATTTATGACAAAACAAGCAGAGCGGTTGTACTATTTCTCATAAGTTTTAAAAAATGTTATATTTTTTTAGGAATAAAACGAAAAATCCAGGGGAAAAAAAATCTAGCAAGAGAAGTGCAATCATCCAACTTCAGCAACTATTCAAAAGATCAATATTGGCAACATTAGCTGGGCCCGTGGAGCCCAAGTCCCCACAAAGCAGATTTTTATACGAGCCCATAAAGCGACCCAACTTGGCAATCTCTGTCATACTGCCACGGCGACCCACAAAGCCGTAACCGTTTTGAGCGTTTGATCCGTGACTTTTCCTGTCTCTGCCAAACGTTGCATTAAACTTAACGCACCCTCGATTCAAAACAAAAAAATAATAATAATAATACTAACGCACCCTCGATTCGTGGACCAGCTTTGTTAGGCCATGTTGCACCAGAGTTGTATTCATCAATGGAATAATTATGGAATGGTATTTGTTAGACAAAAAAAATTCAAAAACTGTGTTTTTTTTTTTTCATTTATTATAAACTATTCAAACTATGTCTGATTGTTTTGAAGATCAAATTTATAGTGGGATAATAATAAGATGATATTTTCTATGAACAATTCCCATAAAAAAAAAATTTACTATGAACAATTATTAGATAACATTTTTCTTTGGTGCATAAAAAATTTGTAATTTATTTATGTAGTCGAATCCTTAAAGTCAAATGATTCTATTCTATAGGTGGCCCAAATTGAGTGGTGCACAATTCTAACCTTGACTCCACCATGCCTCTCTCATTAATTTTTTGGGAAGAAAACGAAAAGTCTTAATGATTCCACCTTTTTGGACTGCTGAAGGGTTAAAGACTTTAAAGAGAGATAAAAGCTTGACCACGCTGCTTTTATAAAATTCTTAAAGTTTTGAATATATCATCCATCCATCCGACTTCCGAGCCGCCTCAAATCATTAAAAGATTGGTCATGCTAACATACGTCTTATGCTAATAGTTAATAATTAATTTTAATAAAATTTTAATACTACTTTTATGAGAAATAAAATAAGTTGTTAAAATATTAATGATTTTTTTTATAAATTCTTTTTTAAAAATAAATTATTAATCATTATCCTAAAGACATCTGCTAGCATTTTTCTTAAATAATAATAATAATAATAATAAATTAATAATTTGTAACGCGAGCAGAGCACGCCTATGATCTATCAGCCTCAACACAAGCCAGTATTTGTTAATAATTTTTTTAATAAAAGCATTTATTAATATGGATAATATCATTAGCATAATATGTCCTAAAACAATTCTATTTTAATACACACAAAAAAATTATTTTTCTATTTTTGCATAGTATTTATTATTTAACATTATATATACCCTACATCTCATCAATTGTTTTAAGGAAAATTACTAGGTACTCTTGGAGTACCATAAATGCGTAGTCATTTCTCTCACATAAATGGTGAGTCCCACCATGAATTTAATTAGTGGGACTCATCATTCATGTGAGAGGAGGGAGTACGCATTTATGGTACTTCGGAAGTACACCATAATTTCCCTTGTTTTAATACGACACCTATTAAAATAACCTAAAATAACATTGCACCAAAAAAAAAAAAAAAAAAAAAAAAAAAACCTAAAATAACACATACTATCTATTAAAAAAAAAAAGCAAAGAGAGAGGAGAGAGGGGAGAGAGATATATAAGAGAAAGTTAGTAGAAAAGAGAGAAATTATTATAAAAATTTAGTACATAGTTGCAGTACACTTCTACTAGTAGAAGTGTACTACAGGTGGCAACGTGTATTGAAATAATTTGGCATATGACACATATGATGGAGGTGCATTTTTGGTTTTGATGTGCCAAATACTAAAATTTTAGCATTTAGCACACATGATACCAATACTCTAAGTCGTGTGTGGGGGGGAGGGGAGAGGGTGTTAAATTTACACCCAGTATGACTCTATGCAATACTAGTCACTTTATCATTTTTAATTTGAAGTATTTTTTGACAAATCAACTACCAGATTCTATTATCTTCTTTACTTCATTAGTATGCTTGTAAAATATCAAGATGATTCGATATCAACAATTATTTCTTTATAAACCTTTTATATTAAGAACAAAGAAATAGTATCATTCAATGCTTGGATTACATAAAGGAGAATCTTCCCCATCATCCCTTTGGGCCTACAAATCGACATGATAGAGGGAAAGATGATAGTTCTTGTCATTTTACAAAGGAAAATGCTACGGATACACCATTTTTTGAAACAAATTTCACACCTACTGGATTAGGTTATTATTTATTCTCATGTAAGTTCACCACTGACACTACTTTATTATTCACCATTTATAACTTGTAATCTCAAACAATTATGAAATTTATTGTCAATTTTGATGTGCCTATAGACTTGTTGTTTTACAAAAGAGGCTCCATCTTACCAATGAGTGTCACATAGCATTTGCCTCCTTAAGAACTTGATTACATTCCAAGAAGAAAATGGTGACAAAAAAACTTTTGCATCTATATATATATATATATATTAGGTCTCTTAATGGATGCCTATAGGGCGTTTGTTAATAAATTATTTTAAGAAAATTTTGATATCACTTTAATGAGAAATGTAACTCTTTTTTTTTTTTTTTTTTTTCATAGAAATTTTCTAAATATATTTTATAAACAATACCCTAATTAAATTTTACCATATATATTGTGATGATACTTGCAATGGATCATTAAAGGGAGGATGAGCCAAGCTCTATAGGGGCTGGATTACATCAATTGCGTCACCTTCAAAATCAATTTCAGAATTTTTTTTTTTTTTTTTTTTTTTTTTTGTAATTACGAGCCATTGAGAATGTCATAAGGGTTCATTTGGTTGGAAATGTGGAAAAGTGGAAGGATAGAAAATAAGAAGAGGATAGAAAAGTTATTGGCTTCAGTTACCAATGGCTCATTCCCAACCAATAATTAATTCAGTACTTTCATGTTAAGGAAGTTGATTGGCCATGGCGTATATTATTGCAATTGAGCAATGAATAGACGCTCCACTTATTCATGGGCTGCATTAATTGATTACAAAGCATGCCGTTGAGATCTTCAATGGGGAAACTTTAAATTCTAGATTAAGAACCTTGGTTTGGATCACTCTAATTTCAAGCCAGTCTCCACATGAAAAAAAACATCCCCAAATTAAATGGTCTTCCGGTCAACTTTTGCTAGAGGTCAGCTGTCATTGAATCAATCTCTTATTAGCCTTATTACATAGGCTGGTTTTGTTGTATAGTCCCCATCATTGCTATGTGTCCATAAGCGAAAATTATTAGGTATTCTCGAAGTATTATAAATGTATAGTCCCTTCTCTCACATAAATGGTGGGTCCCACCATGAATTTAATTAGTAAGACCCACCATTCATTTAAAATGAAAGAGTACGCATTTATGATACTCTGGGAGTACATAATAATTTCTCGTCTATAAGAGCTTGTCGTTACATATCTTTGTCTAGTGTATCTCGATCATATCTAAGAATTATGTAAATTATTATTTTAACTCGTGCCATTGTTTTTTAGAGATACTACACAATCCCAATTTAAATGTGTCACCTTTAACTCTTTCTTTTTATAGGAAATTGTTAAATTTCTTTTCATCAACTTATTATATTTCTTTCTCAAAAAAAAAAACTTATTATATAGAATTTATCAAAGTTTGATTTTTTTTTTTTTTTTCTAAGTATACTTGTTCTTTTATATTATAAACTAGCTCCTTCTCACGCGTACTTAAAGACTTTTTTTTTTTTTTCTAATTTAAAATATTACTTTTCATTTATCTCAATTCGAGATTTATGTATTTGTTAGTGCAATTTATGTGTTTTTTAATAATTAAAAAATCTAGGAGTATGATATGATCTGATGTACCAAATATAAAATAAAATTAACACACACACAAACATATACATCATATCACACTGCTAGATGTTTTGATTATTAAAAAACACAAAAATCTCACTAACAAATACACAAATCTCTAATTGAGATGAATGGTAAGTAATATTTTAAAAAAATAAATAGAAAAATTCTGATTATGCACAATGAGCATGCAAAGAGCCTAAAATATTATATTAAAAAAAAATTACACATCATCATATTTTTATTCAACCCCCATTTATCAATTGGGTTTCAAACATCAAGATTAGTTGTCCTATTCTAGTGTACAATTAATTTCCAAGTTTTGATACTTTATTACATCTCCATTTCACAACTTAATACAAAGATAAGTGGGAGAAGGAAGACATGATAAGAATTTTGAGCAAAATATAGGAAGCTTCAACTTTGATATTTTTATTTAATTAATCATTATTGAATAGTTCTATCCAATAAAAAGAAAACGTGAATATAAAGAATAATATGATGCAGACTATTTTTTTCATTACATCTAGGGTTCAAAACTTCAAATCCTTTCTACTGTAAATATAGGGTTATCAAAAATAAAAATAAAACAAAACTCAAATTTGTTTCTTGAATATCTCAAAACTGTGGTAACTTTTTCTTTTTGAGAAGATAAAAACTCTCATAACTCAATATGATGACTAATACAACATCAACAACAATAAAAAGGTAATATTAAGGTAATGGTGCACAAATCACGTATCTGCAACCCCGAAAGTAACACACAAAACTCACACTATTATTTACTACCAAAAACAATTAACTAATTTTTCAAAGATTGTTACTCTCAATAATCAATACAAAAGATAATGATATAACACTTTTGAGGTCGCCTTCAACTTATCAATAAGCTCTTGAAAAAAATTCATAGTGCTAGCCCTTCACAACTTCATTCTACCTCTGCCCCAATGTTGAAATCTATGATATCCAAAAGATTTATTAAAAAAAAAAAAAAAAAACTCATTGTCAGCCAAATTTTTTTTTTTTTTTTTCCTAATCAATTAATATTCTAAGTATTTCTAAAAAGAGAGAACAGAAGCTCACCTAACGTCATAGATTTGGTGAATGTTGAAATCAAGAATCCAAGCTCGAAGAAGGATCAACAATGGAGGAAAGCATGCAGAGACGTGAAGGAAAGCATGCAGAGAGAAAGTGAATCTTCTAGAGCTTCTGTGTGAAATGATTTCGTATATTAAAATAACTGACTCTGTTCCTTTTATATAGTAGAAACAGAGAGCCAAGTCAAGCTCTACAATCAGCCAATGCAAAATGACAAGTGGCCTAACTAAGTATAAAACTACTAAACTAATATCTACAAGATATTCTATGTGACAAATATCTACAAGACTAGATATTTACAATATATTCAACAATGTCATGCTAGTCTAAAATATCTAGTTGTACGTTGTTGCATGGGCAGTAGACATTTTAATAGTGAAGCTATGAAAAAGATTTTAAATCAATTAGAAAAGTTTCTATTTGACATGAGAGGGAAAAAAAATTTTAAAAATCAAAAATAGAAATTTAATTAAATATAAAAATAAGTCAGTGAAAAAAATGTCCTTTAAGTCCTAACAAAATCTAAGGGAATCAATATATCAAAATTAACTTAAAATCCAAACTAAACCAAGAAGACCCCCACCCCCCCAACCCCCCCCCCCCCCCCCCCCCACCCCCCCGCCACCCCCAAAAAAAAAAAAAAAATCAAATTATTAAAACTACAGTACATTGTGCTAGTCATTCACCACATTACATACTCTATAACTCTATGTTAGCCTTTGCTCCCAAAGCTAACTCCTGTAATATCAAAAAGATTAAAAAATAAATAAAATAAAAATCAGAATTCTTACCAACCAAACCTTGTTTTTCCAATCAATTATTATTTCCTAGAATGTGTAAAAATAGAGTGACAAAAAAGAAAAACTCACATAGAATCACAAGATATGGAGTTAGATTGGAAATAAAGTTGGAGAACACATAAATTTGGGGTGTGAAATCAAATGGGATTGGAAATAAGGTAAAATAAAGTAAAGGGTGGAGGAAATTTCATTTACAAAAATGATCCAATCAAATTGTGGTGATAACTGTTGTCACAAAATAAAGAGTTACATTTGAAAGTTGGAGAATGCATATAAATTAGGGGTATGAAATCAAATGGGATTAGAAAAAAAAAGAAAAAGAAAAAAAAGAGGCAGAATAAAGAGAGAGATATAAGAGTAAAGAGTGGAGGAGGTTTTATAACTTTTATTTAAAAACAAAAAACAAAAAAAACAAAAACAAAAAGAGAGAGAAAAAAAAATATATATATACAATATGTGATGCTACATTGGTATATATTACGAACTTCCAAGTAGTTATAACAACTTTCTCAAAAAAAAGTAGTTATAACAATAATTGTCAAAGGTGGTATTTTCACTTTTTTACATTAACGTGCCTATGGATTCAATTATTTTATAGTTCTAACAATATTATGAATACACCCAATATTACACCAAATTTTGTAATTTATATAGGCAATAAATTGTGAATGGTGAAAAAAAATAATGAGTTCACGTAAAAAATGGGTGAGTTGAAAATGTCTATTACTCATAGCTGACCACTTCAACATATTGTAAAATTAGCCGTGTGCCTCTGTCTCTAGATTTATTGTTATAGTTTCAGAAATAACACCATTGGGGTTTGTAAAAATTATAGGGTATAATTTGTATTTTTTGGTTCTTTAACTATTTGTTCAATTTTGGTCTTTTAATTTTAAAAAGTTATAATTCAATCCTTTAAAAAAAAAAAAATTTCGTTTGTCTATTTTCTGTTAATTTCTTGTTTTTTGGTGCATTTCTTTCTTACAATTCTTGCTCCTTAAAATATAAGCTCATCTTGATCTTATGGGCGGTTTAGCATTCAGTTAGTCACATAAGTAAGATATGCGTAGAAAATTTGATAGAGAATTGTTACATTTCAAAATTTTGGAGAACCAATATTGAACTTTTTAAAATTGAAAGAATAAAAATGAGCATAGCCTAGCCTGTCGCAAAGTATGGACAAAATTTGCTAAATAGTAACTTTTTAGGAAAATTTTTGGTGAATAGCATGTGTTTGAAGTTATTTAGTTATGTAAACTATTTTTGGAACTCGAGTTTAGCAAACTCGAGTTTAGAAAACTTAAGGTCCAACTAGTATAGGTCTGACGTGGAATTTAAAAAAAAAAAAAAAAAACAAACAAACAAACACTTGGAACTCAAGTTCCAGACTGTAAAAATTAATTCACAGAACACTAACACATTGTTTCTTTGCACGCTTTGTTTTCTTTTCAATCAAAGTCAGTGCTTCAAATTCCAAAAAGGTTGGGCTTTAATCATTTGCTTTCTAACAAATGAATCTAAATGCAGACTAAATTTAAACCAATGCTTCAAATTTCAATAGGGTTGACTATTTTTGTTGGAACTTGGATGTAAGAAGCAGTGGACGCTTCATTAAAGAAGCGAAAAAGAAGGGCCTGGAACTTGAGTTCCACATGGTTTTTATTTTTATTTTTATTTTAAATCCACATCAAATGACTACTAATTGGAACTTGAGTTTGCCAAACTCGAGTTTCAAAAACAGTCTACATGATTAAATAACTTCAAACGCATGCTATTCACTTAAAATTTCCCTAAAAAGTTACTTCCTTTGTCCCAAATTTTTTGGTCTATATTCCATTTTAGGATGTCCCAAAATTATGCCTTATTTGAAAAGTCAAACACCATTATTTCATTAACATTCCTTTTATGCCCTTAATTTATTTGTGTGAGCATTTTTTAATTAAAAAAAAATTAAAAACCTAAATAATTGGGTTTTTAATTTTTAAGGGTAATTTAGGAAATTTTTAATTTTTTTAAAGAGATAAAAGAAGTTAATGTTGTTTCCCTAAATAATTGAGTTTTTCTAATTAGGCCAAACAATTTGGGATGGAGAAAGCACTATTCAGCAAATTTTGCCCAAGTATGTGTCAAGTTTTTTAGTTTGCACGGAGAAGGTTACTCCTTTCATCCAAACCCAACTTGCTCTGGATGTAACTGTTTAAAGGAATTTTTACTATTTGATAAAGAAAAAGACAACATTCAAAAATAATAAAAAAAAATAAAAAATAAAAATAATTGGCCAAAAACCTTGTAAATTAATATAATTTTTTAAAATTTATTTTTCGCAGACTATGATTTGAAACTCCTCTCTGCACTTGTTATAACAATTTTAAAAAAAATTAAAATTTCAAAGAAGAGTATATGAGACCTTATGTTGCCATTTAAGATAACATATTTTATTGGTTTATTTTGTTTATTTTGTTTTTTTTTTAATTAAAGATAAGTTATGGTAAAAACAAAAAGAAGATAAAATACAAATATAATTACATACTTTTTTTAGAATAATATAATTACAATTAAAACTAGTGATATTTTAACACAAAGTGGGAACTTAGTCAAGTGACAGTAAACTTAATCACATACTTAAAGGAGATGCCTCTAACTTATAAGAGCATTCACTGTACTGGTGCTATTTTTTTTAGCAACTTGGCATCACAAAAGCTACTTTATCTATTTTACCTATTCACTTTACAAAACATCCAGCATCAATATATTTATTTTAGCTTTCAATACAATAAAATAATATATCTACTACATTATTTTATTAATTTCTTTCTTTCTCTCTGTCTCTATGTCGTGCCTTTCCACTCTCACTCTGGGAAGCACGGACGTTGCGCCAGAGTAGCCGCACCCGCGTCCGATGCGGCCTAACACGGCAATGCTGCTACTTGCACATTGGTGTCGCGTCCAACTTTTTTTTTTTTTTTTTTTTTTCATGACTCACACCGATGAAGCGCAGACTCAGGCCGTATCGGGCAAAACCGTCGATACCGGCTGAAATTCAAAAAAAAATAATAAAAGGTGCAAATTGCATTGTTTGGACAAAAACCCTATATCTTAGTCCGCAGTTATCTCTATCTCAATTCTCATCTTTAGCTCTCTCTCACTCTCTGGTCTCTATGCTCCACGCCACGGCTTTCTGGCCTCTGCTCAGTGCTCTCCGTCTCCCCTCTCTCTGTCTCCCCTCTCTCACACAATCTCACTCTCAACTCACTCTCACACTCACATAATCTCACTCTTAAGAGTCTCAACTCTTAGCTCACTCACACTTTGCTCTTCGTCTCCCCTTAGGTATCAATCTCAAGCTTTCAATCTTAGTTTTTCATAGCTCTCACATGCTCTGACTATTACTCAATGTGTCTGTGATCTGATTTTTTTATTTTTATTTTTATTTTTTATATAAGCTGTAATGTAATGTAATAATGTTGTGGGTGTATTTAATTTATGAACATCATGTGTTTAGTTATTATCTACTACTGTTCTTAAATTTGGTATATGTTTATATAATGCGAAAATGTATGCTTAGCAATATATTAAAATATAAATAAAAATATTTTTAATAATCTTTTAATTGCCGCACCCCGCCACACCCACACCCTACTTTTTCAAAAATTGCTGAGTCCCACACCTGCACCCGAATCCGAAAATGCACCCGTACTTCATAGCTCTCACTTCTCACTTCTCACACTTCTCTCCCTTCGTTTCCCAGCAAGTCTCATCACCAAAAAATAGTGTGAACGTAGAGAGAGGCTTGGTGGTGAAGTTCCAAGTTGTAAGCTTGTTGCTTTATTTGTAGAGGCTTTGAACGCCAAGAGAGGTTCCAAATCTTGGTTTTTTGAAGCTTGGGAGAAAAGGAAATGGAGGATGAGAAGCAAAAAAGTGAAAGGTAGAAGAACATATAGACTTGGGTTCGCCATTGTTGTTTGCAAGTTTAGAGTGAGAGAGATATGAAGTGTTTGTATTGTGACTCACAAGTTAGAGTCACAGTGTGCGACTGAGCTTGTAAAATAGTATAATAATAAAAAGTAGTGTGAACGTACAAATAAAAAAATATTTTTTTTTTACCTTTCAGCTACAGTGTATAGCCAAAAATAGCTGTGCATTGTAGCTCTGGAGCTAAAAAATATAGATTTGGCTTCACTATTGCAGGACACATTTTGATATTTGGTAGTACTAAAAATAGCAATATAACTATTTAGCACTACTACTGTGGATGCTCTAATACAATTTTTAGTTAAAAAAGAATTTGAACTTTGTAAAGATGTGATATGAAATACAAATAAGAGATTACCATATAAGTTTTTTTTTATTTATTTAAAATTTAATAACACCACATTAATTCTTTACTTAAAACTTAAAATAATAACACAACATTAATTCTTTACTTAAAACTTAAAATATGATATTTATTGAGATATTATCTTATGTGATAAAATGTATTTATGGTTTAATAATATGATTACGTGACATGTTTCTATTGGAGCTTAAATCCTTAAAAAATTTAACCTCGTTGATCAACGAAACTTGTATACAATTTTTATTGATTTTTTAAATTCAGAATGGAACAATAATTGTAGGAGCGAATTACGTGGAGGGAAACCATTGGGTAATAGCAGTGTCTGAAAAAGTGTAGTAAACCTCATCACAGACAACCATTTCTCGTCCGAATTCAAGGCTAGCTCATACCCAGTGTAGTCTCGCTCTGGCTCTCTCTCCCTCTCACTTTCACTTCTAGAACGTGGCACGCAGCCCTAGGTCTCACCTCTCTCTTTCTCTCTCTTCACTCTCCACACGCCTCTTTTCTTTTCTCTCTCTGAAAATTATTCATTTCGCGCAGAAACTTCCGTGAACCGTTGCAACTTGTAAAAGCTCGCCCATTCCTCTTTCTCTCTATTATATATTTATATTCCATTTCCAATCTTTTTATCTGCTTCCTCTCTGTCTGTTGCTCTGCGGTGGCGTCGTTTTTCCTCCATTTTCGAATGCTTATGCATGCGTGACCTTCATTAGCGTTTGCGTCATGTATATAAGCACAGCCTCATCGTCCTCCTCTTCGCTCTCTTCTATTCTCAGAGCTAGGTCCAGGCTTTTCGCTTCTTCTCCGTATCTTTCTAGAACCTTCGCTGCTCCTTCTTCTTCTTCTCCTCCTCTCTCCGGTTACCGATCTCTCAGCTTCTCCTCCGCGGTTCGATCTCTCCGGTGCTCCGTCCCACGCTGGAGCCACGGTGTCGATTGGCGATCTCCGATCGGTCTCCGCTCTCAGATCAGAGCCGTCGCTCCCGTCATCGAACAATTCCAGAGGAAGATCGCCACTATGGGTATACTATACTAACACTCACTCACTACTGTCTCTCCAATTTTTTTGGACCTTTTTTTATGCGTTTTGCTCTGTTTGGTTGCTGAGAAAGCCAAGGAAAGGGAAAGTGAAATTATATTTTGTTTTTCCAACGCTCCTAAAGTCAACTGAGTTGAGAGCTAAGTAGTTGCTGAGAAAATTGAAGGAAAACGATGTTATTATATCGATTTTCTTGTATTATTTTCATTTCCTGCGATTACTCAACGATTAGCAGAGCGATACTGTTTCAGGATGTGTGATCACGAATAAGGAATGGATTCTGTGTTTGATGCAGTAAATCTAGCATAAAAATTTCTGGAAATGATGCAGTTTTGTAGAATTTCTTGTACTTTCCGTGTCATTTGATATATCCAGCACTGTAGACTGTAGTCAGCTTAGCTATTATAAGTTTCTACTACGCTCTGTTTGGTTCCCGAGAAGGCTAAGGAAATAGAAAGAAAGCAAATATAATTACAATGCTAAAGTCGTTTCTTTCATGTATTTTAACGTTTAAATTGAGGAATTGTGTTTCAGGATTTCAAATCATTAAAAATGAACTTTATATATTGTTGTTGTTATTTTTGTAGTACTGTTATTGGCTTGAGAATGATCGTTTTGTTACAGAAAGTGAACCTACTTTTCAGTCTTTAATAAACACAATTTAATTACTGAAGAGGAAACTTAAAGTTCTGATTGCTCATCTATATGATTTCAGCATCTGAACATCCTTTCAAGGCACACTTGACAAGTCTTCCCAAGCCAGGAGGCGGCGAGTTTGGAAAGTTCTACAGCCTCCCATCTTTCAATGATCCGAGGATTGGTAATTTTTTTTTTCTACTACTTTTTACGGGGATCTGTTTTTGTTTTTTGTTTTTCTTTTTCAGCAAATAAATTCGTTTGTGTCAACTGTCAACTATATCAAACAGATTTTGTAGTGAATTCTCAGCGGTTCATTAGTAGTGCATTTTCGTTAATTGTAATACTATCGCAGACAATACTTATTCTTATATCTATAACAGAGAAGTTGCCGTACTCTATCAGAATCCTTCTTGAGTCTGCAATTCGTAATTGCGACAACTTCCAAGTCAAGAAGGAAGATGTTGAGAAAATTATTGATTGGGAGAACACTTCTCCGAATCAAGTTGAAATTCCTTTCAAGCCCGCTCGTGTTCTCTTGCAGGTACCTAATGGAGTTGAGCGTACACAGTAATTGTTTTAAACATTTCCTCTTGTTGTTCTTCTAAGGTTTCTTGTTTGTTGCCAGGACTTTACTGGAGTTCCTGCTGTGGTTGACCTTGCTTGTATGCGTGATGCCATGAACAAACTTGGCAGCGATTCTAACAAGATCAATCCTTTGGTGCGTTTTCTTATAGTCTGTCCGTGTGGTATCATTGAAGTTATTGATATGGGTCATTTATATATCATTGTGGACTACAATATTTGTGTTTTGGCTTGATAATGCATAGATTTATATTGACTTGGAATAAGATTTTGTGTCTATATTCATCATATTTTGATACTGTATTGTAATCATGTTTTGTTCTGGGTTAATAGTTGAGGCATTTTGTCTTCCTAGATAACTTCATATGTGGTGATCATTAACTAGTTTTTATAGCTTTACATGATTACATTAACATCCAATTGTTATGGAATGTAAACCATTTGCTAGTATATCATGTCACCTTATCAGTTATATTCTCAGTTTTTGTCTTACCATCTCTCATTCTAAACATGCAGGTTCCTGTTGATCTTGTAATTGATCATTCAGTACAGGTTGATGTTGCAAGGTCTGAAAATGCAGTGCAGGCCAATATGGACCTTGAATTCCAGAGAAACAAGGAGAGATTTGCTTTTCTTAAATGGGGGTCTACTGCTTTCCGCAACATGCTTGTTGTTCCTCCTGGTTCTGGTATTGTGCATCAGGTAAAGTAGTTTGGAAGGAGATGTGAAAGATAAGATAATGTTGGTTTAAATGTCAACCTTGGTGTATCAATCACATCACTTTTATTTCTCATTCTACATATCCTTTTTTCTTTCAATTACTGTATGTCAAATGAAAATTGAGCGTGGCATGGAATGACTTGATGTGTTGAATTCACAGGTTAATCTTGAATACCTTGGACGGGTTGTGTTCAACACTGAGGGCGTACTCTATCCTGATAGTGTGGTTGGAACTGATTCCCATACAACCATGATTGATGGGTTAGGAGTTGCTGGTTGGGGAGTTGGAGGTATTGAAGCAGAAGCAGCAATGCTTGGCCAGGTAATTAAATTCTGCTGCTCATTTATTTTAAACTTCAATATACACCCTGCAGCTCACTTTCATCCCTGCTAAGGGAAGATTTCTGCTGCATTATACTTCTAATGCCTTCTTATTTGTCATTGACAGCCCATGAGCATGGTGTTGCCTGGTGTTGTTGGGTTCAAGTTATCTGGAAAATTGCACGATGGTGTTACTGCTACTGACTTGGTTTTAACTGTGACACAAATGCTGAGGAAGCATGGTGTTGTTGGCAAATTTGTTGAGTTCTATGGTAATTTAACTTTCCGGAAGTTGATTTTATCTAATCTTAAATTGCAATGATTTGATCCGTGGAACTAGATAGATATGGGGTTATCATGTTTGTATGTACTTGTAGGGGAAGGCATGGGTAAGTTATCACTAGCTGACAGGGCCACTATTGCCAACATGTCTCCTGAATATGGTGCAACCATGGGGTTCTTCCCTGTAGACCATGTCACTTTACAGTATCTCAAATTAACTGGAAGAAGTGATGAGACGGTGGGTGATTCACTGTATTCGTTCCCTTGCAATGTGAAATTCCTATAGCATTATGTAACTTCTTTCCTTCTTAAATTTAGGTGGAAATGATAGAAGCATATCTCCGGGCAAACAAACTGTTTGTTGACTACAATGAGGTAAGGGTCTTTATATATTCCCTATATTTCTTAATTGTCTGAGGTATATTTGCATCGGATTTTCTTATAGGGGTAATGCTAACTGATTTCCCCTAAATCAGCCTCAACTAGAAAGAGTATACTCCTCTTATCTACAACTGGATCTTGCGGATGTTGAACCTTGTATGTCAGGACCAAAGAGGTATATACTTTATTCATGCACAGAGTTGCTCTCACATTAAATCAAATTTTGGTTCTTGAACATTCCTTTGTTGTACAATTCATTTTATAAGTAACTGCTATCTTTTGCAGACCTCATGATCGAGTGCCTTTGAAAGAAATGAAGTCTGACTGGCATGCTTGTCTTGATAACAAAGTTGGATTCAAGGTTAGTCAAAATTTTTGAATGTTGCAGCCTAATTAATTTACATGGTCTTTTGGTTCTATTATTTAACCTAGTTGTTTGATTTTTTTCCTTGGAAGCTGATTTATTTATTGTTCTTTATCAGATAACTTATTAAAAAATTGTGTAATTGATGCTTTTAGTTTTGATGTGTATGCATTATGGAAGGCTAAACCAATAATACAATATGTCTTCTCTTTTACAAATCATAAGGACCAAATTTAGATAACATCATCTTAACAGTCAATACTGGATTTATATCGTCATTTCCATCAGCACATTCCAGTCCCAGTCTCCTCTGACTTTTGGCCAGATTCCATGATCCTCATTGCTGTAGTTACCTCATGTCCAAATCCATCATAATAAACTATCATTGACTGTCTCTAATTGACCATTGGCCACACCTATTGGACTATTGCTGAACATTAATTCCACAATCATTTGGCTGCTCACTGCTGTCCCATCATCATTCATTCAGCTGCTACTTACATTTATTGTCAACATTAACTGCCACCACCTCTTATAGATGTAGTCTCTTCCTCATTTTGGAACATCAAGGAATCTCCAATCTGAGTTACTACCCAAATGGTCATTGCTGTAAACCTGCAATCTCCAATTTTCTACCACCTTTGTCTTGGCCAATCCTCAGCCACATGCTTTTGCTACAACCTTTGTGCATGATTACCCTCTCTCTCTCTCTCTCTAAGTGTGTGCATTACCAGCAATAAAACATGACTGATTCGCTGATCATAATTGAAGTGATGATCAGGACTTGTCTAGTCTATTTCACTTTCTACTCTGCATATATTAGTGCCTAGTGGCACACTTTTCTTATTTATTTATTAGATTAGTGAATATGTAGTGGTAATGCCATTCATGCGTCATTTCGTTTTATTTGACAATAGCTTTTCTGTATATTGCCTACCATTCTTCCTAATTGTTTTCCTGTACTGCAGGGGTTTGCTATACCAAAAGAAGAACAAGAGAAAGTGGCAAAATTTTCATTCCAAGGACAGCCAGCAGAGCTTAAGCATGGTAATGTTGTAATTGCTGCAATCACAAGCTGCACCAATACATCAAACCCTAGCGTCATGCTTGGGGCAGGTCTTGTTGCAAAAAAGGCTTCTGAGCTTGGTTTGCAGGTTAGTTATGGTTATGTTTATTATGTGTTTCAGACTGTATGATCACTGCCCCCAATTCCTTTTTCCTCCAAGTTTTCCCAATTCAGCATATACTTCTGTTGGCTTTCCTTTTACTGTAAGAATGCGAAATATTAATGTTTGGATGCCATGGATCTTTTCTTTTATTTTTGTGTTGATTAGATATTGATTCATACATGATTTAACAGGTCAAACCGTGGGTGAAAACAAGTCTTGCACCAGGCTCTGGAGTTGTTACAAAATATTTACTCCAGAGGTATTTCTTAATATATATAGAGATATAATATAAAATAACTACTTTATTGCTGTACATAATAAAAAACTTCTGCTAAATATAGACTTTCTTGATGCAGTGGACTACAAAAATATTTAAACCAACAGGGCTTCAATATTGTTGGATATGGCTGCACAACATGTATTGGGAATTCAGGGGACTTAGATGAATCAGTTGCTGCTGCCATTACAGAAAATGGTAAGGGATAAATAATTTCTATAACCTCAGCTTAGACGTGTTTACTTATTAAATAATTTATCATGCTGTTTACAAGTTTAAAGTTTCTTCATAAATGATAAACCTTTTTGTTTTTTTTTTGGGGTGAAGATATACCAAAATGCCCACCTGAATTTATCTGGTTGTTTATGCAGACGTAGTAGCAGCTGCTGTGCTTTCTGGGAACCGGAATTTTGAGGGTCGTGTTCATCCGTTGACAAGAGCTAACTACCTTGCCTCACCTCCTTTAGTGGTCGCCTATGCCCTTGCTGGCACGGTACATATTTTAAATACTTTCAGTGTCTATATATATTAGCAATAAAGGGCAGATTGATACAATAATCCGCAGAATGCAGAAAACCTGATGAGAGTTAATCAGAGGGATGTGAAAAATGAAAAGGTGGAAAGGTCAATTGCAAGTACTTGTCATGTCTGCCGCTTTCCACAGATTTAGCTTCATACACTCTTTACATATATAAAGTTATTTAGTTTCATTTCTATCGGTACGGGGTACCCACTATTCCTTATATTGAGGTCTAAGGCCAACACAATTTGCAAATTCCAGTTTCAGCTCATCATGTAAACCCATCATTGTTTGACTGACGTTATTCAACATTTGAGTGGTAGACATTGACTGGATAGTTTCACTTTGTATACCCTTAAAATATTTTTCCTAGACCACATCATGTGGCCTTGTTATGACATGGAATAACATTTTATATCAGGTACTATATTGTTTCCATAAAAGGAGACGTCTAATACATTAGATATGGTAGGTGTTTTGCATTACCTCTCAGCACTTATATCTCTGCCACAGCTCTCAACTCTATCTCATGCTTGAAAATATTAATCAAGCTTCCAACATGTTAACAACACGGGGAAAGAAATATCTCTGCCACATCTCTATGTTTGTTTGTTGTGTACGCACAATGCATATATTTACTTTCAATTTGTATGTTGAAGAATCGCTTAGAAGTTATTTTGCAGTAATTTTCTTTGTTACATATTAATGACCCATTGCATTGACGGTCTGTTGAGGATTCATAGCCACTAAGACTTGGTTGTTTTTGTTGCATAGACGGTAGATGACATAATTTCATTCCCAGGTTGACATTGACTTTAATAAGGAGCCAATTGGCACAGGGAAGGATGGTAAGAGCATCTATTTTAGGGATATCTGGCCGACTGCAGAAGAAATTGCGGAGGTAGAGAGTTACAATTATATAGTTTTGTTGTAAAGTTTGAGAATCTGTGTGTTATACATTAACTTTGGATGGCATACTGTTTAGGTTGTTCAATCCAGTGTGTTGCCTTCTATGTTCAAAAGTACTTATGAGGCAATTACAAAAGGCAATCCCATGTGGAATGACCTATCGGTTCCAACTGCCACCTTGTATTCATGGGACCCCAACTCAACCTACATTCACGAGCCTCCATACTTCAAAAACATGACCCTTGATCCTCCTGGAGTCCATGGGGTGAAGGATGCTTACTGCCTGCTGAACTTTGGCGACAGTATTACAACAGATCACATTTCCCCAGCAGGAAGCATTCACAAGGACAGTCCTGCTGCAAAATACCTTATTGAGCGTGGGGTGGGTCGCAAAGACTTCAATTCCTATGGAAGTCGCCGTGGCAATGATGAAGTGATGGCAAGGGGAACATTTGCCAATATCCGCATAGTTAACAAGCTCTTGAACGGAGAAGTGGGCCCAAAAACAGTTCATGTTCCTACTGGAGAGAAACTCTCTGTTTTTGATGCAGCAATGGTGAGTTATTTGGTATCAAATTGTCTTACAATTTTTCATCCTGATTTTTTTCTTCATCAAAGGTTTTACTTGAGATAATATAGCATACTAAGAATTTATCTTTTGTGTTTTTTGGTGGCAAAGGCTCACTTGATCTGACAGTAGCGCTGCAATGTGAACTATGTTAATTAGATAAATTTACTTAGTCCCATTTACGTATATATTATAATACCTTCCTTATTGTGCAAGTTGTAAACTGAATGGGATGTTTTCTGCATGTAAAAACATAAATTACTTTAGTGATCTAAAAAGTCCTTTCTTGTGATTCATGGATCCCACTCGTAAGTGAAAAAGATGATGATAATCTCCAAATCTTAATTACTGAATCTGTGCATTTGACCTGTGTCTATTCCAGAGGTATAAGACTGCTGGACAGGATACCATTATACTGGCTGGTGCTGAGTATGGGAGTGGAAGCTCCAGGGATTGGGCTGCCAAGGGTCCAATGTTATTGGTGAGTTTCTCAAATCTCTATTTTGATTATCTTTAACATGTCTTTCTAGTTGTTTGTCCTCAAATAATCTCTGTATATAACAGGGAGTGAAAGCAGTGATTGCCAAAAGCTTTGAGAGAATTCACCGCAGTAATTTGGTGGGAATGGGTATTGTTCCACTTTGTTTCAAGGCTGGTGAGGATGCAGATACACTTGGATTGACTGGTCACGAACGTTACACCATTGATCTTCCTAACAATGTTAGCGATATAAGGCCAGGCCAAGATGTAACTGTCACAACTGACTCTGGAAAATCTTTCACCTGCATCGCCCGCTTTGACACTGAGGTATTCCCCACTTGACTATGTTTTTACATTTTTTCGAGGTGGTTGCGATCAGTGTGGTGGAAAAGAAAACTAGAAAAGGTCACTGCGTGTGAATCATACAAGAATTAGAAAACCAATATCATGGTTAGTTTGCACCACTGTAATCATGCCATATGTTTAGTTGGAGTACCTTGCCTTGATTACCCTTGAAACTGAATTCATCATCAAGGAGAAAACCATACATTAGCCTGTTTTGCTCAGGTTTGTCTAGGTACCTTTTTTTTGTTTGTATTGCTCTTAGTGATGTGGGGGGAGAAGCCCCTCCGGAGTAAGGGCTAAGGTGGAGATCAAACTTGAACTAGAGGCTCAGTTGTCTAGGTACTATAATTCTATTCAGGGAATTGCTTAGTCTACTAGGCCATGATGGATGGTTCCAGTTTTTGTTTTGAAGGAGTGCCTATGCCACCCTTCCTGACAATAAATATTGCCGTAATGATGTACCATGAAGGTTCATGCCAGCTATTAACATAGTTAAGATACCATTTATCAGAAAAGAAAAGAAAAAAAATGTAGATACAGTAGTTAATTCTCTTGTTGCATTTGCAGGTGGAATTGGCTTATTTCAATCATGGAGGCATACTTCCATATGTTATACGGAATTTGACCAAGCAATAGATTACTGCTTTGTTCGAATATCGGCCTTGCGACATCCATTTGAGTTCATTTCCGTTGTAAAATGTGAGGAATAAAACTTTTTAATAACAGAAAAAATTCCCATTTATGGGACACGTATTTTTGTTTCCTTTTAAACGCCATCGAGGGGTGGGTGCAAGCATGTTTTCCTCTATAAAGAAAGGAGTATTTTTTTTAGTCAATATTATTCTTGTTTTATTTTCTCGATCTTGTCGAGCGAATAGGCTGTTGTAGCGTGCATGAAATACTGCGACATTAACTTTAAGGCTACACATATGTGATTGTTGTGAAGGCTAATCGACCAAGCTGCTCTACAACACAAATTATGTATTCAGTTCCAAACGATGCTATGTTACAACAATGTTCTTTTAAAATGATGCAAAACAGATGGATGCGAAAGTTTTACTTTCAGGCTCTTCATCGCTTCATTTTCATTTTCAGCATCAATAACAAAGTTGACGAGTGTGTTAATTAAAGGGCGAAAACATGAAGACAGGTTCTCGCCTTACAAAGTATATGATTAATGTGACAAGCATGCAACTCTTTGAACAATGACAACAAAGTTAATAATCGAAGGATTTTTTTTTTTTTTTAAAATTTTTTTATTTATAAAAAACCTGGTCATTGCCGTGATTAGCAATAATGATTAAACAAATACATTCAATTTCTCAATCAATTATTTATTCAGAATGTTAAAAAAAATGTGATTCTCTTTTATTAATATATGCCTATACTCATGGTTGTCAAAATCGCGATCTGGATCATAGGATCGCACGATTTTATGATCCCATCTCACCAAAACGATTAGAATCGCACTAGAATCGTAAAAATGGTAGGATCGTACGTAGGATCGTGTAGGATCGTATAGGATCGTAGGATCGTATGGGATACTACCGATCCTACCAAAAACATAATTTTTTTGTTTTTTTTTTTTTTTGGATAAATTTTTTGTTTTGATAAAGTTTTAAGAATTTTTATTTTTTCATGTTGTGATGGTATGACTTTTTATTTTTTATTTTATAAAATTATGTCAACCTAAGCAAATGTTTTCTAGTTTCTAGTTCACTTGTAATCAAAATGAAAGAATGTTTCATCATTTCTAAATGAAAAATTTGACTTGGTTTTGCTGCATTTTAAGCTATAATATTGTTAAATTTGTTTGATCAATATACTAATTTGTGTTCTAATATTACTAAAATATATTTTTTTTATATATAATTTTATCAGTTATGCTTGTATTTGTATATAGATTGATTGATTTTTTTGAGTATACTCTTTAATTGTTGCTGAGTGGTATAACTTGAATAGTTGAGTGTGAAATTGTATCTTGATATCTTTTACAACTCTAGTATACAAATATATAATGTCTACATAGATGATGAAATGAATGATGATGATTAGGAATTTAGGACAGTGATTATAAGAACCTTAGAATGGGAATAATTAAATATTCACTTTATCTTAATATTCATCTTACTTTTGGATTTCATATTGTAGTTACTAGTTTCCATTTGCTAACTTATTTTGGATTTCAAATTTGGAACTTAAACTTAAAAATATTTTCCTTATGTTTTGATAAATATTTTGGTATTTGGTTGTTAATTAAATATTTATTGAACTTTTTAGATACATTAAGTCAAAACTTAAATATATTTGTTTCATTAGTATAGACTTAGCGATGTATGACATGCAAATTACATCATATGATGCAAATCTAAGTTTTTTTATGGATGAATTTATAATTTACATAATTATTCAACATACAAAGTCATTATCAATGTGTTTTTTACTTTAAATCTGAAAATATGTAGGATCTTACGATTCACGATCCGATCCTACGATCTACGATCTCACCTACCTTCAACGATCCTACATAGGATCCCGATTTTGACAACCTTGCCTATACTTATTTTACTTCATCGATTTGATATCAAGATTGTTATATAGAAAAAAATCATAAATTCTAGGAATTAGATCAGGTAAGAGTTGCTCTTCGATTTTATTTATTTATTTATATATATTTTTTATTGATAATTGGAATCAACACAAATCAATCAATATATATATATATATATATATATATATATATAAAAGTAGAGACCTCATGTGGAAGAGTATGAAGTTCTACCATGTGGCGCTCTCTTAGACAAGGAATTTGTTCACATAAATTCTTTACTGAAGTGCCACATAAGAGATAAAGACTAATTAAAATTCAAATAATAATTCCCGTGAAAAAAATATTCATAAGGTAAGAAATTCATTTTCTTAGATTCATTGTATCAAGACATTTCTCAAGTGCCACATTATAGATAAGGACTAATTAAAATTTAAAAGATAAGGACTCTTTATTTTCTTGAGTTCATTGTTTCAAGACTTTCCTCTTTCTCACAAAGCACAAAACTTTTCGTGTTTTCACTCACCCCTTTTCACCTCTTGTACTTTTACTGCTTTATATACACCTACCTATAGTCTTTCATCTTCATGCCATAGGTTAGGTGCCTTTTTGATTTTGTTTTAGCCCTCACAATTTCTTGGTTTCTTTGTCATTTTTTTAACTACTATTTAGTGTGGTATTGGTATGAGCCTCAACATAAAAGTAAAAAACAATGATTATTATGGAGTTTTCTTTATTGTGAATCAAGATTATCTCAACTTTAGTTGCAACCCTAGGTTTAGTTGTAGCTATTCAGGAATAGTGTGAAACGGTGTACAAATCACAATCATATTGTAAGTTCTCTCCATCAAAGCTACAATTAGGTAGTTCTTCACATAATTTTTATGTTCTTTCTCATGTATCTTTCACGTATAATACTTATTCACCTATATTTTTTTGATTACGTTTGTTAGTGTTGTAAATTATAAATTGTTGTGGTTTGTTAAGATTAGTTTCAAATGATTTAATTTGTTGTTACGGTTTTGATGTACGATTGTAAGTTAATTAGCGTGCTCTACTTCTCTATATAAAGACAAAGCTCATGTGTAAAATTAATAATACAAGATTAGTTCTCCCATTTTTAACTTATACTTTCTTGAATTTTAGAAGTCTCTTTGTTTTTTGTTTTTTTTTTTAAAAGAATACAAAAGCCATATTAGAGGCGATTAAATATTGATAAATGGAAATGTATTTAGCCAATTTTTCTTTATGATTACGTTCTTTATATGTTGGTATATGAATAATTTTGTTTCATTTAGATTACGAACAAAGTGTTTGAGATTGGGGTCTTGGGATTTGGTAGTGAGAATGAAGTGGTTGAAGAAGTGTTCAATTTTAGAAATAAAGTCTACCTTTTATTTAGATGTTATTTTATTACTTTAAATATTAAATTTATAATATGGTGTAAACTCCTAGAAATTTCTAATATATATATATTAGTAAAGAAAATCCATTCGATTTCAAAAAAAAAAAAAAAAAAAAAAATCCATTCAATAGTCGGAAACTACTTCTAGGATAAGAAAAAATTAAAATTATAAAATATGAATTAAGAAAATTAAGTTTCAAATCATTCAACAATATTATGGGAAACATCATTAATACTATTGTAGGGCCCCAATTTGCAACCCAAGCCCAAAATGTATGAAGTCTTGGCCTAATGAGTCCAATACAATGAATTTGTAGAGAATGGGTCAAAGAACTAGGAACAACGGCTAGTATTGAATTGCATGACGATCAAACACAAATAAAGGACGCTGATATCAATTGACTTTCAGTCCGAGGAGGTTAGACCTGTATATAATGATCACTCTTGGATATCAGAATGATTTAGATTGTTATAATATTTTTCTCTCTCTATTTTCCGATCTCCTTCTCATGGAGGGTCTCTCACATTATATAGCTCATTTTGGGTCATCTTGATCCTACACTTATTGATCATCTGAGCCCCTACTTGAGTACCCGTCCCATCAAACACCCCTTTTGGCCTTCTGTGAGTTGTGGTAGCCAAGGTAGCACTATTCAGAGGTTTTCTTCACATAAATGCGGCCAGAAAAGTAGCTGCAATGCATTTAATGTGGTGGCAACAGTTTTTCCTTCGATATTTTCGAGTTTCCTTCTTTTTCGTATGTTCAAGAGGCACGTTCCTATCACTGGAGTCTCTTGGAGGGTCACTCTAATTGCTGGAGTTCACACTTGGGCTACATTCATCGTATCCGAGGAGGGGTTCCTCCTCGGATCATCCTTTATTCGTTCTCTACTTATGAGGCTTTAATTGGGAACTCCTAACATCTATTTGCTCCTCCTCGGATGTATCACTGTCCTCGGAAAAAATTCAAGGCCCAATATATAATCTTGGGCCCTTACTCCTACAACTATAAAACAAAATGATTATTATATATGGGTCTTAAAAAAATAAAAATTATTTTCAAATGAAATTACCAAGTATCCGCGCATCGCGCGGAAAAAGATTAAAAGATAAAGCAAAGAAATAGAATTGGTAAGCTATGTATTACTAAACTCCTATAGTGCGAATAGAATATAAAGGGAAGAACATGAACATGTGCAAAGGTCCGCAACAACTAAAATCTCACGTATAATTTTATGGTCATGTGGAAGTGGAACCTTAATCGTTTTCAATATTGTGACTAACCATACTAGGGATATAGCAAATTTCAAACTCCTTAATCTTGGATATTGGAAAAGATTCTTGTAAAAATTGCAGTCTTACATGCCACACACCAAAGTTTTGCGCTGAGTAGCTGACGCTCTAAAATTCATGGGTTGTCCCTTCCTCGCTACAGTCTACATAGCTCGCAGCATATGCATAACTACCATTTTCACGGCTCTTAAACTTTTAGTCTTATGTCCTCTCTCCATCTCGTGCGTGTTTTTATCACACTTAACACAAACCAAAAAGAAAAGGCAAAAAAAAAAAAAAAAAAAAAAAAACACTAAAAGAAAAAGATGAATAAACATATATTTACCGTAATATTATATAAAGTAATGGTTATTAAATATTAGCGATTGTACATTGTATACACACCTTTTGAAATTGTGTTTTTAAAAACATGATTATAAAGTGTACGAAGCGTGCAATAGCGAAAATAAAACGATTTTTCCATACTATATAATATTTGGTATCTATTATTGTATATGCGCTTTACCTAAGATGTGCATGGTTTTGACTATTAAGTAACTTTGTTGGATTGTAATTTTCTTACAATAAAATGTTTACGTTCCAATTTTAATCTTTTTTTATAATTTTTTTGTTTTTTATTTTGTTTTTGTTTTTGTTTTTGTTTTTTTTGTTTTTGTTTTTTTGTTTTTTTTTTGTTTTTTTGTTTTTTTGTTTTTTTTTTCATTGGGTATTTAAACATACAAAACAAAACTCTTGGTAATTAGGCATTTGGTGTGGAACTTGCTGCTCATAAGTGACATGCAAATATTCAAAATGTAAAACTCTTTGTTAACATTACACTATTTAATAACTTTATAATATTTTGAAAATCCTGTTGTTGTATTATATGTTTTTGTTATTTTTAACATACATTTCTTTTGTGTCAATTGGACTTGTTTACTAAATGATCCATAAAATTTATGTTTTGTGTATAATTTTAAAGTTAAAAAAGTGAAATTTAAGGCTTCTATAGATTAAAAAAAAAGTATTAATCTCTTATTATCCTGATATTTTTTAAGTACAAAAATTATGAGGAGAAAATGAAATGCATGGTGGAGTTGTAATAAAACAATGTAAAGTTGTTGAACATGTACATCCTTTGTCAAATATGCCACCAAAGCAATGATTTAGAAATCTCTCTTATTGAACTTTTCTTTTTCCCTTAAAATACCACTAGATTGCTTTTTAAAAGGAAATCTATTTTACTGTGTTCAAATCTGAATCAATTGTCCTCCATTTTTTTTTTGTTGAGAAAATTGTCCTCCATTGAAACACCATATAAGACATCAAATCATGCCAGCTGACTTCAATTCAGATGGCACTAAGCTATTACTAATCAGTAATCACACCATGCATATTTATTTGTCCGAATCTGGAATCTAGTCGGTAAAAGGTCTGGTAATTGGTAAAAACTGGACATTAAATCCAAGATGTTGATATTCCTGTAAATTAGACTAAAGTAGTTGCTTCATAACAAGTTTCTGAGACGAAAAGGGTAAACATAAACAAGTAGATGTAGATAAGAATTTAATCCGAACAAATCACACAGCACAATTGTAATATATATAATGTCTGAGATTATCTAATCATGCCATTTGCTAGGATAGAACACGGAACATTTAATGATCCGCAAAATTCCAATTAGTACTAACTCCATACAATTACATTGATATGGTACTGACTCCAAACTAGTACAATGATATACAATGAAGATTGTTTACAACTCACTAGGTGAGAGAAAGGGGGAGAGAGAGAGGGAGAGAGAGTACTAATTGTTAGTAATTAACAAACACTAATCTTGCTCGTCAATGGTCCTCTGGAATGCTCTCCAAAGCTGGCCTCCAATTGCTATTTATGCCTTCATCTTCATCACTTGTTCTAACTTCAGAAATCTTCCTTCCTCTCAAGTTCAATGCATTTACCAATTGCTCCACAGAAGAATACTTTAAGCCCTCCTTACAATCCAAAATTTGTTTCAACTCTTTCTGGGTCACCACCACTCTAATCCTCACAACCCCACTTCTAGAATCACCTTCACTGCTTGTACCAACATTAGTATCATCTTCTTCGAGCTTGAACCTTACCACCTTCTTCTTCTTCTTCTGACCCCCATCAACAAGCTTCACTGGCTCTAACTTGGATTCTGTAGACGGCTTTGTTTGTTCAACCACTTCTGCTTCCTTTGGCACCTCTTCTTCTTGTGCTAAGCTCTTATTACTTAAGCAATTTCCCATGATACAGATGAAAGAAACAAAGAGAGAAATGGAGAGAGAGAGAGAGAGAGGGCAAAGCGAATATGTCCTTGTGTATTTAAAGAAAGAGAAGCGTGGAGAAAGCACATGGACTAGCGGTTATTGCGCAGAGTTTTTTTTTTTTTTTTTTTGATAGGAGTTATTGTGCAGAGTTATTTGAGAGTAGAAGGGAGATTCTCTTGCTTGTGACCAACACAACCTATATATTAAGCTTCTTGATGCCCCTTTGTCTTGGTTTTCTATGTTGTTATGTGAATAAATATTAACACGGTCGTCTGCTTGTGATTATAGTTTCTTAATTACTAGTCCACTACCCATACGTACTTTATGCATAAGGCAGCTGCGCTAGCTGATAAAATTATTCAATTCATTGTAATAGATTCTTTATGAACATTACAAAGCATGTCAGGCTCAATGCATAATGACAATCAATGAACATGTAATGTTTAAGGCCCCTTAATCGCTGCTCAAAATTTGGAGCGCTTATTGCGTGACTCTGACACCACTAAGTAACCTTTTATTTATTTATAAAATTTGATTATACAGTTTCCACTATGATATTGGTTTCAAAACGTTGTTGAGGCAGGTATCAGGGTTAAACAACTAACATTTGATGAATATAGTTAAGACTTAAGACAATTAACTATTGGTTTATAATGAAAGAAAATTGGTAAGAGGGAATGACCAATGATGGTTTCTTAACTTGGACGTGATTATAGTAACATTCTACTTACTGGGATTTCTATAAGCCTTGAAAGTATTAGTGAACATTGGGTTGGCGGCGTGGAAATAATTCCAAGCACTTCCTATTTTAGGATTCGACCTTAGGAGAATTCTAGCATACACACTTGGAGAATTTTATGATACACGTTTTTTATTTTATTTTTTTTTATGTATTATACTTACCTAATCTAATTTTTACCACTAATTTTTTTATTTAATATATATTTATAATAACAGATCAATGATTATGACTAAGTATATAGAGTAAAATCGAAGTGTGTATCATATAATATTTGGATTAATCAATCATAATCTAGTACCTTTCATCTGCACATTCAACTGTCTCATGACTCAATTGTGAACATCATCATGTTAAAAAACATCTCAACGTCTCAATTAGGTACTTTAAATGAAAGGTAGCAACTTGAAGACTTTCAACATTCAAAGTTACATGAAACAAACAGTGTCACATCATATTCATCTAATCCAAAAATTTATAGACCACCTTAAACTATAAAAATGTTTTAATTTTCCCCGGTCCAATTCATCTATATGGGCTCTGTAAACAAATACCAAGTACCTTCATCTCGAAGCAAGTTTAGTCTAATGGTCACCCCAAAAATGACGGTGACTAACCGTGTTTCTTTGCCAACCAATTTGCAACGCATACATGATAAATAGTTTTTTTTCACTGATTAAAAAACTATCATTGATTTTACGAAAAACAAAAACAGGTCAAAGCAAATATATAAATAACATGGGGATTCCAATACATAAAGATAAACATAATGGCAAAAAAAGCTGGTGGTGGTGGGTTCAGTGCATGTGACATGTCCTTCAAATTTAGGGAAGCTGCTTTGAAGTTATTTGCGTAGGGTTCCACGATATCAGGGGTCGTTGAATCTATTGAAGAAGGTGCTTGCTTACGTGTGTGAACACAGTTTGTTGTTAGGGCATCTTTCTTTCACATGGGGTTTGATTTTTTTCCATTTTATTTTTTAAGGATGGAGAATTTTTTTTTTTTTTTAATTTTTTTTTTTTTTTTTTTTAATTTTATGGTTTCGTATGGGAGCAGTATTGGAGCCTAATTGCATGTGGACTAGGAGCGACCCCATGTGACCATTCCTTACTTCTTTCTTTTAGCACTTAATATCAATGGGAGACAACTACCAAATATCCCAACTAAAAATTTGCTTTTCATGTTTGACTATGTGACACCAATGCAATGGATGTGTTTACATTATAGAGACACCTTCACACCATAAATATGAAGGAAGAGAGAGAGAGAGAGAGGTCCATCGGAGGATTATTGAAGTGGTTTTTCCAACTAATAAAACATTATCATTAATGCAAATGTGACATCATTTGATGATTTTTTATTTTTTATTTCTTGTACCGATTAGGAAGTTAACTCACACATTTGAATAGGTGGTATCATTTTTTTGATTGGGAGAACTACTTCAGCACTCATCATGGATCTAATAATTTCTCTAGACTCTAGAGAGAAAAAAAAGAGAGTTACAATATATCAGAGCCACATCATTATCTGAAGCGGTGGAGTTATGAGCCCCAAAGTGCAATGATTATTTCTTTGATTTTTCCCTACCAAGTCAATAACTAGTGAGTAGTAAACCGTTTTGCTACTGAAAGGGATCTTTCAATTGAAGAATCCTACTAATTTCACCATCCACTCTTGTAGAAAACCCCAATTATGTAGACCATCTATATATTTTGAACTGTTACATTTTTATTTATTTATAATAATTTCCTAATAAAGGAGCGTAAATTATTTTAATGAATTATTATAAACTTTCGACTGGATTATCACATTTTATAAACTTATTTATGTGAGGTGGACTCCTAGAGGTATTTTTCATTTATTTATTTAAATAATGACTCACTGAGTCACCATAACAATAATTTTTAGGAGCATATACCTATGGATGATATATTGATACAGTAAAAAGGCTCCGGCTATAAAATGTGAAATATTTGATTGTAATTGTATTCTCACTACAATAATTGTAAAGGCAACAAAAAAAAGTTTCAAGTTGCCCACCAACAAAAGTAACGAATAGTTATTTGACGCCTATATCCTAAAATTAATCATATATAGGCTGTCAATCAAGTACAGCAAACAAACGTAAAGTGCCCAAGGAGGGGACCTATATATAATGGACAATCAGATATGGGTCCCAACATGTTAATAAGGCTCTTAAAACACAATCTCAACCATATCAAATCAATCTCAACGAAGAAATTTGTAGATTAGTGGATAATCTCTACTCTCTTTAACAAAGAGAGAGAGAGAGAGACTTTGAATTAAAAGGAGAATCTAGGTGAAAATGGGACACCCCTTAATCTGAACACGCACCACACGTCTAATCTTGAGCTGGGTATGTGTCAGCTTTTCATAATCACCGCCTTCATTTTAACATCATATATTATTATTATTCCTCGTATTCTCAAGGCTTTGGCCTTATCTCTCTCGCTTCCTGACCCTTTTAAGCTACCTTAATTAAGATGGATTTAATTGCATGCAATTAACACTTTATGCAGGCTCCTAACAAAAACAATTTTGTGCAGACAGTACTCTAGCCAAACCTCAATGAACCACTTTGCAACAATTAGTTGACCTTCTATAACAAAAATTTCTAATAAGTTCAAGTTAACAGCTTATAAGTTCTTCCTGTGCTCTCAGCATAAAAGCTAGCTGCTCCACTTTATTATTTGTACACCCACTCCAGTTGTCAGTCTCTCAAGTTATAATTAGCTAACCCGTTTGATTGTCGCAAATATATATGAAACGGTCCCATTTAAGTCAGGCTCATAACTCTTGGATAAGGATTGGAATGGATTGAACAAAATTTATTTCATTGTAGAACCTGATGAGGTTCTAATTAAAAGAAGACACCTGGATAATTGGTGTGAGTTTTCTTCTTTTACTGTATTTTTGTAGTGTTCGTTAAATTTTGGATTTTTTAAAAAATTTTTTTTTTAAGGAAAGACTTGGAGTTAATTTTCTTCTTTCTACCAGTATTTTTGGAGTGTTTGTTAAAGTTTTTGGATAAAATAATAATAATAATAATAATAAAAGAATGATAGAGAAGCTGAAGCTAAAGCTTGTTTTGATTGTTTATCCTTGGAGGACACCATTCCTGATTGGTCGATCTACGCTTATATCAGAAACATCCGTTGTCTTTCTCTTAGTTTTAGTTCTGCTAAGTTTAGTTGGGTTCGAAGATTGGGCAATGCAGCAGCGCATGAAACTGCCAAGTTTGCTCTAATCTCCTTTCAGTCTTTTTATATTTTGGGTTTTTTTATATTTTGGTTAAGACTTAGGTATAATATTTAGGTTCTTCCTTTAAAATTTTGCCATATGAATTTTTCTTTATGTGATGGAAGTGTATTTTTTAGTTAAGTAGCCACATAGGTTAATTTTAAGTGGGGAACCTAAGGAACAATACTTAAGATATTGTACCTAAATTTTACCATTTTATTTTAATAATGGTAATCTACCTCCTGTTATCGATATGGAGTATGTTTGTAAGGTAGATTACCTTTCTTGTTCTCCTTGTTTGGTTTAAGGTTATTGCAGATTATCAAAAAAAAAAAAAAAAAACAGTTATACATTATGTAATTTATTTTATTTTATTTTTTATAATGTTACATCATTCAATAGCATTATGTTGTTGGATTAATATAAGGGATAGAGCCACACTAGGGCCCAAGGGTGCCCTAGGCTCAGTTGTAAATTTTATTGATAAATATATTAAGACATAATTTGAACGAGTCCCAAACAAAAAAAAAAAAAAAACCTTAGCCCCATTCCTTCAAAATCTTGGCCCACTTTTACAGAATAATTTTACAGATAAGTCCACAAATCATTGGCCCCAAACTCGAAATCTTCACTCCATCTTTGATTAATAGTTAAATACATATTAAATTTCGTATTAAATTAAATGTTATTTCATATTTGATCTATAAACTCAACTTTTAGGTGAAGTTTTAAAATATAAAAAAAAAGAAATTTGATCATTTTATATATCATTTTGAAAATTTGTAAGTAAGAAGAGTTAAAAAAAAAAAAAGTAATCTATACTATTTGTCAAAATACACCTGTAATATTATAAAACTGGTTAATGTATCTATAAAAAATTATATCAAATATAATTTCAAAAAGGGGCCCAATAAACTTCGAAAAGAAGTTAAGTAGAACACTAAAACCTCAGAAGAAGAAGAAGAAAAATTGAATTGAAGTTTTGAATCCTAGTTTGTCATTGACAGGCCTTGTGGGCCACAAATGTTGTGCTCTTGGTCCAAGATGCCCAATAGTTTAAATTAATGTCTTAATTGTCTTCCTCAAATGGAGATCTAGAGAAGAAAAAAAAAGGCAACCTCTGACTACTATTTCCTCTCATCCAACGGCTCTCCTCTCCTCGACTGGCATCGTTCGGATCCAAAAGCAACCCATGCTGCCACGCTAGGAGGTAACACAAACTCAACAACCCAAGCAAAGCAAAGCAAAGCAACTCACTCACGTCACGTGCCTCCTCTCAAACTCAAATCTCAAGTCTTATCCATCACGTGCTTTACACGTGAACCTCACGTGTTTTGCTTCCTCCACACGTGCGAACCGTGAAGTTGTTTGTAGCAACTAGCCAAGTTTAAGTGTTTGGTTTCACATTACATTCCACGCAAAAACAGAGACACACACACACAACTCTCTGACTTTCTACTATTTGTTTTCAAATTTAGTTGTTTTGGCTCTCAATGTGTTTCTCTTCTCACATAGTTTTGTTGATCACATTCTCTTTGGAAGTCAGTAAATTATATGGGACAAAGGGTCTCTTTCACTCCCACTCTTCAACTTGCTCTATTTCTTCTTCTCTGTAAGTTGTCTCATTGCTTATTTCCATGTTTCTTTACTGTTTTACACTTTTACTACTACTGCAGTTTGATTTCTGTCAAATTCTTTGTTGGTTCTTTATGGAAAAATTTGCTATCCTTTGAGGTGAACTAGTTGGTGCTGTTGGGTTATTTGCTGCATTGTGAATTTTGATGTTGTTACTTCTTTTTGGTCATTGCTTCTCAGTTTATTTTAATAATTTATTTCTTTTTGCCCTTATAGCTACTAATGTTTAATTTATATTTTTCTTGTGATTTCTGTCAAAGTCTCATTTTGGTCATCTTGACACTGTTATGTCTAGGATGGGAAATACTGGGTTTTCTGGTACATACATTGTGTATTAGCACATTGGACTGTGTGTGTCTCTTGTTTAAGTCAGAGTTGGTTTGGCTTTTCAATTTTAAGGAGAACCAAAGTGATATACTCCTATTTTGGTCAATTTGGAAAAAGGCCTGGTTTGCAACTTCATTAAAGTTCAAAAAATGGAGAAAATATTGTTAGGGTAAGTTCCACTTTTTTGAACAAAAGAAAGCTTTTACAGGACAGAAACTTGTTAGTTTTCTTTCCAGCACTCTTGGCAATAAGAAACACAGCCTTAAAGCTTCATTTTTTTGGAATCATAGAAAATATTTAAGTATACGCACATTGCGCAAATCTGGCTAATGAAGTATTCTTAATGTTAGTTGAGTTATTGGAACTACTCATCTGAATGTTGTGACAAAATTCATAGCCCCTAGCTTGGTTGTGTTGACTTGAATTGTAGGCCAAAATATGATCTTGTGTCAAAAAGCATATTATCGATGTAGAGAAAAGTGTGGATTCTAGTTAGCTTAAACGGTAAAGTCTTTTGTCCTTAAATAGGGAATCAGGTTCAAATCCTTCTTACACCAAAAAGAAACCTATTAATATCTTGGCTTGATTGTACAAAACAATTATTATGGAATAGATGCTATAGGTTTCAAATTGTATCATATCTATATAATGAAAAATGTAGAGAAGAGGATTTAGTGGTTCTGAAGCAAAACACCTTTTCCAACTAGTGCAGCACCAATGAGCTGTCTACCATTATAGTCTGACAGCAAAGACTTTTTATTTTGAACAAGTTGTTGGCATTCATGAATAAGATTTAAGCTGCTAAAGTTGGCAGCGGCGTTTATTCTTCAGAGTTCAGAGCTCTTGTTGTTGTACTACTAAGTGGCCTGAAAGAAAAGATTTGTAGGTTTCTACTGTTTGGGTCCCTAAGCAGAAATAGAGGAAATCAAGAAAGAGAAGATGACTTAACATATTGATATGTATAGATTCTTTCCTTCTCCTATTGTCAAAGGCCTATATACTACCAGAAGGCTGAACCACATAACAGTTTGTGCAAATGGATCATGAGCATCTTGGAGATTTCATGCTCCATTTCAAAATTGGGCTCATTATGATGGCTTTAATATCTTGACCCAAAGATCAGATATTTTTTTGTCTGATAAACAAAACAAGAGAGTGCATGTCAAACTATTATATGTTTAAAATATACTATTTGACAAATATGTCACATCATGTGAATAATTGAAATTTAATTATGCATTCTCCTCTTCCATATTAATACATTAAATGTCTTCTCACAGATGCACACGTAGATATGGAGTTTGAAGCATATGTGCAGAAATTATAATCTCTGTACTTTATGCCACCATGCTCTATTCTCTCTATGCCTTTCCCTCTCTGTGTATGTGAGTCACTTGCTGAGTAGTACATATACCTCCATGCAGGCCTGTGTGAGTCCTGTTGTGCTCCCCTTACTGGTACAAAAGATTCTGTTCTTATGGAAATAAAGTCCACTGCATTGGCTCCTGATATCTCTCCAAGTGGGGACACTCAACCCTTTATTCCTCTTTTAGCTCCATCACCGTTGACACCATTCACAAATAACACTTTGCCGATATTATCAGGTTTGCCTTACCTTCCCTTTATGGCAACTGCAAAGCCTTATAATTTAATTGGAAGCTTTATTCTCTGTGATTTCATCTTTAAAGGCTATTGCCACAAACTATTGTGTCATATGAAGTAGTTCTGTCCTCCACGTGTGTTTAAACTAGAACCGTAATCAATAGTTGTTTGTCATAATTAAGTAGCAAGTTTTATGCAGCAAAACACTAGTGTAAGTATGGACATGTATGGTTTGTGGACCAAGAGTATAGGGGGATTCTAGAGCTATTATAAGAGAATGGATGTTGGAGATTACATGGTGGTGTAGTCTTCATCATTGACAAGATCAACCACTAAATCAAGTTAACTTCTACAATGAAAATGTGTGGAGAAGGTCAAATGAGATAAATTTTGGAATATAGATTCAAGGATATATTACAGTGTTTTAACCAAATAAATGATTAGGAATAGTTATTCTATTCAAGTTTCTTATTTGCTTGGCAAAAATATTGACTCATCTTTACTGCATAATCACCATTATACTGTAGCAAACACATCACACCCCAAATCCATATAATACAAGTTTAAGTACATGATTAACTCGTGGGTTCCACAGTTTTGGGTTCCAAGAGTGCAGAATGGGAGTGACCAACAGGCAGTGACACTGTGTGGGTGAGGGTACTGAGTAGGAGCAGGAAGCCTAGGAGGCAGCAACACCCTCATGCCCACAAATTGCTCTGAAAGCAATTGGTGGAACACAACGACGGGTCAACATGGTATTCAACAGCAGAGACATTTTCTCCTTGTTGTCTCTATGGGTGGGAAGGGACTAGAGTAGGGATGTTTTTGCCTTTTGGTTTGATATGCAAAACCCTTTATTTATAGTTTCTAGTTTTCTTAGCCTGCAAGGCACATACATGTGTAGTGTAGATGTAAAGAATCATTTGTTGCTCAGAGCACTATAAATGATGCTTATCAATTTGATTAAAGGACTATAGACACTTTGGCATGCTGTGTGTGTGTTTGCATGTGTATGAGTAATTGGATGGTACTTTTGAGGAATCAGGTGATCATAAACTAATGCTCCTATAGCATGCCTGATTTCTGGTGGATCAATCAATCAAGAAATCTTATAGAGGACCTAAGTGTAAATTGATCAACTCATTAATGTAACAACACCTTATTCCCCATTAAAATTGAGCATCTTGAGCTCTAATCAAATTAGGAATAAAGTCTGTAAGTTTCCAAAAATCGTGCAAAAAAATCAATAATATTGATTCAATACAAAACGGCACCTAATCAAATCCTATTATGAATAAGGATTCTAATCCTTTTTGGTTTTCTTGAAACTATTATGCACAATTTTTGCAGCCTCTTGTTCCTAATTTTTTTTTTTTTTTTTTTTTTTGGAAAAAAATTTAATAGTGATTATATTTGTGCCTCTTGAATAGAAATGAAATCCTGGTGAAAATCTCAAAACCTTAGATTTTAAGGCTTAGCTTCACAATTTTGGATTAGGTTTTCTGTTTCGCTAAGTTTCTCAACTTCTAAGACTCTAAGTCCCTTCTTGGCAGCCTTCAACAGCCCTCTTTATGCTTACGAGAGACTAAGGTTTCTTCATTGTATCAATCCCAAAACCCTAGCTAAACTAGGAATTAATTCTCTCTCTGTCTCTCTCAATGAGAAACGCTAGAGGTCCACCAATGTTTTTAGAAATTGCTCAGTGACCCTAATTTAAGCTTTATTCAACTATTGATGCTAAAATGAGGGGGTTTCAAAATGTTCCCTAAATATTAATTTGAAACAATGAATGGATGATGGATCTTTGAATATGAACCATAGCCTTCAGTAATGATGATGTTTTGTTATAGTTTTTTTTTTTTTTTGATGAAAAGCTGAAATCATTCATAACCGAAATTGGAGTACAACAAGGAAGTAATATAGATAAGGCTTAGCTCTAGTTACATATGAGATGCTGCAATACATTCTAGAGTGATGAGGTGCTGCACCATAGGAGGTGAGACTCCTTTCCAAACCTGACTAATACCATTTTGTCTAGCATATTGAGCAAGATCATGTGCAACCTTGTTGTAGTCCCTTTTCAAGTGCTTAAAATTCCAGCTTCTGAAGGAGTCCATAAGGTTTAATATACCTTGGCATAGATGTCCTACACCACCATCAATATTAAGAGCTTGTAGGCTTTGGATAGCAATGAGAGAATCAGATTCAATGATGACATGGGGTAGCTTTAATTCTCTGGCCAGCAAAACTCCCTCTTGTAATGCTATAAACTCAGTTTCAAGACTCGTGTACTGTCCAGGGAGCACTTTGCTAAAGGCTGCCACGGCTTCTCCCTTACAATTCCTGATTACCACCCCTATGCTTGACCTTCTGCCATCATCCGACGATGCACCATCCACATTAATTTTATGGAAATCTGGTGGGGGGGCCATCCATCTTGATCCTTCAGGGGCATGTCTACCATTGAGTAAGGCAGCAGCTTCTTTATGTTCAGAGATCAGCCTCTTTGCGTGGTACCAAACCTGGTTGGGCGAGTGGAACTTGTCTTCAAAACACTTTTGGTTCCTGTTATACCAGATGGACCAAGCAACAACAACAAAGAGCTCCAAGTCTCGGGCAGCTCCAACATTGAGGATTCTCATCGCGGCTTCAGAGAAATCTATGCAATTATCATCCAAATTCACTGGGCAGCCCTCCCATTTATTCCAAACTTGCCTAGCTGAATTGCATAGCAGCAGAGAGTGTGCAATAGATTCAGCCTCCTGTTCACACATTGGACACCACATCTATATTTATTCCTCTTCGATGTAAGTTCATCCTAGTTGGCAAAGCATTCATGCACGCACGCCAAGCAAAGATCCTGATTTTTGACGGGATCTTTAGGTGCCACATTCCTTTCCACAATGGTGCTCTTGCATCTCCCCTAGAGCATTCCCCTTCCTCATTGGTCTCAATCACTTTGAAAGCAATGTAATAAGCGCTCTTAACAGTAAAATCTCCCCTTTTATTGCCAACCCAAATGATCTTATCTTCAGGCAAATTGTGACTCAAAGGCATGTTAATGATAGTATTAGCTTCAAAAGGGAGAAACAGAGACCTTACCAAGTCAGCCTTCCAACTTCTTGTTTCAATATCTATTAAGGCTGAAACCATCGAAAAATCATTAAAAGGACGAGCTGGGGAGATTACTTTGTAAGTGGAGGGAGTAGGTAACCATTTATCCTCCCAAATGTGGATTCATCTTCCATTACCAACCCTCCACCGAGTCCCTCTTCTTTTGACATCCAAGCTATTAAAGATGCTTCACCAAGCATAAGACGGATTACTACCCAATTTTGAATTTAAGACATCACCATGAGGGTAATACTTGGCTTTATACATGCGAGCAACCAAAGAGTGGGGATTGGATAGCAATCTCCAACCTTGCTTAGCAAGCATGGCCAAGTTGAAAGCTTGGAGATTTCGGAATCCCATGCCTCCTTTTAATTTTGATTTGCACATGCTTTTCCAGCTAACCCAAGCTATTCTATTTTCCTGCTGCCTCTGACCCCACCAAAACTTCCTCATCATTCCTTCAATCTCCTCACATAGCCCTTTGGGAAGCTGGAAACAACTCATGGTATAAGTTGGGATGGCTTGGGCTACCGCCTTTATAAGGACCTCTCTTCCTCCAATGGACAAAAGTTTCTCTTTCCACCCCGTTAGTTTTTTTGCTACCCTTTCTCTTACTTCGGCAAAAACATCTTTTTTTGACTTCCCAATGATTGAGGGTAGGCTAAGGTATGTTCCATGTTTCGAATCTTGCATTGGTCCCAATATCTCCAAAACTTCACCCTTGATGTCATTCGGGGTGTTTTGGCTGAAAAACACTGAGGATTTGTCCACATTTATTTTCTGTCCAGAGGCTGCCTCATAAAGCTCAAGAATCTCCAAAAGTTTTTGACCCTCTTGTCTACTTGCTTTGCAAAAAAGGAGGCTGTCATCTGCAAAGAATAGATGCTTAATCATAGGACATCCTCTGCAAATAGACACACCATTGAGCATTTTATTCCTGGCCGCCTCATTGATCAATGCTGAGAATCCATCTGCACATAACAGAAAGAGATAAGGCGACAGGGGGTCACCTTGTCGTAACCCCCTAGTTGGAATAATGCTGCCATAAGCCACTCCATTAACTAAAACAGAATAAGTCACAGTTGTAATGCAATGCATGATAAGGTTGATCCATCTTTCATGAAAACCCATGTGCTTCATAATTTTTTCAATGAAACCCCATTCAATCCTATCATAAGCCTTACTCATGTCAAGCTTAACCGCCATGTTGTAATCCTTCCCCTCCCGTTTATGATCAAGATTCAAGATAGTGCATTAGCTCAAAGGCGACCAACACATCATCGGATATGAGGCGCTCAGAGAGAAAAACACTTTGATTTTCTGAATTTGACCAAATAGTAAAAAGGGTAAATTTTAACTATGGTCATTGAAATTTTTGGTAAGTTCCATTTTGGTCCTCTAAATACGGATTTTTCCTCAAAATTTGAGGTCAGTTCGATATTGTTCCATTAAATATGGTGTTAATTTGATTTTGGTCCCTTAAATATGGGATCAGTTCAATTTTGGTCCCTTAAATGATAAATCTGTGGTTTGATCAATTTGGTTCGAAAAATATTGGGTGTTTCAACATCCATTTAGTCAAATAAACAAAAAAATAGATGGAGGGACTAAATTATTTCTTAAGATTTGAGGGACCAAAATTGAAATTACACCAAATTTCAGGAACAAAAAGCATATTCTAGTAAAAACATAAATGGTAATACTCAACTAGGAAAGGTGGAAGCCACAAATGGACTAAAAAATTCATGGGCCCATTTTTGATAACTAGGTGGTACTTCTTATTCTATGTAAAAGTTGAACCAGTTCATTTTTTTTCATTGGATACTTTTGGAGTGAAGAACATGATGAAAATCCTTTCAGATCTCTTCCATCCAAATGTTTAACTGGTTTCTACTGGTTATCTTTCAGGACTCTGTACATTAAATTTTCCAGCTGCTGAAAGTGTGATAAGCATAACAGCAACCGACTGCTGGGCTTCTTTTGCACCATATTTGGCTAATGTAGTATGTTGTCCTCAATTTGATGCCACACTAGTGATTATTATAGGACAGTCCAGTAAATACTCTGGGATCCTTGCTTTGAACAGGACTCATTCTAAGCATTGCCTCTCAGACGTTGAGAAGATCCTCGTGAGTCAAGGAGCAAATGATAATCTCCAAAATATATGTTCGTTTCACCCAGAGAACCTCACAAAAGCCTCTTGCCCCGTCACTGATGTTGATGAATTTGAGAGGATTGTGGACTCCTCTGGACTTTTGGCTGCTTGTGGAAGGATTGATCCTGTTAATGAGTGTTGTAACCAAGTTTGCCAAATTGCTATACTAGATGCTGCTAGAAAAATTGCGTTAAATGGTATGTCAAATACGGATGGGGCCTCTATCTCACCTGATCTCTCAAGAAGGATTGATGATTGCACAAATCTTGTCCTCGGATTTCTGGCCAGTAGACTTGATCCTTCTTCAGCAAATAGTGTTCTTAGAGGACTTTCAAATTGCAATGTAAATAAAGGTTAGCATGAAAACTGAAAATAATAAATAAAAAGAAAATAAAAAACTCGTACATCTTGGAAATTTAGAATATGACAAAAACCATATGAGATGCTTTTTCAATATGATTTGGACCAATCTGTTCTACATATGACCTTCTGATCTTCAAGTTTGTTTTACTATCTGGTTCAGTCTGTCCACGGTTTTTCCCAACATGACAGATGTTGTGAAAGAATGTGGTAGTGTTACAAGTAACCAGACTTCTTGCTGCAAATCCATGGAGAGTTTTGTGTCCCAATTGCAACAGCAGAGTTTCCTCACCAACTTGCAAGCCTTGAATTGTGCTGCATCACTTGGCATGAGGTTACAGAAAAACAATATCTCCTACGATGTTTATAATCTTTGTCATATAAACCTCAAAGATTTCTCTCTTCAAGGTCAGTTTTTTTATATGCCCCCCAAATGAGCGAATGCATTCCTATTTCAACCTTGTAGGAAGAAATGATATTGATAGATGTTCTTCTTTGTGATTCATTTGTTCGTGATGGTGAAATTTACAAATGCAATACATCAGTTGGATTACAAGGTAATGCTTTTATTTTGAAAATACTGCTATGTAGCTTTTTAAACTTCGTAATCTTGGAGGTTTCAGTTTTGATGTTCCTTGTATTTAACACTTGTGCACCTCTAGTCTTCTAATTGGTGATTTAATATATATATATATATATATATATATATATATAGGAGAGGCTTTATTTAACTTGTTGGCTGTTCCCTTTGCTCCTTGTGCCTCCCGATCTTCTAGGATGCAAGTCTTTTAGTCAATTTCATCACCTTAGAAGATTGGTTTTGTAGTAGTCTACATAAAAACTAGTGTCTTTGAGATCAGAGTTTGAAAAGTATCCCAGCCTTGCTACATTGAGCCTCTGCTCTTATTTGGTTAAGTTAATAAATATGACCATGAAAGTGCATGTCCTGCCTCCCTCTAGGGAGATGTGTTTAAATCATGATGAAACTTGAATGGAGTTAGATACTATGCAAGTTGTGGCGTACACTTGGTCCTAAAATTTTCTTTATTAAAAAATAATACAGTTATGAATTATTATTAATAATTTTACATGCATTACACTGCAAAATGTACATGTTAGTAATCTAAATCTTACATTTACACTTGGAAACTCCATTCTACAGTGAGACTTCAGAAAAGTAACTTGTTTCATCTGTCTTTTCTTTAGAGTCTGGCTGCCTTTTACCAAGCTCACCTTCAGATGCAACATATGATAAAACTTCGGGGATCAGCTTCATTTGCGATCTTAATGATAACATAGCTGCTCCTTGGCCCTCTAAATCTTACGTACCTGCTTCTTCCTGCAATAAAAGTAGGGCCAGAATTTTCACTTTTCTTTTGTCAATTGAATTTATTTTTTCTGTACAAAGTTCTGTTCTTCCTCTTTAAACCCCCACCCCCAAATCTGCTTTTTTTTTTTTTTTTTTTTTTTTTTTTTTTTTTTTTTTTTTTTGTCTTTTCTCCCCTCTTATTGATTTTTTCCTTGGCTCAATGGAATTGCAGCAACCAAACTTGCAGCACTCCCCATGGCAACCTCTTCACAAAGTGGTAAGGGACTTAGAACTATGTTGCTGCACTAATACAATTCAGTTTTTAATTTGTGCAAAGAAGACACATCTTTTGTCCCCTTTTTCTTTAAGAGTTCTTCTGTTGGTTACATGATGTGATACTTGATTCAACTCAACTAACCTGAAATCCACACTAAATTGGGATTGTCTCTGTGGAAGTTACTATACTGGTAAAACAAAAATGTAATATCTCAGGCTCGTAACTCCTGGCTGAACTCTTATCAGTTTAGCATATCAACTGGTATCACATGCATTATAAATATTATCCGCTAGATAGTTTGTTCTGAAGTAATCTCATGCTAATAATTTCACCTGGTACAATACTAAAGAAATTCGTAGAGGAACTAGTTGGAATTCACAATATTCTTAGAGGCTTATTCAACTCTAACAACACTTCTGTTTAGACTCACTTCCCCTAGATGCTCATGACAAATGCCATTACAAATGTAATTAGGGTCTGTTTGGATATCGCTTATTTTGCTAAAAACTGAAAACTTATTGCTGAAAGGACTGTAGCAAAATAATTTATAAGTTAGCTGATTTTTTGGGCTGAAAGTACTATAACTTCAGCTGAATAGTAACGTGAATATTGCTGAAAGGACTGTAGCAAAATAATTTATAAGCTAGCTGATTTTTTGGGCTGAAAGTACTGTAACTTCAGCTGAATAGTAACGTGAATAGTACCAAATAATTCATCTGCGTTTTTCATCTTTTTGTGGGGTTCGTGAATAGAAACGTGGGACCCAGGTAGTTTTTAGCCAAACGCGCAAAACGTGGGCGCAAAATGCTATCCAAACACTCACTTAGTATTTTTGTTATTAAAACCAAAATTTGGCTGGTATTTATTTGTGATTCATTTTTGCTTCCCTTGTTGGTAACTTGGGTGTTTACTTCCCCTTGAATGATCATTTCATGATGCATGATGCATGTAGTAGAAGATCTCTTGAGTTGGTTAGCCGGGTGTGTTCCATGCAAGCATGAAGCAATTTTCTTACATGGTTTAGTTGCAAGATTTTCTATTTTAGTAGCTCTAGAATACAGCTGAACTTAGTTTTATAATGTTAACTTTAGCAATTATTTGCCTATTTAAGTAAATTCTTTGCTGAAATCTTCCATTCATACATTGCAGGTCATTGCACAGAAGACTTGATGTTTACTCTACTCGTGATCTTCTCACTAGTTATCACGATGCTTCTTTGATTTTAGTTTCCACCGTTCTTTAGTCCTTTTTGGCCACAATAGAAGCTCCTATTTGTGCTGGATAGCCTGGTCTAAATCTGGAGAGGAGAAAAAGAAAGAGGAGTGGGCCTCTATAGCAAGGATGCACGGACGTGGCTCCCAGGCCGGCGCACCCGCGTCCGACGCGGCGGGACGCGGCGACGCGGGAGGGACGCCGCAGACTGCGCGTCCGTCCCGCGTCGTGCCGCGTCGCGCCACGTGGCGGATCCCGACTTGGGCCGACGCGGCCGAAATCGGGCCGACTCGGCCGAAATCGGGCCGACTCGGTCCGTATCGGCCGTATCGGCCGATATCGGCCGGCGACCGATACGGCCGATACAGGCCGGAATCGGCCGAAACAGGCCGAAATCGGCCGTGAAAATCGCCGGAGAGGCCGAAATTCTGACCTCAGATGCGGTTCTTGCCTTATTCTTTCTTTGTTTTGTGAATCAAGTATATTAATGTGTTTTTTAAGAATATTTTAATAGTAAAAATATATAGAAAATATAAATAAAAATATTTTTAATAATTTTTTAATCGCCGAGTCCCGCAGCACCTGCACCCTACTTTTTCAAAAATTGCCGAGTCCCGCACCCGCACCCGCACCCGCACCCGAGTCCCGAAACGCACCCGTGCTTCATAGCTCTATAGAGAATTCCTGATTTGGATGTTAAGTGTATGCTAATTGCAATCACATGTAATTATTTTTTTGTAAAATCAATTAAAATGAAGAAGGTAAAGTTATATGCCTGCTTATAAAGTGTGTAAATTAAAAGAGTGCACTGTGTACATAATCTGTTTCGTTCTTCTTTTTATTTTTTTGATATAAAGAAGCAAATTTTGTTAACTTTTTAGAAGAGCTCAGTTGAGTTGTAAAATATGAAATATTTGGGTTATGAGAGAAATGGAAGTGTTAGCGTATCATGATTTTACATTTAGCACATGTTGATATATGTTGATATCCTTGATTGACTAAAATTAAGGAACAATAATTGTCCTTGATTTTAATCTAATCAAGGGATTCTCCTAAGTCAATCTTAGTTCCTAATTTGGTTGTCAAATTTGTTACTATTTACAAAACATCAATACTCCTATTCTTTTTCCCTCATCTTGGAGTAAAAACTCAATTACAAGAAATTGCATTAATATATAAATATATATATATATATATATATATTTTTTTTTTCACTTTCAACAATTGGGAGGAAGGAGATTTAAACCCAAGTTCTCCTCCTTGTGAAAATGTCAACAAATTTGGGCTTAATATATTTAATTACAGTTGTAAGGACTCAATTCGTAACGACCCTAAGATGGTATTAGGTTCGCACTTTAGAGGCTCAAGCAATATAATTTGTAGAGCGTGGATTTGAAAGGCTAGGCCTTGGTCGCCAGAATGAGACTAGTTGTGGTACTTATGGCGGTTACGTAGGGACGAGCTAGAGTTGTCCATGGATCTTGTCCATGGAACTTAAGGTTCCTACCAGTTTGTTCTAGAAGTCCTTTCTTTTGTATGGCCTCCGCCCCCTTTTATGGCGCATAAGCCTTCATATTATATAGCATTTCTCAATTGATCCTAACCCTCCATTTGTTATTCAAGCAGGTACCTACTTGAGTACTTGTCCCATCGGCCGCCTCCCTCTACTTTCTGTTAGTTGCAATAACCGAAGCCACCCTATTCAGAAGTCTTTTCCCATTAATATAGCTAGGACGTTTGTGGGCACATTCAATGCGGAGGGGACATCTTTTCCTTGAACCACTCCCACTTCGTACCCCCATGCGAGTCCCATTCTACTCGATTTTTCTGCTGAGGGCACCTTGCAGATTGCCTTTGATGACATGTCGCTCTTCCTTTAGGAGTCTTGGGATGCCGAGGATAGGGTCATTCTCGGCTGCATCTATAGGCTATTTGGTTTTTAACTACTTGTCCTCAGCAACTACTCTCCTCGGCACGGGCCCTGGGCCTTAGTGGAAAGTGGGCCGGGTCGTAAGTTCTCTGGCCCCACAATAGCCCCTCAAAATCCTGCTATCCAGCTCTTCGGATAGATAGGAGGGTTTTGATGACATCAGACCTCTGTCAAAGCTTGTCAATTCTTGTCACTTATCGGTTCCCGAGACTCTTCGTCTGCCCGAGACACTTTCCTGAAGCCTTTGGAAGGTGAAGCGTGTCCTCATTAAATGCGGGCAGCTCTGTGCTTCACACGTTCAACGGCGCGATGGGGATCTAACGGTGGAGATTCCCTTGCCTTTATGGGTGGGAAAATTCAGGCAGTTACTTTTAATGGGATGTATAAACGATTTTTGGAACCGGTTTGTCTCTTCACTTTCGCACTTAAGAGTTCTAGCGCATATATCTTGGGTTCATCCAAACTTTCATCCAAATTCAAGTCTATCTCCAGCACAAAAAGCCTGTCCGAGACACCCTTCCTCTTTCCTGTAAGTTCTTTGCCTTCATTAACTCATTTTTTTTTCTTTTCTGGGTTTATTTTTCTCTGGTTCCTCTCCTTCTCCCATCATCCACTGAGTTTGTTTAGTAGCTCTTAGAGATGGTTAAATTGAGAAAATTGGTTGATACTAAAGAGCTAATGGAAAAGTTCATCGCCGATTATAGGATTCCCCCTAGTGTGAGTTTGAGGCATTGTAAGATGGGAGAGTGGCATCTTCTGAGAAGGATGGGTGAGGAGTAGTCCCCATTCTCGCCTTCATAGAGGGGGGTATGAGAATCCCCATGGGGCCAGTAATGAAGAATTACCTTAGGCATTTCCGATTGGCTCCCACTCAGTGTGCCGCCAATATGTTTAGGATTCTGGGTTGTGTGAATGCCTTAAATGAAAAAATGGGGTTAAGATTGACTCATCATGATGTGAATTGGTGCTACAACCTCCAAAAATTAAAAGGCAAAACCTACTACATGAAGATGAGAGATGATAGGGTTCGGCTAATCCAGTGCCTCCCCGACTCTAACAAGGGGTTGAACAAGGACTTTCTTATCGTATCTGGGGAATGGCATGATGACCTTCCATGCCCAATGGTGGAGGGAGAACCAGGTGTGGTATAGAGAGTAGAAGGGTGCCAATCCTTTGCGCCATTTTGATTTTATGTGGTTCGGTTGCTAACCATGTACATTTTTTTTTTTTTTTTTTGTTTGCAGACCCAAACGCCTTTCATCAACAGTTTCATCTGGTTAACCGGGCAGACTTGGAGACTGTTCTTCAAGCGGTAGTTTTTGTAAACGACGAGGACAGTCATGTTAGAGCCGTTCACAAAATCTTAGGGTACGCTCCTCTTTAGAAGTCATTTGCCGACCCGAAGCACGTGATCAGCGCTAACCATCCTCGGCTTCCAAAAATTACCGTAGTCGAACAAAGGTTTTTAATCTCCGAAGAATCTCCTATCCTAGAGGGATCCCGTTGGTGGACACTTCCCCATCTCCCCAGGCAGCGGAGGACGAAGGTGAGTTGGGCCTATCCGAGGAGGGATTTGGGGCATTTGACCAAGCCGACCTGTTCGAAGATCCTTCTGGTGACCTAGAAGGCCCAGCCTTGTCTGAAGCGGAACTATCATCAGCTGGAACATCCTCCCGAGCCGAGATGGGTCTGAAGAGAAAGCCCCCGACCAGCTTACTCGACTTCATCGAGGTTAACCGGGGAAGGGTGCACAGGGAAAACCACAATCCAGTGTTCCAACTCCCCCACCTCAGCCTTAGCCCATCCAGACTAGGTCCTCGTCTACTAAGTCACAGCCACAGTCTCCTCGTTGCCAACTTCCTGCTCCTCCTCAATCAGCTCTGCCTCCTCGGTCGGAGCCCACCGACTCAAAGAGAAAGAGGAGTCCAAAGGGGAAGGAACCTATGGAAGGGGTAAAGTCCCAATCCTCTTAGGAGAGGGATGAGACCTCGCGAGCCCAAAAACAGCTAAAGATTGGGCACCAAAGCAAGTGGAAAGGGACCAAGGCCCAATCCACCCAAGACAAAGGGAAAGGGATCGAAGCCCAATTCGCGCCGAGTTTTTGGCTTCCCGCCCCCATGCTCCGCGGGGAGCCATTGCTGGAAACCGCGTCCATGAGGGACTTCGAAGATGGCGAGGACGGTTATGTGGCCGATGCATTAGGGAGAACCATGCTGCTTCCCACCGATGTGGAAGAGTTGAAGAACATGAGGATGCAAGAGGTTTTCCTCAGCGCGAAGAGGTACTTGGGTATGGTAAGACTTTTGAAACCTAAAACTCTATTAACTTTTGCTCCCAGACTTTCACTCACGATGTATTCATCTTACTTAACAGGCCCTCCAGGCCACCTATAGGATGGAGGAAGAAGTTAATAAGCAGAGTAAGGCCGTCGAGGGTGAACGCACCAAACGCATAGATGCTGCGCGGACCCTCAAAGCTTCCGAGACTGACCTCACGAAGGCTAGGGAGGACTTGAAGGATGCTACCCGAGACAGGGATAGTGCCCTAGTGGGTTTAAATGGCGCCCAAACGCAAGTTGAGGAACAGACAAAGTGCCTACTCGCCGCCGAGGAGCAGCTGCAGATAGCTAAGGAGCAGATCAGTGACTTGAAGGAGAAACTGATCATGGCAGACAACGCTAGAGGCGTGGTAGAGTATGCTCGAGACGAAGCTGTGAGGGCCAAGCAAGAGGTTGAGTTTGCTAGAAACGAGGCCGAAGCTACTAGGGACAAGGTCGAGGAGGAGGGTTACGAGATGGGAGTAGCTGAAACCCAGGCCTCCCTTAAAGCTCAAATCCCGGGTGTATGCAGGCTATACTGCTCTCAGGTTTGGGAAAAGGCCCTCAAACAAGCTGGGGTGGAGGTTTCGTCTGACTTGTGGAAGGCGGAGAGCGTATTTTACCCTCCAGCCATCTGCGAGACCGCCTCTGCCAACTCCGAGGCTATGAGCGATCCACAGGAAGTCAGTGCTGTTCAGTCAGAAGCTGCTCAGACCATCATCCCCTCCGGTGAGTTGATTGAAGGTGGAGAACCTCATGATGCGATGGAAGCACCTGTAGGTCTGACTTCCGAGATGCCCAAAGAGGGTGCTGAGCCTAAAGTCGGTGCTCAGATCTTTGGTGCCGTGGAACCAGCCATCCTTGACCAGCCCTACAGGAAATTCCCCTTACTGAGGTCCCCAAGAGCGTCGAGACCGATCCCGCTCAGCCTCCCCAAGAAGGGGATGTCTCCCAGGGCTCCGAAGTTAATCCTGCTCGGCCTTCCCAGGATGTGGCCAAAATGAAATTGAAGAAGTAGAAGCCCTGGATAGCCTTTTTATTTGCTTTTAGTTTAATTTTTATCTAGTTTCCTTTTTGTTTTGAAAACCTTACAGTTTGCTCATAGTTAAACCTATTGAACACATATATGAAACTCTTTTCTTCCTTTTTCTTTTAAATTACATGTCAGCTGGCCTTGCCGATACTCACTATTGTTGCATATCTCATGATGATTTTTTTTTTTTTTCGTGAACTATCTATCTTAATATGTATGAATGGTTGCGCATATGATATATTTGGGATCTTATCCTGGCATTCTAACTTACCCGCGCCCATAGGACGTTGAACTGGGGTCTGAACATACTTCAATGGAGATTTGGGCATCATTCGAGAGGTCATGTGTATTGTTAGGCCCAATTCAGTGCCTAGGTTTCCTCTATGTAGTTGGTTTCCCCATAAGTTTGAGTTCGAAGACCATGCAATACCTTGGTTCTGTCCAAAACTTAGCTTTTTAAGTAGTTGGTTTCCCTACAGGTTTGAGTCCGAGGACTATGCAATACCTTGGTTCTGTCCAAAACTTAGATATTTCTTTAAGTAGTTGGTTTCCCCATAAGTTTGAGTCCGAGGACCATGCAATACCTTGGTTCTGTCCAAAACTTTGATTTTTAAGTAGTTGGTTTCCTTATAAGTTTGAGTCCAAGGACCATGCAATACCTTGGTTCTATCCAAAACTTAGATTTTTAAATAGTTGGTTTCCCCATAGGTTTGAGTCCGAGGACCATGCAATACTTTGGTTCTGTCCAAAACTTAGATATTTCTTTAAGTAGTTGGTTTCCCCATAGGTTTGAGTCCGAGAACTATGCAATACCTTGGTTTTGTCCAAAACTTAGATTTTTAAGTTTAGGGGGATTAGCCCCTCAGTCAAGGTGCGGGACATTAATTTGACATTGGAAGCCCCTAGAACCATCCGCGCCACTGACACTTCGAAGCATAGCCCCTAGTGGGACTTTATGTTAGGGCACAACAACAAGCCGCTGGAAGTAATGGAGTGCCAACGCACAAGCCTTTCCCACAGATGGCGCTAATTGTAAGGACTCAATTCGTAACGACCCCAAGATGGTATTGGGTTCGCACTTTGGAGGCCCAAACAATATAATTTGTAGAGCGTGGGTTTGAAAGGCTAGGCCTTGGTCGCCGGAATGAGACTAGTCGTGTACTTAGAGTTGTCCATGGATCTTGTCCATGGAACTTAAGGTTCCTACCAGTTTGTTCCAGAAGTCCTTTCTTTTGTATGGCCTCCGCCCCCTTTTAGGGCGCATAAGCCTTCATATTATATAGCCTTTCTCAATTGATCCTAACCCTCCATCTATTATTCAAGCAGGTACCTACCAGGTCCCATTGGCCGCCTCCCTCTACTTTCTGTTAGTTGCAATAACCGAAGCCACCCTATTCAGAAGTCTTTTCCCATTAATACAGCTAGGACATTTGTGGGCACATTCAATGCGGAGGGGACATCTTTTCCTTGAACCACTCCCACTCCGTACCCCCATGCGAGTCCCATTCTACTCGACTTTTCTGCTGAGGGCGCCTTGGAGATTGCCTTTGATGACATGTCGCTCTTCCTTTAGGAGTCTTGGGATGCCGAGGATAGGGTCATCCTCGACTGCATCTATAGGCTATTTGGTTTTTAACTACTTGTCCTCGGCAACTACTCTTCTCGGCACGGGCCCTGGGCCCTAGTGGAAAGTGGGCCGGGTCGTAAGTTCTCTGACCCCACAACAGTAAAATATATTGTATTGGTGAGATTTTTTTTTTTTTTTTTTTTTTTTTTTTTTTTTTGTGGAGAAATTTGTATTGGTGAGATTGTATGTGTAAGTCTATAACTTTTTTTTTAGAGAGTTTTAACCTATGATGTTCGTTTTTGATGATAGCTTTTTATAATCAGATCAAGACACCAATTAGTTTTTGGTATAGGGGGGGGATTGAATTCCAGATCTCTTATACAACCATCAGTAAAATATATTGTATTGGTGAGATTTTTTTTTTTTGAGAAATTTGTATTGGTGAGATTGTATGTGTAAGTCTATAACTTTTTTTTTAGAGAGTTTTAACCTATGATGTTCGTTTTTGATGATAACTTTTTATAATCAGATCAAGACACCAATTAGTTTTTGGTATAGGCGGGGATTGAATTCCAGATCTCTTATACAACCATCAGAGATTTTTTTCCTGATTAAGTTAACTGGAACCCATAAGTCTATAACTTAATTACTAACAAAACAAAAATGTTAGTTACAAATAGGGAAGGCAAGGCATGGTAGAGTTGGATTATTGGTGTCCCATCTAATTGTGTAGCCAAGATTTTTACTTGGGGGCGAATAATGCAAATATGTTAGTCATAATTTATAAATATATTGTATAGAAAATGATCAAATTTAACATATTATAATCTTTCTAAACTCAAATGTATTACACAAACTATTTAATTTGCTATAAAGATGTACAAAATATATTAAAAGAAGAATTTAACATCTCTTATCACTTTTTTTTTTTTTTTTTTTTTGGTGATGAATTTAACATCTCTTATCACAGTTATGCTTTATAGCAATCTTTTATTGAATTAAATTCATCCATTAGCATCTCCTTATCTTTTAGAACATGAATAAACAATTATGAGTAATGCTAGAGATACAAAATTTTTTTACAAAAGTTTTTACGAACTTACAAACTGCTGATATGGTGAGTAGTTATTGATAAATGAAAAAGTGATGTTAATAATAAGCCTAGATAAAACTAATAAGAAGTTGACCATATCAACAGTTTGTAAAAATATTGTAAAATATTTTGAAACTGTAGCATTACTCAACAGTTAATTTGAAAAAAAGCCATAAAATTACAATTTTAATTAATAATTAGTCCCCTATGGTATGACTTCGACTTTCCCTAATAAGTTATTCCTTTAAGTACAATTAAAAGTAATTATTATTTTAGGTCACAATCAACCATTAACAAACAATTGCAAACTTAATCAAAATTTTTTTTCTTAATTCCTTGTATTACACACCCATGTATCAAACTCAGTATACATAACTCAAGAACAAATTCTACTATATAAAGGAAAATCTTAAAAAAAAAACCTTTTATCTATGATAAACCAACATTATTTTCTATAAACAGCGCTATGTTTGACCAACTTATTTGGCATTTAAATCCAAACCCAAAATAATAATAAAAAAAATTCAATTTTGAAAAAAAAATTGATGATGACAAAAGAAAATAGATAAAGTTTGGTTACAATTTTAGTTGTAGTCAATGATTACAACTTCCACTAAAAAAATTAACTATGACTATATATTTTGAAAAGAACAAAGTTTAGCTACAAAATTGGTTGTAATCTAAGGCTACAATTTCCTTTAATAAAATTAACATTACTACATATTTTGAAAATCTAACGGTTGAATTGGATGTTCTTTATGTTCTTAATACATATGTCAAATTTTGTACCGATCATATATTATTTACTATATGTTCTATAAGCTTATATTTTATGCATAATTTTAAACTACAACAACTTGTAATTTAAACAATTTATTGATGACATAACTATTAACCTTTAATTTTCTAGAAATTTTACAAGTATGGAGGATATAAGAAGAAAATGTAATCCAATGATGGATTTGTCAAAATTCATCTCCAATAAAAAAAATATTGAGTAAAGTTGTAACCTTAGATTACAACCAATTTTGTAATTAAACTTTTTTCTTTTGGAATTCTTATCGTTATTGTGAGAGACCATCAAAATTAGGGGTGCTCTCAAAAAATAGATTTTTTGAGTGCTTTTAAGGGCACCTCTCTTTTTGGGTAAGTGGTGTGGAGTCGCCACTTATTTTTTAAACAAAAAAAAGAAGAAAAAATTACATACAACTTTACATGACTGAATTGTTTCATTCTCATTGATTGAGTAAAAAAGTACAAATTTGATAAATCGAATATTACATCGCTTTGGGTCCTAGTTACAATCTACCAAAGATACATGGCCTTTTGTCCTAGTTACAATCTACCTTGTCCTAGTTACAATCTACCCAAAAAAAAAGAAAAAAAAAGAAGAAGATAAATCCTAGGTCTTATTATCTAAAGACACTAAATTCGGAGGCTAGGTTACGGAATGGGAAGGTGTAAGGCACCCATTCTGCCCAAACAGAGTCTGGTCTTCTAGACTCTCATGACCGATGTACTCCTTTTATGCATGACATGGATGATATGTTGCATATGAGACAAACTTAATTCTAAACTATGTCACATAAATCTATTTATGAATGTGTCCTCTTCTTTTAAAAAAAATTCAGATATGTTTTTTGTGAATAAAAAATTTGATTTGTTTTAGAAAAATCAAATCTATCTTTGTACATGTAAAATAAATTTTTTTTTTGGCATAGAAAAGTCAGATCTATGTTTATTAAATAAAACAATATCATTTGGTTTAAAAAAAAAAATCAGATCTGTTTTTGAGAACTAGAAAAATTGGTTTTTGGTTTGTATTAAAAAAATCAGATCTACTTTATAACAAAAAAATTTAGATTTGTTGAGAGTTAGAAAAAATTAGATCTATGTTTTTATGTAAAATAAAATAAGAAAAATATTTTTTAGAAGAGAACTATATTCATGAAATAAACCTATGCTGCATGCATTAGACAAAACAAACAAAACTATTCACGACCTTTTTATTTTTTTATTTTTTTTATTTCAAAATTTTCTATGTTAACAAAATTTCAGATCTATATCTAAAGAAGATGTAGATCAGTTTTTTGGATTTAAAAAAATTCAGATTTGTATCTAAGGAAGATACAAATCAGTTTTTTGATCGAAAAAGATTCAGATTTGCATCTAATGAAGATGCAAATCAATTTTTTTGATTGAAAAAGATTCAGATCTGCATCTAATGAAGATGCAAATCAGTTTTTATTTTTATCAAAAAAGATTTAGATCTGCATCTAATGAGGATGCACATCTTTTTTTTTTTTTTTTTTTTTTTTTTTTTTTTTTTTAAATTTTTTATCAAAAAAGATTCATATCTGCATCTAATGAAGATGCAAATCAGTTTTTTGATTGAAAAAAGATATGATAACAAGCAGATTTTTGAAAAAAAAAAGGATCTTGACAACAAAGACATCAAAAACATATTCCAATAGAGAAAATATCAACAGCACATGATATGAGCATTTAAAAAATCAAAACTGAACAAACATTTGTTCATGCATCACCAAATTAAAAGTGATAGAAGAAGAAAAAGTAAAGAAAAACTACCTCTTGCATGGACGTACTCTTTTTCTTGAGAGAATATTTTAGGGTTCAAAGAAATTTATGCAATTATTTTTGAAACCTAAAAATCCTTGCTTACACAAATGAAATTCTTAAGACTAATTTAACGTAAGAGAGAAAATACAAGAAAAGGGAGTCAGAAAGAGGGGAAATCTAAGGGCACGAAAAAGTGTCATGAATTTTGAGATCCAGTCTCTATTTATAGATGATGGAAGGCTCGAAAAAATAGCTTAGACTATCAGAATATGAACTGGGACGCGTCCTTATCGCTAAAAGATTGAAAAGGATGTGTTTTAACGTAATCCCAATGCCTTCGGGCCGAGGCCCAAATATGTGCCAATCTTGCTTTTGAGGTTTATTCCATTTTGGACTCATTTTTTGAGATTTTTTGAGCCGAGACTTGCACTTAGACGCGTTTTTAATCCGTATTCTAAAAATTAAACTCTTTTTTGGATAATACAGGTCTTTTCAGCAACAATTATCTTGTAGGTAAATACTCTAAAAAAAATCTTGATAAAGTCTAGGTTATCCACAATTTTATTGTTATCCAATTATCCCCTTTATTCCCATGCAAGCAAGCCTATTTTGACACTAACTAACAACCAATCACAAAATCATTTAATTAATTTTAATTGTTTAACCAATCAAGATTAATTTAAATTAATCATGTGTGGTTGATTCTACCTAGACACAATGCATGCTGACCGTGTAAACTTGATCTTACGATATCTTTCGATCCAACGGTCCGATTTGGAAACCGGGCATAACGTCACAACCATTAGAATCTCAAGATCATTTTTATGATATGCATTGAACAAATTTTATGCATGTAATGCAATCATGATTTTTGGGTACATGAATGGTCACTTTAGTCATCTTCCTCGATTAAATCATGGGTGCAAAATTGAGTGTCTATAGAATGCCCCTCATTGATAGATCTTGGAAAACGAATGTCAATGTAAAATAAAGACACTGATTTTAGTGGCCATGATTTAATGGAGGTTGAATTTTCAAAGATTACCTAGCCCTTGAACCTAAAATCTTGGAACATAGAACTAGTGCTTTACCTTTTAACAAAAATGAAAATTGTGAATACTTGACCTACTTGATAGTTGATGAATTTTGAAATGATTCTTGATAATTGAGGTAATCGAGAGGCTTTTCTATCTTAGTCTGAATGTGGATGTTAACCAAGGAGATTTTCTACCTCAGAACTGGAAATGTGGCGACCAAGGGGCTTTTCAACCTCGATCTTGATGAAAGGTAACCAAGGGACTTATCAACCTCCGAATCGGAGCTGTGGTGACCAAGGGGCTTTTCAACCTTGATCTTGAAGAGAGGGAACCAAGGGGCTTTTCAACCTCGGAACTGGAGCAGTAGTGATCAAGGGGCTTTTCAACCTCGATCTGACGAAAGGGAACCAAGGGGCTTTTCAACCTTGAAACTGGAGCTGTGGCGACTAAGGGGCTTTTCAACCTTGATCTGAGCTGTGGCGGCCAAGGGGCTTTTCAATCTCAATCTTGAAGAAAGGGAACCAAGGGGCTTTTCAACCTCAGAATCGGAGCTGTGGCAACCAAGGGGCTTTTCAACCTCGATTTGAACTGCTGCCTACAAAAAGTCAAAATTTAGGATTAGACTTTAAATGATGAGGGCTTTGTGGTCCCATTGTTTTTGAGATGTGTGATTTCCATTTGTTCCTTCTTGATTTGAAATTTTTCATTAGCATGAAAACCTTGACTGATTTTGTGGTTCCTTAAAAAAGATTTTTTCTTTTTTGAAACTTGAAACTTGGAATTTGAAACTTGAACTTTGAAACTTGAAATTTTGAAAATTGAAACTTTGGAATTTTGAAACTTGAGATTTTGAAGCTTGAAACTTGAGATCTTGAAATTTGGAACATGGAATTTGAGATTTGAAAATTTGCAACTTGAAATTTTAAAACTTGAGATTTTGAAAACTTGCAATTTGAAATTTTGAAACTTGAAACTTGAAACTTGAGATTGAATTTGAAATTTAGAATATGAAATTTTAAGCTCAGGAATGAAAATTTTGAATTGAAAATTTGGGATTTAGGATTTGAAAAATTGGAACTTGAAAGTGAATCTTTTATCCTTAATCTGCTCCAAGAATTTTTTTTTTCTCTCATTTTTTTTTTTTGGGAAATCAATATGTCCCTTCTCTTTTCATGATTTTTTTAGAAGAAGAAAAGAAAAGAAAAGAAGAAAAAGAAAAAGATTTTTTTTTTTTTTTTTTTTTTTTTTTTAAGGAGTTGATTGAGTAAACTCAGTTGAGTTTTAAGTGAGGGGGCCGAATTTTGGCCCCCCAATTTTTGGCTTTCTCTCTTATTCTTTTTTGCTTCCTCCTTCATCCTTTTCTTCCTTCCACCATTTACACTATTCATCTTCTTCTTCTGTAACGACCCAAGGAAAAGCGCTAGCCACATCTGCGCTATACCTCAAAAGGACTAGTCACAATTGAGGCTCCTTGTAGTTATTAATAAAACCCAGTTCAACCCAGTAAATATCTGATGTGGGACTCATCACACACCCACACACATAACACAATCAATTAAATTGGGGTATCACAATCTCCCTTACTTAAATCCCTAACATCCTCATTAGGGCTCACTTTGTGGGGTAGTGTCTCTGAGCCTACACGGGATTACCGGGCCGGCTCTGATACCATATATAACGACCCAAGGAAAAGCGCTAGTCACATCTGCGCTATACCTCAAAAGGACTAGTCACAATTGAGGCTCCTTGTAGTTGTTAATAAAACCTAGTTCAACCCAGTAAATATCCGATATGGGACTCATCACACACCTACACACATCACACAATCAATCAAATTGGGGTATCACAATATTGTAGTGACCCAAAAAGGAGTCTTGCAATCCATGGAATCCCACATCGCCTAGGGAAGCACATGGGGATGTGCTTATAAGGAGAGACATTCTTTCAATGTGTAGAGGCCTTTTCTCTAGCGCAACCTGGGGAAGAACAAAACCATGAGGGGTATGGGCCCTAAAGTGGACAATATCTACACAGTTGGGGTGGGGTCATTACAGATGGTATCAGAGCTGGCCCGGTAATCCTATGTGGGTTTGGAGACACTACCCCACAAAGTGGGCCCTAACTCACGTTAGGGATTTAAGTGGATTGTGATACCCCAATTTGATTGATGTGTGATGTGTGTGGGTGTGTGATGAGTCCCACATCGGGTATTTACTAGGTTGAATTGGCTTTATTAATAACTGCAAGGAGTCTTAATTATGACTAGTCCTTTTGAGGTATAGCGCAGATGTGGGTAGCACTTTTCCTTAGGTCGTTACAGATGGTATCAGAGTCATGACCTAGCCGGAAGTGTGGGCCCTACACGCGAGGACACGTGTGCCCGTAAGGGGGGTGGATTGTAGTGACCCCAAAAAGGAGTCTTGCAATCCATGGAATCCCACATTACCTAGGGAAGCACATGAGGATGTGCTTATAAGGAGAGACCTTCCTTCAATGTGTAGAGGCCTTTTCCCCAGTGCAACCTGGGGAAGAACAAAACCATGAGGGGTATGAGCCCCAAAGTGGACAATATCTACACAGTTGGGGCGGGGTCGTTACATCTTCACCTTGCCTTTTCTTCTTCATCCCACCATTTCTTCTCTAAAAAATTACTTTCCTAAGCTTCTCATCCCCCTTTCACTCATCTCCCTCAATATATATATATATATATATATATATTTTTTTTTTTCCTTCAGATCCTTGTGTTCTTGTGCACTTTTGCTACACATCAATTTTTGGTGAAACCCATTTTTAAGCTCCCCTTTTCTTTGCACAAAAATGTCATCCTCTTCCTATGGACCCTCTTTTCTTAATTTTCATGGAAAGAAATATCATCTATCATTTGAATGGAATGATGAGGAGCGGCTCCTTCAAGACCCCAAGACCCATGCTCCACATTCCCACATGGACTTCAAGGTGAGTTTTTCTTTGGTTTCTTTGTTTGGAAAAATGTTGTTTACATGCTTCATTGAAAGTTTGATGGTGAGACATTGTCATTTTGTTGAGTGCTCTAGTTGGAATATGGGGCATTGTATGATTGATCATGTTGTAATCTTGGCTTTGGAGCATTTTTGAAGTGTTGTATTTTTTTTTTTTTTTTGGTTATGGTGTAATTTGGACAATATTTGTGGCTCATGGAATTTTGGCAATGTTGGTAATTTGTGATATTGTTGGATGAATTTTGGCTTCGATTTTGGGGCATTGACATTGTGAAAATTTTGTGTTGTAGGCTTGTATGAATATATTCATGATGCATGTGGGAAATTTTGTTGGCATGTGTAAATTTTATTTCACGAACATGGCAACATTTTGTGGGTATGAGTATGGAAAATTTGTGGGTACGGACAATTTTTGTGGATATGGAAGAAATTTATGGGCATGAAATTTTGGCTATGGAAAAATTTTGTTGGGTATGTGATGTTAGATCATGGAAATTTTTTTTGTGGTTATGACTTTGGACATGTAGGGATTTTCGGTTGTGATTTTGGACATGTAGGAATTTTTTTGATGGTCATTTTGGACATGTAGGAAAATTTTTAATGGTTATTTTGGATATGAGAATTTTGTTGTTGTTGGTCATGGTAAAATTTTGGTGGGACATTGATTTTTTTAGACGTATGATTTTTGGTCACGAGAAATTTTTGTTGGTTTGGAATGAGATTTTTGTTGGCATGAGAATTTTTGGCATCTTGATGGGCTAAATTTTTGTGTTGTAGAGTCTCAAGAGTCGAGGTAGCCTCCAAATGTTGAAGGGCATATGGGAAGCATTGTCTCCAGATATCAGGAATATCATCAATGATGCGGGCTTTGGTACTTTCTTTGAGGCTTTATTAGATCAAGAGACTCATGAGTACAAGGACCTTTAGTTACTCCTTGCCTTGTCAGAGTGCTTTTGGGAAACCACGTGTACTTTCCATTTTCTAGGTATTGGTGAGGTGATGTTAACACCTTACGACTTCTCTGCCATCACTGGCTTAAGGTTGGTTGGTGAAAGAATTTGGGTCAATGACTCCCTTACTCCAAAGGAAATTAAGAAACTTCTAGGCGTAGTGCCTTCCAAAATGAGGAGTAAAAATGTCCCTTTGATGTGGCTGTATGAGAACATTGCAAAATGTGATACTGTGGCAATGGTTACACGCAAGTTCATGCTTCTCTTTATTGGGACTTTCTTGTGCCCAGATTTAGGCAGTACAACGAACTTGTGCTATTTGTGGAGCTTGAGAAATATTGAGCAAATAAAAAATTATGACTGGGGTGGTATGGCTTATGCTACCCTTTTACACTTCATGACTTAACTTTGCAAGCGTAGTCTCTTAAGCTTGGGTGGTGCTCCATTTGTTTGGCAGGTGAGGTTTGGAATTTTTGGCTATGTGTGGGTTTTCGAAAAGTTATTTTGGCTATGTGTGGATTTTGGAAAGTTATTTTGTTTATGTTGTAATGGTGTTGTGAATTTTTATTTTTTTCGGTGCCTCCTTGTCCCTCCATTTGGTTGACTGATCTTTTGACTAATGAAGAGATTACTCAGGTTCGTGTTGGCCATTTTGTTTCAAGAATACCAGGGACTTATTCTGAATTTATTCAAACTCAATTGCAAGGTTGTTTGGCTAGCATTTCTATGACATCAGTATTTTTGTTCCCTTCTGAAGTCAAATTTTCATCTTGTATTCTCCTTTTCCATATTTCTTCTTGGTGACAATATTTGCATGTTGGACTTTCAGGCTCCATCTTCTGAAGGAGAGGAAGAGGGAGAGGAAGAAGAAGAAGAGATTCCTTCTCCTCACCATGTTGGCAGCTTTTCTAGTTCTTTCATGGAGACTTATCTCCATTTTTCAGCATGGCAATATGAAGTGATGAATCCTGATGGAACGTATAGTTCCATGCCTTCGGATAGGCTAGGGCACACCCCAAATGTCCCTTGGTTTGATCCGGTGTGTTCTTGAATTTTTTTTAGTTCCTTCTCCTTATTTCTCCTTGGCTTATTGAATGGCTCCTAATATGGTAGATTTGTGCTTCAGGTTGATGATGATCTTGTGGAGGAAAGTATGCAAATGATCTGAGGCTTCCAATTGTTGGCTCGTACTCAGTCTTCTCAATATGTGATCAATGAGACGAGTTGGGTATGCAATGATGCTTTTTGAGTGTCTTTTGCTTAGACTTTTTCTTGATAATGGACCTAACACTTGATTTTGTTGACTTTTTAGGTAGGTTGAATGGTAGCGGTTGATTTCACTAGAAGAACATTGGAGGAAAGGATTAGAAACCTTGAACTTGAGAACCATCGGTATGATCCTTGATTCTATGCAAGTCAAGAGGGAAATACTGAAGGTGGTTCCTTTAGAGGTGGGTCAAAGAGGTCTTCATGCAGGCGAACCTGGAGTCCCAATGATGTTTGATTTGTATTTTTTAATTTTTCCTGCAAAACAAAAGGAAGTGTTCCTCAGACAATCTTGTATTAATTTTCATGTTTAGCTCTTTGTCCTTAGAATTTCTCTTGATCATGTAGAAACTTTAAATGAGACAAGTTTAGAATTCACCTGATGAGGTCTTGTAGTACCAATTTAAACCTATCTTGATTGGCTCTAATGGAATCTTGCCTTACTTGAATGAGGGGGAGCCGAATGCCCCTAGTTTAAAAATGAATGCATGATTTTGTGGAAATCTTAGAATCTTGATGACTTTTTTTTTTTGAAAAGATGGTGATGGTGGTCTTTTTTTTTTTGAAAATAAACGAGGCATGTTCGAATGCCCCTAGTTTTAGACATGTATTCATGAGCTTGAATAATCTTGATTTGATCAATTTTTGAAAATAATGATGCAGGTGATGATTTTTTGAAAACAAATGAGTTGGGTATGTTTGAATGCCCTAGTTTAACCTAAAAAAAATCTTTTGAGTGTTTAACGATAAAAAATGGGCCTAAAAAAATAAAATGCCTGAAAACGCAAAACAGCGTAAATGAGGATCAGTGGGCTAAGTGTTGTTTGGCACTTGAGAAGTGCCGTTCGGCACTTTTAGAGTGCCGTTTGGCACTTTGAAATTGCCGATCGGCACTTTTAGGGTGCCGAATGGCACTTGGTCATACTGTCGGGTTTAGACCATGGTGGGCTAACTTCTCACACTTTTCCAAAATGTGTTTTGCGTTTTCGAGTTTTTTGAAAAATATTTTCTTCGTGTGTGACCATGAAATTCTTTCCTACTTTGCTACAAACTCTTTGAAACCTATTTGAACCTGATTAAGAATTGATGTAGCTTACATTAGTGGTCTTTCCTGCAACAAATCTCTGCATCAAGGTTAGCAAAACACAATGATCACAAGCAAAAGTCATCCATGGCTAGCAACCAAAAATTTTCTAATTCAACAATTCATGATATCAACAGATGGGTTCGTAGCTTTGATTTCAGTACCAAGACCAATCTTACAGCCTATAAACTAGAGGGAATTAAGGCTCTGAGGAATGTTAAAATCAAGTGGGACTTCCTTTGTGTTGCTGTGAAATTTTGGGATCTTGAAGATCACGTGTTTCGCTTTAAAATTGTTGAACTTTGTCCCATAACTGAAGAATTTTCCACTATTCTAGGCTATGATCCAAGCAAGAAATCTGTAGCAGTTTCTTGTGATCCCAAGCATAGGGAATCTTTGTCTGATGCTCTTGGTCTTCCTACTTCCATTACCAGTAGTATGGTTGAAGGACATATGGTGAATCTTCGTGCGATTCTTTCAAGGCTAATTAACAAACGCACTTATGGAGTGACTGACAATATGTAGAAAAATTTTGGCTTGGCCCTATGTTTTGTGGGAGAATTTTTGCTTTGCTCTAGAAGGCATGGTTTTGCGGATGCTCGAGCCATAAGTCTTGTGAGTCAAATTAAGGATGGTGATAGTCCTGTTTCTTTGATCTTGGCAGAGACTCTTCTAGGACTAGATGCTGTATTTCATGGTAGAGAGTCTTAAAACTTTCTTGGGAGTCCCTTGACTTTGCAGATATGGCTGATGGAACGACTGGATATGATTGCCAGGCCTACAGCTGGTAATTATGGTCCTAGTAGTTTTCTTAGTAGGATTGTCATCAAAACTGAGTGCCAAATTGGGAGTGACTGGGTGAAGTTCTTGAACAAGAAGTCCAGTGCCTCAATTTGATAGAATTGTTATTGGTGGAAGTGCCCACCCCCTCTACTATGGTCTTCAGGATCCGATCACATCTTCATAGTTGGATTGCGAAAGGCCACTTTATATAAGGTGGATAAACTCTTGAGGCAGTTCCAATGTGAGCAAGGAATGCCTAGTGGAAAAAGAAGAAGAACTTTCACTCCTGTGGACACAAATCCTACTTCTATAAGGAACATGTTGTTGGGCTTGGAGATGGTTGACTGAGTGGATCAGTCTTTTGTCAAGTTTCACTTTCATAGGATGACTACAGAATACTATAACTGGTTGGTGGACAAGATTGCTGACAAGGAAGCTGACATGGTTACTATGAGAAAGCAGTTTCTCAGAGACAATCAGGAAAGACACGATGATGACACCTATGAATTTAAAAGAAGGGACAAAGGTGACAAAGTACCTAGCACAGAAGAAATCAATGATCAACCAAAAGAGAAAAGATTGAAGACTTCTTATTCTTGGCTTTGAACTTGTTTATTTAAAAGTTGATGTGAAACTCTTATGTTTAGGAATTATTTAGGACTTATAGGTTAAGGGTTCTGTTTAAGGTGTAGGTTTTTGGAGATTTTTTTTTTTTTTTTTGGATTTGTGTAATGACATGGTATAATGGAATGGTTGAATTTTGGAAATATATATATATATATATATATATATATATATTTTTTTACTTTAATGGGCCAATGGAGGGCTTAGGGAAATTGTGACCAGACCAATGCATGGTTGCCTACGTACTCCCTTTGTAGAAGGATCAAATCATCATGTCGTTCATTATTTTTTTTTTTTATTTGCCTTAACTTTTACCTAGGTCGCCCTTTTGGGTTTTCAACCTAGCAGTCTCTCTCACTTTTTTTTTTTTTTTCACTCTCCTTTTGCGTAGGTTGCCCTTTCGGGTTTTCAACCTAACATTTTTTTTTTTTTAATCAAGCCTAGAAAGGAAAATAACATAATTTACAACCACTTCATATGTGGTGTTTTCAGACTACCACCTTAGATGTGGTATTTCTTCAATTGATCCATGTTAGTTGGCTCAGTGAAAGGGTTTGCATCTAAATCCATCAACCTTACTGCTCCCCTAGAGTATATCTGCTTGATAATGTATGGACCTGCCCAATTTTGCTTGAATTTCCCGTTTGCATCTTGAATCGGGCCTCGGATCTCTTTCAACACTAAATTCCCCAATTTCAAATCTCTGGTTCTTACTTTCTTGTCAAAAGCTTTCCTAAGCCTCCTTTGGTAACTTTGAATATGATACAAGGCTTTGAGTCTTTTTTCATCCAACATGCATAACTGGTCATACCTGCCTTGCAACCAATCTGCTTTAGGGATTTCACTTTCCAATACTGTCCTTAGTAATAGAGACCCATTTAAATGGGAAGAACTGCTTCCATCCCATACACCAATGAATAAGGAGTGACTTTTATGGAAGAGCAAATTGATGTTCTATACCCCCAGAGCATATAGGGCAATTGTAGGTGCCAGTCCTTGTAATTTTTTATGCTCTTCTTCAAGATTCGCTCTATATTTTTATTAGCAGCCTCAATTTCTCCATTAGTCTGAAGACAGTAAGGTGAAGACTTGTGGTGCTGAATGTTGAACTGTCATAGCAACTTCTCTGTTTCTCCCTTGAAATGCAGCCCATTGTCAGAGATAATTTCATGTGGTACCCTATATCTGTAGATGATATTGATTTGAATGAATTGAGCAACTTTATTTGAATTTAGAACCTTGTATGAGGCAGCTTCTACCCATTTAGTGAAGTAATAAATGGCTATGAGTATGAATTCATAGCCATTAGATGCTGTTGGGTGAATCTTCCCAATAATGTCTATCCCCCATGTAGAGAATGGCCAGGGTGATGTCATGGTATGTAATGGCATGGGTGGCATGTTTTTTAGATCGCCATGAGCTTGGCATTGATGGCATTTTCGAACATGAGCCACACAGTTGGCTTCCATAGTAGTCCAATAATAGCCTTGTCTCATTATTTTTCTTGACAGCATGTGTGCATTCATATGTGGCCCATAACTTGACTCATGAATCTCTTCAATTGTTTGATGTGCTTCCTTTGTAGTTACACAAAGAAGATGAACTCCAACATATGATCTTCTATAAAGCCTTTCTCCACAAATAATGTAATTAGTAGACAACCTCTGGATGGTCAATTGGTCATTCTTGTTTGCAGACTTCAGGTATGTCCCATTCTTGAGGTATTGTAGGATGTTTAAATACCATTCACCTTCTCATTCTTTTCCTCATCCTCTTCTATTGTCATGCAATAGGCTAGTTCTTCCTTTTGTTCCACCACTATTGGTCTAGCTTCATCTTCTTTTGGCCCATCCATCATGGATGCCATGGTTGCTAAAACATCGGCAATTTAATTTTGCATCCTTGGCATATATTGATATTGGATGAGGCCCACTTCTGAAGACATTCATGATCAGACATTAGCCTTTTTTCTTTGATTTTCCATTTATTCTGAATCTGGGAGATTATCAAAGATGAGTCACCATACACCTCCAACTCTTTCACCCCTAGGCCTAGGGCTACTCGTAACCCCATAATACAAGCTTCATATTCAGTGGCATTGTTGGTGGCAGAAAAGTTAAGTCTGCCAAAAAATTGGGATGTGTGTCCCTTTTGGAGTGATTAAGAGAACTCCAATACCACTCCCATTTTGATTTGTTACTCCATCAAAGTACATCTTCCATGATTCTATCTCAATCCCCATGATATCTTCATTTGAAAAGTCTTCTTAGATCTCTTTAGCTTCTTTTGGTGAACAATGGGCTAAATGATCTGCAATTGCTCTCCCTTTTACAGATTTCTAAGTCACATATTTAATATCAAATTCTGACAAAAGAAAAACCCATTTAGCAGTCTTCCCATCTTGCACAAGCTTTTCCATTAAGTACTTCAGAGGATCCATTCTTTCAATCAACAAAACCTTGTAAGCAAGCATATAATGTCTAAGTTTGCGGGTTGCCCATACAAGTGCTATGCATGTCTTCTCTAGTGGTGAAACTTTTCTTCATAAGGCAACATCTTCTTGCTAATGTAGTAGATCGCATTCTCTTTCTAGTCTCCTCTAGGTATTGTACTGTTTCTCAACTTCTTCCTTGATCTTGAGGGTTCACTTTGGCTTCATTCTTCTCAATTTTTGCTTGATCGACTTCATGGTTGGATCTGTTGGAATGCAATGTTGCACTATATCTGTATCTATCCTAGGCATCTCTTCATATGACCACGTAAATACCTCTTTGAACTCGGTTAGCAGTGCCACTAATGCATCTTTCTAAGAAGTGGTTAGAGTATTACCCACTTGTATCATTTTAGGTTCATCATCAGTCCCTAGGTTAATGGGTTGGGTTTCTTCTTTTATAGGTTCTAGGTGTCCTTGTTTTAGTTCCTTATTATTAAGAGTTTCTTTACCAATTTCAGAAATAAAAACATTTAAAGCCAACAAATAAGCAGAATCAGAAATCATATTATAAGGAAAAGAGTTCTCAACAAACTCAATAGCAACTGACTTTATAGGAATACTATCACAAACAGACTTAACAGGAATAGAAATACTAGCAGAAATAGACTCAATGGGGACAGAAACAATGTTCTTGGCAGGGGAGACTAGTTTGACGGTCTTGATCTTCTTAGCAAGAATGGCTAATATAACGGTCTTGATCTTTTTCACAAAGTCCTCCATTGGGGGGGGGGGGGGGGGGCTCCCTCTTATGCCAAATTCTTCAACTCAGTTGTGGCTTCAGTGATGGCAGGCGTCTCCTAGCAAGTTCCTTCTTCCCTCAGCATCAGTACCAGGGGGTCTTCATCCATATAATCTGTGGCTTCATCATCAATCTCCATATTTGTGGGCTTGTCAGTCACAAAAGCATCTAGGTGCACTATGCTATCCATCCACTCATCAAACAAATCGTGCTTCCCTTTGTTGCTCAAGTGGGTGTGTTGAGGGAGGTGTTCTGACTCGCCCCCTACCATCTTCTCATTATCACCTTCAGCATTCTCAAGTGTTAGGATTCTAAGACTGTGGACCATCAATTTTTGGTCCAGAGCGGCCAATTTAGCATCTATGTCATCCTCTTCTTCGGTATGTGGGGCCAGGAATCTAGGTTTTGAATTGTAATATGACCCCAATTCTAGAATCTCTCTTCCATGCTTGTCATATTGATGACCAGACCTCGAGCTAACATCAATGATACAGCTCCAATCTAAGGGGCGCCCATAGGGGTAATCATCATAGTCCAAATTATTGGCTTGTTCAACCTCATCTCTTGCATCTTCTAATACATTTATCAGCCTGTATTGGTCACTATTAGTGTCACTCCACCTGTTAGCTTCAGTATAATCTTCAATATCTTTATCATAGTAGTCTACATCATCATCATATTCTTCATAGTAAAGCTCTGTGTCTTCATCTTCTCTATCACTAGGGGGTTCACCCCAATCATTGCCACTGTATTGGCTATCATAGTCTTCATTGTTGTTACTCTCACTATCGTTGTTGCTGTCATCATCTCTATGTCCACTGTCACTACTACTATCACTCTTGGCATCACTTCCTTCATCATCATCACTAGGGGATGCTTTCCTTCCTCATCTTCATCATTGGTTCTTAGTTCATATGGGCTCTTCAATGCATGCTGGCAAGCCTCCCAATATTCTTCTTCTTTTATATTGCAGATGGCATCTCCAAGGAGTGTAGTCATGGCATTAGGGTCCATGTAATTAGCCCAATTAGTAGGAACCCAAGTTGTACCTTCCTTCTTCAATTCCGAAAGCTTGTTATTGCAATCAAGTAGTATTTCGAACCTAGGCACCATTGTCCTTGTCACAGGATCAAATCTTGGTTTAGGGAATCCCCGATATCGTTGACTATCTCTAGCTTTGACAAACTTTCCGTTCAATGTAAGAGTATAAGACTTTAGGGGTTCCGGTGGACAAGGAAGTCCCTTTGCTTTAGCTTTAGCTCAGGCCATCTTTCTCACCTCCATCTCTAACAAATTATAATTAGTGGGCTTATAGCCTAGCCCAAAGGGTGGTGTGGCAGTGGGAATCATTGGGACTTGAATAGTAGGCTTCTTCACAGTTCTCCCTAAGTTCATCCCTGGAAGGTAATTTATTCTTCTCATCATTGCTACCACATTGATGTTGCTGTAGGGAGCAAAGTCCATCGGGATCTTCTCCACTTCTTCTTCTCTCATTTCAAAGCTAGGCTTCTTAATCTCAAAGCCATTCAAGGTCAATGACTCTTTCTCAGAATCAGTACCAAAAATGGGCTTAGGCATAGTCAAAGTATCACCATCTATGGTCACAATAGCTCCTTCATATGGAAACCGAACCTTTTGATTTAGAGATGAAGGCATGGCCTCTGTGTCATGGATCCATGATCGCCCTAGGAGCATATTGAAGCATGAGGCTATGTTAAGGACTTGAAACTCCACCTTTTTGATCATCGGCTCTATAGTAAGCTCTAATGTTACAGTTCCTAATAGCTCTCTTTTACTGTTGTCGTATGCCCTCACATTTTGGTCAGTTGGGACTAAGTCTTCAATGCTTAGACCCAAGTAACTTGTAGTATTTAAAGGACACACGTTTAAGGCACTTCCATCATCTATTAAAACCATCGGTATCCTCTTCCCCTTGGCATCTACAGTAATGTGTGACGGGTCGTTGTGGTACTTCCCCTTCTTTGTCAGATCCTTGTCAATGTAGGAAATAGTAAGTTCCCTACTTATGGACCCAATTAGGGTATTCAAATCTTGGGAAGTTATGGTTGTAGAAACTTGAATTTGGTTGAGAATGTCTACTAGGTTCTGACGGTGTTTGTATGAGGCCATGAGTAAACCCTATAAGGATATGTTGACTTGTGTCTTCTGTAGTTGCTTGAGGACCTCATCTTTTTTAGTGGGTTTTTGTTGGGTAGATTTATTCAAGGCTTCTACTGGGTTGTCTGTCTCCAAATGTAGGGGTTTGAAGTGTCTCTCCCACCCTTGTGATGTGGGCAATTTTTGTTGGGTCATTAGGATTGGTAACTTGGGGTTTGAAGTGTCTCCCCCCATTTATGGATGTCAAGTTACCTAATTGGGGTTTGAAATATCTCTCCCCGTTTGTAGCTGCTTGGTAGTTTGATTGGGGTTTGAAGTGTTTCCCCCCATTTGTAGGTATTGGGTTGTTTGATTGGGGTTCAAAGTATCTCCCTTCGTTTATGGGTGTAGGGTTGTTTGATTGGGGTTTGAAGTGTCTCTCCCCATTTGTGGATGTTGAGTAATTTTTGGTTTCTGGTAGTTCTTCATTCCATATATCATATCCTATGGTGGTGGTGGATGTCCTATCCATCAATTCTTCCCATGTCATCACCTTGTTGTCTATTAGGTTTTGAATTGCATGACGAAGGCCAAAACAATTGTCAGTATCATGGCCAGGGCCTTAGTAGTAGGCACATCTCTTATTCACATCAAACCTTGAGGGTAATGGGTTTGGAATTGGTCTTGGTTCTAAGGGTTTCAATAACCCTTTTGCTTTTAGCTTGTCAAACACTTGGCTTATAGGCATATATAACTCATGAAACTCCCTCCTAGGTCTAGGCCCCTGTGATACTTTTACGAGTGCAATGGGTGCAATCAGTTGATAATGATCACTTTTATGGATATTAGAAACTTTTGCAGCCTTAGAATTAGATCCTAAATTCTTTTTAAACCACGGTGGGTCATCATTCTTTATAGTGCCATTATTTATTGCATCCTCAATTTGGGTTCCAGCAGCAGTCAAAGCTTTAAAATTAGGAAAGTATTGGGCAAACAAGTACTTATGGTATACAGGTAATAAATTCTTTACAACCATAGTTAACTATTGTTCTTCACTTGGCCTATTCATCATCTGTGCCGCTTTGGACCTTCACTTGGTAATGAAGGTAGAGAAAGATTCTTTTGGCTCTTGCTTTGTAGTCTGAAGATCTCTCCTTGTTATATCCACTTCTATGTTGTATTTGTATTGCTTGTGAAATTCACGATAGATGTCCTCCCAACTCCTTGCTTTAGTGTCATCTAGGTTGAGGAACTATCTAAGAGCGGCTCTAGTCATAGTGTTTTGGAACATTTGAGCAAGTCGTTCTTCAGTCGCACCTAGGGGCTACATGGCCCTCATATACATCTTCAAATGAGACTTTGGGCAACCGGTCCAATTAAACTTGTCCAAGGTCGGCATCTTGAACTTAGGAGGCAGTCTCACATCAGGAAAAAGTGAGAGGGATTCGTAGTCCATGAGGTCTTCCATCTTACGAGCTCTTCTAATCATCTCTTCCATTTTGTTCATTCTTTTGATGATCTTCTTCTCACTCTCCATGGTTGGTGGATTATGGTCAGCCTTGTTCTACTCTTGGTTACTCTTCAAACTCTGAAATTGTTGCACCATAAGGTTCAGGTCCTCCCTCAACAAGATTTGACTAACTACCATGGTGTTGAGTAGCTCTTGAGTGTTCATGGGTTCTTTGGTGTTCGGATGTTCTCCCTCTTCTACCATAGTGTTAGGAGCTTTAGACTTCTTGTAGCTTAAACTCTCTTGTAGGTCAAATATGGGATTGTGATGTTGCAGTAGCGGAGTATCTTATATGCTTATGGGCTTTAGTACCATAATGGGAGTGATGGACTTGGAACTAGAGCTACCGACTTGAGTGTCGGCCTTAGGTTCTCTTTGCAGCCTTCCTAAATATCTTGACCAAATTCTCCCCTAATGACGGGTCTGGTTGGGTTAATCAAAGCTAGGTCCCTATCCACATCAATCAATCAACCAAACAAACACACACAACATGCAATGCAATTTTAACATGAACCAGCCTAAAGGTAGGTTCTGAGTCATTACGTTGTAGGGTAGGTTTGTTGTTTCATTGTTTCCTATAGCTAGGACGTTACACCTCCCAACTTGTAATGTAATGAGCATTGCATTAGCCTAAACGGCATGGTCTGTCCTTTACAGTCAACAAGAAATGATCTAGTGACTTTAGGTTATGAGTTGGTGAGTTCGCCACTAGGTACCCGAATCTAATGAAGATCGGTGATCTATGGTTACTACCACCACAATGTTGTTGAGAGGGGTGCACACATATTTGTTGTTTGGATGGCACACACCAAGATAGTTAAGGAAAGCTTTTAACAAACAATACATACAACAAAATATCATACAATATCTTAAAAAACATAAATAAACAAACAAACAAACAAACAAACAAACAAAAATATCATGCAAGACCATGCAAAAAGAAGGGTACACATTTGGTCACTCAAGTCTAATATGAAACTTGGCCCTTGACATCCCCAGCGGAGTTGCCATTGTGAGAGATTGCCAAAATTAGGGGTGCTCTCAAAAAAGAGATTTGTGCTTTTAAGGGCACCTCTCTTTTTAGGTAAGTGGTGTGGAGTGGCCACTTATTTTTTATACAAAGAAAGAAAAAAGAAAAAAGAAAAAAGAAAAATTACGTACAACTTTACATGACTGAATTGTTCCATTCTCATTGATTGAGAAAAAAAGTATAAATTTGATAAATTGAATATTACATGGCTTTGGGTCCTACTTACAATCTACCAAAGATATATGGCTTTTTGTCCTAGTTACAATCTACTAAAAAAAGAAAAGAAGATAAAGCCTAGGTCTACCTATCCAAGGACACTAAATTTGGAGGCTAGGTTATGGAATGGGAAGGAGTTAGACACCCATTCTGCCCAGATAGAGTCTGGTCTTCTAGCTCTCATGATTGATGTACCCCTTTTATGAATGACATGGATGATATGTTGCATACATGACAATCTTAATTCTAAACTAAGTCACATAAATCTATTTATGAATGTGTCCTCTTCTTTTAAGAAAAATTCAGATCTGTTTTTTGTGAATAAAAAATTTGATTTGGTTTAGAGAAATCAGATCTATTTTTGTACATGTAAAAGAAAAAAAACGTTTTTGGCATAGAGAAGTCAGATCTGTGTTTATTAAATAAAACAAAGTCCATTGGTTTTTTAAAAAATATCGGATCTTTTTTTGAGAACTAGAAAAATTGGTTTTTGGTTTGTATTAAAAAAAATCAGATCTATTTTAAAACAAAAAAAATTTAGATTTTTAGAGAGCTAGAAAAAATTAGATTTGTGTTTCTATGTAAAATAAAATAAGAAAAAGATTTTTTTAGAAGAGAACTATATTCATGAAATAAACCTATGCTGCATGTATCAGACAAAACTATTCATGACCTTTTTTTTTTTTTTTTTTTTTTTTTTAATTTCAAAATCTGCTATGTTAACAAAAACTCAGATCTATATCTCAAGAAGATGTAGATTAGTTTTTTGGATTTAAAAATTCAGATTTGTATCTAAGGAAGACACAAATCATTTTTTTTTGATTGAATGATAACAAATAGGTTATCAAAAAGAAAAAAGAAAAAAAGAAAAAAAGAAAAAAATGGTAACAAATATCATCTTCCAACAATAAGGAACTAAGTTTTTGTTGGGGACATATTTTTATGTAATTGGCATATCCTTTGACAAAACGCACTTTACTTGTATTTTGGTAAATCTAAGTAGGTTCAAGATGATCATTACAAGTGGTTAAATTGAAGACATGAAGACTACTCAAGAACTGTTCAAGAAAAGTGCAATATGCAGGTCTCGATACTTGTCCGATAGAAGCTTGATCTGTCGAGATTCATTAAAGCTCAATAGATGCCTCGATCGATTGAGCTTACGGGTTTTCAGATTATAGCCAGAAACGTTTTATTCTAAAAGGCTATTTGTTTATGGGTTTGTATAATCCTTATAGGACTAGGAAAGTCCAAGGTTTGTGTAAACCTATTTGGAATAGGAGAGCCCATTAAACTCCTATTTAAAGGTGGTGGAAAAAGAAAAATCTAACCCTAGAGAGCTTCCTAAGGTTTTCTTTTTGAAACCCTAGCCTCCTTCTACAGAAGAAAGAGTTCTTGCTGCGTTTCTTGTACGCCTTTGGGTTCTGTAACCAAGCAAAGTCTCTTGCACCAACATTGAAGATCTTATTGGTGTTTTTATGTAAAGCTACTGCAAATCAACTACAACAATCAAAGGGTTGCTGTGGAGTTAGTCACGTACTTGGATTCGTGAAAAGGAGTAAGCCACGTACTGGGATTCGCGCATCAAATTGGTTAGTCATGAACTTGGAAGCCGTGCATCAAAAGGAGGAACTGTCACTACAGAACAAGTCCAATTGGGTATTGGGGTAAGGGTTCAACTGTAGGTTGGTAAGGTACTTGCGATTCCTTTACTTGTAACCGCTTGTTGTGATAATAGTGGAGTTTCGGGAGTGGTGACCTAAAAATCACCCGATGGGGTTTTTGTCATTAGGTTTTCCCTATTCATAAACAAATCACCGTGTTATTTGTTTTCTGCTGTATAATTAGTTTATTGGTGATTTGTTTGTGCTACCACGTTTTTGCATGATAAATTGATTAATTAATAACTTGGCTAATTAATTAATTAATTTCTATCACAAGGGGTCATTCAGTTTGTGGCCTTTCAGTTTTGCTAAGACATTGTCACAGTATTTAAATTTTCACAATGAATAATACCATATGCAATTGAGGCTCTTCATCAAATACCTACAACCATTCACAACGAAGATTGTTATTCATAGTTCATTCTTTATCATATTACATTTTATGTGTCTAGCTATAATGTTTTGCTTGTTTAGCTTTTAATAAACACCCTTTTAAGCAAGAGAATATATATATATATATATATATATATATATATATATATATAAAGATAACCAAAGGCATTTATGTCTTCCAATTATATAAAATTATTAGTTTAGAAGATTAAAACCTACTAAATCAGTGTTCTTTAGGTAACAAATAAAATATCCTATATGACTATTCCAACTTTCCAAGCATGACTATCACGTAAATAAATAAAATAAAAAACATAAAGGAAATTTTTGGGACATTATAATTTAGTGGGGGTAGTTTAGACATTGCACAATGGGTATCATAAGCTTCCGTTAGGGTTTAACTGAGACAGTAATAATAGAGGGGTATTCACTTGTTTCCAAAATATAAAGGGATCAAGAATTTGCTTGGTTAAAGTTTAGGGGAGAAATCGTGAACTAACCCAAACATAAAGGAAGAAAGTGAATTTTGTTTTATTAGTAAAACTACTTGTCAGTACGTAATAAATTTTTTTAAAAAAATTAGCCTAAGAAAACCGTGCATGAAATAGTGAATTTTGGCTCATTGAAATTTACTAAACCAAAAACGTTTAGGGACATAAATGTCACAATATTTTCATAATAACTTTATTTTTAGTTGTGGAGGGTCTCGATCTAATAGTTTATTATTTTATTTTTGACCTATACAAAACTTATACATGAAAAATATTGTGACAACAACAAAATGTTACAATATTTTCACAATACGTTTATTTTTAGTTGTGATGAGTCCTAGTCTAATAATTTTTTATTTTATTTATTTTGACCTATAAAGAACTTACTCCTAGAAATTGTGGAATTATTGTGATAACAACAAAATGCTCCATTTTCACAATACCTTTATTTTAAGTTGTGGTGGGTCATGGTATGATATTTTATTGTTTTAATTTATTTTATTTTGATCTATAAGCTATACGCACTTAGCAATTGTGAAAATATTGTGACAACAACAAAACCAACATTCACTCTCTTTCTTCATCCTCGATAAAATACAAAGAAATAATAAAAATTGAAATGCACAACAACAATGTTTGTGTATACTTGCATAAGAACTATAGCTAAAATGAATTTTGCACAATAGATGCATGAGCTAATGTAGGTGACTTTTGGGATTGGTAGGGAAAAATTTGGTCTTGTTCCATTTTGTATGAGCCAAAGTGAATGCTTTAAGAAACTTATACCTCATTAGTTGCAAAAATATTATGATAACTGTGGGTACCTAAGGCATGCTTGGCAACGTCCTAGGCATGCTTGCAACGTCCTCGGTTGTCCTCGGCATGCTTTGCAACATCCTCAGCATGCTTAACAACGTCCTTGGCCGACCTTGGCATGCTTTGCAACCTAGGCGTTCCACATCGAAAGAAAACCCCCCCACTTTCTGCCTTATAAGCTGTGAAGCAAATGGAGTAGTGTACCACCAAGCATCTCTGTGATCACAAGAGGCTTGGTGGTACACTACTCCCTTTGCTTCACAGCTTATAAGGCAGAAAGTTGGGGGGTTTTCTTTCGATGTGGGACGCCTAGGTTGCAAAGCATGCCAAGGATGGCCAAGGACGTTGTTAAGCATGCCGAGGATGTTGCAAGCATGCCTAGGATGTTGCATGCCTAAGCATGCCTTAGGTACCCACAATAACATTTAAACAATACATTTATTTTAAGTTGTGGTATGTCCTTATATGATAGTATTTCCTATCTTTATTGTATTTTATCTATATGCAACTGACATCTTAGAAATTGTAAGAATACCAAAAATGTTATAACTTTTTTACAAGAGCTTTATTTATTTTATTTTATTTTACTTTTGAGAAAGAGAATTGTAATTTTATTTAACGAAATGCCGATTCGGCTTGAATTACAGCAGAGAGTGGTGGAGGAACATCCTCCATCCACATCGATAACTCGCTAACATGTCTCACATGTCTAGCAATGTTTTGAGCTGCACTATTACCCTATCTTTTTACATGACTAAACTCCACGGATTCAAACTGGTTTGCTAACCTCTTTGCATCGTCAACCAAGTGTCCCTAGTCTGCCAGCAATGATACCTCACACATTAGGGCATCTATAGTGTTCTTGGAATTACCCACGAGGACAATAGGTGAGAGACCAAAATCTAGAGCCAATTTGAGTGTTCTCTTAACTGTAACCAGTTCCATAGCAGTAACCGCGTAGGGCAAAGTGATTTTCTCGTCCATGAAAGCTACGACCTGACCCTTATCATCTTGGATTACAACTCCTACACCCACAAAATTTTGTTCTTAGAAAATAGCATCATCAGAGTTCACCTTCAAGATCGGCCATGGAGGTGGTTTCCAAATGGCACGGTGTGAAGGCTGATTGAACTGACCCAGCTCATTACCCTTAATTGCTGTTGTTGAGAGTTTTTCCTTGTCTGAAATATTGACCATATTAAACATTTGCCATTGGGATTGTTGGGAATTAGAGTTACTAGGAGCAATAATTGGAGAGCTGTCATGTGTGGGTAATGCTGCTTCAATATTACTTATTTTTCCTACCAATGTATCACTCTTTACTTCCACAACCGAAATAAGAGGTGCATTAAACGGGCTGGACTTGTTAATGATTGGTTGGGATTATGGACTTCCCATAGTAGTTGTAGAGCTTAAAACCATTGCTAGCTTTGAACACAATGTTAGCATTAATGAGGAATCAATCCCACAAAACTCGGTTTCCATAACTGATGTAATGTCTGCTTGCACCGTTGCAACATTTTCTTGCAGCATTTCATTGCCGCCTCCCTCAGTTGAAGTTGCAACGCCAGATTCACTATTGTCAGCAGCATCCTTTTCACTCCATGTAGGTTAAGATGAGGTCCTCTCAAACATCCCAGGCACCACAATTACACCTTTACTTGCTGAATGGTGTGGAGAAGCCTGAAGTGATGGACCAACTTGTTGTTCTGAAACCCGTAGGTTGCCTTTGCTTCAAGTCCCTAGTTCACAACTCTTATCATCATGACTTAGCTTGCCACGCCAATAGCAAAGATTCAAGATGAACTTCTGAGATCATTGATCATTTCAAAGAACCTGAATCCTCCCTCTCTGAGAGAGACATATTTCGCCAAGTATATGTGAGTTCCTCCATTAAGACAGGTTGGAAGAAAGAATGAAAAGGAACTGCATACAAAAGGAGACAAAAAAACTACTTCCCTTACTCCCACAATAAAAACCACACAAGCTCTAGAGATAAACTTGTTATCCCTAGAGACACAAAAACAAAACACTCATTCGTAAGGAAGGGACAAGGGACTTCTACTGCCTAAGAGAAGAGGGAGTACCCATCTTTCTTAGCGACAGAAAGACTATTGAGAAAACACTCCTTTGTAAGGAAGGGACAAGGAACTTCTACTCCCCTAATAATACCTTGTGTTTAATTTTAGATGTATTTTTATCAACACTTGTTTCAATTTGGAAATATTTAAATTGTGATTGGTTTGGTTTTATCGTTTATTATTTTATTTTGTCTTATAAGGAAGTGATACCTAATTAATCATGAAAATATTATGACAATTTGTTGTGTAGGTAATCATGTATAACTCTAGAACAAAAACACTACATCTTTAAAAAATAAAATGGGAAATAAGGTCAAATCATGATTTAAACATAACTACATATAGATGTTAAAAAAAAAAAAAAAAAAAACGAGGCCTAGCGGCCGGTAGGCCCAGCACGTGAAACGCTATGCATCAAGTCTTTTTTTGGTCTTATAATGAATGAATGACTTTGCCTTTTCGCAGCAACACACACCGTTTTGGCTTACTAAAAAGACAAAAATTAACTAAACAAAGCAGTTGTAGAAATAGCCATAGACACTTTTTATATAGATAGTAGATAGAAGTAGACGTAGGAAAAGTAGAAAAAGCAGTGAAGGGTAGGGTAGAAGTCATTTGCCAATTGTCATCCATAATGAGATGGGTTTGATATTAATAATATAAAAATAAGAATGAAAAAAAAGATGAAAATTATAACAGTGGTACACTTTTGCTCACTAAAATGGTTATACGGACTTATCATTTTTTTTTTTGATTATTTATACTTACACAAATAAGTAAGTTGTGAAATTAAATATGAAAATGAGCCTGTCCATAGGAGGATTGATTATAATAAAATAATAAAAATTTTCTTAAAGATGTTTTTTGGACATTTGTTAATAGACAATTCTAAGAAAGTTTTGATACTACTTTTATGAAAAATATAAGAACAATTGTTAAAAAAAAAGATATATTTTGAGAAATATAAAGTGTCAAGTTATTATTGGTTCTTATTTTATTCTCTTATAAAAATTTTTTAGAAATATTTCTTAAACCAATGCTAGTAATTGATAAGATATCTGTTAACTTTTCTTAATAAGAAGTAGAATATGCATAAAAATGATATTATACATTTACACACGCTTGGGTAAGACAGAGCAAAAAGAGACAGCATAAGATGAGCAACATTTATTCTCTCTCCGCCGATGAGCACAGCACGTTAGTGCGCATCTCCTTTTATGTTGTTTTGGGGTGTAGGGGTTGCCACTTGTGAGGAGCGGAACGGAAACATTCTTTGTCTTTCCTAGTTGCAAAGCCGTAACTGTGGACGGCAAAGAAATTTCAGAAGTCAGATATTGAAATGTAAGAGAAGAAAGAGAAAAGACACTTCAATTTGGCTTCTTGTACATAATTGTATTTTACGGAGTGTTATTAAACACAAAATGACATGTGCAATGAGGGCAATCCCACGTACGGGGCCCGCTCCTTTCGTGAGAGTCCCCAACATTGCTTTCGAACTGCTTAAAATTTTTTTCCCCACTAAAATAATAGTGATATACATATAAATATATATATATATATATATATATGTGTGTATATTTTGAGAAACTAAAATAATAGTGATATAATTCTGCTATTTCGGTAATGAAATTATATATTTGATGCAATATCAAATTAAAACTATCTAATTTGTCCCCCAAAAAAAAAAATCGTATAAAGAGGGAAAAAAGGACTTTAATACATCTAATTCGATGTTTCCTCATCCTTCTAGAAAACTAGAACAAATCTTGACATGTGTGCTGATCTCATATGCTTAACAACTTTGTTTTGCATAATACTCAGCAATAATAAGAGGAAGAGAATGCTTATTATAATATCCAAAAAGCCTATGAGTAACAGAAAATTTAGCAAGGACACAACACAATTTCTGGGGACCAACTTAAATATTTTTGTTCTATGAGGACCAAGCTTGAATATTAAAATTAAAGGTCTAAATTAAAAAAAAAAAAAAAAAAGCGTGCGCACATATATAAAATACACACAAAAAATATGTTTGTAACATAGCTAACATATGTTGTTTTCTTACATATAACAAGTTATATATATAATATTAATTAAAAACCTACCCATGAAATTCAAATTTATCAGTTCTTCTTAAAGGAAAAAAAAACCCATATCTCTAATTTTCTAAAATATATATATATATATATATCTCTCTCTCTCTCTCTCTCTAGAAGGTTTTTATTAAAAAATTTACTTATATATTTATGGAAATCTCCTAAATATTCTTTGGTTCAATGTACTATTATGATATAAGAGTAATTAGAAGAGAAAAATAGTGCATTTATGAAATACATTAATTACACTTTGAATTAATGAGTTGTGCATGATATAAGAGTAATTAATTAGAATAAACAAAAAAGATGTATTAGTTATCTATATAAATGCATTACATGTTTTTAGTAATTCTTTTTGAGTAGTAAATAATTTGGGTGACTATTATTTAAATTTATAATTTTTTTACCAAAATTATAAGAGGGATGAGGGATTTTTGAACAGTCAAGGGGCGTCATGGGCATCCCTAGCCCCTCGCCCTTGCCTTTGGATACAAGAGTCTTGGCTAGTCCTATTATTGAGATTAAATAAATAATTTCATAACTTTTAATAGTGTAGTTTGGCTAAAATATAAACTACATCCGTAAAGTTTGGAGATGCTTAGATTTAAACTTAAAAATTTTAAATTTTGGATTTTACTCTTTTATATATAAAAAAATTCTCTCTCTCTCTCTCTCTCTCTCTCTCTCTCTCTCTCTCTCTCTCTCTCTCTCTCTCTCTCTCTCATTGGCAAATTTTGTACAATCCATTTCATGGTTTTTCTCCTTGAATTATCTCATGAAATTCTCCGAAGTATGGAAAGAAAATACCCAAACATTTCTCGCTATGTTGGTTACGTTTTCTGGTCAGCTTTGGAAACAAAATAACAAAATAATGTTGGCTTCCTTTTAGATGTGATGTTTTTATTTATTTATTTATTATTTTTATTAAAATAAAAATTATATGTGATGGTTAAGACGTACGGGTCAATCCACATGTATTGGCAAAGTTTGTAGCTTCTACATTAATTGCATACTTTCAAACCTTTCATTTTCATCTGACCAGCCACCCATTTTTAACCGAACCTCATAACTCACTTTAAAAAAAGAAAAAAAAGAAAATCGTTTGATTTACATGAAGTATTTCAGTTTATACTCTCCAAGTATTTTATTTTATTTTATTTTTTTGAGAAGTATACTCTCGAACCATAGTAATTTTATAAAGATGAAAAAAGGAATGTGGCATATTAGTATTGATGAAACAGAGAAGTGCATCCAAGCTGGGACAGATTATTTTTATTACACACAATAACATATTGATAGAGTTTAGTTATATGTATAGTCCTCTCATTTTCTTCTCCTCTCTACTAGCTATATCCACCGCGACTAGCATATAAATACATACCAACAACAAACAACGCAAGCACCACAAAGTCTCATCCCCAACCCTCAATGGGGTCTTCAGAAGATAACATCAATGAGCCCTTGCTCCAAAGCAACACACAATCTCCCTCTTTGTCATCCTATTCATTCACCACAAAGCATCAATCATGCCGCGAGCTTGAAAGGATTTTGTCCGACGATAGCGTGCCTTTCTTGCGGCGTCTACCAGCCGCTACATGGATTGAGTTCAAGCTCCTCTTCTACCTTGCTGCTCCGGCTGTTATTGTTTACATGATCAACTATCTCATGTCCATGTCCACCCAAATCATTGCCGGCCACCTTGGTAACCTTGAGCTTGCTGCCGCCTCTCTTGGCAACAATGGCATCCAAGTCTTTGCCTATGGCCTCATGGTAATATTACTTGCTAATCTCTCTTTTTATCAACGATAAAGTCTTTTGTTCAAATAAAAAGGACTTGTGTTCGGATCTATCTAAAAAATATAAAAAAAATCAATCGGTGTCCTACAAAGTTAGAATATGTACCTACAAAGTTTGCAAATAACAGTTTTCCTCTCATTCTTATCATCTTGGCCAATGTTTTTCATTCTTCCACACGCAGTTAGGCATGGGGAGTGCTGTGGAGACGCTATGTGGACAAGCGTATGGAGCCCAAAAGTACGAAATGCTAGGCATATATTTGCAAAGATCAACCATCCTTCTCACTTTAGCAGGTGTCCTCCTCAGTATCATCTATATCTTCTCCAAGCCCATCCTAATATTTCTTGGTGAATCACCAAGAATTGCATCTGCAGCATCAATTTTCGTCTATGGTCTAATCCCTCAAATCTTCGCATACGCTGTAAACTTCCCTATCCAAAAATTTCTACAAGCTCAAAGCATTGTACTCCCTAGTGCAATAATGTCAACGGCCACACTAGTGGTACACATTTTGCTAAGCTGGGTTGTAGTGTACAAGATTGGGCTTGGGTTGTTAGGTGCATCATTAGTGCTGAGCTTGTCATGGTGGATTATAGTGGTGGCACAATTTGTCTACATAGTGAAAAGTGAGAGTTGCAAGTATACGTGGAGGGGGTTTAGTCTGCAAGCATTCTCAGAATTACCAGGATTCTTTAGGTTGTCAGTGGCATCAGCGGTGATGCTATGCCTAGAGACGTGGTACTTTCAAATTCTTGTTTTGCTGGCTGGATTGCTTCCGAACCCTGAGTTGGCTTTGGATGCCCTATCCATTTGGTAAGATATGTTGTTTATTTCTTAATTCTAGGAAGTAGTTTCTTTGTTTTGTTTGTTTGTTTCTAAATTCTAGAATATAGCAGTAATGAGTCAATCTGGCCACAAGACTTAGATCTTAGTTCGAATTCCCCTAATCCTCACTAGTGCGTTGGTGTTCATCTTTGTATGTGTTGCCTTGAGCGGAATCCAAATCTTTTATCTCACTTTTCCTGTTCCACTATATACTCCACAAATAAAAACATGCCACATGTCCATCTAATTTATTAAATGCTAAATTTATGCCTTTTATTATTTTAATTTCCTAAAATAAATAAATAACTCATCATATTTAGGTAATTGAAATAACAAAAGGCATAAATTTAGTATTTAATAAATTAGATAGACATGTAGCAAGTTTTTATTTGTGGAGTATATAGTAGAGTAGGAAGAGTGGGACAGAAGATGTGGACTCGCCTTAAGCATATAGGGGTTGCCATGCTCTCTTCCTATGCATTTTTTTATTTTTTTATTTTTATGTCCAGAAAGAAAGAAAAAGAGTCAAACTGGCCACTAATATATATGTATTCCTCTTAATTTCTCCACAATATTTTAATACTTACCTTGATTGGATTATAATACTATAAATGTTGCATGGAGCATTTAACATTTACCTTGTTTAGAAATAATAATATTCCTCATGAATGCCTATTTTCTGTCATACTTTATATATTCCATTTTATACTAAACTAATTATGATATGCCATGTGTTTGATAAGTTGTTTCTTTCTAAAGTCTAGTATTTAGTAGTAACGAGTTAAGCTGGCCAGAAAATACTAAAAATACTACAAATTTTAATATATAATATTTACAAAATGATGTGACAATAAATATGATCAGTGGGGTTCAACTATTTTATATATAAATATCTGAATTATCTCTTTGTAATTAGTGACACATTAATTTGTAAAGTTAAAGTAAAAATTGTAGTACCTATAGCACCACTCGTGACAAATATGTCTTCCTTTGCATCTCTCTAGTCAGTTTTACTTACCATGATTGGATTATAAAATTTGCATCTATCATTTAACATTTACCATATTGAGAAAACCTTAGAAAGGTAAAACCCCTTCATATATGGTTTCCAATATTTCTGAACTTTTAAGCGGTCATATATAACACCTACCCAAAAATAAAAAAGATGAGAAACATTAAGTGGGAGGAATTCCATGTTTATTGTTATTTTAAGTGCAATCTACCATTTTTTTCCCCTTACCTCTCTTCTCCATATAGTTGTTGTTGTTGTTGTTGTTGTTGTTTTTTTTTTTTTTTTTTTTTTTTTTTTTTAATTTTTTTTTTAATTTTTATGAACTCCTGTCCATATAGTTTAGAACATTTTTATAAGTGCAATCTAATGTTACACTTAATGACTTTACATTGGATTAATTAATTTTTTATTTTTTTACAAATCAACTATTTGATTATATTATTTATTTACACTCTTATACTTGCAAAATTTTAATTGATCAAAACCCAATAATGGGCTTATAAATGAAATATGCAAATTTTAAAGTTTTGTATTTAAAGTGATATAATAAAAAATTTATGTATGAAGTAGCAAAAAAAATTCTATTTTTTTTATATAAGATAAAAATTATACTCTATTTTAATCTAAGTGTATATATTTGTGAAATCTCCTCTTGAAAACTTGAATTCCGGTTTTTGTCTCCCACACTTTACAAGCATTTATACTTGTGAAGTGACCATCACGTCAAGTTTTATTCTATTGATATGAAATTTGAGAGAACCATAAGAGCAGAGTGAATGAACTTTTTAAATAATAATAATAATAATAATAATAATTTTCAAGGGGAGGGGGAAAATTATTATTGTTAAGTAATATAATATTTGTTAGTTTTATATTAGGTTAACATAATAATTTAAGAAAAAAAATCTCAATTTACAATTTATTAAGTATTAACAATAATAAATTTCCCATATATAAAAAAGAAACAATAATAAATTTCCATTAATAGAACCATATAAACCTATAATTACCCGTACTTTATAACCAATCGGTCCAATCTCACTAAATTTTTATCCTAGGTTGTTAAAATATCTCATCATTAACATTCTTTTCACTGACTTGAAAGCATAAAACCTGCTTTAACTTTTATTTTTTGTTGAGAAAACACATAAAATTTTATTAACGAAAACTGGTTATATTAGCCTAAAGTACATAACAAAATTATGGTGAAATATCCTCTATTTAAATAGCACAATCTAAAACATTGAGAGAATTCTTAGCCAAGCAATGGGCAAGTTTATTGCCTTCTCTCCTTGAAACCTGCTTGAAGCACCCGCCTAGACTACTTTTAAATGTGATTTTCATTTATACATCATTTGGCATTTTGCATTGCACTCGAACATCATTTGGGATTCTGCATTGCACTTGAATGATAGCTCTGCATTTTTTTTTTTTTTTTTTTTGTTAAACACAGCCCAACAACATACATTAATTGCCCACAAATTGAACTCGTTTAAATAAGCATATGGTCCCGCAAATGGATGAGTCCTATCTCATTTAGTATCACGATCAAAACAAAAAAAACAAAAACAAAAAAATTACACTACCTTGTATTTACAGTTTCATATGTTTAATTTTTGTCAATAAGCCAAACGCCATATAGTTGATTATTATTATTATTTTTTGAATGGGATGCAATTTGCATTTGCAGCACAACAGTATCTGGATGGGTTTTCATGATCTCGGTTGGCTTCAATGCAGCTGCAAGGTCAGTCAGTCTTGTCACTTTCTTCTAGCTATGAATTTATTATTATTTTTTATTCTATTTGAATAATAAAATTAATTTAGATACCACACATTAATTTCAATTGAGTGTCCTACATAGATTTGTTAAGCATAAGCAAGAGATGACACAATCGGTGTTGATTTAGCCTTCCAAGCATAGCCACAGTGCAACACAGTCGTTTAAGAGATGAAGCTAACACGTTCGTACAGTCCTATATATTACTAGTCCGCTGTTATATCAAATCACATGTGTCAATTAATATATAAGCACATGTTTTACATTGTAATTATTCATTAGTGGAAATAGATTGATTAGTCTCTCTCTCTTCCTCTGAAATTAATTATAATTGATATACATATATGTTCATGATGATGAGAAATTGCAGTGTGAGAGTGAGCAATGAGCTTGGAGCTGGAAATCCAAAGTCAGCATCATTTTCTGTGACGGTTGTGACATTGATCTCCTTCATCATCTCTGTGATCTCAGCATTGGTTGTGCTTGCTTTACGCGATGTCATAAGCTATGCATTCACTCAAGGTGAAACCGTGGCCGCTGCTGTCTCGGATCTCTGCCCACTTCTCGCCCTCACCCTCCTCCTCAATGGAATTCAACCTGTCTTGTCTGGTAAAATTAATATCCATTAATATTAATGCACAAATAATTATTGGTGTTCATTAACATTCGTTTCTTATATATCTTAAACAAGCTAGCTATGGTCTAATGTGATAGCCCATGATATTAATTTGAAGGGGTGGCTGTTGGGTGTGGATGGCAAGCTTTCGTTGCATACGTAAATATTGCATGTTACTACGGGGTTGGAATACCATTGGGTGTGCTTCTCGGCTTTTATTTTAAACTTGGTGCTAAGGTACTTCATTTTTTGGTTTCAATATATGGTGAGATTTCAATCTAAAATATTAACGTTTTGACAAATGGAAATGATGAAAGATGTTGTAATAATTCATTGTGATGCATGTATTACATTGTTATATATATATAGGGGATATGGTTGGGAATGCTCAGTGGCACGTTGGCGCAAACTATCATTTTGATTTGGGTTACGTTTCGGACGGATTGGAATAAAGAGGTAAGTACCTTCAAATCCTAAGCTCTCATGTATAATAAGTAAACATCACAGTCTGGTTTTTCATTCTACAACCTACCTGCAAATTTTACCTATATTAATTAATGGAAAATGTTAGAAATATTTTTATGAGAAAATGATAAAGTAATTAATGTTGTTGACAACTTTTTATATTTTTCATAAAAATTATGTTAAAATTTTTCTAATATAATTTATTAACAATTATTTTAAGAATATCTATTAACATGCATTAATTTAGGAAAATTAATGCATGTTTTTGCAAAAAAAATAAATACTAGTATAGGTTTTGGTCCAAGTCCACTTATGATATGACCCACCAATTAGACCTGCCTTTTGTATCTAATGTTGAACCTGTAATATGAAAGTTGAATGCAATTGGGTCAGATTGGGTTAGGGTATTGCTGGCTATGCCGTACCGGAATAGCCAACCCGAAAGAAGGAGCAGGCGAACCACCATTGTCCATGAAATACATGCAACTACTTAAAAATGATTTGAAAATTAAAACCAATGCCCAATTACTAATCCTATTTGTGAGTCTGTGAGAACAAAATACTGCTATTAAAACAATATGTGCGGCACAGATTGCTATTAATTATGAGCCATTTCTAGTTTATGTCAAATCAAATTCTATGTTAAATTACAGGTGGAAGAAGCTACCAAAAGGTTGAACAAATGGGAGGATAAAATGGAATCACTTACGATGAACTGAAACTTGTTTTGAAAAATGATCTCGATTAGTCCATTTGAATTGCACTAGTGACTGTCTGACTTTGCAAATTGGGAGAGCCTGAGGTACGGCATTTGGGTAAAATTATGATAAATTAAACAAAACTTTCTGAGTTAAAATTCTTCTTTCACTGTATACCATTCCATATTATTGAAGAACAGAGAAAACGTGATAGACATTGGAATGTAATGTAATGTCAAATTTTTTTTTTCCTTCCTTTTTCTCTCTCTGCTATTTTCCTTTTATTTTTTTCTTAATAATTGTTGGTGCTAACACAATGATAATGGAAATAACACAAAGAAAAACTGAATAATACTTCTAAATTTTATTAATTTAAAGAGAGAAATTACACAACACTATTTGGACTAAAGTGAGACATTTGCTCTCTTTAAGGAGATTCAAGCCCTTAGTTGGCTAAACTTTGTAATTGGTACAGACCGTTTTTGACTTGTCTCCCCCAGGATACAATAGCCCAACAAGTGTTGTATGACTAGAATAACCTCTGCACAAAGTGTTTAGACCCAAAACTCCACCAGAAAGAACACTCTTGAATGAGTCTATTTATAAGCTCAATGGGCCTTACAAAAACCAAATTAATTTGATTAATTAGGTTTATTATTATGATGTAGTGGGTGTTATAAGATTAATTGTTGGATATTAATCTGATGGGCCGGAGTTACCCAATTAATGGTGATAAAGAGTTTCTGAAGAATGAAAATGCAAGTAGGAGGATCCAAGAGGCTGATTCATTTCCATTTTTGATACCTACACCCTTTACCTCCCCTTTGCACACATATCTAACCCAATATCTGAGATAATTCATGTTAGCCCATTAATCACCACAATTAAAAAAAATAAAATATTCTCTCTCCTTTTCAATGTGAGATTAAACATTTTCACTAACTCATTATCTTTCATATTCACTCCCACATCTTTACATTTATGTTGTAACATTTATTTATTTTTAATTATTTAATATTAAAATGCTCCAACAATCCCCCACTCATTTTAGTATTAAATTTTTTAGTTAAAGAGAGATTTCCAGGCAAAGACGGGTCACTATGCATCATGAAGGTATGCTTTGCATAGAGCCTTCACTCAGTAAAACAACGATCTCAACCCCAAAGTCGTAGTGGTCTCCGACTTGAACTAGGACTGCTTTAGGGAAACTAAGAGGTTGTTTGGATGAGTGATTTCCATAACTCATAACTCTGTTTCCATAACTCATAACTCAAAAATGGTGGGACCCATAACTGAGAAGTCTATTTGACACAATATAACTCTGTTTCCAGTTTTTTTTTTTTTTTTTTCCATTACTCAATTCTCTGATTTTTGAGTTATGAGTTATGGAAACTGAAAACATATTTTAGCTGTTTTTAATTTCCATAATTCTATTTTCAATGGCATTTTTGTAATTAAACACACATGGAGGGACCCATTGTCAGGGTCAGCCGCAACTTTTGACAATTTTTTTTTCTTACTTCTTCACTATCTCTGTTGGTTGGGTTCTTTTTTTTTTCATTGGCCTCCGTTGGTTGGGTTCTTTCTTTCTTTTTTTCTTCTTCTTTCACTGGTCTCCATTGGTTGAGTTCTTTTTTTTTTTTTTTTTTTTTTTTTTTTTTTTTTTTTTTTTTTTCATTAGTCTCCGTTGGCTGGGTTCTTTCTTTCTTTTTTCTTCTTCTTTCACTGGTCTTCGTTGGCTGGATTTTTTTTTTTTTTTTGGTTTTTTTTCCTTCTTCTTTCACTGGGTTAGGGTTTTTTTTTTTTTTTTTTTTTTTTTTTTTTCCTTCTTCTTCTTTCACTAGGTTCGGTGAGTTTGGGTTATTTATTTATTTATTTTTATTTACTGGGTTCGGTGAGTTTGGTACTAGAAAAAAAAGAAAAGAAAAAGCTGAATCGAGTGACAGGTATAGAGCCCACAAATAGTGTGAAAAATATTGAGTGATGGCAAGTGAGTGATGGTGCCAAACGGGTAGGGTATTTTAAAGTGATGAGTGATGAGTGATGAGTGATGAGTGATAGAAATTGAGTGATGAAAAAAAAAGCATCCAAACAAGCCCTAAGCATTATTGCTTACACGTAACAACCCAGGTGTTGACATGAGCTTTTATAGCTAGCACTTTATGGCCGTGTGCTGATCCTAGTTTCATGAGTGTATTTGAGATTAAGTCCAAAGCTCACAGGAAGTGGCCCCACTCCCACACTCACGTAGGTGAAATTTTGTCAAGGGTGCTCCTGTAATTCTAACACCCCACTCATACAAGCTACAAATTTCATTAAGAGTTTCTTACTTAACCTCTCCACATTACAGGATAAATGCACTTACATTATAGGGATGAACAATTTAAAAAATTATTTACAAAATAAATAATTAAAAAAATAGTGCATTTCGTACGACCATCATATGATTCGTTTTTCCTATTGAACCCAATTCTCAGGATCTCTAGTCCTTGGGTTGGGTATCCTCATACATGGCTCATGATTCTATGGACTTTAGTGCCATCCCCCTCGATGTATTCTAGACTCTATCTTTTGCCAAGGCCTTGGTAAATGGATCTACAAGATTGTCATTAGATTTAATATAATCCACAGTTATGATGTCACTACTCAAATAAGATTGCATGATACTGTGCTTTCTTCATATAGGTCTGGATTTATCGTTGTAGTAACGGTTTTTAACTCCACCAATTGTGGCAGTGCTATTACAATGAATTAATATAGGTGGAATTGGCTTTTTCCAAAGTGGAATTTCATATAACAAATCTCTAAGTCAATTTGCCTCTTCACTAGCTAAAGTTAATGCTATTAATTTAGCTTCCATTGTTGAATTAGCAATTATTGTTTGCCTTTTAGATTTCCAACAAATAGCATCACTACCTAAGGTAAAAATATAACCAGTGGTACAGAGAGAAACCTGATAAAGTATTCCAATTGGCATCACTAAAAGCTTCAATCACAGCAGGGTACTTTTTATAAAATAAGCCATAGCTTTTGGTACCAATTAAATATCTCATGACTCACTCAGTAGCTATCCAATGATCTTTACTAGGCTCGCTAGTAAATCTATTTAGCACTCCTACTGCATATGCAATGTCAGGTCTAGTACAATCAGTAGCATAACACAAACTACCAATGATACTAGCATAATCCTTTTGATTAAAAATCCCATCATCATTATTCACAAGAAATAAATGAACACTATAATCAAAAGGAGTAGCTACACTTTTGTGATCATGAAAATTATATTTTCTCAATATTTTCTCAACATAATATAATTGATCAAGAAATATCCCATCACGTGTTTTTGTAATTTTCATGCCTAAAATAAAATTAGCCTCACCAAGATCTTTTATATCAAAATGGCTTTTAAGCAAATGTTTTGTCTCATTTATAACATGCATATTTGAGCCAAAAATCAACATATCACCCACATAAAGGCTAATAATAACATGTAAATTAATCCATGATTTAGAATAAATACATTTATCACATTCATTTGATTTATAACCATTCTCAATCATGCAGGAATCAAACTTTTCATGCCATTGTTTTGGTGCTTGTTTTAAGCCATATAGGGATTTAGTTAGCTTACATACCTTGCTTTCTTGTCCAGGCTCTACAAAGCCTTGGGTTGATCCATATAAATCTATTCCTCTAGGTCCCCATTTTTACATCCATTTGATGAATTTTCAAATAAAAAATTGCAGCAATAGTAATTAACAATCTAATAGATGTAATTCTTGTCACCGGAGAAAATATATCAAAGAAATCAAGATTAGCTTTTTGTTTAAAGCCTTTTGCAACAAGTTTGGCTTTAAACTTATCTATTGATCCATCCGGATTCAACTTTTTTCTAAGGACCCATTTACAACCTATAGTCTTACAACCCAGTGGAAGATCTACTAATTTCCAAGTTCTATTAGAAATTAGAGATTCCATCTCATCATTTATAGTCTCTTTCCAAAATATAGCATTAGGTGATGTTAAAACCTTTTTTAAATTTTGGGGATTTTCCTTAATGTTAAAAACATAATAATCAGGACCAAAATCCTTCTCAACTCTAGCTCTTTTACTCCTAGGTTCCATTTCAAAATTTTCTTGATTTTGTAAATGTGAAGTAGAAGAACTAGGTAGTGATATTTTCTTCACCCCCCACTATTTTTCAATTTAAAAGGAAATTTTTCTTCATGAAAAATTGCATCACCAGATTCAAAAATTATTTTGTTTTCAAGATCAAAATATCTATAGGTTGCACTATTAATCGCATAACCAAGAAAAGCACAAGTAGTAGCTCTTATACCTAATTTAGGTATTCTAGGGTCAGTAAGTCTTACATAAGCAAGACAACCCCATACTCTCAAATATCCCAAATTTGGCTTACGTCCTTTCCACATCTCAAAAGATGTGGTATGTGATTTTTTATGTGGCACCTTGTTCAAAACATGACATGCAGTTAAAATAGCTTCACCCTAAAAATGTAAAGGTGCACCAAATTCAATTAACATGGCATTTGTTAACTCAATTAAAGTTCTATTTTTTCTTTCAGCCACACCATTAGAAGCAGGTGAATATGGTGCAGTAGTTTCATGGATAATTCCCAAAGACTGAACAAATGAGTTGAATGCACTTGATTCATACTCATGGCCTCTATCACTTCTTATTCTTTTTATTTTTCTACCAAATTGATTTTCAACTTCTTTTAAAAAATCTTGAAATTTTTCAAAAGTATCACTTTTATTTTTCAACAAATAAACAGTCGAATCTTTTGAGAAATCATCAATAAAAGTGATAATATATCTATTTCCTCCACGAGTTAAAATTCCCTTAAATTCACATAAATTAGAGTGAATTAACTCAAGCAATTCGGTATTTCTTACAACAGTTTTTTGAGGCCTTTTTGTAATCTTAGCTTGACTACAAGTTTCACATTTTTCAAAATCTTTTGACAGTTTTGGAATTAATCCTAAACTACTCATGATTCCCACATATCTACTATTTATATGACATAAACGAGCATGCCAAAAATTAATAGAAGAAAGCATATAAACTGAATTGGTAGATGCTTTATTATTCTCAACATTCAATTTAAACATTCCATCACAAGCATAACCCTGGCCCACAAATAATTTTTTTTTAGTGATTACATAATTATCAGATTCCATAGTTTGCTTGAAGCCAACCTTGTTAAGCAAAAAACTTGACATCAAATTCTTCCTCATGGACAGAGTGTAAAGAACATCTTTCAATGTTATCATGCGTCTAGAAGTGATTTTCAATTCAACCTCACCACTCCCAAGAACCTTGGCTTTGCTAGAGTCACCAAGCATAATAGTTTTTTCTTCTTCAAAAGGAGTGTACAATTTGAACCAATTTTTGTCGTAACGGACGTGCCTATTAGCACCAGAATCAGCCCACCACACTTCAATATATTGCACCATATTGATGTCTGTAATCATAGCCACTAAAGGCTCTTCGGCTATGTTAGCCTGCAAGACAGATTCATGTTTCCAAAATTTGCAAAATCGAGCAATATGCCCACTCTTGCCACAGACAAAACAGGATCTATTAAATTGATCTTGTGAAGGGGGTCCTTGGTTCTTATTGTAATTTTTATTCGGGTTTCCCCTTCCTTGAGGTCTATTATTATTTTTAAAGGCTCTTTTTTTAGGCTTCAATTGACCATTTCTAAGAAAATGATTTTTGGGCATATTATTATTGGCTGAAATAATGTTTACCTTTGTGGTGGAATTACCATTGCTCTCTTGTGTCATGAGTGCATCTTGTCCTCTAGCCTCCTCCACCACACGGATGCGTGTGATCAAAGTCTCCAATGATGTCTCCTTTTGTTTATGCCACAAAGTCTTTTGGAACACCCTCCAAGATTGTGGTAGTTTATCAATTATGCTTGCTACCACCAAATTGTCTTCAACCTTTATGCCTTCGGATCTCAATTCTGCCACAATCATTTGGAAGTCTTGTGCTTGATCCACCACTAATTTTTCCATCCATCATTTGGTAACGAAAAAATCTACTAGCAACATACTTCTTTGCACCAGCCTCCTCGGTATCATACTTGCTTTGTAAAGCTTTCCAAATTTTCTTGGTAGAATTATAAGTTGTATCATAATAATCATAGAAATGATCGGCAAGACAATTCAAAAGATAAGAGCGATAATTATATTCATCTTTTGTATACTTATTTATTTTTTCTTGATAGAGACTATATTCTTCCTCACTCATCTCATCGGTAGGAACTTTTGATGGATTCTTGTCAGTGAGGATGTAGGTGACTTTGAGAAGACTCAAGTAGAAGAGAACCTTTCCTTTCCACCTCTTGAAGTGGGCTCCCTTAAAGCGAAAGGGCTTGTTGAGATCTCCAACAAGCTCATTTGGTTTCTCTTGTGTAGGCTTCATGTCTTGAATCTCCTTAAAATTGTTGCTGCAAACATAATGATAATGGAAATAACACAAAGAAAAATTGAATAATACTTCTGAATTTTATTAATTTAAAAAGAGAAATTACACAACACTATTTGGACTGAGGCGCGGCACTCACTCTCTTTAAGGAGATTTAAGCCCTTAGTTGGCTAAACTTTGTAACCAGTGTAGACTATCTCTAACTTGTCTCCCCCAGGATACAACAGCCCAACAAGTGTTGTATGACTAGACAACCTCTACACAAAGTATTCGAGCCCAAAGCTCCACCATAAAGAATACCCTTCCTTGCCAAGAATCTCTCTATTTTTTTTTTTTTAGTGTATATTTCAGTAACTTGGATTGGGTCTGAATAAGTTTATTTATAAGCTCAATGGACCTCACGAAATTATTACCCAAATTAATCTGATTAATTAGGTCCACTATTATGATGTAGTGGGTGTTATAAGATTAATTGTTGGATATTAATCTGGCTCTTCATTTTCCATAATAAAAATGGAGTATTAATTCGGGCCATTTACTCACCAATGGATATGGTAATTACTCTGAATGGGCTGTCAAGTAGGAGGATCCAAGAAGTTGATTCATTTCCGTTTTTGATACCTCCACCCTTCACCTCCCCCTTGCGCACATATTTAGCCCAATATTTGAGACAATTCATGTTAGCCTATTAATCACCACAATTATAAAGAATAAAATATTCTCTTTTCTTTTCAATGTGGGATTACATATTTTCACTAACTCCTCATCTTCCATATTCACTCCCACATCTTTACATTTATGTTGTAACACTTATTCATTTTAATTATTTAATATTAAATGATCCAATAGTAAAGTTTATGAACTTTGGACAATCATGAGTTATGATCATATATAGATAAAATGACATGGTAAATCTATTATAAAACTCTCTTTTTATTGCTTCAATTTTATCGAATGTTTTCGAAGGTACCTGATGATGCAAAAAATCAATAGTTGAGATCTTTGTCTATGTGGATGGACGATGGTAATGGATTCATCTAGGGACAAACCTGCAACAGATCTAAAATAGAGAAAAAGGAATACACCGATGTGGCGTTTGCGAAACACCCTCCGATGACTAGGTTAGAACGAAATTCAGTTGAAGTGTATTGCAAGAGAATTCAACTTAGGAGTAGTTTTTGGGGTGAGAATTGTGTGTACCTTTTGGTGTAGTTCCTTTCTAACTTTATAGTCATCTTTGTCTTTAATGAGCAACAGATTTCTACATTCATTCTCTTTTGTAATGGTTGAGATGTTACAGACTGGTGTTTTGATTTGTGTAATGTCTTCTTTCTTGTTGCTCCATCTGTTACTCCTTGGTGTAAATGCTTGCCATAAATGCGTAACATAAATGTGTAATGTATCTTGGGTTTGTCCATTATTGAATGACGAAACCTTTATTTTTTGGACTCATCAGTTGCCCCCTTATTCTCGTCTTCGTCTATGTGACAAGATTGGAATAATTGAAATTTCTTCTCTTCATTTTCCATGTACTCGCATTTATTGTGAGATGACATTTCGTCTACCCTCGTGACATGTGTAGGGTTGAGATTGCTTTGTCGTACCATCGAGCTGCCTCTCAGATTTCCCGCGCACACTTTCCATCAAAATTTTTGGTTTTCCCTCTTTTTTGCTTCATTTGTGTGGCTTTCTTATCTCTGGAGGTGGAAAAAGCTCAAATCGTCTGAAGACTTTGGAGAGAGAGGTGAATACCGAGAAGGCCTTCTCCAAATGAAAAAATAAGCAGATGGATGATGCCCAGCTCAAAATTCAGAAGGCTGGTCCTGAAGCGGTGGAGAAGTTCAAGATGTTTGACGAGTATTCAGACAAGCTATGTGATTACTATGTGGATGGTTTTAAAATTTTCTGCAAGTATATGGCCAAGCTTCATTCGGATTTGGACTTCTCTACTCTTGACATGGAGGCGGTTGGGAAGGAGATTCTGGCAAATCGTCTTTCAGCTGGTAATGCAGATGATAGGGTGGAAGATATTGTTGTCACTACTGAGCCTCTAGTGAATCGGTCTCCTTCTAATCCTGCTTAAGACACTTCATTTATTTCTAGCTTCAGAAAAACAATTTCTTGGGCTCGTTTATTTTGCGCAAGTTTATATTTTCTTGCGTTTAGTCTCTAAGAATCAATCTCGTGGGCCTAGTTGTTTTAAGCATGTTTTTTTTCTTTGCTTCAGTAGTATTTTGCTTCATGTTTGAATATTTTGACGCTATATTTTTCAATTGCCTCGTCCTTGGCATGTTAACTTTCAGCCATTTCTGTGACCATGTTTGAATGATGATTGTGTTATGCTTTCACATAACTTTATAAGTCATGCATCAATAACTTTTTCTAGTCATGATGATTTCATTATGTATTAATATTATGTATTAATAACTCTTTGGTCATGTATTAATGACAATGTCCTTATGTATTAGTAACCGTTTTGGATGACGATTTCGTTATGTATTAATAACTTTTTTGGTCATGTATTTGATAGGCCAAAAACGAATTGACCCCTTGTGATAAATTAACCAATTAATTTAGCCAAGTGAATTAATTAAGTTAATTAACATGCAAATGCGTGGTAGCACAAACAAATCACCAAATAACTAAATATGCAGCGAAAAATAAATCACACGATGATTTGTTTACGAATGGGGAAAATCTAACAGCAAAAACCCACCGGTTGATTTTCAGGTCACCACTCCCAAAATTCCACTATTATCACAACAAGCGGTTACAAGTAAAGGAATCCCAGTACCTTATACCATCCTACAGTTGAACCCTTACCCCAATACCTAATTGGACTTGTTTTGTAGTGACAATTTCCCTTTTCGATGCACAGCTCCCAAGTATGTGACTAAAAAATGCACGGATCCCAGTACGTGACTTTAATCACCAACTAGAGAAGGTTGTTGGCTGCAAAATTCTTCACTTCATCCCAACGATGAAGATCAAGAAGATGATTGGTCATAAAACCCTATGGTGCACATACACAGCAACTTCTTCACAAGAATGATGAACTAGGGCAAAACTTGTCTCCAGTTACAAATTGCTTGAACAAACTTTGCTCAACACTTGTGTACACTTTGACGGCCTTTAAAATAATCCTTTTATATGTCTAGGGTTAGAAGAAAAGAAGGCCCAAACACATAATCATGGATTAGAGTCAAAACAAAACTGAAATTCTGTTTTTCATAGAGCTCGACAGATAGCTGTCTGTCGAGGTGCTGTCGAGCAGCTGTCGAGCCATGGGGCTGGAACGGCTTCTTTAGCTCAATGGATAGCTAGCCGTCGAGCTTTAATGAACAACACTTCTTTAGCTTGAATCTTGGATAGACTTGCATGTCTTCAACACTTGATCTTGAAACACAATTTCTTGAAGTATTAAATATATCCTAGATCTACCTAAATACAAGTAAAGTGCTTTTTGTCAAAGGATAAGCCAATTACATAAAATAGTGACATATGTTCCTAACAAGTGAATCACATATGTCCTAACAGTATTAATGTCAATTTCATTATGTATTAATAAATCTTTTGGTCATGACGATTTTCACTATGTATTAATAACTTCTTTAGCCATGTAGTAATGACGATTTTGTTATGTATCAATAAATCTTTTGTTCATGTATTAATGACGATTTCATTATGTATTAATAACTTCTTTGTTCATGTATTAATGACGATTTCATTATGTATTAATAACTTTTTTGGTCGAATGATTTTTGTTATGTATTAATAACTTCTTTGGCCATGTATTAATGATGATTTCATTATGTATTAATAACTCTTTTGTTCATGTATTAATGAAGATTTCGTTATGTATTAATAATTTCTTTGGTAATGTATTAATGACGATTATGTTATGTATTAATAACTCTTTTGGTCATAATAATTTTCTTTATGTATTAATAACTTCTTTGGGCTTGTATTAATGATGATTTCGTTATGTATTAATAACTTCTTTGGTCAGGTATTAATGATGATTTTGTTATTTATTAATAACTCTTTTGATCATTGGTGACATTTGAGAATAGTATGTGACTCAGCTGTCAGAAATAAATGATGATGACATGTTAGGTTCTAAAGTGTAGGACTTTACGTATTTAGAACTCTAATTTGTATTGTTGGCAAACCATGATCAAAAAAATGTGTTTAGAAGTGTTTAAAGCTAGCTCAAAGTTGTATGTCAATGTAAAGTTGGAATCGAGTGTAAAGCAGAAAGCACTGTGGCTTTCGGCTTGGCTCGATCGATCGAAGCTTAGGCTCGACCGATCGAAGCTTGGGCAGATCGCTTTTCTGCAGAATTTTCCAACTCAACCCTAGTTGTTTTAAAACATTTTTAAGGTTTCTTATTTGTCCTAAGTATAAAAGGCAAACCCTAGCCATGTTTTAGTGTTGCTCATATTACAGTTTGTGTAAATCTCTTGTGAGATCTAAAGGAGCTTTCCTTTACACAAACTTAGGGTTTTCAAGGAGGAGATATTTTCTACACCTTGATGATCAAAACAGTTGTTGCCATTAAAGCTTAAAGAATACACAAGCGGGGGTGCTTGTAGCAGGTGGGAATCCAAGAAAGAAGGAATCCGTGGATTCGGAGCTTGCACGTGGTCGTGTCAGTAAGTTCTACTGGTTGGTAGCATTAGGAAGTCAAGCGGGGGTGCTTGTAAGTCCTTTTGTATGAACTTCGATTCTTTCAAGATAGTGGATTTAAGTTTACCTTGAGGATAGCTAGGTCAAATCCTCCCCAGGTTTTTACCGGTTTGGTTTCCTGGGTGATCATATCGTGTGTTATTTATTTTCCGCTGCTTTGCATGATTTGATCTTTATTATTGTGATAACCTAGACTTGCATAATTGGACTAAGTAACAACTTGGCTAATTACCTAGGTTTAATCAATTGTTTAAGGGGTCTAAAAACTGTCATGACAGTTTCTGGATAATTCTATTCTTTATCCTTTATTTGTGAAGAATATAAACCTTAGCAGGAATATGAAATAAAGAAAAGGAAATACACTTTTGATAAAGTTCAAAAATAAGAATTCTTCAGAGGTCCTTACTGATAGTATTTCTTTGAGTGCTCTATGTCTTATGGACGGGATAATTTTCGACCATTCGTCATCTTCAAGTAGTGTGAGCCTTGTTTGGATGTGTGGATAACTTCATAAGGCCTTCCTAAGTGACTTTGAGGATCCACCTGGTATTATCCCACCTGCTATCATCCTTATATCTCCCACAGGAGCCTTTTCATTGTCTGTCTCTTATTCATGATTCTTTCCATCTCCCTTCTATCCTTTATATGGATCTGCCTTACGCATGAAATTCTGTAGCTTTCCTTGGCAAATCGAGGTCTCTATTTGTATTTTTAAGTGTTTTCATTTGTCAGTACGATGTCCGTGATCTTGATGAAACCTGTAATACTTGCTTTTATCTCTGCTTTTTGCTAGAGCCAACATGGGTTGAGGCCATTGTAAAGACGGTTCATCCTTTATCTGCATTAACACCTATTCAATAGGCATTATCAAAAGAGTAAAGTTAGTAAAACTTAACCTTTGACTTGGGAGGTTTCTCTTTCCATTTGAAGTCTGCTTTGGGCTTTGTGTTTCCTTCTTCTTCTCAAGGTCGCAACTTGTTCCTTCATCTCTCTTCCTTTTGTCGGTCATTTCCTTTGCGATTACTACATCTTCTACATTCATATATTTCTGGGTTTTCTAAAACAGCTCCTCATTGAAGCGAGTGACATATTGCCTCAAATATTCTTCTGTTCTTTGTTGAATGTTGAGAAGATGCCTAGTTGGCTTCTTGTGTCATTGTACTCCAATGAAATGATGAAAAAAACTCCCACTAATTTGTTCAAAGTTTACAATGGTACTTGGAGGTATTGCACTGAACCAGACTCTAGCTACCCCCTTTAATGTAGTTGGAAAGGCTCTACACATTGCTTCATCTAGAGTCATCTACAGGTGCATTAAAGTTTTGAAGGACTTGACGTGGTCAAAAGATCTTTTGAACCATCATATGACTCGAGCTGAGGGAGACAAAACTTTGTTGGAAGAGGAAGATTCAACACCTTAATGGTGAACGATGAATTTGTTCTTCAGATCATTCCATCCAGGTTCCCCATAGCTTTTTCTTTCACATAACTCCTAAGTTTGTCCATCTCTCTCCTTATGCTATGAAGTTCACCTTCCATCCTAGATGGAATTTCTTCTGAAGCTCTTACTCTCCTGTTGACCTGACTATTTGACTCCTCTTCATTATTGTTGGATCCATGTCTGTTGTGATGGGCCTTTTTGTGTTTTGGGCTAGATTTCTCCTATTGTACCACGGCCCTATGATTTTGGGGTAGGAGAGTCAGGACTAGCCTAACTAAAACACACTTTAGGCCAGCTTGTGTGCAAATTGGGCCCTTTTTTGTGTTGACATGCCCTGGCAGGAGTCTTGAGCGTGTCACGTGCTCACGCTAGAAAAGACTGTTACAAAATGTTATAGCAGGAAAAACAATTCAGCAGGATAACTAAAATATTCTTAACTAAGACATCTTCTACTAAGAATAATAATATGTGAATTGCTTCACGAAGAAAGGTATCACAATGTGATTACAGCAAATAAAGATTAATAGCAAGATGTCAAGTTAGTCATTAATCAACCAAGACAAGAGGAAAAGAAGATTAGCTTGCTAAAAGAATGGGCTTAGCTTTTTAGCAGATTCAAGTCCAAAAGAGAACTAATCTCTGATGTGGGTAACCTCAGAGGGGAACCTGTTGTAAAAGTTACACACTTTGGAAAAAGGACCTAGATGGCTTAATCTTGGGTTCTTGATTCATTAGAGAGTGGACTATTGAGAGGGAGAGAAGTGGGTAGCCTACTGATGCATGCTTTTACTCCTCTCACTTATACTTTTCCATTACTTTATGTTTTCTCTATTCCTTCTTTTTTTACTTTTGCTTTGTTTTCTTTCTTTCTCTCAGTTCTTCTATATCCATTATTTACCGTTTTCCTCTTCCTTTTTCCCCTCTCCTTCCACTGTGCATGTCTATGGCATTTTATACTGTCTGCCGTGACAAGATTTGCCATTTTTACCCCTCAACCACTTTTACCCTTTTGTGGGTGTCATTCCAAGACTATCTACTGGTCTACCGATTGCCCAGGCACCACCACTACACTGTGTTGGCTATACCATGCCTCATCCCTAGATAAAAGTGGTTTTGTTTTGTCTTTTACTCCCCTTGACACTCCCATCTAGATGAGATGTTATCTCAGCAAGACATTTTCCCCAAAAAAGCTTGAGCAAGAACCCCAAAATAGGCTCCCCCTTCTCCCCACCACCAGACCACACCCTCCCATACCTTTGACATGTGGCCCACCTCCCCTGTATTGGCTGGGTATAGGTAAGTGGTGCCTGAGCCTTGTGTGCATACTCCACTTCCATATGAATCCATTACTTTTTTGGCTCTCATGCATTTGCCATTGCCTCTAAGTTTTTCTGATTTTGTTGCACGCTCTAATGCTTATTTAACTCTTGTGGCATGAATAAGTCTTTGGGCTTTCATTCTTTGCAACCCATGCCTTCTTTGGGTTGGGCATTGCTTGGGTATGGGCTTTCTCTTCTTTGACTTGGCCTAAATCCCTTTTTATCTTGCATCCATAGGTTGATTGGTGTTCCTTTCATGTCACTGTACTACTCTTATTGTGATATCACTTATCTTTTTGCCTTGTTGTTAACTTTGGGCTTACGGGCTAAAGCACCTACCAAGTCAATTTTCTTACCCTATTCCTTCTTTTGATCTTTACTACCCAGCATTCTTGCTGGACCAATCCTTTCGTTCCTTTGGCTTCCTCAGCCCATTTATATCTTTGGGCATCCTTGGTCTGTTTCATTCTTTCATTCCCATGGGCTTTTACTAAATTCTGTGGGCTACCTCGGCCCAATTACCACATCCTTACCTTTGGGCTTATTGGCCTTTAAGCCAACCCCATTTACTAATTCCTTTCTTTTGGACTTCCCCGACCCATTTTTACTTTCTTTCCATCTCTTACAATTCCCATAGGCCTACTACTTCATTCCTTGGGGCTTCCTCGACCTGTTTGCTTTCTCTCAGGCCACTTATTATTTTAGTGGGCCTGTTGACCATTATTCCTACCATTCTGGCACAATGACCTTTATTTTACTATTCTCTTTTTCCATCTTTTTCATATTGTTGGCCATTTTTGTCAAAAGTGGGCATCAACATCTGTTTTCTTCAATCCTCCTATGTTGTTCATCTTCATTTTGGATCTTAGCATTCCTTTGTCGTTCTTCATTCTGGTGTATCAACTCTGCTACACTGGTTGTGAAAGCCTAAATCTGTTGTGTTGCTTACTCTAGGTCCATCTTGCACTACGAAAATCTCTTTTGTCAATTCGGGACATGGCTTGAATGATCAGCGTCCCCACAGACGGTGCCAAATTGATGATGCAAAAAATCAATAGTTGAGATCTTCGTCTGTGTGGATAGATGATGATAATGGATTTGTCTGGGAACGAACCTACAACAAATTTGAAATAGAGAAAAAGGAATTCAGTTGAAGTGTATTGCAAGAGAATTCAACTTAGGAGTATTTTTTGGGGTGAGAATTGTGTGTACCTTTTGTTGCTGTTCCTTTTTGACTTTATAGCCATCTTTGTCTTTAATGAGCAACAGATCTCTACATTCATTCTCTTTTGTAACTATGAGAGATCTCGACAAAAGCATTCCTCAAAAAAAGAGATTCGGGTACCTTTTAGGGCGCCTCTCTTTTTGGGTAAGTGGTATGGAATCGCCACTTATTTTTTTCCTATATAAGAAAATAAGAAAAATTAAATATATACAAATACATGACTGAATTGTTCTCTTCATTGATTGAATAAAAGAAATTACATATCTTGAAAAACTTTAAAAATTACATAGCTTTGGGTCCTAGTTACAATCTACCAAAAATACATGGCTTTTGTCCTAATTACATTCTACCCAAAAAAAATAAAGACAAGTCTAGATCTACTTAACCAATGACCTAAATCTGGAGGCTAGGTTACGAAATGGGAAGGTGTTAGGCACCCATCACACCCAGATAGAGTCTGGTCTTCTAGACTTTTTTATGCATGTCATGAATGATATGTTGAACATGTGGCACTAAAATTAAATCACACAAATTTATTTATGAATGAAGTCTCTTCTTTTGTTTTAAAAAAATTCAGATCTGTTTTGATTGGTAAAAAAAAATTGATTTTGATTTGTCAAAATACCAGATCTGTTTTGTAGTATGTAGAAAAAAGTGGATTTTGTAGATAAAAATTCAGATTTGTTTATATTACAAAAAATAAAATCTTTTGGTTTGAAAAAAGTATCAGATCTGTTTTTTAAGAACTAAAAAAAAATGGTTTTTGGATTTATAAAAGATCAGATTTGTTTTTATTACATAAAATAAAGTCTTTTGGTTTTAAAAAAGTATCAGATCTGTTTTTTAAGAACTAAAAAAAAATGGTTTTTGGATTTATAAAAGATCAGATCTGTTTTTATTACATAAAATAAAGTCTTTTGGTTTGAAAAAAGTATCAGATTTGTTTTTTAAGAACTAAAAAAAATGGTTTTTGGATTTATAAAAGATCAAATTTGTTTTGAGATAATAATAATTAAAAAAAGTTTCATTGATAACAAAAAAATCAGATCTGGTTTGTATATGTTAAAAAACGAAGAATGATTTATTTATTCATTTTTTTTTTTTAAGAAGAGAGTTTCACTCATAATCTAAATTTATGCAACATGAATTAAAGAAAACAAACACAAACACAATCATGTTTAATCTTTTTCTTTATTTCAAATCTGCATGTATTAAAGAAAAATAAGATTTGTATCTAAGAAAGATACAAATCAGTTTTTAATTAAGAAAAATTTAGATCTGCATCTCATAAAGATGCATATCCATTTTTATTTGAGAAAAATTCAGATCTACATCTAAGAAAGATGTAGATCTGTTTCTGTATTGAGGAAAAATTAGATTTACATCTAATAATGATGTAGATCTGTTTTATTTCAAGAAAAATATAGATCTACGCCTAATAAGGATGTAGATCTATTTTATTTTAAGAAAAAGAATTGCTCACATGCATATTATTGACATTGAAGAAAGAGATTATAACAATCACATAAAAAAAAAAAAACAATCATGCTTTAAACAAAACAACAATTAACAATTCATGCTATGGATAAAACATTCATCACCATAAAAAGATAGCATAAAAAAGAGAGGGCGATTGAAAACAACCTCTTGCATGAGCACTCTTTGTTCTTGAGATGATGTTTTAGGGTTCAAAGAAACTTATTCAGTTATCTTTGAAACCTAAAAACCCTAATTTAAGCAGCAAATCTTAGAGGGGATTAGCAAATATCAGTAATTTGAGAGCCTTAAAATGTGTGCCTCTTAGTGCGTAAAAAAAAAGGTCTTGAATTATGAGGTTCAGTCTCTATTTATAGTGGCCAGAAGGCTTTAAAAAATAGGCACAGACGATTAGTGTTTGAATCTGAACGCATCCTTTTGCGAAAAGATTGAAAATGGTGTACCTTATTGTCACCTGAAGGCCTTTGGGCCAAATCCCATAAGGAGAAAATTCGGCACTTTTGGAGTGCCAAAGTGCCGAATTTCCCTTTGGACTCCGAACACTCTTTCGTGTTCGGGTGCCGTTTGGACTCCTCTCCTAGGGTTTTTTGGCTGGTCCTTGTACCTAGACGCATTTTCATCCTCCATTTATGATTTTTCACCTCTTTTTTGGATAATTCGGGCTATTTAAGAACAATAATATTTTAGATAAATACTCTAAAATAAATCTTGATAAAGTTTAGATTATCCACAATTTTATTGTTATCTAATCATTCCTTTTATTCCTATGCATGCAATCCTATTTAATTTTTAATGGCTTAACCAATCAGAATTAATTTAAACTGATCATGTGTGGTCGACCTTACCTAGACACAATGCATGTTAACCATACAAACTTGATCATGCGATACCTTTCGATCCGATGGTCTGATTTGAAAATCGGAAACACCGTTGCGACCGTTAGAATCTCAAGATCATTTTTATGATATGTAATGAATGAATTAATGCATGTAATGCCAAGACAAGTTGATGCATGTGATGCAATTTGTGGTACATGGATGGTCATTCAAGTCATTCTCCTTAATTAAATTATGGGTGCAAAATTGAATGTCTACAGAATGCCCTTCATTGACAAAGCTTGAAAAGTGCATGTCAATGTAAAACAAAGACACTGATTTTAGCAATCTTGATTTAATTGAGGTTGAATTTTCAAAGATTACCTAGCCCTTGAACCTAAAACTTTGGAACATAGGACTAGCCTTATCTTTTGACAAAAAAATGAAAATACTGGACTTAGCTGGTAATTAATGATTCTGGAAATAATTCTTGACAAGTGGGGTGACCACGAATCTTTCCAATCCTGATCTTGAAAATGGAGTAGGATGATGATCAAAGGCCTTCTTCTACTTTGATCTGGAATGGAAGGACGATTAAAGGTCCTCTTCTACTTTGATCTATTTTGATAATCTGGGATAGGAATGGTGATCAAAGGTCCTTTTCTACTTTGATCTGGAGTGGAATGACGATTAAAGGTCCTCTTCTACTTTAATCTACTTTGATAATCTGGAATGGGAATGGTGATCAAAGGTCCTCTTCTACTTCGATCTGGAATGGAATGGCGATCAAAAGTCCTCTTCTACTCTAATTTGGAGTGGAATGATGATCATAGGTCCTCTTCTATTTTGATAATCTAGAATGGGAATGGTGATCAAAGGTCCTCTTCTACTTCGATTTGGAATGGAATGATGATCAAAGGTCCTCTTCTACTCTGATCTGGAGTGGAATGACAATCAATGGTCCTCTTTTACTTTGATAATCTGGAATGAGAATGGAAATTAAAGGTCATCTTCTACTTCAATCTGGAATGGAATAACGATCAAATGTCCTCTTCTACTTTGATAATCTGGAATGGGAATGGTGATCAAAGGTCCTCTTCTACTTTGATCTAGAATGGAATGACGATCAAAGGTCCTCTTCTTCTCTAATTTGGAATGGAATGATGATCAAAGATCCTCTTCTACTTTGATAATCTAAAATGGGAATGGCGATCGAAGGTCCTCTTCTACTTCGATTTGGAATGGAATGACGATCAAAGGTCCTCTTCTACTCTGATTTAGAGTGGAATGACGATCAAAGGTCCTCTTCTACTCTGATCTAGAATTGAAATAGCAATCAAATGTCCTCTTCTACTTCGATCTGGAATGGAATGACGATCAAAGGTCCTCTTCTACTCTAATTTGGAGTGGAATGACGATCAAAGGTCCTCTTCTACTCTGATATGGAATTGAAACATCGATCAAAGGTCTTCTTCTACTTTGATGTTGATCAAAAGTATTCTTCTACTTTAATCTTGATTTGTTGGAATAACGATCAAATGCCTTCTTCTACTTTGATGTTGATCAAAGTTCTTCTTCTACTTTGATGTCGATCATAGTTCTTCTTCTACTTTGATCTGGAGTTGTAATGTCGATCAAAGATTTTCTTCTACTTTGATCTGGAATTGAAATGTTGATCAAAGGTCTTCTTCTACTTCGATTTGGAATTGCTGCTCTTGGTTTGAACTTTGTCAAGAAAAGTTTAATTGACAAAAGATTTTTCTTTTATGAAACATTTGATTTTTGATACTTTGGAAATTTTGAAATTTTTATTTCAAATTTTGAGACTTTGGAACCTTGAAATTTTTACTTGAAATATATAATTTAAAATTTGAAATTTTGAGCCTTAGAATTTTGAACATTAAAGCTTGGAATTTTGATCTTGAAATCTAAAGTTTGAATTTTTGAAAATTGAATATTTGAGTTTAAAATTTTGGTGAGAATGTGAAATTGAAAGCTTGGGAATGAAAATTTTTGAATTGAAAATTTGGATTTTGAAAGATACTTGGAAACTTTGAAAAAAGATTTTTTTTTTTTTTTTTGGGTTGATTGAGTCAACTTAGTTTGGCTGAGTTTAAGTGTGAAGGCCGAAATTTTGGCCCCTCCACTTCTTTGTCTCTTCTCTTTTTGCTTTTTTGCTTCATCTTCCATTAACTTCTCTTCCTCCATTGGCACTATTCACCTTCTTCTTCCCCTTGATTTTTCTTCTTCATTTCACCATTTCTTCTCACAAAAACCACTTTTCTAAGATTCTTAACTCTCCCTCATCCATCTCCATCAATATTTCTTTAGATCTTTGTGTTTTGAGTATTTTCATCCCACACCCATTTTTGGGGAAACCCATTTTCCAAGACTCATTTTCTTTGCATTAAAATGGCTTCTTCCTCCAAGGGATCTTCTTTTCTAGCTTCTCATAGTAAGAAATATGATCCAATATTTGAGTGGCATGATGATGATGGACTCCTTCAAGACCCTAGGACTCAAGCTCCATATTGTCATGTAGACACCAAGGTGAGTTTTTCTTTGGTTTCTTTGCTTGGAAAAATATTGTTACATGTTTCATTGAAAGTTTTATGGTGAGATATTGTCATTTGGTTATTTTGAAATTTTGGGGGCATTGTGTGATTGATCATGTTTCAGAAATGTTGGCTTTGGAGCATTCTTGAAGTGTTTATTTTATTTTATTTTTTTTTATAGTGCAATTTGGACAATGTTGGTGGCATATGGAATTTTGACAATGTAAGTAAATTGTGATATTGTTGGATGAACTTTGGTTTGGATTTTGGGAGCATTGGCATTGTGAAAATTTTGGGTTAGGCTTATATGAATGTGTTCCTGGTGAATGCGGGAAAAGTTCATTGGCATATGTAAACTTTGTTTTATGGACATGGAAATTTTTTTTTGGGAATGTGCATGGATATATTTATGGGTATTGGCAAACTTTTGTGGGTATGAAATTTTGATTTGTGAAAAATTTTGTTGGATATGTGATGTTGGTTCTTGGAAAATTTGTACGGTTTTGATTTTGGCTAGGTGAGAATTTCTTTGTGCATGAACTTGTGGGAATTTTTATCTTGGTCATGTAGGAATTTTTTTTTCTTTTTGCATGGCTATGGAAAAATTTTGGTAATTGTGTATAGATATGTCAAAAATTTTGGTTGTGGTAAAATTTGGTAGTGGTTACATTTTGGTGGGGCATTGATTTTTTGTTGTGGGACATTGACTTTTTTGGGTGCATGGGAATTTTTGGACATGTGGGTTTTTTTATTTTTTTATTTTTTATGGAAATTGATAAGCTAAACTTTTATGTTGCAGAGTCTCAAGAGTCGAGGCAATCTCCAAATGTTGAAAAGTGCAGGGGCACCATGTCTCCTAGCATCAAAAATATCTTCAATGAAGCAGGCTTTGGTACGTTCTTTGAAATTTTGTTAAATCATGAGACACATGAGTACAAATATTTTCAGTTACTTCTTGCCTTGGTAAAGCGCTTCTGGGATACTACTTGTACCTTCCATTTTCCATGCATTAGGGAAGTAATGTTGACACCTTATGACTTCTCTGTTATCACTGGTCTAAGGTTGGGTGGTAAGAGAATTCTTGTCAATAATTCCTTTACTTCCACTGAGTTCAAGAAACTTCTAGGTGTAGTGAATTCTAAAATAAGGAGTAACAATATTCCTTTGTCTTAGCTATATGAGAGTATTGCTCAATGTGAGACTGTGGCAAAGGGTGCCCACATGTTCATGCTTCTTTTTATTAAGACCAATCTGTGTTCAGATTTAGGCAGTACTGTGAATTTGCGCTACTTGGGGAGCTTGAGAAAAATTGAACAAATTCGAAATTATGACTGGGGCGGCATGGCCTATGCTACTCTGATGCATTTCATGACCCAACTCTCTAGGTGAAGCCTTTCAAGCCTGGGTGGGGATCCATTTGTTTGGCAGGTGAGGTTTGATATTTATTTTGGCCATGTGTTGGTGGTGAAAATTATTTTGGTTATGTATGGGTTATTTTGGCTATGTGGTAATGGTATTGTGAATTTTTCAGGTCTGGATGTATGAGTATTTTGGAGTTCGTCCTGAAATTTGGGAGGAAATTGCTGGCATTTTTCCTAAATTTCTCCGTTGGTTGCCCAAACATCGTTTGTCTATACCCACCAGACGTTCTTTGGAGATTTGGCGCTTAGTGATTGACAACCTGACAATTAATGATGTGAGTTCTTTCTTCTTTCTCCTTTTCAAATCTTTGGCACTTGGTTATGCTTCAGTCCCTTCTCTTTCTGAGTTCCTTTTTGTGATTTTTCAAATGAACTTAAATCCTTGGGTTGGATGTGAGGGGTATGTTGAGTGTGAGCGGGCTCTAGAATTGAATGGTTGCCAAGTATTGTTTGAATGTGGGCATGGAAAGTACCGGTATCTTGGTGATCAGGTGTTGCCTCAAGTTGAACATGTGTATCCTCCTACCACAATTCCAACTCCTCCTTGTTGCACTGTTCAGTTGGCTTACTTTCTTGCTAATGAAGAGATTGCTCGGGTCCTTGATGGCTATATTTTTGCAGGAGCAGAAGGAAATTATTCTGAATTTGTCCAGGATCATTTGCAAGGTTGCTTGGTTGGCAGAATGGTATTTTCCTCCCTTTTTAAAGTCAAATTTCTTGTTCTGCAAATTCCTTTTCCATATTTCTGCTTGGTAACAATATTTGCATGTTGGACTTTTAGCCTCCTACTTTTGAAGGAGGGGAAGAGGGAGAGGAAGAGGAAGAGATTCCTTTTCCTCACTATGTTGGTAGCTCTTCTAGACTTATCCTCATTTTCCAGCATGGCAATATGATGTGATGAATCCTGATGGAACATATAGTTCCATGCCTTTGACTAGGCTAGAGCATGTACCAAATGTTCCTTGACTCGATCCGATATGTTTTGAATGTTCAATTCTTTGTCCTTATTTTCTTCTTAACTGAATGAATGGCTCTTAATCTAGTAGAGTTGCTTCAGGTTGATGTGGATCTTGTGGAAGAAAGCATACAGATGAATGGAGGCTTGCAGTCATTGGCTCGCACTCAGTCCTCCCAATATGTGCTCAATGATTCGAATTGGGTATGCCAAGTTGCCTTCTGAGGATCTCTTCCTTGAACTGTGCTTGATGATGAAATTAACACCTAATTTTGCTAACTTTTTAGGCACATCGAATGGAAATGGTTGATGCTGCCAGAAGAACTTTAGAGGAAATGATCAGGAGCCTCAAACTTGAAAATCGTTAGTACAATCCTCACTTTTTCACAAGTCAAGAATGTAATACTGAAGGTGGCTTCTCTAGAGGTGGATCAAGGAGATCCTCACGCAAGTGGACTTGGAGTCCTAATGATGCATGATTTGTATTTTTTTTCCTACAAAACAAAAGGAATGTTCCTTAGACAATCTTGTATTATTTCCCATGTTTAACTCTTGGTCCTTGGCACCATATAGAGACTTTAACTAAGACAAGTTTAGAATTCACCTAGTGAGATCTTGTAGTACTAATTTAAACTTATCTTGCTTGGCTTTGTTGGAATCTGCACTTACTTGAATAAGGTGGAACTAAATGCCCCTAGTTTAAAATGAATGCATGATTTTTTGGAAATCTTGGAGATGATGATTTTTTCTAGAAAAATGATGAGTGTGATCTTTTTGAAAAATGAGCCATGGGTGAATGCCTCTAGTATACAACAGGATGCATGATTATTGAAAATCTCAATGATGTATATATATTTTTTTGTTTTTTGTTTTTTTGTTTTGAAAACTGAGACATGGGCGAATGCCACTAGTTTGGAACATAAATCCATGAGTCTTAAAAAAACATGATTTGATCAATTTTTTTTGAAAACAATAGTGCAAGTGATGATTTTTGAAAACAAATGGGTTAGACACGATAGAATGTCACAATTTGATCAGAAAAAATCTTTTTGAGTGTCAAACGGTCTTAAAAAATTACACAAGAACGTAAAACTACATGGAGGTGCATGAGTGTAGGACAGAGGTGTTGCGTGCCACTTGGCAAATGAAGAGTGCTGTTTGGCACTTTTGGAGTGCTGTTCGGCACTTTTGGAGTGCTGTTCAGTACTTTTATAGTGCAGAATTGCACTTGGCCATGCCGCAATGCTTATGCCATGGTGGGCCAACTCCTCACGCTTTTCCAATGTGCGTTTCACATTTTTGTGTTTTTTGAAAGATTTTTACTTCGTTTGTGATCATGAAACACTCTCCTAGTCAGCTGCAAACTCTTTGAAACCTATTTCAAACTAGATTAGGAACTGATGCAGCTTATTTAAACGAATTCTCCCGTGACAAATCTCTGCATAAAGGTTATTAAAACACAATAATCACAAGCAAACATCATCCATGGCTAGCAATCATAACTTTTCTCATTCAACAATTCATGATATCAACAGATGGGTTTGTAGCTTTGATTTCAGTACCAAAACCAATTTTACAGCCTACAAATTAGAGGGAATCAAGGCTCTGAGGAATGTAAAGATCAAGTGGGACTTCCTCCATGCTGCTATGAATTTCTGGGATCCTATAGATCATGTGTTTTGGTTTAACATTGCTGAGCTCAGTTCAACAATTGAAGAATTTTTTGCTATACTGGGCTATGATCCAAGCAAAAAATCTGTAGCGGTTTCTTATGATCCCAGGCATAAGGAATCTTTGTTTGATGCTCTCAGTTGATTGACAAACGCACCTATGGAGTGACCGACAACATGCAGAAAAACTTCGGTTTGGCTTTATGCTTTGTGGGAGAACTTTTGCTTTGCTCTGGAAGACACGGCTTTGTGGATGCTCGAGCTATAACTATTGTGAATCAAATTAAGGATGGTGATAACCCTGTTTCTTTTATCTTGGTAGAAACTCTTCTAGGACTGGATGCTGTATTTCATGGTGGAGAAACTCATAACTTCTTAGGGAGTCCGTTGACTTTGTAGATATGGCTGATGGAGTGACTGGGCATGATTGCCAAGCCTACAACCGGTAATTATGGGCCTGGTAGTTTTCTTAGCAAGGTTGTAATCAAGACTGAATGCCAAACTGAGAGTGACTGAGTAAAATTCTGAGACAAGAAATCCAGTACCTCAATTCAATGGGACTGTTATTGGTGGAAGTGCCCACCCCCTTTATTGAGGTCTCCAAGATCGGACCACATCTTCCTTGTTGGGTTGAGGGCAACTTTCTACAAGGGAGACAGACTCTTGAGGCAATTCAAATATGAGTAAGGAATGCCTAGTGGCAAAAGAAGAAGACCTTGGGACACAAATCCTATTTCTATATAGAACATGCTATTGGGTTTAGAGATGGCTGACTGAGTGGACCAATCTTTTATTAAGGTTCACTTTCACAAGATGACTACAGAATACACTAACTAGTTGATAGACAAGATTGTTGACAAGGAAGCTGAAAGGATTGCTATAAGAGAACAATTTCTCAGAGAAAACCGGGAAAGACTTAATGAAGACAACTATGAATTCAAAAGAAGGGACAGGAACGATGAAGTACCTATCATAAAAGAAATTAATGACCAACATAAAAAGAAAAGATTGAAGACAAAGTGACCTTATTTTTTTTGGCTTTGAATATGCTTATTTTAGAAATTGATGTAAAACTCTTACGTTTCAGAATTATTTAGGATTTGCAAGTTAAGGGTTCTGTTTAAAGTGTAGGCTTTTGGGGTTTGGAATTTTTATGGTTTGGTTTAGGGTTTGAGTTTTTGGATTTTGTGTAATGGCATAGTTTAAGGGAATGGTTGAATTTTTGGTAATTTTGGTTAATGGGCATATGGTGGGTTTTGGGAAATTGTGACCGAACCAATTCATGGTTGCCTACGTACCCCTTGATAGAAGGATCAAGTCATCACGTACTTCATTTATGATGATGGGTTTTTGTTTTTGTTTTTGTTTTTTGTTTTTTTATTTATTTATTTTTTAACTCTCCTTTTGCATAGATTTCCCTTTCGAGTTTTCAACCTATCTTCTTCTTTTTCTTTTTGTTTTGTTTTTGTTTATTTTTTTATTTTATTTTTTAGTCAAACCTAAGAAGGGAAATAACATAATTTGCAACCACTTTAGACGTGGTGCTTTTAGACTACCACCTCAGATGTGGTATTTCTTCAATTGATCCATATTGGTTGGTTCAATGAAAGGGTTTGCATCAAAGTCCATCAGCCTTATTGCTCCCCCATAGTATATCTATTTGATAATGTATGGGCCTGCCCAATTTTGCTTGAACTTCCCATTTGCATCTTAAATCAGGGCTCAGATTTCCTTCAACACTAAATCCCCCAACTTCAAATCTCTGGTTCTCACCTTCTTGTCAAAAGCTTTCCTAAGCCTCCTTTGATAATCTTGAATATGATACAAGGCCTTGAGTCTTTTTCTTATCTAGCATGCACAACTGATCATATTTGCTTTGCAACCAATCTGCTTCAGAGATTTCACTTTCCAGTATTGTCCTTAGTGAATGGATACCCATTTTAATGGGAAGGACTGCTTCCATCCCATACACCAATGAATAAGGAGTGGCTCTTGTAGAAGATCGAATTGATGTTCTATACCCCCAGAGTGCATAGGGCAACTATAGGTGCTAGTCCCTGTAGTTCTTTGTGCTCTTCTTCAAGATTCACCCTATGTTTTTATTAGTAGTCTCAACTGCTCCATTAGTTTGAGGACGGTAAGGTGAAGACTTGTGGTGTTGAATGTTGAACTGTTGTAGTAGCTTCTCTGTCTCTCCTTTAAAGTGCAACCCAATGTCTGAGATGATTTCATGTGGTACCCCATATCTGCAGATGATATTGGTCTGAATGAATTGATCAACTTTCTTTGAATTCAAGACTTTGTATGAAGCAGCTTCTACCTATTTAGTAAAGTAGTCAATGGCTACGAGTATGAATTCATGGCCATTGGATGTTGTTGGGTGAATTTTCCCAATAATATCTATTCCCCATGTAGAGAATGGCTAGGATGATGTCATAGTATATAGTGGCATGGGTGGAATATGTTTCAGATCTCCATGGACTTGGCATTGATGGCATTTTTGAACATGAGCCGCATAGTCGGCTTCCATAGTGGTCTAGTAGTAGCCTTGTCTCATAATCTTCCTCGACAACATGTACGCATTCATATGTGGCCCATAATTTGACTTGTGAACCTCTTCAATTATCAACTGTGCTTCCTTAGTAGTTACACAAAGGAGATGAATTCCATCATATGATCTTCTGTAAAGCTTTTCTGCCCAAATGATGTAATTAGTGGACAACTTTTGGATGGTTAACTGATCATTCGTGTCTGTAGACTTTGAGTAGGTCCCTTCCTTGAGATATTGTGGGATGCCTGAATACCATTTACCTTCCTCGTTCTTTCCCTTATCTTCTTCTATTGTCATGCAGTAGGCTAGTTCTTCTTTTTGTTCCAACATTATCGTTCTAGCTTCATCTTCTTTTGGCCCATCCATCATGGATGCCATGGTTGCTAAAGCATTTGCGATTTGAATCTGCATCCTTGGCACATACTAATATTGGATCTTGCTGAATTTTGATGCCCACTTCTGAAGACATTCATGATAAGGCATCAGCCTTTCTTCTTTAATCTTCCATTTATTTTGTATCTGAGAGATTATTAATGTTGAGTCACCGTACACCTCCAACTATTTTACTCCAAGGCCTAGGGCTGCTTGTAGACCCATGATGCAAGCTTCATATTCTGTGGTATTGTTGGTGGCAGGAAAGTTGAGTCTGCTAGAAAATGGAATGTGTGTCCCTTTTGGAGAAGTTAAGAGAACTCCAATTCCACTTCCGTTTTGATTTGTTGCTCCATCAAAATATATCTTCCATGATTCTACTTCAATCCCCATGATGTCTTCATCCATATAGTCTCCTTGGATCTCTTCAGCTTCTTCTGGTGAACAATGAGCCAGGTGATCGGCAATTACTCTCCCCTTCACAGATTTCTGAGTCACATACTTAATATCAAATTCTGATAGAAGCAAAATCCATTTAGCAGTCTTTCCATCTTGCACAGGATTTTCCATTAGGTACTTCAAAGGATCCATTCTTGTAATCAACCAGACCTTGTTAGCAAGCATGTAATGTCTGAATTTACTGGTTGCCCATACGAGTGCTATACATGTCTTTTCTAATGGTAAATATTTCTCTTTATAAGGCAATATATTACTTGTAGAATCAGATTCTTTCAAAGAACTTCCTCAGAGCCGGTATGTGCCCTTCACAGTCTTTGGACTTCACTATCATGTCATCAACATAAATCTCTACTTTATAGATAAAATCATGCAACAAAGTGGTGGCTGCTTGTTGATAAGTAGCACCAACATTTTTAAGGCCAAATGGCATGACCCTGTAGCAATATGTTCCTCATGGAGTGATAAAGAAGGTTTTTTCCATATCTTCTAGAGCCATCTTAATTTGATTGTATCCTGAAAATCCATCCATAAACGAGAACAACACATGCCCTGCTGTGTTGTCAGCTAGGACGTCAATCTAAGGCAATGGAAAGTCATCTTTTAGGCTGGCCTTGTTTAGATCTCGAAAATCTACACACATTCAGACCTGCCCATCTTTCTTCGGTACCGGAACCACATTAGCTAACCATTTTGGATAGTTGACCACTTTTAGGAATCCCACATTGTACTGTTTCTCTACTTCTTTCTTGATCTTGAGAGTCCACTTCGGCTTCATTCTTCTTAACTTTTGCTTGACTAGCTTTATGGTTGGATCTGTTAGAATGCAATGTTGTACTATGTCTATATCAATCTCAGGCATGTCTTCATATGACCAGGCAAAGATCTCCTTGAACTCGATTAGGGTATTGCCCATTTGGATCATTTTGGGCTCATCATCGATTCCCAAGTTAATGGGTTGGGTTTCTTCTTTTATAGGTTCTAGGTATCCATGTTTTAATTCCTTATTATTAAGAGTTTCTTTACCAATTTCAGAAATAAAAACATTCAAAGCCAGCAAATAAGAAGAATAAAAAATCACATTAAAAGGGAAAGAGTTTTTAACAGACTTTATAGACTCAATAGACTTAACTAGAAAACTATCACAAAAAGACTTAATAAGAATAGAAACACTAGTCGAAATAGACTCAATAGGAACAGAAACAATGTTCTTGCTATGAGTGAATGGCTTGGCGGTCTTGATCTTCTTGGCAAAGGTGACTGACTTGACAATCTTGATCTTCCTCATAGAGTCCTCCATAGGGTGGGTAGCTCCCTCCCATGCCCAGTTCTTTAACTCGATCGTGGCTTCCATAATGGCAGGTGGCTCCTAGTAAGCTCCTTCTTCCCCAGCATCAGTACTGTGGGATCTACATCCATATCATCTGTAATTTCTTCTTCAACCTCTATGTCTGTGGGCTTGTTGGTCACAAAAGCATCCAAGAGCTCTATGCTATCCATCCATTCATCAAATAGATCGTGTTTGCTTCTATTGCACAAGTCAGTGGATTGAGGGAGATGTTCTGACTTACTTTCTTCTATTTTCTCCTCATTACGTTCTGCATTCTCAAGTGTCATGATTTTGAGACTATGGACCATTAGCTTTTGGTCTAGAGTGGCCAGCTTGGCTTTTATGTCATCCTCCTCTTCAGTATGTAGGGTTGGTGTACTTGGTTTTGAATTATAATACGACCCCAATTCTGGAACTTCTCTTCCATGCTTATCATACCTAGGGCTAGACCTTGAACTAACATTGGTGATATCACTCCAATATGAAAAATGCCCATAGGGATATTCATCATGATACATTTGATTGTCTTGTGCATTCTCCTCTCTTGCATCCTCTAACAAATTCATCAACCTATATTGGTCACTATCAGTTTCACTCCACCTATTAGCTTCGGCATCGTCTTCTATGTCTTCATCATAATAGTCCACATCACTGTCATACTCCTTATAGAATAGGTCCACATCTTCATCTTCTCTATCATTAGGGGGTTCACCCCAATCATCTCCACTGTATGGGCTATCATAACTTCTACTGCTATTGTCATCATCATCATGTCCACCATCACTGCTGTTGTTGTCACTACTATTATCACTCTTGTCTTCACTTTCATCTTCATCATCACTAGGGGCTGTTCCTCTTTCCTCATCTCCATCACTGGCTCTTAGTTTATATGAGCTCTTCAATGTATGTTGGTAGGCCTCCCAATATTCTTCTTCTTCTATATTACAGATAGGATCTCTAAGGAGTGTAGTCATGGCATCAGGATCCATGTGATCAACCCAATTAGTAGGCACCCAAGTTGTATCTTCCTTTTTCAATTTTGGAGCCTTATTGTTACAATCAAACAGTATCTCGAAACTGGGAACCATTGTCTTTGTCACAGGATCAAATCTCGGTGCTGGGAATCCCTAATAACGTTGACTTTTTCCAGCTTTTACAAACTTCCCATTCAATGTAGGAGTGTAAGGCTTTAGAAGTTCTGGAGGACAAGGGAGTCCTTTTGCTTTGGCCTTGGCTCAGGCCATCTTTCTCTCTTCCAACTCTAACAAATCATCATCAGTGGGCTTATAGCCTAGCCCAAAAGGTGGTGTGGCAGTAGGAATTGCCAAGTCCTGAACAGTTGGTTTCTTCACAGCTCTCCCCAAATTCATTCTTCTCATCATTTCTACCACATTGTTGTTACCATAAAGAGCGAAGTCCATTGGGATCTTCTTGACTTCTTCTTCTTTCTTTTCAAAACTAGGCCTCTCAATCTCAAAGCCATCCAAAGTCAATGGCTCTTTCTCAGAATCAATACCATAAACAAGTTTAGGTAGAGTCAAAGTATCCCCATAGATGGTCACAATAGTCCCTTCATAAGGAAACCGAACCTTTTGATATAGGGAAGAAGATACGGCTTCTGTGTCATGGATCCATGGTTGCCCAAGGAGCATATTGAAGCATGAGGCTATATTAAGGACTTGAAAATCCACCTTCTTGACCATTGGTCCTATGGTAAGCTCTAATGTTATGGTTCCCAAGACCTTTCTTCTACTGTTGTCGTATGCCTTCACATGTTGATCAGTAGGCACAAAGTCTTCAACGCTCAGGCCAAGGCAGCTTGCAGTCTTCAAAGGACACATGTTCAAGGCACTTCCATCATCTACCAAAACCATGGGTATTCTCTTCCCCAAGGCATCTACAGTGATATGCAACAGATCATTATGGTGCTTCCCTTTCTTGGTCAGATCCTTATCAGAATAGGAAATAGCGAGTTCTCTATTGATGGACCCAATCATAACATTCAGATCTTGGGAGATTGTGGTTCTAGGGACTTGGATTTGGTTGAGCAGGTCTACTAGGTTTTGTCGGTGTTTGTATGTGGCCATGAGTAAACCCCATAAGGATATGTTGGCTTGTGTCTTCTGTAGTTGCTTGAGGACTTCATTTTCTTCGTCAAGTTTTTGTTGGGTGGATCTATTTAGAGCTTCCACTGGGATGTCGGTCTCTAAATGTGGGGGTTTGAAGTGTTTCTCCCCTTGTGATGTGGGCAATTTTAGTTGGTTCATTAGGATCAGTGTCTTGGGGTTTGAAGTGTCTCCCCACATTTGTGAGTGTTTGGCTATTTACTTGGGGTTTGAAATGTCTCCCCCCACTTGTGGATGTTTGGTTTTCTTCTTGTTCTGGTATTTCATTCCATATGTCATATCCCGTAGTAGTAGTAGAGGTCCTATCCATTAATTCTTCCCATGTCATCATGAAGCATTTGGGTAGGTAATAGATCAAGGTGGACGGGTCTTCCTTATTCTCTTCTTCGGTTATCAAGCAATTAATCCTTGGTCCTTTCCCAAAATTGTGATTGGGCAAGGGATTGTTAGTGATGCTAGGCCTTGTAGGCGGCCCAATCACTTTGTTGTCTATTAAGTCTTGAATTACATGATAGAGGGTGAAACAATGGTCAGTCTCATGGCCAGGGACTTGGTGGTAAGCACATCTTTTATTCACATCAAACCTTGAGGGCAAGAGATTCGGAATTGGTCTTGGGTCTAAAGGCTTCAGTAACCCTTTTTTTTTTTTGGCTTATCAAACACTTGATTCATGGGCATATATGACTCATGAAATTCTCTCTTGGGTTTAGGCCCTTGGGGTACTTGCACAAGTGCAATGGGCATAATTAATTGATAAGGATCATTTTTATGAATATTGAAAATTTTTGCAGCTTTAGAATTAGACCCTACATTCTTTCTAAACCTTGGAAGGTCATCAGTTTTTATAGTGCCATTGTTTATAGCATCCTCAATTTGGGTTCCAGCAGTAATTAAATCTTTAAAATTGGGAAAAAATTGTGCAAACAAGTATTTATGGTATACAAGAAATAAATTCTTTACAACCATGGCTAACTGCTCTTCCTTACTTGGCCTACTCATCATCTATGTGGCCTTGGCTCTCCACTTGGTAATGAAAGTAGAGAAGGATTCTTTCGACTCTTGCTTGGTAGTCTCAAGGTCTCTCCTTGTGATATCCACTTCCATATTGTACTTGTATTACTTGTGGAGCTCTCGGCATATATCCTCCCAACTTCTTACTCTTGCATCATCCAGGTTGAGGAACCACCTAAGAGCGGCTTCGGTCAGTGTGTTTTGGAACATCTGAGCAAGTACTTCCTCGGTCACGCCTAAGAGCTGCATAGCCCTCATATACATTTTTAGATGGGACTTTGGGCAACTGGTCCAATCAAACTTGTCTAGAGTTGGCATCTTGAACTTGGGTGGCAACCTTGCATTGGGGAATAGGGAGAGAGAATCGTAGTCCATAAGTTCCTCCATCTTACAGGCTCTTCTAATCATCTCCTTCATTTTATTCATCCTCTCATTAATCTTCTTCTCATTCTCTAGGGTTGGTGAAACATGATTAGTCTTGTCCTCCTCTTGATTACCTTTTGAATTCTGAAATTGTTGCATCATATGGTTCATGTATTCCCTCAGCTGAATCTGACTAGCTACCATGGTGTTGAGTAGCTCTTGGGTGTTCATGGGTTCCTCTATGTTTTGGTGTTCTCCCTCTTCTGCCATGTTGCTAGGAGCTTCAAACTTCTTGTGGCTTGAACTGTCTTGGAGGTCAAAGATGGGGGTTGTGATGTTGCAGCAGTGAAGTCTCTTCTATGCTTGAAGGCTTCAATATTGTGATGGGAGTAACGGGCTTGGAACTAGAGCTACTAGCTTGAATGTCGGGCTTTGGTTCTCTTTGCAGCCTTCCTTCAAATCTTGACCAAATTCTCTCCTAATGATAGGCTTGGTCAAGTTAATCAAAGCTAAAACCCCATCCACATCCATCAATCAATCAAAACAAACACACACAACATGCAATGCAATTTTAACTAGGACCAACCTAAGGGTAGGTTCTAAGCCATTACGTTGTAGGGTGGGTTTGTTGTTTCATTGTTTCCCATAGCTAGGACGTTACACCTCCCAACCTTAAATGTAATGAACATTGTGTTGGTCCAAAAAACATGGTTTGTTCATTACAGTCAATAGGAAATGATCTAGTGACTTTAAGCTTGAGTTGGTGAGTTCGCCACTGGGTACCTGAATCTAATGAAGACTGGTGATCCATGGTTACTACCACCACAAAATTGTTGAAAAGGGGTGCATTCATTGTTGTTTGAATGGCACACACAATGATAGTTAGGGAAAGCTTTTAACAAACAATACAAACAACAAATTCCATGCACCAAAATATCATTCAACATTCCATCAAAAATAAATAAACAAACAACAATTGTATCATTCAAGACCATGCAAAACAAGGGTACATATTTGGTCACTTAAGTCTAATACGGAGCTTAGCCCTTGACATCCCCAACAGAGTCGCCACTGTGAGAGACCTCGACAAAAGCATCCCTCAAAAAAAGAGAGTCAAGTACCTTTTAGGGCACCTCTCTTTTAGGATAAATGGTATGGAGTCGCCACTTTTTTTTTTTAAATACAAAAAAGAAAAAAGAAAAAAGAAAAACTAAATATATACAAATACATGATTGAATTGTTCTCTTCATTGATTGAATAAACGAAATTACATATTTTGAAAAACTTTAAAATTACATAGCTTTGGGTCCTAGTTACTCTACCAAAAATACATGGCTTTTGTCCTAGTTATATTCTACCACCCCCCCCCCCCCCCCCCCACCCAAAAAAAAAAACAAGGCTAGATTTATTTAACTAATGACCTAAATCCGGAGGCTAGATTATGGAATGGAAAGGTGTTAGGCACCCATTCCACCCAGACAAAGTCTGGTCTTCTAGACTCCCGTGACCAATTTACTTTTTTATGCATGTCATGAATGATATGTTGAACATGTGACACTAAAATTAAATCACACAAATTTATTTATGAATGAAGTCTCTTCTTTTGTTTTAAAAAAATTCAGAACTGTTTTGACTGGTAAAAAAAATTGATTTTGGTTTGTCAAAATACCAGATTTGTTTTGTAGTATGTAGAAAAAAGTGGTTTTTGGAGATAAAAATTCAGATCTATTTTTATTACATAAAATAAAGTCTTTTGGTTTGAAAAAGTATCAGATTTTTTTTTTTTAAGAATTAAAAAAAAAAGGTTTTTGGATTTATAAAAGATCAGATATGTTTTTATTACACAAAATAAAGTCTTTTGGTTTGAAAAAAGTATCAAATCTATTTTTTAACTAAAAAAATGGTTTTTGGATTTATAAAAGATTAGATCTGTTTTGAGATAATAAAAAAAATGTTTCTTTGATAATAGAAAAATTAGTTTTGGTTTGTATAAGTTAGAAAAAAAAAAGCAAAAAAAAGAGAAAAAAAGAAAAGAAAAAAAGAAGAATGAAAAAGATTTTTTAAGAAGAGAGTTTCACTCATAATCTAAATTTATGCAACATGAATTAAAGAAAACAAACACAAACACAATCATGTTTAATCTTGTTCTTTATTTCTAATATGCGTGTATTAAAGAAAAATTAGATTTGTATCTAAGAAAGATACAAATCAGTTTTTAATTAAGAAAAATTCAAATCTGCATCTCATAAAGATGCAGATCTATTTTTTATGAGATGCAGATCTATTTTTTATTTGAGAAAAATTCAGATCTACATCTAAGAAAGATGCAGATCTGTTTTTGTATTGGGGAAAAATCAGATCTACATCTAATAATGATGTAGATCTGTTTTATTTTAAGAGAAAATCACATCTATGCCTAATAAAGATGTAGACCTGTTTTATTTTAAGAAAAAGAATTGCTTACATGCATATTATTAACATTCAAGAAAGAGATTATAACAATCACATAAAAAAAAAAAAAATCATGCCTTAAATAAAACAACAATTAACAATTCATGCTATGGATAAAACATTCATCACCATAAAAAGATAGCATAAAAAAGAGAGGGCGATTGAAAACAACCTCTTGCATGAGCACTCCTTGTTTTTGAGAGGATGTTTTAGGGCTTAAAGAAACTTATTTAGTTATCTTTGAAACCTAAAAACCCTAATTTAAGCAGCAAATCTCAGAGAGAATCAGCAAATATCAGCAATTGGAGAGACTCAAAACTTGTGCCTCTAAGAGCATCAAAAAAAGGGTCTGGAATTATGAGGTTCAGTCTCTATTTATAGTGGCTAGAAGGCTCTAAAAAATAGGCACAGAAGATTAGGGTTTGAATCCGGACGTATCCTTTTGAAAAAAGATAGAAAATAGTGTGCCTTATTGTCACACAAAGGTCATTAGGCCAAAGCCCACAAGGAGAAAATTTGGCCCTTCTAGAGTGCCATTCGGCACTCCAAAAGTGCCGAATTGCCCTTTGGACTCCGAACACTCTTTCGGGTTCGGGTGCCATTTAGACTCCTCTCCTAAGGTTTTTTGGCCGATCCTTGTACCTAGACGTGTTTTCATCCTTCGTTTATGATTTTTCACCACTTTTCTGGATAATTTAGGCCATTTAAGAACAATTATCTTGTAGATAAATACCCTAAGATAAATCTTGATAAAGTTTAGATTATCCACAATTTTATTGTTATCCAATCATCCATTTTATTTCTATGCATGCAATCCTATTTAATTAATTTTAATGGCTTAACCAATCAAAATTAATATAAACTGATCATGTGTGGTCGACCTTACCTAGACACAATGCATGTTGACCCAACAAACTTGATCATGTGATATCTTTTGATCCGATGGCCCGATTTGAAAATCGGAAACACTGTTGCAACTGATAGAATCTCAAGATCATTTTTATGATATGTAATGAATGAATTAATGCATGTAATATCAAGACAAGTTTATGCATGCATTGCAAGAACCAATTGATGCATGTGATGCAATTTGTGGTACATGGATGGTCATTCAAGTCATTCTCCTTGATTAAATTATGGGTACAAAATTGAGTGTTTACAGTAACGGTTGACACGTTACAGATTGGTGTTTTGATTTGTGTAACATCTTCTTTCCCGTTACTCTGCCCATTACTCCTTGGTGTAAATGCTCACCATAAATACGTAACATAAATGCGTAATGTATCTTAGGTTCATCCATTATTGAATGACGAAACCGTTATTTTTTGGACTCATTAGTACCTATGATAAAATTCACAAGTATAAAATTTATTAAGATTCAACATAGCTTGTGACAATGAGAGATCAGTGTTTAAGTATTAAAAAGCACTCAAATCCTCAATTGTCATCCCAAGATTTGCATTTTTTTTTTTTTTTTTCGTTCCCTGACGTAGCCAAACTCAGATAAGGACTTCAATAAGTGATTCAACATATTTGTCAAAATGGATAAGGTCTCATAATAAATTATCCCATTATAAAATGGCTGTTTATAATAAAATTTAGGACGAAAAAAGAGAGGATAAGACTTCTATCTTTTTTTGATGGAGGATAAGACTTCTATCTTAATTTCTACATATTGCCAAAATACATTCTTAAGGAGCCCATTTGGTAATGATATTTAAACAACGAAAACTGTTATTTAAATACCACAACACTTATTTTCATAAATTTTTTCACCCACACGTATTTTCACAAAACTTAAACAATGTTACTAGAACAACATTACTAAATGGGTCTGAGCTTCTAACACATTATATCAAGAAGATTCTTCCTAACGTATAACGAACTCCACACATAAAAGCAAAACTCAAATAGCAAATAGCAATTAGACAGTTATCTAAACATTCAAAAAAAAAAAAAAAAAAAAAAAAAAAAAAAAAAAAAAGGTTATCTAGATATTACGTTGTTCTTTGTTCTTGCTCCGTAGACTTGTAGTAGCTTAAAGGCTACGTCCCGTCCTTGGCATGAGATGGTTTCGAAGACATCAGCTGACCTCATTTTTCAAGATATTTGAAAAAAGTTTTCTTATCTTATCAATTTTTTTTTTTAAGGTTTAAAAAGTTATTAAAGGAGAACAACAACAAGAAAAAAAAATAATACTTGAGGAGACAAAAAAATACCAAAAAGTTTATTGTTACCATTCAAGAGTGTTATATATTTAAATTACTTATGTAATAATTTATAATTTATCATAAAAAATAAGTGTGTCGGTTATAAAATTTGAAAATAAATAATTATACAATAAATTTTATAATTTGACCTTATTTTCAAGTTAAATTAGAATTGTTATAATTTAATCATTTTACTAGTTTAACAATAATAAGTAATAAAAGTGGTACTTGATGTTTATCTATTACTTAAAAAACACTTCTAAATGAAAATTTCACTATGAAACATTCACAACATGACTGATATTTTATCTTTTTGGGTTCTAATATTCACAACATGACCGATATTTTATCTTTTTGGGTTCTAATATTACGAGGGAGAATATGTTATCTTTTTTGGGTTCTAATATTAAAATATCGTTTAGTATTTATATGAGTGACATATTATTGTCTAAATTTATTTTAGATAGTAGTATAAATAGCTAGAATAAAATAACATTTAAAGTGTACGTAGAACAATAAAACCTTTTTTCTTTTTTATAAGAAGACGGTAAGCTTTATTAAGATAAAGATAACAAAATTACATCATAAGTCACAGCAGAATCAACCATATAAGGAGTTTTCTCTATCCAAATTACATAATCAACAACATGTTTAGCATATTGTGCCAATAAATGAGCAGGGCGATTACCCTGCCGAAGAACTTGTGATACCCTTGCTCTCTGGAAGTCTTGCAGTTTTAGTCTAATCCCCTCAATTAGAGTGCTTATTGTTAATGGTGGTTCACTACATCCAGTTATTGTATCATAAACAATTTTGGAGTCACTCTCAAAAATAACATCCCGAACACCCACGTCCCAGGTAAATAAAATGCTCTCCTTTAGTGCCTTTGCCACGGCCTCTAGTGGCCCCAGAGGTACCAGAAGTGCCTTGCTAAGAGCTGCTTTGACTTGTCCATCATGGTTTCGAATGATAGCTCCTACTTCGATAGAATTGGTGCTTTCAAAGATTTCAGCATCACTATTAATTTTGTACCATGGGTCACATGGGGGCTCCCATCTTACCTCTTCCTTAGGACTAGTCTGGGACAGCTTTAGATTTGCAGTCTAGAACTCATCCAACATGTA